>OX387187.1:24866513-26086556 GCA_947561395.2 Buxus sempervirens
TTTGCTACCGCCGTTGTGCGCATCGCTGATTCGTTTAGCGGCTCGATATTAAGCGGCAGTAAATCCTACCATCGGGAAAAGTCGACTTTTTTGTAGTGGAAAAGAGGAATGGAATAGTGGTTATAATTTGGGATTCTTTTTTTTAAACTTGTGGAGGGTAATGTTTTGGGGGAAAAAAAAGGAGGGCCAGAATCTGGGAAATATTCCTCCCAGTTGGCTTTACTAATAGTATAGATATATAACACATGTATGTGAAAGTCAAAAGGATAGAAGAGTTTTACTCATCTTTTCATGTAATAGGCTAAAAGGTTTTAGCAACTTACATTTTGATCCAAGATGATAACAGAAAAATAAACTCAATGAGACCTCCAATGAAACCTCCACGTTTTTTAACAAATTAATATGGCTAATGTCATTAGCCTTTGAGTATAAAAAGATGAATTTATCCTTCAAATTACTTATTTAGCAAGTTAAGAAAATGAGTAAAGAAAGAGAATAAGTAATTGTTTAACAAATAAACGGAAGTAATTTTCTAGTAAAGTAGAGGACATTTAAACAAAATCAAATAAAACTTTTAGTTTAATAAGGATGAGCTCTTACAAGGGGGGAAAGTTTTATTTCAGAAACATGAATGGAGGTATGTGTGATTAGTGCAAACCTGAATGGAGGTTTCTGTAATTTACCCTAAATAGTATGAAAATTATCAAATCAAATTAGAGCATATATCAATGGTTTGTCCAAAGAAATTTTCAACCAACCTGTCCTTTAAGTTGCTTCCAAACACACTCCTCAATAAGGAGGCTGGCATTTCATATGATTGAGAATTCAAGGAATCTGTGTCTTGTGCAATTTTCATCTTCTGAAGAGCTGCATGGTTCAATTGATTAGTATTGTATCTGCATTTCTTTTTCTTCTGCTTTATTTTTTTTTTCTTGGAAAAACTTGCCCCTTGATTTAGATATGTGTTTGTGCACAAATGTTTCATTGTTGTGATGAAATACGAAGTCCCTCCAGCTTATATGAATTCGTGCGTATGGAGATGTAGAAATAGATAGGGCTATAAATGAGCCGAGCTGAGTTGAGCTTTACACGAGTCGGCTTAGGCTCATAAACCTTGGGCAAATCTCAGGCTCAACTCAAGCTCATTAAAAATCCTTGAGCTCAATGTATGCTTACACAAGCTTGATCATTAATGACTAGGCTTACAAAAGGCCGACTCACAAAAAATGACTTCAACCTATGGGTTTAGATATATGTAAAGTAAAAAAAAAAATACCAATCTACTCTTATGATCAACAAACATTCATTCTAAAAAAACGTTATCAAAAAAATTCAAAATTGCTCTCTAAATTAATTATAACTATATATATAGTGTCAAGTCCTAATACATCATATTGGAACAAAAGTATTCAAAATATATACAAAAAAGCCAGTGGATGATAGAAAAGAACATAGCCCATAGACAATAACGTAAAAGTAAGAATAAAATAAGCTAAAGCTTGTTTATCTATAATCATCATTGTGTCCTTTTTCTAGAAAATATTAAGAACAAATAGGATTCAAAACCTCCATTTAAAAGAAAAATAAATAAAAATTTACTCATGTAATTAATTATAATAGCATAACCACCAGATCTTTAGCCAATTCAAGCCAAAAGCAAAGAGGGATAGAAAGAGAGAAAGAGAGACAGTAAGAAAGCATACACTTGACAATGTTGAGTAAGTCAGCAAGTTGCTCCTCATGGGTTGGTTTATAACCTCGTTCGAGACGTTTTTCACACTCAGTTCGGGCAATCAGTCTGATCTCATCGTCGGAAAGGAACTGCTCCAAACGCTCGGCAGTCGCCATGTTTTTACTCAGCCTCCGATCACTCTCCCTTGCCTGCTGCTCGCTGTGTCTCTGTTTGTGTTAGACCAAGAGGGGATCACAGTTTCTTGGCTATTACAAGGCGAGTATTACTGTAGTGGCGTGCTTTACTTGTCGTCTTCCTCTTGTCTAAAACTGCTCTAGTGATCGAGAAAGGTTCCTCGGGAAATAAAACTTACTGTTTCTCTTTCTTTTAAACGCTTTCATTCAATGTCCTACAATATTTTTTTCTTTTTTTAATTAATCGTATTATTTCATTACCAAAAAAAATTAATCTTATTATTTGTTTACGTTCTTATTTTGTTTCAATCAATTTGGGAATCTGTTGGGATGCGTTCGAACAATATGTGAAAGTTTTTCTTTTCCTTTCTTTTGTCTTAGTTTTCTGGATTCGTTGCTGCAAGGTATATGGGGCCTTCCCCAAAATTATATTTATTTTTATGCACTTGCTAGGAACAGAAATCATCTGCACCTAATTTCTCGTGCACCCTTGCACTAGCCAATTGGGGTAGACATCTGTTGTAGTGCTATACTGCATTTGTCACTGCTATGACCGTGAGATGCTGTCATGTGGAACATCTCGCGGCTCATATTTTTCATTGTTTTGCATGGAGCTGTGAGACATGGAAATGTCACCTAAGATGACTTTCGATATCATCACACGGGGATTAATAAAAATAAAGAGTCGCCACTATCCAAGTTAAGGTGTGAATGGACACCAAAGGGGTCATAAATGCCAAATAGAGCCAAAGCAACTCTAAGACAAGGAAAAATGCAGAGATCAGGTAATGGAAATTAGTTATGAGCAGGGGAAGGTGTTAGACACCCCCACTCATCCGTCTAAGATGGTTGCCACATGCTTGCTTATGTTACGGATTGATTGCTAATCAAAATTAGACCAAAGTATGCTTAAAAATAAGCAAAATGTATGTGATTATTCCATATGAGTAGTCCAATGAATTTTGACTCTCTTCATGAATATATCACTTCTATAACTTCATGAGTGAACGAAAATCAAGATAAAAATGAAGAAAAATCAAGCTAAGGTAAATCTGGGAAAATCAGGTTATAAGAACTTAAAGCCTTCGATCAACCATAAACCACTTGATTTAAATCCAAATCAAATGAAACTAAGGCCATTTGATAGCTGGTATGAAATAGGATATTGAGTAAGAAAATCATCTCATTCCGACTTAAAACAAGAGAGTAACTCCCTATGAAAATCTGCTGTTGTAACTCAGAGAAAAGCGGCGAGTAAGAATTTTGAAACTCTATTTGTGGAGTTTGGCTCCATATAAATTCGTAAAAACTTGCATGGATGAAGTATATGGTGCCATATTTCAAACGAAATAGGTGTTACACCAAACTCCATCCATTTGTGACTTGTGTGTCCTCTTGAACATGCCTAGAGGATCACAGATTAACCCAGAACTCTGTTACAGAGCCACTCTGAGTCAATCAAGTCCACCAGCCACAAATCAAATCAAAATCTAGTGAAACTAGTTGGAATGGAAAATAGACTCCTCAAGGAAAACACAGAGACTAAAATCACTCAAAACAGATTAAAATTGAGCAAATGGTGCACCATCAAAGCGGCAAGTTCAGCAATCTGGGCTGAACTGACTTACAGAATTTGAACAGATGGTGTCAAAAATTGGCTCCATTAAAATGAGTAAAAATTTCCAGATATAAAGTAGGCCCTCAAATCTATCACATGTCTTTGGAATCACTCAAACATTCATCCGGAGGATGAAGTTATAAGCATTCTAAGACAGGCCACAGATGCTGCCCTGTTTTGAAGATTTTTGAATTAAAGGCCAAAACTAGTTCAAGTGGATTCGACCAAAACAATTGGAAACCAAGAAAAACAACCTCATGAAGTTCTAAAAACTCATTCTAAAGCTGATGATCTCAGATTTTCCATATTAAACATGGAAATCCAAGATCTAGCTTATCCTTGCAAAAAATAGTGAAAAGTGTGTTTCGTGATGGTGGAAATCAAATTTCTAGGAGAAGGCTGGAATCCATTGCTATTGAGAGCAAGGATTCACAGATCTCTTCTAGAAACAAATGCACAACACATCAAAGAAATCAACCATAGGCTCAAAATAAAAAAATAGCATACTCTTCATCATTTGTAGGTTCTAAGCCTAGAAGATCCATTCCTACTTCCTTTTCCCAAGGCTCTCTCTTCACGTTTTACGGCTAGAGAGGATTCCCAGGTACTTTGGAAGAGGTTTGGGGTTGCAAAAAAAGCACTCAGGGCCTTATACTACAGAAATGTAGAAGATGGGAGTTGGAATGTAAAGAAGAAGCTGGAAATGTAAATGGAGCTTTACCTTTGATGACTTGAGCACTTGAGTAGACAATCCAGCAGAGTTTCTCCTCTTCTTGCAGAGCTTCTAAGCTTCAAATTGTCAGCCCTTTGCAAGAGGAGGAGCCCTGTAGACACCCCAAATTGCATTATAATTGGCAAAATTCATTCTTTCCTTTAAAACCAGCACAAAATTTGAGAATGTGAGACACGGGAAAAAATCACCGAAATGATCATCCCTCCGTTAACACACGGGGCTCGATGTAAAAATTGGAGAGTCGCCACCATTCAGATTTTTGGGTGTGAATGGACACCAAGAGAATTAAAACAAGCAAAAAGAGATAAAAAGTGCTAAAAGGCAAATTCAAGAGTAAAAATAACCCTACTTGAAAATTAAATCCAGAGATGGGTAAGGGGATTAGATTATGAATGGGGGAAAGTGTTAGGCACCCCCATTCACCCACACAAGGTGGTTGCCAAGTGTTATTCATGATAAAAGAAAATAGAAAGCTTGCTAAAAAATCATGAAAACCTTGAAAAAGGACAAATATATGATATCTTCACATGAAAATCCAAATGAATTCCAGATCTTCTTTTATGTTAATATCACTTCTGGAATATCACAAAAGATGGAAATCACAGCAAAAGTTGCACAAAACCAAGTTGAGGCAAATCCGGGAAATTTGGTAAAAACTAAGGCCATTTCTCTTGAAATTAAACAAATCCAATTTTAAATTAAATCAAACCAAATCCATTTGAAAGATTAGGGTAAACAATAGTCTCATGCAAAATTTCAATTAATTCCGGTTGAAATCCTAAGAGTTATGGCTCTTTTAAAGTTGCTGCCGGAGAAAATCAAAAGTAGCAATTAGGCAACTTTGGAAAATTATTTAGAACAATCCACTCCATAAAAATCCACGAAATTTGGTGTGATTGAAGTATGTATGGCCATCTTTACAAATAAACTAGCCTTATACAAATATTCCTTCGGATGTGCCTTGGGTGGTCTCCTGAACAAGCCCCGAAGATCACAAATTTACCCAGAAAAGTACTGATGAACAGTTCTGAGTAAATCCGTTAACAATAATTCAAATGAAGTCAAAAAATTATGAAACCAACTGGATTTGAAAATAGACTCATAAAGGAGTGCCCAGAAACAAAAATCATTCCAATCGGACTTAAAACGAACACATGGCGCTCCGTCGAAGTGACAAGTTCTGTATTTAAACCTGAACTGTCCAATCAACTTCGACAGAGAAGTGTCAACAATCTGCTTGATAGAAACTAATGAAATTTGGTAGATATAAACTAGACAGCCTCACCTTTCCCATGGTTCTAGAATTACTCCAAAATTCATCCGGACGATGAAGTTATGAGCGTCCGAAGTAAGGGTACAGGTGCTGTCAAGTTAAGCCATTTTTGGATAAAACCAACTCAAAACTGTGATAAAGTGTGTGTGATTCGTGCAAGATGAATCCAAATCTTTTGAAAACCTTTTAAAAATATTCCAGAATCGATTGAGGCCATTTAATTCAGATTTATAACAATAAATGCAATAAACCCAAAATATGAGCCTATCCCGCCAAAATAGTGCTATGTATGTGCAAGTGTGAAAAACCATACAAGATTAATAGCATGCATACATATTCATCAAAATAAGGTTCTAAAACAACCTAGGGTTCCGTTCCATTATTGTTTCCCTTTGTTCTCTCTCCCCGTTAAACACGGTTCTTCAAGATAATCAAGGGTACTTTGAATATGAAACGGTTTACAATCAATCAAAAGGGCTTTATGCTACATAGGTTCTAGCACTAGCGTCAATCCCCAGTCTCGTTTCTCCTAGATCCCACCTTCACGTTTTACGGCTAGGGGGAGTCTCGAGATCATTTGAGCTGGGGAAGGGTTTTCACACACAGAAAGGCCTTATTCTACAGAAAGGTAGAAGAAGAGATCTAGATCTAGGAATGTAAAAACAGAAAATAAAAACAAAAGTTTGAGGCTTACCTGGGTTCTGGAAGCGATCCCGCAGCGGTTTCCCTCTTCTCTTGGAGCTCTTCTTGGCAAGAATTCAAAGCAAGAGTTAATGGCCATTTGCTTAAGGAGGAGCCTCCTATTTATAGGCAAAGGTTAGGGTTAGGGTTGGTGTGAATGGTAGACACAACATAATGTCTATAGCCCACCAACCTTAACCCTAAGGCTATTTTCGAGATTTCCCCTCATTTAATGAGGGATATGATGGTAAAAGTGAAAAGCTCTCGGAAAACCCTAATTTTGAGCAAAACTTGTGTATCCGGTATATCAGGCCGGATACACAAGGGCCTTAAGGTATCCGGTATTATATACCGGATACACTAAAGCTCTCTTGTATCCGGTATGTTCCATCGGATACACAAAGTAGTACTTGTATCCGGCTTAAGTTGCCGGATACAGGTAAAAATTCATTTTCTTCAATTTCTGTGCTGGCTTTCAAGGAGATAATGATTTTTTATGATTGTTTGTGCAATTTGGGGTGTCTACAACTGCCCCTCTTTGCGGGAACTGCGAAGCTGTGAACTGCAAAGATTAAACAAGCCCAAATTGCACTCCCTTAAGCATGATTTGCTTGATTCAATTCAATTTTGTAAAAAACAATTTTTGGGTGAAGATTTGCCAAAAAAGCCCTAACTTTAAGGGGGAATTTCTCCAAGAATTCTTAAATTCCACTGAGCTCTCGTGGCTATGAAGTGGATTTTAAGCCCGAAAATAGGATTTCTTGAAAACTGGTTTTCTATCAAACCAAATTAAAAATTGAGTGGATATGTCCCTTTTGACCAGCACATTTCCCAAAGTTGTCCCAAATTCCACTGAGCTCTCGTGGCTGTGGAGTGGATTTTAAGGCAAAATAGGGTTTTTTGTGAAAATAGCAGATTTTGTAGCACACATTTTTTTTCTTCTCAAACCCAATGCAAAGAATTGAAAAACCCGATAATATATTCCTCTCCTTCAAGATTTATCCAAAAAAATCGTGCAATTTTGGGGTGTCTACAACTGCCTCTCTTTGGAGTTGTAGCACAATGAACAGTAAAGAATAGACACAACTCAAAATTGCACGTTTGAAAGACACCTCATTAATTGAACTTGCTTTGGTCAAACAAATGAGTGATAAAAAACATGGATTTGAAGATAGCCACTGAAACCCCTGCTGTGTATAGTCTGACGGGGTGGCGTCTCTTCCTTATCTCAGATTTCTTTGAGCTCTTGTGGCTATGAAAAGAAATCTGAGACAAGCAAATTTTAAAAAGAATGTGGATTTAAAATTGACCTCTGCAAACTCAATTGCTTTTGATGTTCTTCAACAATAAGGAAGGAAATATTGTATGGAATTTTCCTGATTGATTTTCTTATTTGATTTACCTGGGTGCCATTTGATGCCCAAACCTGTGCTTGAATATTCTGAAACTTGCTTTTGCTTCTTCATCTTCTTGCTCTCTCAATAAGGATGTATATGCCATTGATGCCCATAGCCGGCCTTCATTCTTTTCAATTGCCCAAGTGAATGCCTCTTCTTGATTGATGGATCATGATCTGTTGATCTAGCCTCATGCCCTTACAACCCATGACCTCTCATTCATGCCTTCTTACTGCTCCAGTAAAATCCTTCTTCAGAATTGGAAACCTTTGTTTAAAGGAGAAAACATGCAACTGCTTCGAAGCTTCTTTTTTTTTTTTTTCAAATCCGAAGACTAAGGCCTGACTACTTCTTCCAGATGCTGTAATTTATTTCAATGAAAACCCAGAGGGAAAGGTGCTAAGCATGCCCCGGTTTTGATTGCTTGAAGTAGTATTTGCCCCTCAGCAGAGATGATCCTCTTTTTTTCCTTTTCTTTTCTTTTCTTTTTTTTGTTCTTTTTCTCTTTCTTCTTTTTTTTCTTTTTTTTAACCTTTGCAAAAAGAAACCCTTATAAAGGCATGCAAATACAAAAATAGGTTTTATACTAGTGGCCTCAGAATTCTCTAATGCTTGCAAAACCAATGTTTTTATGAAAAGACATAGATGCTCATCATAGGCCAAAAATATATTTATTTGCTTTTTTGTGTTTTATATTTTTTTTGAAAAATGATCCAACCACCTATTAGCATATAGTCCAAAAGAATTAAAATCAAGTTGAATAATGAGAAGATTATTTCAGAAAATGAAGAAAGACCAAAATAAGCCTTCAGAACCTTTAGAATCATTCCCATGACCATCGGCTTGTCAATTGATGCTCCAGATATGACGATTCTTTCAATTTGACTATTTTGCCCCAGTCTAGAAAGACATTTTCCTTCATCCAATTGAAGAGCAATTGTTTCTCCATTATATCCACGATATGAGAATTTATGACTTCAATTTCAGCAATGATTTCCTAATGGCAATTTTGATGGCCATCAACTTGTTCATAAATGATTCATATCATAGTTCTAATTATGCTTCTTCAGTCTTGAAAAGTGAATTTTCCTCAATCACTCGAAAAGTGACTATATCTCAAAATAACCACCAACATGAGGACTTCACCTGAATCTAAGCCAATTCTGGACTTTCCTCTCTGACGATTTGCTTCTTGTAGATAGCTGATTATTTGCCATGTAGCGCCCTTCCAGGTTTTCACTACATTTTCTCCATTTTTTCTTTCCTTTTTTTTTTTTTTATCCTTCATCACCAGCCACTATGTAGTCAAAACTGCATTAATTCAAAATTTCTTAATCCAAGAGGACTTATGAATGGGACGAAATGAAGGCTTGGTGTTTGTTTAAAAAGAAAGGAATAAAGGCTCAAATACCATATGATCAAATAGGTTAACTGAAATTGTAATTCTTAAGGCATTTTTTTTCTTGGAATGAATAAAAAATTGTCCCCCAGTAATGAAGTTCTTCCTCCATTTTGATTTCTTCATTTGAAACTTATTCCTCAATATTGAACTTTTTTTTTTCAGTCTTCTCTTCACAATTTTGAAGACATTCTCCAAATATCCCATAGTTTTTGATGATTTCTTTTTCTTCTTTCTTCCCTTTTTTTTTTCTTTGCCCCCTTTTCATAAAACATCTTCAAAATCCCTTTTAAGCTTAAATAATGCTCTCTTCTTTTGTTTTTTTAAAAAAATTGTCCCTACATTCCTTTTTTTTTTTGCCTTAATAAATTTGCCCCAGTGTGGGGTTACAATTCTCAGTTTAGGTTACTTGGAAAAATTTATCAAGCTCAAAGGGTCTAACTAGGGATTTCAAATTGTTGGGGATATAAGAAAGAAATGCCTCTTATCCTTTTAAGAAAAGTTTGAATTTTCAGACTTGGTAGAGTTGCACTACATGACTTGCTCAGGATTTTTCCTTCTTTTCTTTTTTTCCTATTCTTTTTTTTTTAATCAACTTCTATCAAGATAAAAGCCTCTTCAAATAGAACCTCTGTTATGAACAAGTTCTTCACCTTTTGATCAATCTTATGAATTTGGATTCTTTCCATTAGATGATGCTTAATTCGATTTCCAACGAAAAGGTCAAATCTTCTCCCATATTTTCAAGTGCAAAGCCCCAAAATTTCTTCAAACAATATTATCAACTTCCCTTTGAACGAATCAGCAAGTGATGCGATCCTTTCTGTATTCTAATGAAGAAACTTCAAATCTTCTTCTATCTTTCTGTTGAAGACTGTGGGTCATCTTTGGTTCCAAAGGCTATAAAATTGGTCACTTCATAATTTTGCAGAATATTTTTCTCATGACACTGAAAAAGATTTGAACTTTCATATAAAATGCCTTTTTCTTCGATTTTAGTCTCAAAATTGAGTCCAATGTCGAAGTCATATTCAACTTAATGAAATTCAATAGGAGATATGACTCATAAGTAAAACAGGACCTTGTTGAAAACTTTTTTTCTTTTTTTCTTTTTTAGAAAAATGTTAAAGGGAAAAAACTCTTTTTTTTATTTTGAAAGAGCCTTTATTGAAATCACTTCCTGAGAACAAGGCTCCTTAGATCCTCAGGAAATGTGCATTCTCCTTATGGGGGTTTCTTTTCAAAGAACATGGGAATTCGAAAATTGCCCCTGTTCTCAAAGGCAAAAGTTGATTTTTTTCCATTTTTGCAAAAATTTTCATCTTCTGCTGGTTGAGGCAAGAATTCCTTTCTTTGATTAGCCATTACCTTCATATTTAGGACATCATGCTCAGCCCTTGGAAGAAGTGACGTTACTTGATCTGGAACTTGGATGACTGCCCAATCAATGTGTGGCAAAATGAATTCAACCTTTGCCTCTTTCTTTTCTTCCATTACCCCTTCCTTCTTTTCCTTAAAATCTGCCCCTGTATGAGTCTCTTTCTCCATATGGCCCCATTCATCTTCTTTTTCAAAATAAACCCGGACTGTGGTACCAACTGGAGCAATAAGTTGAGAAGGATCAAATCTTCTTTTTCCAGAGAAAATTGCCCCTATTGCATTTGAGCTGCCTGCCCCATTGTTGTTGGTGGGAGGAGGAGTGGGTGTGACTGAATTGAATGATAAAGAGTTATTATCCAGCAAATCCTGAATTGCATGCTTTAGGGCCAAGCAACGGTCTGTGGTATGCCCTCGACTACTCATATGATACTCACAAATTGCAGATGGATCATAAACCTTCCCCTTGCTTGCATGAGGATTTGGCAACCTCAAAGTCATATAACCCTTTTGAAGTAAGGTAGGCAAAAGTTCAGATGGTCTCATAGGCAGTTTTGAAAACTCCCTTCTCTTCCTTACTTCTATTTCCTCCTTCACAGGCTGTGCAGAAGGGACATTAATTTGGATAGGCAGCAAAGGAACTAGATGAGCATTGGCTTGAAAGGGTCCCTTGGGAAGCTGCACCATATTCACTTCTGCTTCTCTCCTTTCCTCAGATTTTTTTCTTTCCATTACCATTTCTCTTGTTATGAGTGGAGTCTTGTTGACTGATCATGGTGGAATAATCAATTATCTTTCCAGATTTGATCCCATCCTCAATCCGGTCGGCCACTTGTACAAAGGCAGCAAAATTGGTGGTGATCTGACCCACCAGATGATTGTAGAAGGGCTGCTCCAGCATACCCATGAATGTTGAGATCATTTCAGGTTCTAGCATAGGCGGCCTGACCTGGGAGGCAGCCTCTCTCCATCTCTTGGCATATTGCCGCACAGATTCATCTTTGCCCTTGCTCATCCTCATAATGTCGTACCGGTCTGACACGATCTCCGAGTTAAATTTGTATTGGTCTAAGAAGGCATCGGCCAAGTCCTTCCACCTCCTAATTCTGCCGTGGTCCACTGTGGCAAACCACCTGAGAGCTGCCCCGGTCAAACTCCTCTGGAAGAGTTGGATTAGTATGCCGTCATCCCGGCCAAATTGGCATAGGGCCCCGCAGTATAGTTTTAAGTGGCTCATAGGGCAGCCAGTGCCATCAAATTTGTCAAAGTCCGGGCACTTGAATTTGGCCGGTAGGCATACATCCGGGTACATGCAGAGCTCATCAAAAGTGGTGCCTCCATAGCTGTTTCCCCCCTTTACCTCCTTCAATTCTTCCTGAATTCTCTCTATCTTGAGTAGCATCTTTCTTTCCATTTCTTCCCTGGCTTTTTCCTTCTCCAGTTCTTTCTCAGATTCTGCTGTATTCTCCCTGACAAGAATAGGTTCAGGGACCGGTTCAGAAATGGGCTCAGGCATGGGTTGAGCCGGAAGCGGAATATAGGCCTGAGGTTGTGGTGCTTGGTGGGAGGTTGATGCTTGGTTTTGGGCCTGGGCCTATTGGGCCTGAGCTGCCAATAAGTCCCCCAGCATTTTGGCCAGACCGGCCACTTGCTCTTGCAGCTGAGCAAAGTCTTGAGCGGGTACAGTGGCTTGAGCTTGGTTCTCTTCAGTGTTCATGGCTCTGGCTTTGGATCTGGTCACGGGAGCAATGATTGCAAATAAGTGTACCTGGGGAAAGAAAAGCAAAGAAACATGTCAGCTTCCATTTAATCTGAGTCACACACCTATAAATGTAGATAAGTGGGTTAGGTGAACACAAGTCCAGATTTATTTGTTTTTTTTTTTTTCCTATATTTTTCCATTTTTTTCATTTTTGATTGTTGGAATATTTTAGGGCTTCCAAAGGTCCCAAAGAGTGAGAAATGTCTAAAATTCAAAGGCTTTTAGACGGCCCAAAGGATACGTGTCTATAATTCAGAGGCTTATAGACGGCCCAAAAAAGCTGTGTCTAAAATTCAGAAGCTTTTAGACGGCCCAAAGAAATGATTTGTCTAAAATTTAGAGGCTTTTAGATGGCCCAAAGGATATATGTCTATAATTCAGAGGCTTATAGACGACCCAAAGAAATAATTTGTCTAAAATTCAGAGGCTTTTAGATGGCCCAAAGGATATGTGTCTATAATTTAGAGGCTTATAAACGGCCCAAAAAAGGTTGATGTTTGAAATTCAGAGGCTTTCAAATGGCCCAAAAAGGTTGTGTCTAAAATTTAGAGGCTTTTAGACGGCCCAAAAAAGTTTGATGTTTGAAATTCAGAGGCTTTCAAATGGCCCACAAAATTCAATTGATTGGTACGAAAAAGACCAACCAAAGGTTTTTTGGAATATTCTAGGGCTTCCAAGTGTCCCACAATTTTTGATTTGATTGGTACGAAAAAGACCAACCAAGGGTTCATGGAATATTTTAGGGCTTCCAGAGGTCCCACTTTTTTTTTTGACTTGATTGGTACGAAAAGGACCAACCAAGGGTTCATGGAATATTTTAGGGCTTCCAGAGGTCCCACTTTTTTTTTTTGACTTGACTGGTATGAAAAGGACCAACCAAGGGTTCATGGAATATTTTAGGGCTTCCAGAGGTCCCAGAATTTTTGATTTGATTGGTACGAAAAAGACCAACCAAGGTTTTTTTTTATGGAATATTTTAGGGCTTCCAAAGGTCCCACAATTTTTTGATTTGATTGGTACGAAAAAGACCAACCAAGGGTTCATTGAATATTTTAGGGCTTCCAGAGGTCCCACTTTTTTTGATTTGATTGGTAAAAAGAAGACCAACCAAGGGTTCATGGAATATTTTAGGGCTTCCAGAGGTCCCACTTTTTTTTTACTTGATTGGTAAAAAGAAGACCAACCAAGGGTTCATGGAATATTTTAGGGCTTCCAAAGGTCCCACAATTTTTGATTTGATTGGTAAAAAGAAGACCAACCAAGGGTTCATGGAATATTTTAGGGCTTCTAGAGGTCCCACAATTTTTGATTTGATTGGTAAAAAGAAGACCAACCAAGGGTTCATGGAATATTTTAGGGCTTCTAGAGGTCCCAATTTTTTTGGATTTGATTGATAAAAATAATCAACCAAGGTTTTTTTTTATTATTGTTTTTTTTTTCAAATTTGATGAATTTTCTCATTTTTCAAGTTCAGAAGTTGATTGACACATGTTTGAATTGAATTGATATAAAAAAATATGACACCTTAGCTTGTTCTTTGAGCTTCAACATTATGTTTAATTTTAAAGGAACATATATTTTTATTTTTATTTTTTAGATATTTTATATTTTCTTTGGGGTGCCTAAGGATTATCCACAGTGTTTAGGCATTTTATTCTGAAATTTTGGGCTGAAAAAGCCAATTTATTCACTTTCTGCATGTATCCGGCAAGAGTTGCCGGATAAGCATATGTCTTATTGTATCCGGCAATAATGACCGGATACACGCATAAGTCTTTGTATCCGGTAATATATACCGGATATGAATCAAGTTATTCTTAACCGGCCTGAGTTGCCGGTTAATGCCGAAATGGCCATTTTTGACTCATTTTTTCACCAGATTAGGTTTTGTTCATTCCCACTTGATGTTCACCTTAACTTGACCTTCAAAACTTGCCCCAAATTGGGCTTGGACATCATACTTGCAAAATTCCCCAAATTCATGAAAAGAACATGGCTTTACCTTGCCACCTTGTATTACCTTCATTCAATATGGTATTCACATTATACTTTGGCCTGTAAAACATGCAAACGGCCTTCCCACATTTACACCCAATTCCCCAAACGCAATTGTGTACTTTTAGCTGAAAACGTGTTTCTCCACCTTCAAGCGTATGGTTTTTGGGTTTTGGCTTAATTGGCAACTTGGAACTCAAGTCTAGTGATGCCCGGAATCAAATCACAGATCCCATTGTCATCACATCATTGACTCAAATTCTAAGGTAAATGTTTTCACTTTCGCTTTCCGAAGTCACGACCTCGGTGCGCCAAGCTATATACATTCATGGTTCAACTTCCTATAGGTAATGGGTAGGCTGTGCAAATAGTTTAAAGTGCTCAAGTGCATTTGAAATTGAGGTAACATTCACAACGTCCCAGGCCCTTGCCACTCTTTTTCGTAGCCATGCATTCAATTTCAAGCCAAGGTACATATGACAAAATAATGAAACTAAATACAAGCAAGCAAGAGAACCAAAGCAACCAAATATGCACAAAAATATTACATTCAAAAAGTAGTATACAAACATGTTATTTGTGCAAACAACAATTAAACCATGGAAGCATGCTTGAAACCCAAAAGTATTCTCTAAAATTCCAGATTTTCATGCTCTTTTTCATGCTCAAAGTGTACCATTTCTACCCAAATTGAAGCCTAAAATTTTAGCACTACTTGACATGATACAAGAAAGGTTTTGATAATTTAAACATGCTTGAAAAGCCCCAAAAGATACACTGAAATTTCCAGAATTTTCATGCTCAAAAGTAGGGCTGGCAATGGGTTGGATATATATCCGAATCCGACCCGAATCCGATCCGAAAATCCCGAATCCGATCCGAAAATATAGATCCGTGGTTCGAATACGGATTTCGGATTTCGGATCCGACCGAATTCGGATCCGAATCTGAATCTGTCCATATCCGATCCGAAAAAGATCCGAACCGAAATCAACATATACTTTTTATTAAATCATTGGTAAACTTTGTATAAACTATGGTTGAACTATCTTGTAAAACCCCAGTTTTGAGTGAAAAAAAAAATAATAATAAAATAATAAAAAAATATATATATATAAAATAGTAGATAAAATAAAATATATGTGAAAGTATGAACACATGGATTTATGGGCAGGCTTAATCAAAATTTATTTATTGCTGGAGATTTGTGATCATTAGTTGTCAAAGAGAATAAGCTTAAGTGGATGCGGGAAAATGTAGGGTTTTCAGTGGGCGAGCATGCACAGGATCAAGGCTTTTAAAAAGTTGTCGTGCGGCCATACGTATGTGAGCGTGTGGAGGGTATATATATATATACTAAAGGGGAAATTAGGGTTTTGGGTTTTCGAATGCTCGCATCGTATTTTTGTAACTGAGCGATTTCGGCTGGAGTGGCGACTAGGGTTTCTGCTCGTGAAGAACAAGAATCGCAAGGGCTAAAAGAAGGGTTTTGGAGCTGAAGTTCAGTGGGTTATTTCTCTCTGCTCGAGAAGATTTGTTTCGGTAGATTTTTCATTCGCGTGCGTGGCCGGAGAAGTGATCGGCCGAGGTTTTACCATTCAGGAATAAGCGCATTCATGTGAGTAGCACTGATTTACAACTGGGTTTTGTATCTGATGTTTTCGTGAGCTTATTTTGATGCATGGTTTGTATATTAAGTGATAGTATGAGTTTTCTGGTTTTTCTGGTTTTCTGGAAATGACATGAACAGAGTCTCTGGACCGAATTTTATCTTTAAAAATAAAAGTGTTTAGATTAAATCCAAATATGGTTGGGAAGTCTTCTGGGAGTATTAGGAGTGTAGTAGAACAATTACAGAGGTAAACAAACCGGCCAGTCATGTAGATCTTGAAATAACAGAGAAATGAAAATCATAGGGGGTATCCGCTCACCTCGCGCTCACCTAAGAGGTAGGCGCCCCGTTAAACACGACCTACCGCCGAGCTCACGCCTGGCTGGCGCTCATCTCGCGCGAAGTAGAAAACCCTGCGCTCATCTCGAGCGAATCTCGCGCCCGTCTCGCGCTCAGCTCACGCTCACCTAGCGTCGAGTGAGCGGTAGGTCCATTTTTACCTGTTTCCTTACCACCGACCGGCGCTCACCTCGAGCCCACTTCAGGAGGTGAGCGCATAGTCCAATACACTTACCAAATTATAAAATTTGTTGAAAATAGCCCCTTAATTACATGAAAGACATTTAAGTAAATGTCCTGTGTATTTATTGCTCCATTTACTTAAGTCTTTACATGTAAATAAGGTTTTACCCCCCATTTGGAACCAATAAAAATACTTCCAAGGTCTAATTCCCAGCCAATAAAAAGTCAACTTTCCAGTTCATGCCTAAATCCCGGTTTTAATCAAAATTCCCGGTTTGGGTTTAATACCCAGATGAGTGATTTAGGAGCCCAGAAAATTCTAGGAGATGTGTTTAACCACCAATAGACTACAACCAAAATTTGAGCCCGAAACTCCTTGTAGATTTGCCTAGAAAAATTATATACCAAAAGTCAACGTTTTTAACTAGACTTAGAATATTTTGAGGTCCGAAACTTTTTGTCTCAGAATTGATTGCTTTCTGGTATGGTGACCTTATAGGGGATCCTAAGACTATTCCACTCATCCAAAATGTGTTTCCAGGGTTTTATGACATTCATTTGATTGATTTGGATTATGAAAGCGAAATTTAGAATCTAGGAGCTGTTTTGCTGGATTATGTTTAATCGAAGTTTGGATGCTGAAATCACTTCTGTATAATGTGCTTTATTCTGAAAGTCAGTTTTGAAACCATATTGTTTTGCTGAAATACCTCTACACTATTATGCTAGTTCACCTTTGAATGCACGGTGCACTTCAGGAATGATTTACTTGAACATGTTGATCTATATATATATCAGTTTCACATGATGGAAAATACATTGGGTTGATTTGCTAGTTTTATACTTACTACTGGTTTAGCTTGTCCTGGATCCAGAGTCTAAGCTTAGTAATGTGATGTTATTGTTGGTTGTTGAAATTGCATGGCCTTGTGTGTTGCCACGACCGGTGTAGAGCAGCCAGAAACCCTGAGTAGGCCTGGTTGTCAATGCAGAAACCCGGGGAGTATGCCTGCATTGGATGACGAAACCCTGAGTGGGCCGTCATTTCAGAGTTTCCGAAACCCTGAGTAGGCCGGAACTGTGTACATGGAGGTGTGGAGTGTCTACTTGGCATGTTTAATTTATCAACTAAACGATAGTCATGACATTGACCAATGTTGGTACTTGATTTGGTTTGACGTGATATGTTTTATTCGCTGGTTTGTTGGTATTTATGGTTCATGGAATATTGTTTACCGATTATTGGGTATTGTACCTCCCGCCGGTGTAGAGCAGCCAGGAACCCTGAGTAGGTCTGGTTGTCAATGTAGAAACCCGGGGAGTAGGCCTGCATTGGATGACGCAGTCATTTCAATATCCGAAACCCTGAGTAGGCCGGATATACATTTGGAGGCGTGGGCATGATTATGAGAAGACTTGGTGTTATGTGACATTCGTATATCTGGAATTATATCTTGAGATACAAAATTATGCTTATTTGCTATGTTGTTGCCAATTAATCATTATTTTATTGATATCTTCGGGATTGGAAACGGATTGTTATTGCTTGATTTAACTGATGGTTTTCCGCACTGATATGAATTGGATTATTGAAGTTTAGTCGGATTATTCGGAATATGCGTATTATCCTCATTGTACATGGTTATAATCGTGGCATGTTTTAGAACTGAAATAAATGTATTTGTGCATGCATGTGCTGCTCACTGGGATATTCGTATCTCATTCCATATTGTTTTGTTTTGTTTTCAGCTGCTCCTGGAGAGGACGATACTTGCAGGTAGTTACTTGGTCATATGAGTTTATTTTCGTTTGGGATTATTTTAGCGCACTCTGTTATATAGTTTTTGTTATATTCATGTTTTTCCTTCACTCTGATATTGCGATCCTGAGTTTTATAATAACCTCTGGAGACGAGTTACGGGTTTTTCATGTGACTCGGATCCGGGGCGTTACATATCTTTATTCATATCTTGCTTTAATATTTATATGGCTCATTAGTTTTGATAATTAAAATTTAATTTAATAGTTAAACTTGACTTTTGAATTTTAAGTTCAAATCGGATCTAATTCGGATCGAATTTGGATTTCGGTTATTTATTCGGTCGAATTTCGAATTCGGATACAGTATATAAATTCGGTTTCGAATTCGGATTCACATATAAAAGATCCGTCGGATTTCGGATATCGGATTTTTATTTTAGGTTCGGATTCGGATCATGACAAATCCGTACCATATTCGACCCGTTGCCAGCCTTACTCAAAAGTGCATCCCTTATACCCCAACTTAATGCCTAAAAATTTAGCAACTACTTGACATGGTATAAGGAGAGTTTTGATGATAAAACATGCTTGAAAACCCTCAAATTAACTACTGAATTCCAGATTTCATGCTTATGGTTTTCATGCTCAAATCATGTCATCCTATACCCCCAAATCTAAAGCATGGCATAAAACAAACATTAAGCACAAAAAAAGCTTTATTCATGGGAAACATGCTTGAATACCCAACACAAAATTTCCAGATTTCAAATATTTTATTTTTTTTTTAGCTCATGGCATTGAAACCCCAAAATAAATGCTAACACATAATATAGCAAAATCATATAACAATATGGGTTTTTCCTTTAAACAAAAATCAAGCAACATGCCCATGCCTTTATCCATGTAAATTTTTAAACATCCCATTCAGATTTAAGATACAACAATATGCACAAATAAAATAAGCAAAATAGCAAGCATTCAAAAGTGAAGAAAAAGCATGAATATACACAAAATGGCTTAAATCCACAAGTCCCCAGCAGAGTCGCCAGTTGTGAGACACGGAAAAAAATCACCGGAATGATCATCCCTCCGTCAACACACGGGGCTCAATGTAAAAATTGGAGAGTCGCCACCATTCAGATTTTTGGGTGTGAATGGACACCAAGAGAATTAAAACAAGCAAAAAGAGATAAAAAGTGCTAAAAGGCAAATTCTAGAGTAAAAATAACCCTACTTGAAAATCAAATCCAGAGATGGGTAAGGGGATTAGATTATGAACGGGGGAAGGTGTTAGGCACCCCCATTCACCCACACAAGGTGGTTGCCAAGTGTTATTCGTGCTAAAAGAAAATAGAAAGCTTGCTAAAAAATCATGAAAACCTTGAAAAAGGACAAATATATGATATCTTCACATGAAAATCCAAATGAATTCCAGATCTTATTTTATGTTAATATCACTTCTGGAATATCACAAAAAGATGGAAATCACAGCAAAAGTTGCACAAAACCAAGTTGAGGCAAATCCGGGAAATTTGGTAAAAACTAAGGCCATTTCTCTTGAAATTAATCAAATCTAATTTTAAATTAAATCAAACCAAATCCATTTGAAAGATTAGGGTAAACAATAGTCTCATGCAAAATTTCAATTAATTCCGGTTGAAATCCTAAGAGTTATGGCTCTTTTAAAGTTGCTGCCAGAGAAAATCAAAAGTAGCAAGTAGGAAACTTTGGAAAATTATTTAGAAAAATCCACTCCATAAAAATCCACGAAATTTGGTGTGATTAAAGTCTGTATGGCCATCTTTTCAAAGAAACTAGCCTCATACAAAAATTCCTTCGGATGTGCCTTGGGTGGTCTCCCGAACAGGCCCCGAAGATCACAAATTTACCCAGAAAAGTACTGATGAACAGTTCTGAGTAAATCCGTTACCAATAATTCAAATGGAGTTAAAAAATTATGAAACCAACTGGATTTGAAAATATACTCATAAAGGAGTGCCCAGAAATAAAAATCATTGGAACCGGACTTAAAACGAACACATGGCGCTCCGTCGAAGTGACAAGTTCTGTATTTAAACCTGAACTGGCCAATCAACTTCGACAGAGAGGTGTCAAAAATCTGATTGATAGAAATTAATGAAATTTGGTGGACAAAAACTAGACAGCATCACCTTTCCCATGGTTCTAGAATCGCTCCAAATTCATCCGGACCATGAAGTTATGAGCATCCGAAGTAAGGGTACAGGTGCTGTCAAGTTAAGCCATTTTTGGATAAAACCAACTCAAAACTGTGATAAAGTGTGTGTGATTCGTGCAAGATGAATCCAAATCTTTTGAAAACCTTTTCAAAACATTCCAGAATCGATTGAGGCCATTTATTTCAGATTTATCACAATAAATGCAATAAACCCAAAATATGAGCCTATCCCGCCAAAATAGTGCTATGTATGTGCAAGTGTGAAAAACCATAAAAGATTAATAACATGCATACATATTCATCAAAATAAGGTTCTAAAACAACCTAGGGTTCCGTTCCATTATTGTTTCCCTTTGTTCTCTCTCCCCGTTAAACACGGTTCTTCAAGATAATCAAGGGTACTTTGAATATGAAACGGTTTACAATCAATCAAAAGGGCTTTATGCTACATAGGTTCTAGCACTAGGGTAAATCCCCAGTCTCGTTTCTCCTAGATCCCGCCTTCACGTTTTACGGCTTGGGGGAGTCTCGAGATACTTTGAGCCGGGGAAGGGTTTTCATATACAGAAAGGCCTTATTCTACAGGAAGGTAGAAGAAGAGATCTAGATCTAGGAATGTAAAAATAGAAAATAAAAAGAAAAGTTTGAGGCTTACCTGGGTTCTGGAAGCGATCCCGCAGCGGTTTCCCTCTTCTCTTGGAGCTCTTCTTGGCAAGAATTCAAAGCAAGAGTTAATGGCCATTTGCTTAAGGAGGAGCCTCCTATTTATAGGCAAAGGTTAGGGTTAGGGTTGGTGAGAATGGTAGACAAAACATAATGTTTATAGCCCACCAACCTTAACCCTAAGGCTATTTCCGAGATTTCCCCTCATTTAATGAGGGATATGATGGTAAAAGTGAAAAGCTCTTGGAAAACCCTAATTTTGAGCAAAACTTGTGTATCCGGTATATCAGGCCGAATACACTAAAGCTCTCTTGTATCCGGTATGTTCCACCGGATACACAGAGGAGTACTTGTATCCGACCTGAGTTGCCGGATACAGGTAAAAATTCATTTTCTTCAATTTCTGTGCTGGCTTTCAAGGAGATAATGATTTTTTATGATTGTTTGTGCAATTTGGGGTGTCTACAGAGAATTAAGCATTTTTTCTTGTATCCGACAACTCAAGTCGGCTACAAACATATCCTTTTATATCCGACAGAAGTTGTTGGATACAAGCAGGAATTAATGTATCCGACAACATATGTCGGATACATATATGTGCTCTTGTATCCGAGCTGATTTGTCGGATACAAGCTTTTCGCTAAAATTAGGGTTTTCCGAGAGTTTTCACTTTTTACCATCATATCCTTCACTTAAGAAGTGGAAATCTCAGAAATAGCCTCAGGGTTTAGGTTGGTGGACTCTAGACATCATTTTGTGTCTAGCATCATGCAAACCCTAACCCTAGCCTTTTCCTATAAATAGGAGGCTCCTCCTTAAGCAAATGACCAATAAGTTGGAGATTGAATAGCTCCGAGTGAAGAAGGGAACCGCTGCCGCACTGCTTCCAGACATCCAGGTAAGCCTAAATCCATCTTTATTTTTCTGTCTTTAGATTCTAGGGTTAGTTCTTTTCTTCTACCTTTCTGTAGAATAATGACCTAATCTTTGTGTATGCAAGCCCTTCCTCTACTCAAAGTACCTCAAGACTCCGCCTAGTCGTAAAACATGAAGGCGGGATCTAGGGGAAACGAGACTGAGGATTGATCCTTAGTGTTAGAACCTTGTTGAAAAGCCTTTTGATTTTATGAAAACCGTTTCATACTCAAAGTACCCCAAGACTATCTCGAAGAACCGTTAAACAGGGAGAGAGAACTAAGGGAAACGAGAATAGAACGGAAACCTAGGTCTTTTTAGAACCCCATTTGATTGATATGAATGCTATGTGTGGTTATATTTGAAGAAATGATTTTTACACATATACACATTGCACTTGTTTTTTGTCGGAATCGGCTTGTATTTCGGATCTATTACATTCATTGTGATAGATCTGAAATAAATAGCCCCAAGCAATTCTGGGATGTATCTCAATGATTTTCAAAATGATTTCAAGCAAGTTCTTTTCGAGTATTGAAGACCTCTAGGTCTAACCTCTCGGTTTTGGGCATTTTTGCTCACTTTTGGGGTTTTTGGCATATTCTTTCCAATCGGACAGAATGGTGAGCCAAACTTGTGCCCAATTTCTTCCTAGAGGTTCTCCAACACTTTTTCAAGTGGTTTTGATTTACATTGCACGGATCACACACATCCAATCACTAATTTGAATTGATTTTACTTAAAAGTGGTAAAACGGGACAGCATCTGTACCCTAACTTCGGACACTCATAACTTTATCATCGGGATGAATTTTGGAGTGATTTTAAAGCCATGGGAAAGGTGAGGCTGTCTAGTTTATGCCTGTAAAATTTCATCAATATTTATGAAGTAGATTTTTTACACCACTCAGTCGAAGTTGATAGGTCATTTCAGGTCTGATTGTAGAACCTGTCACTTTGACTGAGCACCATGTGTTCGTTTTATGTCCGATTTGAGTGACTTTTGTTTCTGTATTTTCCATCAGAAGTCTAATTTCAAATCCAGTTCGTTTCATAATTTTTTGATTCCATTTGTGTTGTAGGTGACCGATTTACTCAGAACTGCTCAACAGCCCTTTTCTGGGTTAATCTGTGATCCTAGGGGCCTGTTCGGGAGGTCACCCAAGGCACATCCGGATGAATTTTGTATGAGGCTAGTTTAATCTGAAAGATTGCCATACATACTTAATTCATGCCAAATTTCACGGATTTATATAGAGCCAATGTTTCTAAATGAATTTCCAAAGTTGCCCACTTGTTACTTTTAACTATCTCCAGCAGCAGATTTCAAAGGAGAATAACTCCTAGGATTTTAACCGGATGTGATTGAAAATTTGCATGAGTCTTCTATTTATCATAATCTTTCAAATGGATTTGGTTTGATTCAATTTAAATTAGATTTGAATGATTTCAAGACAAATGGCTCTAGCTTTTACCGAATTTTCTAGATTTGTCTCAACTTGGTTTTATTCAAGTTTCGCTTTGATTTCCATCTAATGGTAATGTCCCAGAAGTGATAATGACATAAAAGAGGATTTGGAATTCATTTGGATTTCTCATGTTGAAATATCACACATTTGTTTAATCCTTTTTCAAGGTTTTTGATTATTTTAGCAAGCTTTCTTATTTTTTAGCATGAACAACACTTGGCAACCACTTTGTGTGGGTGAATGGGGGTGCCTAACACCTTCCCCCGTTCATAATCTAATCCCCTTACCTATCTCTGGATTTTATTTTCAAGTAGAGTTATTTTTACTCTAGTATTTGCCTTTTTGCTTATTTTAATGATTTTGGTCTCTATTCACACCTTAAAATTGGATGGTGACGACTCTCCCATTTTCGTTGTGCCCATGTGATGACGGAGGGAATCATCCCGGTGATTTTTCCATGTCTCACAACTGGCGACTCTGCTGGGGACTTGTGAATTTAAGCCATGTTTGGTGTTTCGTTCATGTTTTTTTCTTTATTTTTGAATGCTTGCTACTTTGCCCATTTTATTTGTGCATATTGTTGTATTTCAGATCTGATTGGGATGCTTTGAAATTTACATGGATAAAGGCATGTGTATATTGTTTTATTATGCCTAGAATCATGTTTATGGTCTTATCTCGGGATACATGCCTACTTGTTGTATTTTTGTGCCTTGCTTTGGGGGGTTTTAGTGCCATGTTTTGAGCATGAAAGTGAAGTGCATGAATTCAGTAAACTCAATGGGCATTTTTGGGGGTTTCCGAGCATGTTTTCCCCAATTCAAACCTTTCTTGTGCCATATTTTTTGTTGTTGAATTTCTAGGCTTTGATTTGGGTATGAATAAGGCATGTTGAGCACAAAAATGAAGAATACAAAATCTGGAAATTCAGTGGGTAATTTTGGGAGTTTTCAAGCATGTTTCCCTTAACAAAACATTTCTTGTACTATATTATTAGGTGCTGTATTTTTAGGCTTTGATTTGGGCCTACAACAATGTAACTTGAACATAAAAATGAAGAATACAAAATCTGAAAATTTAGTGTAGTTTTGGGAATTGTCTAGCATGTTTTACCTAATCAAAACCCTTCTTGTACCATGACAAGTAGTTGCTGCGTTTTTAGGCTTTGATTTGGGGTATAAATAATGCACTTTGAGCATGAAAATGAGAACCATAAAACCCAGAATTCAACAAAAATTTTGAGGAATTTTCAAGCATGTTTTCTCCTGTCAAATGCTCCTTGTACAAAACGCCTAGTTGCTGTATTTTTTAGGCTTCAATTTGGGTAGGAAGAATGCACTTTGAGCATGAGGAAAAAAGCATGAAATCTGGGAATTTAGGTAATGCTTTTGGGGTTTCAAGCATGCTTTCTATGTTTTAATTGTTGTTTGTACAACGTGATAACATGTTTTGGGTGCCACTTTTGTTTATATGATGGTCATAAGCATGTTTGGGTGTTTATTATCTTGTGCTTGTGTTTTCAATTCCAATATGATTGTCATATTTGCCTTGGCTTGAAATTGTATGCATGGCTACGAAAAGAGTGGTAAGGGGCTGGGACGTTATGAATACACCTCAATTTTAAATGCACTTGAGCACTTTAAACACTTTGCACACCCTACCCATTACCTATAGGAAGTTGAACCCGAATGTGTGTAGCTTCACGCACTGAGGTTGTTACTTCGGAAAGTGAAAGTGAAAACATTTACCTTAGAATTTGAGTCAATGATGTGATGACAATGGGATCTGTGATTCGATTCCGGGCATCACTAGACTTGAGTTCTAAGTTGCCAATTAAGCCAAAACCCAAAAACCATACGCTTGAAGGTGGAGAAACACGTTTTCAGCTAAAGTACACAATTGCGTTTGGGGAATTGGGTGTAAATGTGAGAAGACCATTTGCATGTTTCACAAGCCAAGGTATAATATGAATACCATATTGAAGGTAACACAAGGTGGCAAAGTAAAACCATGTTTTTTATTTATCTTCATGTAAACTAAAAGCCATGGTGTCCATATGTTTGGGATGAAATTTTTCCCAAAGGTGTCTTGTGATACATGGAAAAATCACCGAGTTGATTCCCCTCCGTCATCACACGAGCTCAACAAAAATGGGAGAGTTGCCACCATTCAATTTTTGGGGTGTGAATGGACACCAAAAGATTCAAAATAAGCAAAAAGAGCTAAAAGGCAAATACTAGAGTAAAACTAACTCTATTTGAAAATCAAATCCAGATATTGGTAGGGGGATTAGATTATGAACGGGGAAAGGTGTTAGGAACCCCCATTCACCCACACAAGGTGGTTGCCAAGTGTTGTTCATGCTAAAAAGAATGAGAAAGCTAGCTAAAATAATCAAAAACCTTGAAAAAGGATTAAACAAATGTGTGATATCTTCACATGAAAAATCCAAATGAATTCCAGATCCTCTTTTATGTCAATATCACATCTGGAATATCACCAATAGATGGAAATTAAAGCAAAAATTGCTTAAAACCAAGTTGAGTCAAATCTGGAAAATTCGGTAAAAGATAGTACCATTTGTCTTAAAATCATTCAAATCTACTTTAAATTGAATCAAACCAAATTCATTTGAAAGATTATGATAGATAGAAGACTCATACAAATTTCTAATCAATTCCGGTTAAAATCCTAGGAGTTATTCTCCTTTGAAATCTGCTGCTGGAGATAATTAAAAGTGACAAGTGGGCAAGTTTGGAAAATCATTTAGAAGAATCGGCTCCATATAAATCCATGAAATTTGGTGTGAATCAATTATGTATGGCCATCTTTCAAATGAAACTAGCCTCATACAAAAATTCATTCGGATGTGCCTTGGGTGACCTCCCGAACAGGCCCCGAAGATCACAGGTTATCCCAGAAAAGTGCTGTTGAGCTGCTCTGAGTAAATCGGTTACCCACAACACAAATGGAGTCAAAAAATTATGAAACCAACTGGATTTGAAATTAGACTTCGAAAAAAAAATTCAGAAACAAGAATCACTCGAATCAGACTTAAAACGAACACATGGCGCTCAGTCGAAGTGACAGGTTCCGCAATCTGGCCTAAATTGACCTATCAATTTCGACAGAGAGGTGTCAAAAATCTGCTTGATAAAAATTAATGAAATTTTTCTGGTATAAACTAGACAGCCTCACCTTTCCCATGGCTCTAGAATCACTCCAAAATTCATCCGGATGATGAGGTTACGAGTGTCCGAAGTTGGGGTACAGCTGCTGTCAAGTTAAGCCTTTTTAAAGAAAATCAACTCAAAACAGTGATAAGGTGTGTGGAATCCATGCAAGATAAATCAAAATAATTTTAAAAAAATATTGAAGAACCTCGAGTAAGAAATGGGGCACAAGTTTGGCTCACCATTCTCTCCAATTGGAAAGAATATGCCAAAAACCCCAAAATTGAGCAAAAGTGCCCAAAACCGAGAGGTTAGACCTAGAGGTCTTCAATACTTGCTTGAAATCATGTTGAAAACCAATAAGAAATATCCCAGAATTGTTTGGGGCTATTTATTCCAGATCTATCACAATGAATGCAATAAATCCGAAATATAAACCGAATTCGACAAAACAAGTGCTATGTGTGTGTGTGTGTAAAAATCCATTCTTCAATAATATAACAACATATAGCATGCATTCATATCAATCAAATGGGGTTCTAGAACAACCTAGGGTTCCGTTTCATTCTCGTTTCCCTTAGTTCTCTCTCTCCGTTTAACGGTTCTTCGAGATAATCTTGGGGTGCTTTGAATATGAAACGATTTTCATAGAATCAAAAGATTTATTCAACAAGGTACTAATATTAGGATCAATCCTCAGTCTCGTTTCCCCTAGATCCCGCCTTCACGTTTAACGGTTAGGGGGAGTCTCGAGGTACTTTGAGTAGAGGAAGGGTTTTCATACACACAAATTAGGCCTTATTCTACAAAAAGGTAGTGTAGAAACCCCAAATTGCACAGTAAAAATGATGAATAATTGGCAAAAATCATTATATCCTTTGAAATCAGAACAAAATTTGAGAAAATAGGCATTTTTCCTTTTATCCGACAACTCAGGTCGGATACAGGGGTATATCTTTATATCCGACATAAGTTTTCGGATATAAGTAGCTCTTAATGTATCCGAAATCATATGCGGGATACATATAGGTGCTCTTGTATCCAACCTGATATGTCGGATACAAGCTTTTTGCTCCAAATTAGGGTTTTCCGAGAGTTTTCACTTTTTACCATCATATCCTTCATTAAAGGAGTGGAAATCTCGAAAATAGCCTTAGGGTTAAGGTTGGTGGGCTCTAGACATTATTTTGTGTCTAGCATCATGCAAACCCTAACCCTAGCCTTTGCCTATAAATAGGAGGCCTCTCCTCAAGCAAATGGCCATTAACTCTTGCCAAGAACTTTTGCCAAGAAGTTGGAGATAAAGAGCTCCGAGTGAAGAGGGGAACCGCTGCAATCTTGCTTCTAGAAGCCCAGGTAAGCCTCAAACCTCTCTTTATTTTTCTGTTTTTACATTCTAGATCTAGATCTCTTCTTCTACCTTTCTGTAGAATAAGGCCTCTTCTATGTGTGTGAAAACCCTTCCCCTACTCAAAGTACCTCGAGACTCCCCCTAGCCGTAAAACGTGAAGGCGGTATCTAAGGGAAACGAGACTGGGGATTGATTCTAGTGCTAGAACCTTGATTGGAATAAGCCTTTTGATTCTATGAAAACCGTTCCATATTCAAAGTACCCCAAGATTATCTTGAAGAACCGTGTTTAATGGGGAGAGAGAACAAAGGAAAACGATAATGGAACGGAACCCTAGGTTGTTTTAGAATCCCATTTGATTGATTTAAATGCATGCTATATGTTATTATATTGTTAAAGAATGGATTTTTACACATACACACATAGCACTTGTTTTGTCGGATTTGGCTTGTATTTTGGATCTATTGCCGTCATTGTGGTAGATCTAAAATAAATAGCCCCAAGCAATTTTGGAATGTTCGTTATTTATTTCAATCAAGTTTATTTCAAATATTGAAGGCCTCTAGGTCTAACCTCTCGGTTTTGGGCACTTTTGCTCAATTTTGGGGTTTTTGGCATATCCTTTCTAATCGGAGAGCATGGTGAGCCGAACTTGTGCCCCATTTCTTCCTAGAGGTTCTTCAATATCTTTTCAAAATGGTTTTGATTTATCTTGCACGGATTCCACACACTTTATCACTGTTTGAGTTGATTTTCTTCAAAAAAAGGCTTAACTTGACGACAACTGTACCCCAACTTAGGACACTCGTAACTTCATCGTCCGGATGAATTTTGGAGTAATTCCAAAGCCATGGGAAAGGTGAGGCTGTCTAGTTTATATCTGTAAAAGTTCATTAATTTCTATCAAGCGGATTTTTGACACCTCTCTGTCGAAGTTGATAGGTCAGTTCAAGTCTGAATACGGAACTTGTCACTTCGACTGAGAACCATGTGTTCGTTTTAAGTCCGATTTGAATGATTCTTGTTTCTAAATTTTCCTTTGGATGCCTAGTTTCAAATCCAGTTGGTTTCATAATTTTTTGACTCCATTTGTGTTGTTGGTAATAGATTTACTCGGAGCTGTTCAACAGCACTTTTCTGGGTAAATGTGTGATCTTCGGGGCCAGTTCGGGAGACCACCCAAGGCACATTCGAATGAATTTTTGTATGAGGCTAGTTTCATCTGAAAGATGGCCATACATACTTCATTCCCACCAAATTTCATGAATTTATATGGAGCCGATGTTTCTAGATAAGTTTCCTAACTTGCCCACTTGCCACTTTTTACTACCTCCAGCAGCACTTTTAAAAAAAGCATAACTCCTAGGATTTCAACCGGATTTAATTGGAATTTTGCATGAGTCTCTTATTTACCATAATATTTCAAATGGATTTGGCTTGGCTCCATTTAAATTGGATTTAAATGATTTCAAGACAAATGGCGTTATCTTTTACCGAATCTTCTGGATTTGACTCAACTTGGTTTTGTGCACCTTTTGCTTTGATTTCCATCTATTGGTGATATTCCAGAAGTGATATTGACATAAAAGAGGATCTGAAATTCATTTGGATTTCATGTGAAAATATCATACATTTGTTTTATCCTTTTTCAAGGTTTTTGATGAGTTTAGCAAGCTTTCTCATTTTTTAGCATGAACAACACTTGGCAACCACCTTGTGTGGGTGAATGGGGGTGCCTAACACCTTCCCCCATTCATAATCTAATCCCCTTACCCATCTCTGGATTTGATTTTCAAGTAGAGTTATTTTTAATCTAGTATTTGCCTTTTAGCTCTTTTTGCTTATTTTGAATTTTTCGGTGTCCATTCACACCCCAAAAATCTAAATGGTGGTGACTCTCCCATTTTACGTTGAGCCCGTGTGATGACGAAGGGAATCATCTAGGTGATTTTTCCATGTCTCACAACTGGCGACTCTGCTGGGGACTTATGGATTTAAGCCATGATTGGTGTATTTTGTTCATGCTTTTTATTTATTTTTGAATGCTTGCTAGTTTGACTATTTTATTTGTGCATATTGTTGTATTTTAAATCTGATTGGGATGCTTTGAAATTTACATAGATAAAAGCATGTATGTGTTGCTTGATGTTGGCTAGAAATGTGTCTAGAAGAAGCCTATCTAGAAACATGATTTGGATGTGTTTTGTAATAACATGCTCTAATTTAAGTTGTTATGACATGAGTTGAACAAAAAAATTTTTTTTCTGAAATCTGGAAATTTGGTGTAAATTTTGGGTTATTCAACCATGATTCCCATGAACAATGCTTTCGTGAGCTTAAATGTTTTTTTTATGGCATGCCTTTGATTTGGGGTATAGGATGACATGATTTGAGCATGAAAACAATGAGCAAAAAAATCTGTAAATTCAGTAGGCATTTTTGGGGGTTTTCAAGAGTGTTTTCCTCAAACAAAACACCTCTTGTGCAATACATTTAGGATCTGTATTTTTAGGGTTGGATTTGGGCATAAAACAATGTCACTTAAGCATAAAAATGAAGAATACAAAACCTGGAGATTTAGTGTAGTTTTGGGGAATTGTCAAGCATGTTTTACCTAATCAAAACACTTCTTGGACCATATTGTTAGTTGCTGAATTTTTAGACATCAATTTGGAGTATAAACAATGCACTTTGAGCATGAAGATGAGACTATAAAACCCAGAATTTGGTAGAGTTTTGGAGTGGTTTCAAGCATGTTTCCCCGAATAAATACTTCTTGTACAAAATACCTAGTTGCTGTATTTTTTTTTTTAGGCTTCAATTTGGGTAGAAATAATGCACTTTGAGCATGAGAAAACACATGAAAATCTGGAAATTTAGGTAATGTCTTTGGGGGTTTCAAGCATGCTTTCCATGTTTTAATGGTTGTTTGTACAATAACATGTTTTGAGTGTCACTTTTGGGTTTATGATTGTCATGAGCATGTTTGGGTGGTTACTATCTTGTTGGCTTGTATTTTGCTTCCAATATGATGATTGTATATACCTTGGCTTGAAATTGTATGCAGGGCTACGAAAAGAGTGGCAAGGGGCTAGGACGTTGTGAATGTACCTCAAAATTCAAAATACACTTGAACACTATAAACACTTTGCACAGCCTACCCATTACCTATAGGAAGTTGAACCTGAATGTGGGTAGCTTGGCGCACCGAGGTCGATTACTTCGGAAAGCGAAAGTGAAAACATTCACCTTAGAATTTGAGTCAATGATGTGATGACAATGGGATCTGTGATTCGATTCCGGGTATCACTAGACTTGAGTTCTAAGTTGCCAATTAAGCCAAAACCCAAAAACCATACGCTTGAAGGTAGAGAAACACGTTTTCAGCTAAAAGTACACAATTGCGTTTGGGGAATTGGGTGTAAATGTGGGAAGGCCGTTTGCATGTTCACAGGCCAAGGTATAATATGACTACCATATTGAAGGTAACACAAGGTGGCAAGGTAAAGCCATGTATTCTTTTATCTTTATATAAGTTAAAAACCATGGTGTCCATATGGTTGGGATGAAATTTTTCCCAAAAATGTTTGTAGCCTAATATTGGTGTAACCCATAGGATGAGTTTCCAACTCAATAAAGGTCATCCTACCCAAAGTCCAAGCAAGAGGCAACCAAGTGTACAAAATCCAACAATTGGTGTGTAACTTTGGAGGGTACAAGTACCCTCATGAATGTGTGAATTTTAGCAAGAATGATGTCAAAGCCCAATTTGGGGCAAGATTTAAAGGCCAAGTCAAGATGAACATCAAGTGGGAATGAAAATAACATAATCTGGTGAAAAAATGAGTCAAAAAGGGATATTTCGGCATTAACCGACAACTCAGGTCGGTTAAACAGAGTTTTATTCATATCCGATATACTTCGTCGGTTACAAAGGCTTATGCATGTATCCGATCATTTGTATCGGATACAATAAGCCATAGCCTTAGCCGACATGTCATGTCGGATACATTCAAAAAATGTATAAATTGGTTTTTCAGCCCAAATTTTTAGAATAAAATGCCTAAAACACTGTGGATAATCCTTAGGCACCCCAAAGAGAATGTAAAAATGTTTTCAAAAAAAATATATAAAAAAAACAAAAAACAAAAACAAAAAAATTCTTTTAGGATTTAACCTAATTTTGAAAATCAAAGAGGGAACCAAGGTGTCATATTTTTTGATACCAATTCAATTCAAACATATTTTTATCAAGCTTTTGAACTTGAAAACTGAGAAAATTCATAAGAAAAAAAAACCTTTGGTTGGTTATTTTTTCCAATCAAATCAAAACATTTGTGGGACACTTGGAAGCCCTAGAATATTCCAAGAAACCTTTGGTTGGTTATTTTTTCCAATCAAATCGAAACATTTGTGGGACACTTGGAAGCCCTAGAATATTCCAAGAAACCTTGGGTTGGTTATTTTTTCCAACCAAATCAAAACATTTGTGGGACACTTGGAAGCCTTAGAATATTCAAAAAAAAATTTTTGGTCGGTCTTTTTTGTACCGATCAAGTTCAACGTTTTTGGGCCATCTAAAAGCCTCTGAATTTTAGACACAATCTTTTTGGGCCATTTGAAAGTCTCTGAATTTCAAACATTAATGTTTTTGGGCCGTTTAAAAGCCTCTGAATTTTAGACACAACCTTTTTGGGCCATTTGAAAGCCTCTGAATTTCAAACATCAACCTATTTTGGGCCGTCTATAAGCCTCTGAATTATAGACATATATCCTTCGGGCCGTTTAAAAGCCTCTGAATTTTAAACACAACCGTTTTGGGCCATTTGAAAGGCTCTGAATTTCAAACATCAACCTATTTTGGGCCGTCTATAAGCCTCTGAATTATAGACACATATCCTTTGGGCCGTCTAAAAGCCTTTGAATTTTAGACACAACCTTTTTGGGCCGTCTAAAAAGCCTATGAATTTTAGACAAATCATTTCTTTGGGCCGTTTATAAGCCTCTGAATTATAGACATATATCCTTTGGGTCATCTAAAAGCCTCTAAATTTTAGACAAATCATTTCTTTGGACCGTCTAAAAGCCTCTAAATTTTAGACACAACTTTCTTGGGCCGTCTATAAGCCTCTGAATTATAGACACGTATCCTTTGGGCTGTCAAAAAGCCTCTGAATTTTAGACATTTCACATTCTTTGGGGCCCTAAAATATTCCAACAACCCTTTGGTTGGTCTTTTTCGTACTAAACATTTTCATACCTTGTGGGACATGTTGGAAGCCCTAAAATATTCCAACAATTCTTTTAGCTCAAGTAAAAAAAAAACCAAAAATATATATATATATATATATATATATATATAAACCTGTGTTCACCTACCTCACATATCTATATTTATGGGTGTATGAAATAAGGTATAAATTGGAACTGACAGATTTCTTTGTTTTTCCTTACCCAAGTACACTTACTTGCAATCATTGCTCCTGTGACCCAGATACACTTACTTGCAAGCATTGCTCTCGTGACCAGATCCAAAGCTCGAGCAATGAATACTGAAGAGAACCAAGCCCAAGCTACTGTCCCTGTTCAGGACTTCATTCAGCTACAAAAGCAGGTGGCTAGACTACCCAAGATGTTAGGAGACTTACTGCCGGCTCAGGCCCAGGCCCAAAACCAAGCCTCTACTTCCCATCAAACACCACCACCACAAGCCTACATTCCACCTTCGGCTCAACCCATACCTGAACCCATTTCTGAGCCATTCCCTGAACCTATTCTAATCAGGGAAAACACTGTGGAGTATGAGAAGGAAATGGAAAAAGAAAAAGCCAGGGAGGAGATGGAAAAGAAATTATTGCACAAGATAGAGAGGATCCAGGAAGAACTCAATGAGGTGAAGGGGGGAAACAGTTATGGAGGTACCACCTTCGATGATCTGTGAATATACCCGGATGTATGCCTACCGGCAAAGTTCAAGTGCCCAGACTTTGATAAATATGATGGCACGGGCTGCCCAATGAGCCACTTGAAACTATACTGCAGGGCTTTGTGCCAGTTTGGCCGGGATGATGGCATACTGATCCAACTCTTCCAGAGGAGTTTGATAGGATCGGCTCTGAGGTGGTGTAAGCACCTCATTTTTGCGCTCCCATAAAAACCAGAAATGCAAACCCTGGACAGAAAGTCAAACCCTAAGGGGTGAAAAGTTGAATTTTTGATCAAGTGAAAATTGGCCACCTCACTTTATGCCATTGGATAGAGAATCTGGACACGGTTCCAACACAACTGAGTTTGCAGGAATCGGAGTCCGGATGAAGGTTCTGCGGGCGGTCAAATTTGAGTAGAGCCAAAAGTTGACTTTGTGCTAAAATCCGATCCAGAGGCCTACCCCTAGGTCATTGGACAGAGAATCTCGACACCGTTCCAACACAACTAAGTGTGCAGGAATCGGGGTCTGGATGAAGGTTCTGCGGGCGGTCAAACTTGAGCAGAGCCAAAAGTTGACTTTCTGCTAAAATCCGATCCAGAGGCCTACCCCTAGATCATTGGACAGAGAATCTCGACACGGTTCCAATGCAACTGAGTTTGTAGGAATCGGGGTCCGGATCAAGGTTCTGCGGGCGGTCAAACTTGAGCAGAGCCAAAAGTTGACTTTCTATTAAAATCCGATCCAGAGGCCTACCCCAAGGTCATTGGATAGAGAATCTCGGCACGGTTCCAACACAACTGAGTTTGCAGGAATCGGGGTCCGGATGAAGGTTCTGCAGGCGGTCAAACTTGAGTAGAGCCAAAAGTTGACTTTTTGCTAAAATCCGATCCAGAGGCCTACCCCTAGGTCATTGGATAGAGAATCTCAACACGGTTCCAACGCAACTGAGTTTGCAGGAATCGGGGTCCGGATGAAAGTTCTGCGAACGGTCAAACTTGAGCAGATCCAAAAGTTGACTTTCTGCTAAAATCAGATCCAGAGGCCTACCCCTAGGTCATTGGATAGAGAATCTCGACACGGTTCCAACGCAACTGAGTTTGCAAGAATAGGGGTCCGGATGAAGGTTCTGCGGGCAGTAAAACTTGAGTAGAGCCAAAAGTTGAATTTCTCCTAAAATCCCATCATGAGGCCTACCCCTAGGTCATTGGATAGAGAATCTCGACACGGTTCCAACGCAACTGAGTTTCCAGGAATCGGGGTCCGGACGAAGGTTCTGCAGGCGGTCAAACTTGAACGGAGCCAAAAATTGACTTTCTATTAAAATCCGATCCGGAGGCCTACCCCTAGGTCATGGGATAGAGGGCTCCGATATGATTCTAACGCACCTAAGTTTGCCCAGATCGGAGCCCGGGTGAAGAAAATATGAGCTAACGAAATTCCCGAGCTGCAAAACCGGCAATCCGCGCATGTGGCAAAAAGCTGCACACATGGCGAGTTGCGCAGGAAAATATCTCGAGGATCAAATCAGTAAATATCCAAATATACGAAATATCCTAGGGACTAAATTTGTAGAAATCCGAGAATATCGGATTAAATTGAAAATGGCCAGGGACTAAATCTGAAAATTCAAATTTTCCGATCGACGAGTGGCCGCATTAAATTTTTTTTCATAATTATGCCGCTCGCGCGAACGTGGCAAGCGGGTATGCGCTCAGCGCAGGACTGAGCGGATCCCCATTTTAGGTGAGCGGATCCCCTTTTTTCCTAGTCTATATAAACCGCGTGAGATTTTGCGCAAAGGGTGGGAGGATTTTTTTTGGTGAAAAAAAGTTTAGGGTTCGGAAATTTTAGTTGGACATTTTTTTGGTTTAGCATTTTTTGGGGTTCTACATTTTAAGGTTCGGGGGGAATTTTGGGGTTCGGGATTTCTGGGGTTGGCTCCCTTTGCTCGAGCCTTCTTCCCCATTCCCCCTTGCTCAAAACCCTCTCGGCATACCACTCCTGGCCTCCACAAACAAACCCTCTGATAGAAGCCCCTCCGACCCCGTTCCCTCTCTTCCTCTTCTTCCTCGTCAAACCCGGAGGAGATCGTGCCGTTGGTGGGGAGAGGTGTTGCTCCGGCGGCTGCTGGTGCGCTCCAAGGAGGCTTCACCCACTTCAGAGAGGTGTTGAAACACCCAGGTAATGTTCCTGATGGCCTCTGGTCCAAAATAAATAACTTCATTGCTATATTTTCTTTTCTGTTATTTCGTTTAGTAACAGTGCTTGTGTGATTCGAAGGGGGAGCATGTTCTCCTTGATGTTTGCATCTCTTGTATCCCGATAAACCCCCCCTGCTCCCTTCTTCATTATTCATGTCTTAAGTGGTTGGTTTTCGGATTAGGGTTGTGTGCGAGGGGATCTCGGTTGTGATGTTAGAGAAGCTTAGATTAATTTCCAAGTGTGCTTAGAGGCCTTCCGGGGTTCTAAGGATCCCCAGAGAGTGATTACAGAGCTTAAAAACCATTTAAAATGGAGTTCGGGCAAAAAAAAAACCAGAATATCGGGTTTCGTAGGGGTATGCGCCGAGCTCTGTGAGCTCAACACACCCAAAAAGACTGAGCGGATCGTTTTTCTGGGCATCCGCAGAGCTCGCGCCCACTTCCCTTTTCGGAAGCCCTCAGCTCGCGCTCACTTAAATTTGGATGCGCTCAACTCGCGCTCACTTAAATTTGGATGCGCTCAACTCGCGCTCACTTAATTTTGGATGCGCTCAGCTCGCACTCACTTGATTTTTGGGTGCGCCGAGCTCGCGTACACTTGATTTTTGGATGCGCCGAGGTCGCGCCCACTTCATTTTTGGGTGCGCCCACTTCGCCCGTGGATGGTTTTTTTTGGTTTTTTCGGTCCGCCCACCTCGCCGACCTTGCGCCTAGTGTCTGAGGTCGACGCATACCTCTTGAACCCAGCATAATGAGCCAGTCTCTCCTTGACAAGTGTCAACCTTGTATATTTTTCTGTGATTATTGCTGGATGTGAGTGCCATTTCCGAACCGAACCAGGTAAACCAACAGAGTTTCCAGGTCACCCGGAAACCCAACATGGGACTTGGACCCTCGGTCCAACTTGATTTCCAATGGGCCTTCCAACGGGGCCCACCCGGCCCAATAAACATGTATGCATGCAACTTAATCAAGATAAGCAAAATTAACTGATTAAACCGGGTGGGCCAAACCTAAGGCAGTCCACCCGAACCAGACTTGTGAAATTGATGCATGAATTGCGTGGTTTGGCCGAGACCAAGGGCAAGGGCCTACCAGGCCCGCCAAAGCCTACCAACCGAACCAAGGAAGGGTGCAAACCCTAACCTCTGGTAACTTGGGCTTACAAGCTCTAATCAGGACTATGGGCCCCAAGCCCAGTGTCCAAACTCACTTTGGCAAATTAAAAAGATAAATCCAATAAATATACTTGGCCACCATGTGGGCCCACCTTAGGGGCCCACAAACCAATCCAGCCCAACTCTTCATGGGAAACACTTAAACTTCAAATCTGAACCTAAAGTAAAATCAATGCACTTAACCAGAACCCAAAGGGCCTCCTAGGATAGACTGCGGCCCACAAGGGCACGCGGGCTTGACTAAGCCCACCAAGGACACCGTGGGCCTTCCAACGGGGCCCACCCAACCAGACTCAGATTACCTAATTAATCAAGATAAAAGCAATTAAAGGGACCCACACCACTCAGGTGGTCCCACCAGACTTAACCAAACTGCATATTGGATTAGGAATCGGGTGAGACCAAAGTAAGCTTACTCAAACCAGGATAAACCTAAGGGACCCGTCACCCGACGGGGTGGACCGGGGTGTCTACGGACTTCCCCGGACCACAATCGAGACCCTAATTAGAATCTCAAAGCCGCAGACCAAAAGCCCTAATAGATAAGGTTAGGCACCCAGGTGTCCGCCTGCACCCCATCAGGCGGTGGCGACTCCGAATTTTCCCGTGCCCCGTTTCCGATGCGCGCACAGGTTGTTTGCCATAGTTGATCATGGGAAGATTAGAGGATGGAAAGACCTGGCAGATGCCTTCTTGGACCAATACAAATTTAACTCGGAGATCGTGATAGACCGGTACGACACGATGAGGATGAGCAAGGGAAAAGAGGAATCAGTAAGGCAATATACCAAGAGGTGGAGAGAGGCTGCCTCCCAAGTCAGGCTGCCTATGTTGGAGCCTGAGATGATCTCAACGTTCGTAAGCACACTGGGGCAGCCCTTCTATAATCATCTGGTGGGTCAGATTACCACCAATTTTGCTGCCCTGGTACAAGTGGCCGACCGGATTGAGGATGGGATCAAATCTGGAAAGTTAATTGATTATTCCGCCATGATCAGTCAACAAGACTCCACTCATAACAAGGGAAATGGTAATGGAAAGAAAAAATCTGAGGAAAGGAGAGAAGCAGAAATGAATATGGTACAACTTCCCAAGGGACCTGTTCAAATCAATGCCCATCCAGTTCCTTTGCTGCCTATCCAAATTAATGTCCCTTCTGCACAGCCTGTGAAGGAGGAAGCAGAAGTAAGGAAGAGAAGGGAGTTTTCAAAACTACCTATGAGACCATCTGAACTTTTTCCCACCTTACTTCAAAAGGGTTATGTGACTTTGAGGTTGCCAAATCCTCATGCAAGCAAGGGGAAGGGTTATGATTCATCTGCAATATGTGAGTATCATATTAGCAGTCTAGGGCATACCACAGATCGTTGCTTGGCCCTAAAGCATGCAATTCAGGATTTGCTGGATAATAACTCTTTATCATTCAATTCAGTCACACCCACTCCTCCTCCCACCAGCAATAATGGGGCAAGCAGCTCAAATGCAATAGGGGCAATTTTCTCTGGAGAAAGAAGATTTGACCCTTCTCAACTTATTGCTCCTATAGGGTCAACTGTCTGGGTTTATTTTGAAAGGGAAGAAGAGCAAGAAAACATGGTGGTTGGGGAAGAAATGGTGCAGATGACCATGCCTACACTGCATAAGCAATCGAGGCAAGATGGTGTAAAGATTGTTCTAGGGCAGAATATTCTACAAGAAGCCAGTACACAAAATGGGGAAAAGTCGATTGAGAAAGATGGATGGCAGAAAAAGAATGGGGGTGTTTTCAAAGAAAAGAATGAGGCAAAGGTTGAATCCATTTTGCCACACATTGATTGGGCAGTCATTCAAGTTCCAGATCAACATCACTTCTTCCAAGGACTGAGCATGATGTCCTAAATATGAAGGCAATGGCTGATCAAAGAAAGGAATTCTTGCCTCAACTAGTAGAAGATGAAAATTTTTGCAAAAATGGAAAAAAATCAACTTTTGCCATTGAGAACATGGGCAATTTTCGAATTCCCATGTTCTCTGAAAAGAAACCCCCATAAAAAGGATGAACATTTCTTGAGGACTTTAAGGAGCCTTGTTCTTAGGAAGTGATTTCAATAAAGGCTTTTTCAAAAAAAAAAAAAAGAGTTTTCCTTTAAGATTTTTGAAAAAAAAAAAAAAGATTTTCCCCTTTAACATTTTTCTTAAAAAAAAAAAAGAGTTTTCAACAAGGTCCTGTTTTTCTTATGAGTTATATCTCCCTTTGAATTTCATTAAGTTGAATATAACTTCAACATTGGGCTCAATATTGAGACAAAAATCGAAGAAAAAGGCATTTTATATGAAAATTCAAATCCTTTTAAGTGTCATGAGAAGAATATTCTGCAAAATTTTGAAGTGACCAATCTTATGGACTTTGGAACCAAAGATGACCCATAGTTTTCATTTGAAAGCAGCAAGTACATAAAAATGTAGAGAGGATTGCATCACTTGCTCGTCAAAGAAAAGCAGATGGAGAAGAAACTAAAAGAAGAAATTTTGCATTTGAAGATGACTCCTAGTTTGCACTCTGCATTAGAAAATATGGAAAGATTTGGTTTCTTAGTTAAGATATGAATTGCGATTTAAGAGGCTGATCCGGTGAAAAGAGTATTTTATGGTTGAAATTTTATCTTCACAGACGGTGATGATTAAAAAAAAAGAAAAATCCTGAGCCAGTCATGTAGTACAACTCTACCAAGTCTGACTTTTCTTAAAATGATAAGAGGCCTTTATTTCTTATATCCCCAAAATTTTTGGAATCCCTAGTTAAACCCTTTGAGCTTGATAAAATTTTCCAAGTAACCTAAACTGAGAATTGTAACCCCACACTGGGGCAAATTTATTAAGGCAAAAAAAAAATGAATGAAAGGGCATTATTGAAGTTCAAAAGGGATTTTGAAGATGTTTTATGAAGATGGGGCAAATAAATTAAAAAAAAAAAAGAAAAAAAAAGGAAGAAAGAAGAAAAAGAGATCATCAAATACTATATCTTCAAAATTGTGAAGAGAAGAATGAGAAAAGAAGTTCAATATTGGGGAATGAGCTTCAAATGAAGAAATCAAAGTAGGGGAAGAACTTCATTACTGGCGGCAATTTTGTATTCATTCCAAAGAAAAAAAATGCCTTAAGAATTGCAATTTTAGTTAACCCATTTAATCATATGGTATTTGAGCCTTTTATTCCTTTTCTTTCTAAACAAACACCAAGCCTTCGTTTCGTCCCGTTCATAAGTCCTCTTTGATTAAGAAATTTTGAATTAAACAGTTTTGACTACATAGTTGCTGGTGATGAAGGATAAAAAAAGAAAAAAACGAAGAAAAAAAAAGGAGAAAAAATGGAGAAAATGTAGTGAAAACCCGGAAGGACGTTACATGGCAAATAATCAGCTATCTACAAGAAGGAAATCGTCAGAGAGGAAAGTCCAGAATTGGCATAGATCTAGGTGAAGTCCTCATGTTGGTGGTTATTTTGAGATACAGTCACTTTTTGAGTGATTGAGGAAAATTCACTTTTCAAGACTGAAGAAGCATAATCAGAACTATGATATAAATCATCTATGAACAAGTTGATGGCCATCAAAATTGCCATTAGGAAATTATTGCTGAAGTTGAAGTCATAAATTCTCATATCATGGATACAATGGAGAAACAATTTCTCTTTAATTGAATGAAGGAAAATGTCTTTCTAGACTGGGGCAAAATAGTCAGATTGAAAGAGTCGTCATATCTGGAGCATCAATTGACAAGCCGATGGTCATGGGAATGATTATAAAGGTTCTGAAGGCTTATTTTGGTCTTTCTTCATTTTCTGAAATAATCTTCTCATTATTCAACTTGATTTTAATTCTTTTGGACTATATGCTAATAAGTGGTTGGATCATTTTTCAAAAAAAAAATATAAAAACACAAAAAACCAAAAAAAATATATTTTTGGCCTATGATGAGCATCTATGTCTTTTTATAAAAACATTGGTTTTGCTAGCATTAGAGAATTCTGAGGCCACTAGTATAAAACCTATTTTTGTATTTGCATTCCTTTATTAGGGTTTCTTTTTGGCAAAGGTAAAAAAAAAAAAAAAGAAAGAGAAAAAAAAAAAAGAGAAAAAAGAAAAAAGGAAAAAAAAAAAAAAGGGATTATCTCTGTTGAGGGGCAAGTACTTCTTCAAGCAACCAAAAATCGGGGCATGCTCAGAGTCTTTCCCTCTGGGTTTTCATTGAAGTAAATTACAGCATCTGGAATAAGCAGTCAGGCCTTAGTCTTCAGATTTGAAAAAAAAAAGGAGAAGCTTCGAAGCAGTTGCATCTTTTCTCCTTTAAACAAAGGTTTCCAATTCTGAAGAAAGATTTTACTGAAGCAGTAAAAAGGCATGAATGAGAGGTCATGGGTTGTAAGGGCATCCATCAATCAAGAAGAGGCATTCACTTGGGCAGTTGAAAAGAATGAAGGCAGGCTATGGGCAGCAATGGCACACACATCCTTATTGAGAAAGCAAGAAGATGAAGAAGCAAAAGCAAGTTGCAGAATATTCAAGCACAAGTTTGGGCATCAATGGCACCCAGGTAAATCAAATAAGAAAATCAATCAGGAAAATTCAATAAAATATTTCCTTCCTTATTGTTGAAAAACATCAAAAGCAATTGAGTTTGAAGAGTTCAATTTTAAATCCACATTATTTTCAAAATTTGCTTGTCTCATATTTCTTTTCATAGCCACAAGAGCTCAAATAAATCTGAGATAAGGAAGAGACGCCACCCCGTCAGACTATAAACAGCAAGGGTTTTATTGGCTATCTTTAAATCCATGTTTTTTATCACTCATTTGTTTGACCAAAGCAAGTTCAATTAATGAGGTGTCTTTCAAACGTGCAATTTTGAGTTGTGTCTATTCTTTGCTGTTCATTGTGCTACAAAGTCTGCTATTCTCACAAAAAACCCTATTTTGCCTTAAAATCCACTTCATAGCCACGAGAGCTCAGTGGAATTTGGGACAACTTGGGGAAATGTGCTAGTCAAAAGGAAAATGTTCACTCAATTTTTAATTTGGTTTGATAAAAAAATCAATTTCAAAAATCTTATTTTGGGCTTAAATTCCACTTCATAGCCACGAGAGCTCAATGGAATTTAAGACTTCTTGGAGAAATGCCCCCTTAAGGTTAGGGCTTTTTGGCAAATCTTCACCCAAAAATTATTTTGGAAAATTGAATTGAACCAAGCAAATCATGGTTAAGGGAGTGCAATTTGGGCTTGTCTAATCTTTACAGCTCATTGCTTCGCAACTCCCGCAAAGAGGGGCAATTGTAGACACCCCAAATTGCACAGTAAAAATGATGAATAATTGGCAAAAATCATTATCTCCTTTGAAACCAGCACAAAATTTGAGAAAATAGGCATTTTTCCTTGTATCCGACAACTCAGGTCGGATACAAGCGTATATCTCTATATCCAATGTAAGTTGTCGGATATAAGCAGCTCTTAATGTATCCGACATCATATGCCGGATACAAATAGGTGCTCTTGTATCCGACCTGATATGTCGGACACAAGCTTTTTGCTCAAAATTAGGGTTTTCCGAGAGTTTTCACTTTTTACCATCATATCCTTCATTAAAGGAGTGGAAATCTTGAAAATAGCCTTACGGTTAAGGTTGGTGGGCACTAGACATTATTTTGTGTCTAGCATCATGCAAACCCTAACCCTAGCCTTTGCCTATAAATAGGAGGCCTCTTCTCAAGCAAATGGCCATTAACTCTTGCTAAGAACTTTTGCCAAGAACTTGGAGATCAAAGAGCTCCGAGTGAAGAGGGGAACCGCTGCAATCTTGCTTCCAGAAGCCCAGGTAAGCCTCAAACCTCTCTTTATTTTTCTGTTTTTACATTCTAGATCTAGATCTCTTTTTCTACCTTTCTGTAGAATAAGGCCTCTTCTATGTGTGTGAAAACCCTTCCCCTACTCAAAGTACCTCGAGACTCCCCGAGCCGTAAAACGTGAAGGCGGGATCTAGGTGAAACGAGACTGGGGATTGATCCTAGTGCTAGAACCTTGATTGGAATAAGCCTTTTGTTTCTATGAAAACCGTTCCATATTCAAAGTACCCCAAGATTATCTTAAAGAACCGTGTTTAACGGGGAGAGAGAACTAAGGGAAAGGATAATGGAACGGAACCCTAGGTTGTTTTAGAACCCCATTTGATTGATTTAAATGCATGCTATATGTTATTATATTATTAAAGAATGGATTTTTACACATACACACATAGCACTTGTTTTGTCGGATTTGGCTTGTATTTTGGATCTATTGCCGTCATTGTGGTAGATCTAAAATAAATAGCGCCAAGCAATTCTGGAATGTTCATTATCGATTTCAATCAAGTTTATTTCAAATCTTGAAGGCCTCTAGGTCTAACCTCTCGGTTTTGGCCACTTTTGCTCAATTTTGGGGTTTTTGGCATATCCTTTCCAATCGGAGAGGATGGTGAGCCCCACTTGTGCCCCATTTCTTCCTAGAGGTTCTTCAATATCTTTTCAAAATGGTTTTGATTTATCTTGCACGGATTCCACACACTTTATCACTGTTTGAGTTGATTTTCTTCAAAAAAAGGCTTAACTTGACAGCAACTGTACCCCAACTTAGGACACTAGTAACTTCATCGTCCGGATGAATTTTGGGGTGATTCTAGAGCCATGGGAAAGGTGAGGCTGTCTAGTTTAGGTCTGTAAAATTTCATTAATTTCTATCGAGCGGATGTTTGACACCTCTCTGTCGAAGTTGATAGGTCAGTTCAGATCTGAATACGGAACATGTCACTTCGACTGAGCACCATGTGTTCGTTTTAAGTCCGATTCGAATGATTCTTATTTTTGAGTTTTCCTTTGGAAATCTAGTTTCAAATCCAGTTGGGTTCATAATTTGTTGACTCCATTTGTTTTGTTGGTAACAGATTTACTCGGAGCTGTTCAACAGCACTTTTCTGGGTAAATGTGTGATCTTCGGGGCCAGTTCGGGAGACCACCCAAGACACATCCGAATGAATTTTTGTATGAGGCTAGTTCCATCTGAAAGATGGCCATACATACTTCATTCCCACCAAATTTCATGAATTTATATGGAGCCGATTTGTCTAGATAATTTTCAAAACTTGCCCACTAGCCACTTTTTACTACCTCCAACAGCACTTTTAAAAGAAGCATAACTCCTAGGATTTCAACCGGATTTAATTGGAATTTTGCATGAGTCTCTTATTTACCATAATCTTTCAAATGGATTTGGCTTGGCTCCATTTAAATTGGATTTAAATGATTTGAAGACAAATGGCGTTATCTTTTACCGAATCTTCTGGATTTGACTCAACTTGGTTTTGTGCACCTTTTGCTTTGATTTCCATCTATTGGTGATATTCCAGAAGTGATATTGACATAAAAGAGGATCTGAAATTCATTTGGATTTTCATGTGAAGATATCATACATTTGTTTTATCTTTTTCCAAGGTTTTTGCTGAGTTTAACAAGCTTTCTCATTTTTTAGCATGAACAACACTTGGCAACCACCTTGTGTGGGTGAATGGGGGTGCCTAACACCTTCCCCCGTTCATAATCTAATCCCCTTACCCATCTCTGGATTTGATTTTCAAGTAGAGTTATTTTTACTCTAGTATTTGCCTTTTAGCTCTTTTTGTTTATTTTGAATCTTTTGGTGTCCATTCACACCCCAAAAATCTGAATGGTGGTGACTCTCCCATTTTACGTTGAGCCCGTGTGATGACGGAGGGAATCATCTCGGTGATTTTTCCATGTTTCACAGGTAAAAAAAAGGGAACTAAACCTAGAATGTAAGAGAGAAAAATTAAAGAAGGTTTTAGGCTTACCTGGGTTCTGGGAGCAGTGCGGCAGCGGTTCCCTTCTTCACTCGGAGCTCTTCAATCTCCAACTCCTTCGCCAAAATTCTTGGCAAAAGTTATTGGCCATTTGCTTAAGGAGGAGCCTCCTATTTATAGGCAAAGGCTAGGGTTAGGGCTTGCATAATGCTAGACACAAAATGATGTCTAGAGTCCACCAACCTAAACCCTAAGGCTATTTCTGAGATTTCCACTCCTTTAATGAAGGATATGATGGTAAAAAGTAAAAACTCTCGAAAAACCCTAATTTTTAGCAAAAACCTTGTATCCGACAACTCAGGTCGGATACAAGCAATTCTCTTTGTATCCGACATTATCTGTCGGATACAATAAAGATCTTTTGTATCCGACATTATCTGTTAAATACAATAAAGATGTTTTGTATCTGATATTATCTGTCAGATGCAAAAAAAAAGAAGCTTTTATCCGAATTTTAACACAGGCTATACTTATTTACATGTAATATCATTTAAGTAAATGTCCTCGTATTTTTTATTCTCCATTTACTTAAGATATTACATGTAAATAAGCAAACACCCCCCCCCCCCCCCATTTGAATCCATTAAAAATAGTTCCAGACCAAAATTCCAAGTGAATAAAAAGTCAACTTTCCAGTTCCAGGCTAAATTCCGGTTTTCAGGTCCGGTAAAAAGATTCAAAATGTTAAAACCAAGGTATTCGTCAAGATTTAAAATCTCAAAAAATTCTTTTATGCAATAACATGGCTAAAAACCTGATTACCGGGAAAAATTATCTTGAAATCTTGCTTTAAAAAATATTTCATTTTCTGGTGTCAAAAGTCAAAAAAATTCACCCGGAAAAAGTTTGACTTTACACAAAAGATTGAATTCGGGCCTTTTCCTTTACGGTTTTGGATTCAAATGGGTTAAGGATCTCAAACCCAATGCTAAGAATTGAAAATTCCAATAAGATATTTCTCTCCTTCAAGATTTATCAAAAATCGTGCAATTTTGGGGTGTTTACATGTCTATAGCCTAAGGTTGGTGTAACTTATAGGATGAGTTTCCAATTGAATTTAAAAGTCGTCCTACCCAAAGTCCATGTAGGAGGCAACCAAGTATACAAGATCCATGAATTGGTGTCTAATTGTCAAAGGGGCATGTACCCTCATGAGTTTGTGAATTTTTGCAAGTATGATGTAAAAGCCCAATTTGGGGCTGGATTTAGAGGTCAAGTCAAGGTGAACATCAAGTGGGATTAAAAATAACATGATCTAGTGAAAAAATGAGTCAAAAAAGGCCATTTCGGCATTAACCGACAACTCAGGTCGGTTAAACAGCATTTTATTCTTATTCGACATAACTCATCGGCATAAAGGATATATGCATGTATCCAATCATTTATATCAGATACAATAAGACATTGTCTTAGCCGACATATCATGTCGGATACAGCCCGAAAATTGGCAAATTGACTTTCATCCCAAATTTTTAGAATAAAATGCCTAAAAAATTGTGAATAATCCTCAGGCACCCCAAGGAGAATATGAAAATGTTTCAAAAATAAATAAATAAATAAATAAACAAAAAAGTTTTTTTAGGGTTTTACCTAATTTTGAAACTCAAATCTACCCTTTCCACAAGCTTAAAGAAGATACATAAGAAGGGAACCAAGGTGTCATATTTCTTGATACAACTCACCTCAAACATGTTTCAATCAAACTTTTGAACTTGAAACTGAGAAGATTCAGCAAATAAATATATATATATATATATATAAAAGAAAAAAATAAAAAAAACCTTTGTTTGGTTACGAGAACCAATCAAATCAAAAATTTGAGGGACACTTGGAAGCCCCAGAATGTTCCAAGAAACCTTTGTTTGGTCACGAGAACCAATCAAATCAAAAATTTGTGGGACACTTGGAAGCCCCAGAATATTCCAAGAAACCTTTGTTTGGTCACGAGAACCAATCAACTCAAAATTTTGAGGGACACTTGGAAGCCCCAGAATATTCCAAGAAACCTATGTTTGGTCACGAGAACCAATCAAATCAAAAATTTGAGGGACACTTGGAAGCCTCAGAATATTCCAAGAAACCTTTGTTTGGTCACGAGAACCAATCAAATCAAAAATTTTAGGGACACTTGGAAGCCCCAGAATATTCCAAGAAACCTTTGTTTGGTCACGGGAACCAATCAAATTAAAATTTTATGGGACATTTGGAAGCCCTAGAATATTCCAAAAAAAAAAAACCTTTGTTTGGTCACGAGAACCAATCAAAATCAAAAATTTGTGGGACATTTGGAAGCCCTAGAATATTCCAAAAAAAAAAAAAAACTCTTTGGGTAGTCACCAGTATCAATCAAACCAAAATTTGGTGGGACCTTTGGAAGCCCTAAAATATTCCAACCAAAGAACAAAATGGAAGAATATATAAAAAACAAAAAAAAAACAAAAACAAATAAATCTGGACTTGTGTTCACTTAACTCACCTATCAACATTTATAGGTGTAACTAGGATTAAATGGGAGCTGACACGTTTCTTTGTGTTTTCCTTCTCCAGGTACACATACTTACAATCATTGCTCTCGTAACCAGATCGAAAGCCAGCACCATGAATACTGAAGAGAATCAAGCTCAAGCCACCATACCCGCTCAAGACTTCGCTCAACTGCAAGAGCAAGTGGCCGGTCTGGCCAAGATGCTGGAAGACTTACTGGCGGCTTAGGCCCAACAGGCCAAGGCCCAAAACCAAGCGTCTACTTTTCATCAAACACCGCCACCTCAAGCCTACATTCCACCTCCATCTCAACCCATGCCTGACCCCATTTCTGAGCCAGTCCTTGAACCTATTATGATCAGGGAAAACACTGTGGAGTATGAGAAGGAAATGGAAAAAGAAAAAGCCAGGGAGGATATGGAAAATAAACTCTTGCACAAGATAGAAAGGATCCAGGAAGAACTCAAGGAGGTGAAGGGGGAAAACAGCTACGGAGGTACCACCTTCGACGACCTATGTATATACCCGGATGCATGCCTACCGGCCAAGTTCAAGTGCCCAGACTTCGACAAATATGATGGCACGGGCTACCCAATGAGCCATTTGAAGCTATACTGTGGGGCTTTGTGCCAATTTGGCCGGGATGACGGCATACTGATCCAACTTTTTCAGAGGAGTTTGACAGGATCAGCTCTGAGGTGGTTTGCCATGGTGACCCATGGAAGGATCAGAAGATGGAAGGACTTGGCCGATGCTTACGTAGATCAATACAAATTTAACTCGGAGATCGTGCTAGACCAGTACGACATGATGAGAATGAGTAAGGGAAAGGAGGAGTCTGTAAAGCAATATGCCAAGAGGTGGAGGGAGGCCGCCTCCTAGGTTAGGTCGCCGATGTTGGAGCCTGAAATGATCTCAACCTTTGTAAGCACACTGGGCCAACCCTTCTATAATCATCTGGTGGGTCAGATTACCACCAATTTTGCAACCCTGGTGCAGGTGGCAGACCGGATCGAGGAAGGGGTCAGGTCGGGAAAAATTATTGACTACTCTACTTCGACCAGTCAATCTGATTCCTCCGCTTCCATGGCACAGAAGAAGGGGACTGGGTTTAAGAAGAACAGGGCCAGAAAAGAAGGAGAAGTAAACCTGGTACAGGCTCCTCCCTCCAAGAAACCGCTCCATGTCAACATCTCTGCACCCCAACAGGCCCAGCAGTCATATCAGACTCCTCTCAATGTCAATTTCTCCCCCTCCGTGCTTGCAAATTAGAGGAGGGCTTTTACTAAGGAAGAGAAGGATGCCTGGATGGCAGCAAGGAGGAGCAGAGTTTTGACTCCTCTTCCCGTGTCTCTCTCCCAACTGTTACCGACCCTGCTGAAAGGGGACTATGTGACCTTGAAGGAACCCAACCCAAATGCCTCGAAGGGGATGAATTTTGATCCAGCAGTCACTTGTTACTATCACATGGGTACATCGGGGCACTCTATAGACACTTGTTGGATGCTGAAGCATGCGGTCCAGGATCTGTTGGATCAGAAGGCCCTGGTGTTTAATACCGCTGTGCCTGCCCCGTCAGGAAATGATATCGGGCAAAACCCGTTGCCTTACCACAATGGGGCAGGCCAGTCCAACTCCATCACTGCCATATCTGCCATGAGAAGGGCCTTTGACCCATCTCAATTTATAGCTCCCGTGGAGACCTCACTCAAGGTCCACTTCTTCTTAGAGATAGAAGAGGAGGAGGTTAATGTTATCTCCAGAAAACATGATGATGCTGCTGAGGACATTAGCTCCTCCCTGAACCGGGTCTCCTCCCTTATGGCCCAGATAAACATTGTGTAAGCACCTCATTTTTGCGCTCCCGGAAGAGCCGGAAATGCAAACCCTAAGCGGATAGTTAAACCCTAAGGGCTGGAAATTTGACTTTTTTGATCAAGTGAAAATTGGCCACCTTGCTTTACCTCAATGGATAGAGAATCTTGACATGGTTCCAACGCAACTGAGTTTGCCGGAATCGGAGTCCGGATGAAGGTTCTGTGGGCCGGTCAAACTTAAAGAGGAGCCGAAAGTTGACTTTTTTCGAACCCCGTGCCAAGTGCTTAGCCCTATGTCATTGGATAGAGGGCTCCGATAAGAGTCTATCGCAACTGAGTTTGCTCAAATCGGAGTTTGGATGAGGGAGATATGAGCTGTCAAAGTTTCTGAGCGGAAAAACCGGAAACTGCACACGTGGCGCAAGAACTGCACACGTGGCAGCAAACGCAGCAAAATATCTCGGGGACTAAATCTTAAATATCCAAAACTTGCTAAAAATCTTAGGGACTAAACCAAAATTCGCGGAGGGCAATCCGTAGATATCCAAAAGTGTCAAATCGGTCGAATCGGTCAAGTCGAAGGACAAATCCGTAATTTTTCGATTTGTATCCGACCACATATGTCGGATACGCATACCCTGGTGTATATCTGACACTATTCATCGGATACAAGAAGATCAATCGGCAAGATTCGCGCCGAACGCCCGACAAATTCGCGGCGGCATTAAAATTCCAAATAATTGTATTTTGTATCCGGCATTTAATGCCGGATACAAATTAACCTATGTATAGCCGGCCATGGAGGCCGGCTATGAAGAATAAATAGTGTATCCGGCATATAATGCGGGATACATTAAAATTATCTATAAAAGCCCAGCAGCATCCTCTTGAAGGGGGTTGGCTTCTTTTGCTGCTTTCCAGCTTCCTTCCCCCAGTTTTCCCCATCCGAACCCTTTCTTCTTCAACTCCTTTTGCCCTCCATCATCCCACTACACCTCAAGCACTTCCACCCTTCTTCTTCCTTCTTCTACTTCACTCACATTCCAACAAGGAGGAAAGCAAGTGTTGTTGGTACAAGGAGAGGAAGCTTTTGGTTGCTGTCCAGCTCCAAGGAAGTGCCTCCACATTGCTTAGGAGATCAAGGACCACCAGGTGAGGCTCCTAATGGCTTTGTATTGCACATATATTAAAATAGGAATTTTCTAAAATGATTTCCAAGTTTGTCTTCATCCTTTGCATAAGTCCATTGCTATAGTGTTTTAACCATGCACTTACCATCTTTTCATGGCATGAATGCCACCACAAGTACGGAGTCCACGTAGGTTTCCCAAGGAAGCATGGGAGTCTCTTTTTACCACTTTTTTAGTATTTTTTAGTTTCTGTTTTGGGTTTCATTTGTCAGTAGTTTCTTAGAGGAGCATGTTCCTCTCTTTGTTCCACACAATGTATCCCGACATAAGCCCCCATTTCCATCCTTGATTCTTCTTCTCTCTTCTCACCCTTTTTTATCTTTTTTGCTGGCCGTACCCTCCTTTGGTTTGCTGTTATGGACTGTAGTTACAGCATGCCTTATGATTCTCTCTTGTTAAAATCTACTGTTTCAAGTCTCTGTGGAAGTTTTGCTCTTTGCATGGATTGGTGAAGCATGTTTCTTTGCTTAGGTGTTTTATGTACATGGTTGATCAGGTCGGGTATATGCTAATTACTGTTGTCATATGCATGTGTATTTCTGGGTGCCAAAAAAGTATGCCATAAGTCTCATTCATGGCGTTTGTCGGAGTCAAGGGAATAACCATAGGTTTTCCCCCAACCCCAAGGTGCCTCCAAGTGCATATGGGGGTATGAGTTCTCTTGTTGAACCTCGGACAAGAGGCATGTCGGTGAATGGCACTTGCTGTGTTTTTTATTTTATGTCAACCTTTTTTTTACATATATATGCATGCACAACAACCTTGATATGCCCATGTCCCCATGCCAGGGATGGTATCTTTTTATGCATGCAACTATGCTCCACCACCCCCTAAAGCCCCTAGCATGTTGCTGTTTTTTTTTTTGCCACCCACGGCTCCCTTGACTTGCCACTATTAGGCTCCTAAGCCCTCTATTGCTGCTGTCCCAAAGGATTTTGGAACCCAAGACCACTTCTAGCCTTTACAACATTTAAACTTTCCTTCCCTTGATTGCTGACCCTGTGCATCTGCAGCAAGTTTCCTTGGTGGTTTTTATTGGTGCACGCATAACTTGCTGGGTGGGTTGTTTATATGAGTGCATACCTGAATATGTGCAATCCCCATGAGTGGGATCCCCTGTACCCCCCATTAATTTTGTTGTTCAAGCCTTCCTTAAGACCTATACTAGTAGCTGCCCCCCCAACAAGTTCGCTAACACCTGGGTGTCCTAGTGCTTAAGGTTCCCCCAAGTCTAGCACCCTAACTTGCTGTATGCACATGTTCCCTTTCTCTTTGTCATCTCATTATTTTCAGACATGAATGCAAGCTTTCTTCTTCATGTGACTTGTGGTTTGTGCACCCATAAGCATGATCCCTTCCCCATGAAGTTGCTGTGTTTTTTTTTGTTTTGATGCACGCCCCCCAATCCTTTTACTATTTGCTGCATTTTTATGCATATGAGTATGCCCCATTACCTACCTACAACCCTCTTGCCATGATGAACATAGGCTGCTTCTGGGGACGGTAGTAGGCCTTGGTGCTACTGCTGTTCCCAGTAGGTTTGCCTCCTCACTCCCTTGCTCAAAAAGTGCCGCTTTGTTTAGGTTAAATGCATGCTTAGATTCAGATTTCATTTTTTCTGTTGTGCACGTGACCACTGTGTTAGTACCTTACTTCTTATTTGTCATTGCAATGACTATCATGTATGCTCCCATTACCCCAAGCCAACTTGGTATTGTTAAATGCACCCATCACACCCACCTTTTGCCCTTATATGTTTGTTATTTGTGAGTATATGGGCATGCCCCACCAAGACCCCATGCCCCACTTAGCTGCTATTCTATGATTGAGAGGAAATGGGGAGGGGCAGCGGCCCCATGCCCCCACCTCATCACCTGGTTTAAGCTACAGGAATCAAAGGAGGTGAACAAAGTTGATACACCCCCTACCTGAACCAGTGGGGGCCCTCCCAGGGGCCCACCAAACCTTGGAAAGCCTTCTAGGAACCCATGGAAGCCACCCCAATGGCCAAACCCCGAAAATAGGCCATTTTAAGGTGATCCGGCAACTCAGGCTGGATCACCTATGGCCTGTGTGTATCCGGCAACTAAGGCTGGATACATAGCAGAAATGCCCTTTTTGTTTTCTGATCTTGGTCGAATTTTTGTGATGGTTTTAACCCAACCAAGTAATCCAATAGGGTTTCCGGGTCACCCGGAAACCCAACTCGGGACATGGGCCACAGGTCCAACTTAAAACATTTGTGGGCCTTCCAACGGGGCCCACCAAGCCCAACAAACCCTTGAGCATGCCAATAAGCAAGTTAAGTAAAAATTAACTAATTAAACTGGGCGGGCCAAACCCAATGCGCCCCACCCGAACCCTGATGTGTGGAATGATGTTTAAATTGCGTGGTTTGGCCGAGACCCAGGGCAAGGGCCTATCGGGCCCACCAAAGCCCACTAACCAAACCAAGTGAGGGTTTAACCCTAACTTCATGGAATTTGGGTTTTCAAGCTCAAAGCTGGATTATGGGCCCCAAGCCTGATGTCCAGAACACCTTGGCCAATTTAAATAAGATAATCTAAAAATATTTTGGCAACCGCCATGGGGGCCCACCTAGGGGCCCACAAACCAACACAGACCCATTTGTTGCATAGAAATCACATAAGTCCCTAACTTGAATGAACTAAGTAAAAATAATTCATTTCACCCAAGCCCACAGGGCCTCCCAGGCTTAGATGGAGGCCCACCAAGGGCACATGGGCTTACCCAAGCCCGCCAAGGACACCGTGGGCCTTCCAACGGGGCCCACCCAGTCAAACTCAGATAACCTAAAATAAACAAGATAAAATCAATTAAAGGGACCCACACCACTCAGGTGGTCCCGCCAAACTTAACCAAGTTGCATATCGGATTAGGAATCGGGTGGGGAACCAAAGTAAGCTGACTCAAACCAGGGAACCCACGGGACCTGTCATTCGACGGGGTGGCCTGGGGTGTCTACGGACTTCCCCAGACCGCAACCGAGAACCGACTTAGAATCTCAAGCCGCAGACCAGACCAATAGACAAGATTAGGCACCCAGGTGTCCGCTTGCACCCCATCAGGCGGTGGCGACTCCGAATTTTTTCCCGTGCCACGTTTCCGATGTGTGCACACATTGCAAGGCCTCCTTTGGTCTTTAATTGCGGTCCACCCACTTGTTCTCCATCCCAGACATCAAACACTCCTTTGGTCATCAACCTTGACCCCACCACTGCATCAATCTCCTCTTCTGTTCTACCAGCCACATCCGGAGCCAAGCTCCAAACCTTGGTTGTAAATGTTCCTTCATCCTACAATATCCTTAAACCGGCTCATACATCCCGGTCCAAACTCCAGCTGTTGGTGGTTAATGTCCCTAAACTGGCTTATTCTGAGGCAGCTGTACCATGGAATTATAGCAATAGGGTCACGGCTATGGTTCCGGTGGTCAGGGACCAGAACCAAGAGGAGGTGAACCTCATGACGAGGTCGGGGAAATGTGTGGAAGGAGTAGAGAAAGAAAAAGAGACAGAGGTGGAGAGAGAGAAAAAAGAAACAGAAGAAAAATGAAAAATGAAAGGAAAAAAAAGTAGGAGAAGACACCCCCAAGGGAGCAGAAAATGAGGCATCAAACCTCATAAAAAATTATAAAAAAAAGTGAATTCAATCTTATGGATCAGCTGAATAAAGTCCCGGCCCAGATTTCAATACTGGGCCTTTTGCTAAAATCTGAAAAGTACAGCGACGCATTTCTAAGGGTGCTACAAAGTGCACATGTATCCCAGACTATCGATCCGGACCAACTAGGCAAAATGGTTGGTCAAATCTTGTCACACAATGTGATAAGTTTCTTCGAAGGTGAGATAAGCCCAGGTGGGTGTTACCATGTTGACCCTTTGCACATTACAGTGCTTTGTAAGGGAAGTATGGTGGCACGGGTTTTAATTGGCAATGGGTCGGCATTAAATGTCTGCCCATTAATCACTTTTGCCAAACTTGGTCTGGATTAGTCGAAGATCAAGCAGAATGGGAGGATTGTGAGGGCTTTTGATAGCTCTAAGACACACTCCCTAGGGGAGATTGAAGGGCCGGTCACAATTGGACCGAATATTTTCAACATCACATTTGAAGTGATCGATATTCCAGCAGCCTTCAATCTGATCCTAGGAAGGCCGTGGATACATTCAGCTAGGGCAATACCATGCACGCTCCACCAAAGGGTGAAATACATAAGAGGGCAAAGGGTGATAACTGTCCTAGCTGAGAACTTGGTGCCTCCCATTGTGTCACCTGACGTACCCTTTATAAATGTTGATTTAACTGTCGACAAGATTGCGTTCCACTCATTTCAGTTTGAGACGGTCAATTTCATACCTGGGGGGTGTGAGAAAAAAGAAAAGAAAGGGACTACTGCTGAGAAAATGGTGAAGAAAGTGATGGAAAAATACAACTTTAACTCGGGAAAAGGCCTGGGAATCAATTTACAAGGAATGTTGGAGCCAATCAAGGAGAAGAAGCTGGTTCCTAAAGTAGGTGTAAGCACCTCATTTTTGCGCTCCCGAAAGAGCTGGAAATGCAAACCCTAAATAGAAAGTCAAACCCTAAGGGGTCAAAATTTGACTTTTTGATCAAATGAAAATTGGCAACCTTGCTTTATCTCAATGGATAGAGAATCCCGACAAGAGTCCAACGCAACTGAGTTTGCTAGAGTCGGAGTCCGGATGAGGGTTCTGCGGGCGGTCAAACTTAAAGGAGAGCCGAAAGTTGACTTTTCCTTGAACCCCATGCCAGGTGCTTGGCCCCATGTCATCAGATAGAGGGCTCCTATGCGAGTCTAACGCAATTGAGTTTGCTCAAATCGGAGTTCGGATGAAGGAGATATGAGTTGTCGAAGTTTCCGCGCAGCGAAACCGGAAACTGCACACGTGGCGCAGGAACTGCACACGTGGCAGCCAACGCAGAAAAATATCTCGGGGACTAAATCTTAAATATCCAAAAATCTCAAGGACTAAACAAAAATTCGTACCGGGCAATCCGTAGATATCCAAAAGTGTCAAATCGGCCGAATCGGTTAAGTTGAAGGGCAAATCCGTAATTTTTTTATTTGTATCCGGTCACATATTCCGGATACACATACCCTTGTATATAACTGGACTCAAATACCAGATACAAAGATTTGCTCGGCCAGATTCGAGCCGATTCTCCGACAAATTCGCGGCGGCATTAATTTTGTGAATAATTATGTTTTGTATCCGACATTAAATGCCGGATACAAAGAAACCTTAGTGTATCCGGCCTTGGAGGCCGGATACACATGGGACATAGTGTATCCGGCCTTGAAGGCCGGATACATTAAGTTTTTTATAAAAGGGGGCAGCAGCCCCCTTTCCAAGGGTTGGATGTTTTTTGTCCTTTTCCCACTTCTTCCTCCTCCTCCACTTGGCACGAAATCTCTCCCCCCTTGCTCCCATATGCTCTACTTCCATTCTCTTCCTACCTGAACCCCCTTCTCCCTAGCTCCCATAGCCCCCAAAAACAGCCCACCTTGCACCCTCACTCTCCTTTCTCTTCTTCTTCTTCACTTATCTGTCCCAACTCAAGGGGTTGGCTGATATAGTTGCTGGAGAAGAAGACTTCAGCACTTGTGCAAGCTTCAAGGAGGTGCTTACAACCGCCAAGAAAGCTTTCCAACCCCACCCCACCTCAAGAGCATCGAGACCTCTTGTATTCTCCTTCTTCTCCATCTTTCTATCAAAGACCAAGGTGACTAAGTGCTTTTGGTGTTGCCAGGGAGTGTTCCAGCTCCATCCACGCCTAAAGGAGGTTGAAGCACACCTCAGAAATCAGTTGTGCACATCAGGTAAGGTTTCTTATTACCTTGTATCATACATATGTTAAAATCACATTTTTCTGAAAATGCTCCTACATTTGTTTCCTTCTTGGCATGGGTTTGTCTCCATGTGCTTTGTGAATGTTTGTGGTTCACTTTTTACGGCATGAAAGCCACCACCATTGAGAAGTCCACGTAGGCTTTTATAGGAAGTAAGGGATTCCTTTTTTTTACATTTTTGGTGATCATGGGTTGCTGTTCTTGGTGTCATTCTAAACATTTCTGGGAGGGAGCATGTTCCCTCTAAAGCTCATCTAATGTACCCCTATAATGGCCCCTTTTCCCTTCCTTTTTTTTTCTTCTCTTTACTCACTCCTTTTCTTACGGTTTTCTTTTATATTTTTTTTTGCTGATGGCCCTACCTCTTTTAGTTTGCTGTTCTTATGTGTAGGTGCATGCTCCCTATTCCCTGGTATTACAATATTTCTATGTTGAGTGAGGAGCATGACCCCACCTCTCCCAACTTGTTATTTCGCACGTCTAAGCATGTGTCTTTCCTTCCTTTCGGGGTGATAATGGATCATTGTTGCATGATGTATTTCTTTTTTAGCATTTGGTGGGCCATTGTTCGGCACCTTTTTACTGTTATCCAAGTAGGTTTCTGCTGTGGACAGCAGCAAACCTCCACTGTTTGCTGCTATCCTAGTAGGCCTGGAACCCAGGGCCAAGCCCAACCCATCAAGGCTTACATGCATGCCTCCATTCCCTCAAGACCCGTGCATTTTCGGCCCCTGTTACTAGCTAGATCCCACTTGTTTAATGCTATACCTTTACCTACAGCAATCTTGTTTTACATATTATCTTTTGACAAATGCATGCATGATGTACTTTGGTTTCAATAGATCATTGTGAATAGGGGCCCCCTTTCTAATTTGCTGTTTTTTTATGTTGGCAAATACAATAAACATGATCCTCTACCCCACCTACCCACTGTTTTAAATCGGTTTCCATGCTTCCCCCTTTGCATCTTGTCTATTGTTCAGTGGTTTAATGGGTATACACCCCACCCCATCCCCTCTACCTTGGCCTACATGAGTTGCTGCAGGGAACAGTAGAAGGTCCTTGTGCCACTACTGTTCCCAGTAGATCTGCCAACCCCTATGCAACCCTCACTGAGCAGGGTAACCCTTCCTTTATCCCTTGCCGATTGAATCCCCCAAGATCCAAATCAGTCGCTGCTGGGAATAGCAGCAGGCCTTTACTGTTTGCTGTCGTCCCAGTAGACTTGGAAGCCCCAAGGTGAGTACCATAAATGGAGGAACCCCCATGAGCATGCTTGCCCCCTCCTCTTGTTGGTCTACTGATTTTGATCATGTTTAGACCCTCTGTACCAGTAGCTATCCTTGCCAAGTGGACCACCTATTTGCATGTTTAAGCTTAGCCCTCTGGGCACACCCTCACCACAGCACCTCCAAGGCATCTCCCATGCACCCTTCACCCGCTTGGCTACACTTTAATCTTTGCATATAAACTGCTGTCCCCCTGTCCTTGTTGTTGTGCCATGTTTTGCAATACGTAGTTTTGGTGACTAATTTGTTAGCATGAAATGCATGTTGGTTTGGCTTTAATTGTGTGAGGATCAATGACATGAAACTATGGAAATTGGAGTGCTAAGACCCCCACTGTGTTGTTGCAATTATCGAGAAGAAGAAAGAGATGGAGGGCAGCAATTCCCATGCCCCAATGCCTCCCTGCCTTGCTGAAAAATCCAAAAAGAGAAAACACATGGGGTGCCCCCCCCCCCCCCCAAAAACAGAACCAATGTGGGCCTTCTCAGGGGTCCACATGATTTGCATAAACCTCTAGGAAGCCCCTGGAAACAACCCCCATGGCCAAACCCCGAAAAGAGGCAATTTCAAGGTGATCCGGCAACTCAGGCCGGATCACCTATGGCCTATGTGTATCCGGCAACTAAGGCCGAATACATGATAAAAAATGCCTTTTTTGTTATTTTGTGTTTGTCGCCGAATTTTTATGTCCTTTTTAACAAAAACAAGCAAACCAACAGGGTTTCCGGGTCACCCGGAAACCCAACATGGGACCTGGACCACCGGTCCAATTTGGTACACTAGCGGGCCTTCCAACAGGGCCCACCAAGCCCGATAAACCCAAAAGCATGCAAATAAGCAAGATTAAGTGGAATTAACCAATCAAACCGGGTGGGCCAAACCCAATGCGGTCCACCAGGACTTGCCTTTGTGGAATGATGTTTAAATTGCGTGGTTTGGCCGAGATTAAGTGCAAGGGCCTATCAGGGCCGCCAAAGCCCACTAACCAAACCAAGTGAAGGTTTAACCCTAACTTTATGGAATTTGGGTTTTCAAAGCCCAAAGCTGGATTATGGGCCCCAAGCCTTACGTCCAGAACACCTTGGCCAATTTAAATAAGATAAATTGAAAATACTTTGGCATCCACTATGGGGGCCCACTCAGGGGCCCGCAAATCAATGCAGACCCACTTATTGCATGAAAATCACATAAGGCTCCAACTTGAACAAACCAAATAAAACTAACACACTTAACCAAAGCCCACAGGGCCTCCTAGGCTTAGACAGAGGCCCACATGGGCACATGGGCTTACCCCAGCCCACCAAGGGCACGGTGGGCCTTCCAACGGGGCCCACCCAATAAGACTCAGACAACTTAAGTAAAACAAGATAAAATCAACTAAAGGGACCCACACCACTCAGGTGGCCCCGCCAAGACTTAACTAAATTGCATGCTGGATTAGGAATCGGGTGAGAACCAACTAGAAAGCTGACTCAAACCAGGGAACCCACGGGACCCGCCATCCGACGGGGTGGACTGGGGTGTCCACGGACTTCCCCAGACCACAACCGAGAACCAACTTAGGATCTCAAAAGCCGCAGACCAAAGCCTTAATAGACAAGATTAGGCACCCAGGTGTCCGCCTGCACCCCATCAGGCGGTGGCGACTCCGAATTTTCCGGTGCCGCGTTTCCCACGCGCGCACAGTAGGATTGGGGTTCAAACCAAGAGGATGGAGAAGGATGAAGCATGAAGAAAGAGAGAAAAGAAGCAGAGGAAATTTCTCTCATTTAAGGTAAACTTTTCTTAAACCCTCATATATAATCCAACTATCTCCTCCCATGGATCAGTCCAAGCCTCCGTACCGCAACATCAACCCATTCCAAAGGCCTTCTGTTCCAACCCTACAACCCTAAAACCCATCTCCTATACTTGAAATAGTGGGCCGACCTGGGCCGCAGTCAGAGCAGCAGGCGGACTTCTCCGAAGAGGTTGGGGCTTTCTTCGCCATGACTGAGGGCGATAAGACAGAAGCAGATATGGACCTACCGTTCATCTATTGGGCAGTGGTGAAGATTCCAGATGAGGTCGTATATGGACTGGGCCCCGTAGCAGAAAAGGGTAGTATAACTCATCCGGTGATGATGGCATCAGATTCAGGGTTTGAGGAGCAAGATTTCCCCATTTCCCCCGCTCTTGGAAAATTTCTATTAAAAAATTGGGAGGAAACTCCCCTTACCTTTGAAGCAGCGTTTGTTTGGCAAACTGACGCGGATTCCAAAAAAAACTCCATTAGTGGATTGCTATTTCTCTGAAGGTTTTAATGAGCCTTCGTCTTCAGGGAGAGTTTTTGTAGAAGGCTCATAAAAACCCAAAAAGATTTTTCTATTTTTTCTAGGAAATTTAATTTTTTCAAAAAGGTCCAAACCACTTATGAACCATATAAGCAAACCGAATTGGACCAGGTTGAATATGACTTTGACCTTGTGCTCGACTTTGACCTCATGGGGATCGAAGAAGAGACCAAGGTTGAAGAAGAACTTCCAAAAGAAATTGAATATCAATTGGAACGTCATGAAAAGGGGGTCCAACCTAATATTGATGAAACCATCTCAATAAATCTTGGGACCAACGATGACCCAAAAATAATGAAAATCGGGGCATGCCTATCTGAGGGGCAACAAAATGAAATGTCACGGTTTTTGGCAGACTACAAAGATGTATTTACTTGGTCGTATCGGGACATGCCGGGGCTGGACACTGACATGGTGGTGCACAAGTTACCAATTTTGCCAGGGGTCAAGCCAATTAAGCAGAAGCTGAGAAGATTGAAACCTGAATGGACCTCGAAGGTCAAGGACGAAGTGGTCAAACAATTTCAAGCAGGATTTCTGGCAGTCTCCACGTACCCCAAGTGGCTCACAAACATAGTGCCGGTACCAAAGAATGACGGAAAAATCAGAATGTGTGTGGACTACAGAGATCTGAACAAGGCAAGCCCAAAGGATAATTTTCCACTTCCACACATAGACATCTTGGTAGACAACACTGCTGTACATAGCCTGTTCTCATTTATGGACGGCTTCTCAGGAGATAATCAGATCAAGATGGCTAAGGAAGATCAAGAGAAAACAGCATTCATTACACCTTGGGGAACCTTCCATTATACAGTCATGCCATTCGGGCTCAAGAATGCTGGGGCAACATACCAGCGGGCCATGACAGCACTATTCCATGACATGATCTACAAGGAGATGGAGGTCTATGTGAACGATATGATTGCAAAATCATGCAAAGAAGAGGACCACTTGATCAATCTGAAGAAGGTGTTTGATCGACTCAGGAAGTACAGTCTACGGCTTAACCCGGCTAAATGCGTCTTTGGGACCACATCAGGAAAGTTACTGGGATTTATAGTGAGCAGAAGATTAATCGAGATCGACCCGGCTAAAGCCAATGCCATAATTGAGATGCCGTCACCCAGAACCGAGAAAGTGGTTCGTGATTTTCTTGGAAGGATTCAGTACATAAGCCGGTTCATAGCACAACTCACTGCTATCTGTGAACCAATTTTAAAGCTTCTGAGAAAGGATAACCCGATGGTTTGGAATGATGATTGCCAACAGGCCTTTGACAAAATTAAGGAATATTTACTAAACCCACCTGTGCTAGTGCCACCAACTCCAGGAAGACCACTGATCCTGTACTTGTCAGTGTTGGAAACATCAATGGGATGTGTCTTGGGGCAGAATGATGAGACTGGTAGAAAAGAAAGGGCAATTTACTATCTGAGTAAAAAATTCACAGAATATGAAGCCAAGTACTCACCGTTGGAAAAGACTTGTTGTGCTCTAGTTTGGGCAACTCAGAGGCTAAGGCATTACTTCCTCAATCACTCCACATTATTGATATCCCGGACGGACCCTCTGAAGTATCTATTTGAGAAACCGGCACTGACTGGCAGAACGGCAAAGTGGCAGCTGCTACTATCCCAGTTTGACCTCACGTATATCACTCAGAAGGCGATTAAGGGTCAAGCCATAGCTGATCACCTGGTTGCACATCCTTTGCCAGAATACCAACCTTTGAAGACCAACTTTCCTGATGAAGCAATTTTGTTTACTGAAGAGGAGGAAAGTGAAAGCTCTTGGTAGATGTTCTTTTATGGGGCCGCCAACATGAATGGAAATGGAATAGGGGCAGTCTTCGTCAAACCAGATGGTTCACATATCCCGATCGCTGTGAAGTTGAGATTCCAGTGCACCAATAATATCGCAGAATATGAAGCATGCATAATTGGGTTGCAAGCCGCCATAGATCATGAAGTGGAGGAACTTGACGTATATGGAGATTCGAGTCATATCATTTTCCAAACAACTGGTGAATGGAAAACCAAGTATCACAAATTGATCCCCTATCACCAGTATTTGGAAGAAATAAGCACAAATTTTACTCGAATTTCCTTCAACTATATGCCAAAGGCCAAAAATCAGTTTGCGGACACTCTAGCAACATTGGCTTCTATGGTCAGCATGCCAGAATGGGTAGATATCAAGCCACTGGAAATTGAAGTCAGAGATGAACCGGCTTATTGTCTTGTTCTAACGGGAGCACCAGAAGAGGAAACACCATGGTTTCAAGACGTCAAAAATTTCTTTAACGATCGTAGTTCGCCAGAAAATGCCACTTCTACTGAGAAAAGGACAATACAGAGATTAGCTGGTCAATTCCTACTAAGTGGTGGACATTTGTACAAGAGATCACATAATGACATTCTGCTCAGGTGTGTTGCTAAGCCTGAGTCAGAAAGGTTGATTAAGACTGTACATGGTGGAGTCTGTGGACCCCATATGAACGAACACATGCTTGCAAAGAAGATCCTGTGGTTGGGATACTATTGGTCGACGATGGAACATGATTGCTGTATACATGTCAGGAGGTGTCATCAATGTCAGATATATGCAGATAACAAGCATGCACCCCCAAGTGAGCTGCATAACATGACCTCACCATGGCCCTTTTCCATGTGAGCATAGACGTCATTGGAATGATTTCCCCTAAGGCATCAAACGGGCACAGATTTATCTTGGTAGTGATCGATTACTTCACTAAGAGGGTAGAAGCGGCCTCATATACGAATATCACAAGCAACCATGTTATTAAATTTTTGAAGCATAACATTATTCGGGAATAACGGGGTCGAACATGGAGGGAAAGTCATTTGGGGATGATTCTAAAGGTTCTAAGATAGCCAGATTTGATCCCTCATTGTTTGGACTACCCTTTTCATTATTTAACTTGGTTTTAATTCCTTTAATTATGGGTGATTAAGTATATGGACCAAATTTCAAAAAAATAAAAATAATAATAATAAAAAGAAAAAAAAACTATACTTTTGCCAGTGATGAGAAATCAAATACTTTTCATAAAACCTTTGTTTTTACAAGCATCTGAGCATTCTGAGGCCAATAATATAAAAACTTATTTTTGAATAAAATCCTTTGTCTTTCCACTATTGGAGTTTGCTTTGATACAAATGTATGAGAAAAAAAAAAGAAAAAACCAAATGTGCAGGAAAGAAGGCCAGGCTCTGTCCCCTAGCCGCTCCTCAAGCTCTCGAATCCGAGCTGCCTGAGCTGCGATAACCCCAGAAGCCCCCTTTGCAACGGGATCACTCAAGAAGGAAATGACCTCATCTGAAAGAGTCTATCTAATCCTTATGCCTCTAAGGTTGGCTAAAGCATCCTGGTGCTTCTGCCATAGCACTCGGACTTCAAAGTGGCGAGCCTGCCTCTGCTCCTTAAGTTGCTTTTCCATAGCAAGACGGCGGGACACCTGCTCTTCAAGTTGCCTCTCCAAATCAAGGCCTCTTTTCCTAAGCTCCCGAGCCTCTCGTACCCATATCTGCTGAAGTCGCTTGTGAGAGGCTCTCTCAGTCTCCAGAAGGTCCTCATAAGTGGGAGCCAAAACTGCAGGAGGATCCTCGGGTACTGGGGCCTGATTCTGAATCTGCTCCTTGATCCAGAAGAGGTAGTCCTTCACATGGGACTCTGAGAAGACTGGGTTCCGCATGAAACGAATATAGGACCACTCCCTCATCAACCAAGCATTCAGCTTCCTGGTGGTTGGTGAAAGTGGCCCAAGATGATCCTCGTATCCACTTGGGATTATAATCCCCTGGGTTGCTCTAAACGGTCGAAGAACCCGCAAGGGGAGGTAGAGCACAACATGACTCAAGCTAGCCAGAACCAAAAAGTTTCTATCTTTGAAACTGATCACTGTCTCCACATTGGGTTGATAAGTGCCAGGGCACCTTACTTGATCGTCCTGAAGAGCAGCGAAAAAAGCAAACCAACCCTGTCTGCCTCCTGGGATATTAGGGCACCCCCGGTTGCTCATCAAGATTGGAACCTTCAAGCTTGGAAAGAAGTGTCGATTGATCTCCTCAATTTGACTCAAGTGGTCAAGTAACCAAAGCTGCAGAAGAGTAGAGATATTTCAATATATTGTAAAGAAAAAAAGCAAAAAAAAAAAAGAAAAAAAAAGAGAGAAATTTTACCTGCAGGATAGGGGCACATGACAGGAAGTGCTTTTTCTTCCTGTAATAACAATCAGTCAAAGCCATGTACATCCCTGCCAAAATCATAGGGGCCAATCTCTCCCACTCCCTAACCTGGCATATAACTGGGATGAGGGCCAAGTCGACCTCATCGTCATCTCGCGGAAAAAGCAGTTGGTTGACAACTATCAGGGTCAGGGCATTGAACCTATCTTCCTTATTTTCCCCCCTCAAGAGCTTCTCAGTCAAAAAAGACTTGGATAAAGTCAAAAGGGTGTCAGAATCTCCTAAATCCTTCTTCCCTATGCCCAGATGTGCACGCGTCGGAAACGCCATTTCTTCCAAGAGAAACAAGAAGAGGAGGTCAATATGGTTTCCTAGAAAAATGATAATACTGCGAAGGACATTAGCTCCTCTCTGAACCGGGTCTCCTCCCTCATGGCCCAAATAAATATTGAAAAGCCTCCTCTGATCTTCAATTGCAGTCCACCTACTTGTTCACCATCTAATACATCAAAAGCTCCACTGGTCATCAACCTTGACCCTACCACTGCATCCATCACCTCTTCAGTTCCATCAGCCACATCTGGGTCCAAACTCCAACCCATGGTTGTAAACATTCTAGCTTCCTACAGTATCCCTAGACCGGCCCATACATCGCTGTCCAAACTCTAGCAGTTGGTGGTCAATGTCCCTAGACTAGCCTATTCTGAGGCAGCTGTACCATGGAATTACAGCGAGGGAGTCACAACTACGGTTCCAGTGGTCAGGAACCAAAACCTGGAGGAGGTGAACCTCGTGACGAGGTCAGGGAAATGTGTGGAAGGAGTGGAGAAAGAAAAAGAAACAGAGGTGGAGAGAGAGAGAGAGAAAAGAAACAGAAGAAAAAAGAAAGTTGAAGGGAAAAACAAAAGTAGGAGAAGACACCCCCCAGGGTGCAAAAAATATGGCATCAGACCTCATAAAAATAATAAAAAAGAGTGAATTCAATCTTGTGGATCAGCTGAACAAGGTCCCGGCCCAGATTTCAATTCTGGGCCTTTTGCTAAATTCTGAAAAGCACAGGGACGCATTGTTAAGGGTGCTACAGAGTGCACATGTATCCTAGACCATCGATCCAGACCAACTAGGCAAAATGGTTGGTCAAATCTTGTCACATAATGTGATAAGTTTCTTCGAAGGTGAGATAAGCCCAGGTTGGTGTTATCATGTTGACCCTTTGCACATCACAGTGCTTTGTAAGGGTAGCATGATCGCACGGGTTTTAATTGACAACGGGTCGGCGTTAAACGTCTGCCCGCTAATCACTTTTGTCAAGCTTGGTCTGGATCAGTCGAAGATCAAGCAGAATGGGAGGATAGTGAGAGCTTTTGACAGCTCTAAGCCACACTCCCCAGGGGAGATTGAATTGCCGGTCACAATCGGACCGAATATCTTCAACATCACATTTGAGGTGATGGATATACCTGCAGCCTTCAATCTGATCCTAGGAAGGCTATGGATACACTCGGCTAGGGCAATACCATCCACGCTCCACCAAAGGGTGAAATACATAAGAGGGCAAAGGGTGATAACAGTCCTAGCTGAGAATTTGGTGCCTCCCATTGTGTCACCTGATGTACCCTTGATTAATGTGGATTTGACTATTGACAATATTGCGTTCCACTCATTTCAATTTGAAACAGTTAATTTCATACCTGGGGGGTGTGAGAAAAAAAGAAAAGAAGGGGACAATTGCTGAAGAAATGGTGAAAAAAGTGATGGAAAAATACCACTTTCACCTGAGGAAAGGCCTGGGAATAAACTTGCAGGGAATGGTGGAGCCAATCAGGGCCAAGAAGCTGATCCCTAAAGTAGGGTTGGGATTTAAACCCAGAGCATGGAGAAGAATGAATCATGAAGAAGGAGAGAACAGAAGCAGAGGAAAAATCCCTCATCTAAGGGAGAATTTTCCAAAACCCTCATGTATAATCCAACTATCTCTTCCTATGGACCAATCCAAGCCTCCCTACCGTAACATCAACCCATACGAAAAGCCTTCTGTTCCGACCCTGCAGCCCTATAACCCATCTCCTATGCTTGGAACATTGGGCGGGCCTGGACCATAGCCCGAGCAGCAGGTGGATTTCTTCAAAGATGTCGGTGTATTCTTCGCCATGACTGAAGGCAAAAAGACAGTTGGTGACAAGGAGCTGCATTTCATTGATTGGGCAGCAGTAAAGATTCCAGATGAGGTCATATCTGGACTGGGCCCTGTAGCAGAAAAGGACAGTACCCACCCGGTGATGATGGCATCAGATTCCGGGCTTGAGGAGCAAGCTTTCCCTTTTTCCCCTGCTCCTGAAAAACATTTTTTTGAACAATTGGGAGGAAACTCCCCTTACCTTTGAAGCAGCGTTTGTTTGGCAAACTAGCACGGCTTCCAAAAAAAAACTCCAGTAGTGGAATGCCATTTCCCTTAAGGTTCTAATGAGCCTCCATCTTCAGGGGAATTATGTTTAGAAGGCTCACAAAAAACCCAAAAAGATTTTTCTATTTTTTCTAGAAAATTTAAATTTTTCAAAAAGGTCCAAACCACTTATAAACCATATAAGCAAACCGAACTGGACCAGGTTGAATATGACTTCGACTTCGAGCTTGACTTTGATCTCATGGGGATCGAAGAAGAGACGGAGGTCGAAGAAGAAAACATTCCAAAAGAAATTGAATATCAATTGGAACGTCATGAAAAGGGGGTCCAACCTAATATTGAGGAGACCATTTCAATAAATCTTGGGACCGAATATGACCCAAAAATAGTAAAAATCGGGGCATGTCTATCTAATGTGCAGCATGGTGAAATGACACAGTTCTTGGCAGATTATAAGGATGTGTTTGCTTGGTCGTATCGGGACATGCCAGGGTTGGACACTGACATGGTGGTGCACAAGTTGCCAATTTTGCCAGGGGTTAAGCTGATTAAGCAGAAGCTGAGAAGATTGAAGCCTGAATGGACCTTAAAGGTCAAGGACGAGGTGGTCAAGCAATTCCAAGCAAGATTTCTGGCAGTCTCCACATACCTCGAATGGCTTGCAAACATAGTGCCGGTACCAAAGAAGGACGGGAAAGTCAGAATGTGCATCGACTACAGAGATTTGAACAAGGCAAGCCCAAAGGATGATTTTTCGCTTCTACACATCGATATTCTGGTTGATAATACTGCGGTACATAGCCTATTTTCATTCATGGATGGTTTTTCGTGATACAATCAGATCAAAATGGCTAAGGAAGATCAAGAGAAAACAGTGTTTATCACATCTTGGGGCATCTTCCACTATATAGTCATGCCATTTGGGCTTTAAAACGCTAGGGCAACATACCAGCGGGCCATGACCGCACTATTCCATGACATGATCCATAAGGAGATGGAGGTCTACGTGGATGATATGATTGCCAAATCGTGTAAAGAAGAGGACCACTTGATCAATCTGAAGAAAGTGTTTGATCGTCTCAGGAAGTACAGTCTATGGCTTAACCTGGCTAAATGTGTCTTTGGGGCTACATCAGGGAAGTTGCTGGGATTTATAGTGAGCAGAAGAGGAATTGAAATTGACCCGGCCAAAGCCAAGGCCATAATTGAGATGCCATCACCCAGAACAGAGAAGGAGGTTAGGGGCTTTCTTAGAAGAATTCAATATATAAGCCGGTTCATAACACAACTCACTGCTATCTGTGAACCAATTTTCAAACTTCTGAGGAAGGATAACCCAACGGTTTGGAATGAGGATTGCCAGGAGGCATTTGATACAATAAAGAGGTATTTGCTGAATCCACCCGTGCTAATGCCACCAACTCCAGGAAGACCGCTGATCCTGTACCTATCAGTGTTGGAAACATCGATGGGATGTGTCTTGGGGCAGCATGATGAGACGGGTAGAAAGGAAAGGGCAATTTACTATCTAAGTAAAAAATTCACTGAATATGTAGCTAAGTACTCACCATTGGAAAAGACTTGCTGTGCTCTAGTGTGGGCAACTCAGAGGCTAAGGCATTACTTCCTTAGTAACTCCACATTATTGATATCCCGGATGGACCCTCTAAAGTATTTATTTGAGAAACCGGCGCTAACTGGCAGGACGGCGAAGTGGCAGCTACTACTATCCGAGTTCGACCTCACGTACATCACTCAGAAGGCGATCAAGGGTCAAGCCATAGCTGATCACCTGGCTGCACATCCTTTGCCAGAATACCAACCGTTGAAGACCAACTTTCCTGATGAGGCAATTCTGTTTACTGAAGAAGAGGAAAGTGAAAGTTCTTTGTAGATGTTCTTCGATGGGGCCGCCAACATGAATGGAAATGGAATAGGGGCAGTCTTGGTCAAACCAGATGGTTCACATATACCGATTGCAGTGAAGCTGAGATTCCAGTGCACCAATAATATTGCACAGTATGAAGCATGTATAATTGGGTTGCAAGTCGCCATAGATCATGAAGTAGAGGAACTTGACGTATATGAAGATTCGAGTCTTATCATCTTCCAAACAACTGGTGAATGGAAAACCAAGGATCACAAATTGATCCCCTACCACCATTATTTGGAAGAAATAAGCACAAATTTTACTCGAATTTCCTTTAACTATATGCCAAGGGCCAAGAATCAGTTCGCGGATGCTCTAGCAACATTGGCTTCAATGGTCAGCATGCCAGAAAGGGTAGACATCAAACCACTAGAAATTGAAGTCAGAGATGAACCTGCTTATTGTCTTGTTCTAGAGGGAACACCAGAAGAAGAAGCATCATGGTTTCAAGACATCAAAAATTTCTTGAACAATAGAAGTTTGCCAGAAAATGCCACTTCTACTAAAAAGAGGACAATACAGAGATTGGCTTGTCAGTTCCTACTAAGTGGTGGACACTTGTACAAGTGATCACACAACGATATTCTGCTCAGATGTGTTGCTAAGGCTGAGTCAGAAAGGTTAATCGAGACTGTACATGGAGGAGTCTGTGGACCCTATATGAACGGACACATGCTTGCAAAGAAGATCCTGCGGTTGGGATATTATTGGTTGACGATGGAACATGATTGCTGTATACATGTCAGGAGGTGTCATCAATGTCAGATATATGCAAATAATAAGCATGCACCGCCAAGTGAGTTGCACAACATGACATCCCCATGGCCCTTTTCCATGTGGGGCATAGACGTCATTGGCATGATTTCACCTAAAACATCGAACGGACAGATTCATCTTGGTGGCAATTGATTATTTCACTAAGTGGGTAGAAGCAGCCTCATATGCGAATATCACAAGCAACCATGTTATTAAATTTTTGAAGCACAATATTATTTGTCGCTATGGACTGCCAAGTGCCATAGTATCAGACAACGCTTCAAATATTAAGAACAGGGAAATGAAGAAAATGTGTGAGCAATTTCAGATCACCCACCATAAGTCAGCTCCATACAGGCCAAAGATGAATGGGGCCACTACAAAAAAGTCGACTTTTACCGGTGGTAGATTCCAGCCGGTAAAAGTCACATTACCGCCATTAAATATTTAACGGCGGTAAATCCTACCGCCGCCTAATACCGAGCCGCTATACGAATCGGCGACTCCCCCAACGGCGGTAGCAAAATTACCGCCGCTATTTCGGAGAAATAGCCGGCGGGAATTTAACGGCGGTAATTACCGCCGTTAAATTCCCTTTTTACCGGTGGGTCTTGCCGCCGCTTAATAAGATATTTTTAACGGCGGTAACATTTACTGCCGCTAATACCTCATATTCGTGGCGGTAATTACCGCCGCTAAAATCCTCACGTGTTTCCATATGCCTTTAGCGGCGATAAGTACCGCCGCTAATACCTTGTATAAGTAAAATATGACTCTTGTTTTAAGCGGCGGTAATTACCGCCGCTTAAAACTTTTGGCTTTTAGCAGCGGTAATTACCGCCGCTAAAAGCCTTTACCTGCATATACAAAAACTATAATTAGGTGGACTGAAAATCCTGTAAAATACCTATAAAATACCTCATTTCGTAGCAAATTTATAACAAATAGAGCAAAACAATTACAAAGAAGAAAGTGAATTAAAAGAGATTCTAATAAAATTAAAATACTCCAAACATTCATGTCATATAAATTAAACTAAAGAACAGTAAATTAATGGTTTCCATTAACAAGTGATATTGCAACTCGTATCAATTTAATAGCCCTGCATGAAAATAACAATGAATCATGCGTCAGTAAAATTATAAGTAGACAAATCAATTTAGCCGAAAAAAAAATTTATATATATATATATAGAACCGAAGCTATCTTGTGTTACTCACCTCAAATAATAAGAATGCATGTCTGTCTAGCTAAAATCCCGAGGAGGACTATCATTTGCAGAAGTTTCACTAGGAGACTATAAATTGTAACAAAGATCATTAAGTGTGGTATTTAAATATAAAGATGATATGAATTTGTGCTATATGTATTTTTGTAAGGCATTTATATAATACCTGTGTTTGACGATTACTCATCATTAAGTTTCTAAATTCTTAAAATTCTCTGGCATGCTGTACATTGCAATTGTTCTCGCATCCTATTAAACTCATCCATATCGACATACCGAGATGACGTACTCGAGGATGCACTACCACCCCACAGCCTAGTGGGCGTGTGGCCAAACCCACAACACCGCACCCTGCCATGTGTGTCATGCCCCATGACTTGAGTATATACATCATCTCGAGCTGTCGAATCTGGCGTGCCTTGTTCCATGATAGTTCGCATTTGATCCTGAAAAAAATATTTATGCAATCATTGAGTTATCAAAATAGATGCTAATAAAGTTAATCGTATGCTACAATTATACCTACAATAAGAGGAAATAACTTACTATCTTGTCAGCTGCTTCATCATTGATTGGTGTGCCATCTTTTCGAGTATGCGTTCTTATAAAAGTCTCAGCATGTCCCGCCAATCCCTAATGAAAAAATATAGTGTTAATTCATCATAAATCATTTAAACATCCACAAGCAGAAATTAATACAATTGACCCAATTAAAAAGATGAAGAAATATAAAAACAAAGAACACATGTAGAGATAAATTAAGAAAAATAAGAAAAATTTCGACAGCATCTCCCCTAAAAATAGAGGGTTGTCTAGACCAAATTGGTCTAAAATAAAGCCATTCAACCTGAAAAACAAAAAAACATGCAAAACGTAGCATTCATATACAATCCTCATTCACATAAATATTTAATCTTATCACATAAATATTCATATACAAGCCATTTGTTATACCTGTTCGTTTCTGACCCTGGAAAATCTCTTTGTCCCAGCCGTATGATTAAGGGTCTGGTTGGCACGATTAGTTTTATTCCTTGCTGACACGTTCTGCAACATATAATCATACAAAGTCAATAAACAAGGATGCAGTAGCTTTAGAAGACATATTAACTAATTAACAAATTACCTGAGCGCTTTGTGAATTCCAGTACTCTACTAAAATTGCCCATTGCTCCTCTACCACATCTGGTGGGCGATGGACTTTAATTTAGGTGGGGTAGAGATCTAACAACCCTAATGAGTTGGATTTCAATCACCAATTTAAGGAACTGAAATCATCTTGATGAGTGGTAAAAAAGGCTTCAATTTCTTTCTATGCAGACAAAGACAAAAGACACTACTTGGAATTGTCATGTGCTTGTGTTATTTCTCTTTTGGATTACCATATTCTAATAGATTAATGTTATTATTATTATATGTTTAATCAAAATTTAAAATATTGATGATGCTTGAAGGAACAAAAGTTGCTCCCTTTAGTGATATTACTTCTCCTTATTTAAAAACAATAACCAGGTTAACCAAAAAATAGAATAAAAAACTGCTAATCATAATATCAATGCTATTGAACAGCATTACAACAGAAATATCACAACAAGGAACTTAAAGAGATAAATAATGGTTTAACCATTATTTATCTCCCCTAAAAATTTCGGCAACATCTCCCCTAAAAATAGAGGGTTGTCCAGACCAAATTGGTCTAAAATAATAATGGTTTAACCTGTAAACAAAAGAAGAGTCGAAGCTTTCACATCCATATCCACATCCATATCCAAAAATAGCATTCACATCCATATCCTCATCCATATCCAAAAAATAGCATTCACATTTATGTATAGAGAGAAGTGCCCAAATTAATTAGGGTACGATAATGAAGTCAAAGCTTTCAAGGAGCTAGCAATGAAAATTTGAAATGAAAACGTAAAAGGAAGACTTACTTGGTTGGTAAGTACCTATTCCTTTTTTCTTTTAGTTTTTATGTTTATTCTTTACAGACCTCTAGATATCAGAGACTGCAGAGTTATCTAAACCTTTAATTTTAGGAGGCTTTAGTTTAATGGAACTAGGGTTATGAAGACAAGAAAGGCGAGTCGTCATCGGCGGCCTTTGTCTTCTCATGAAGTCGTTTCCACAAAACTTATCAACAATAGACCTATGAATTTTCGTCATGGACTTGACTTTGTCAATTACACCATAGTGCTCAAAACCCGCGTACGCGCATGGTTTTAACATGGCTTGACTGTTCTAATTGGTTGAAACTCTTGAACGGGCTATAGCAAGACCTGTAGAATGTCTTAAATCTTTTTTTTAAAGTCAAAGATAATTTTGATTTTATTGTGGTTTCTATAGTAAGTCCATTAGATTTACCCCCCAAAAAAAATGATATTCCATTTGACAATAGATTATAGATTATAAAATATATTTGGAGAAGGAACATAACCATGTAGATTAGGATTTTCGCAATATTTTATTACACTTTGATTTGGGAGAGAGGTTTTGGACATGGATGAAAGGAAGTATGTGAGAATTCTAGCTAAATGGCTAGGACAACAAAAATTACGTCGGCAGTAACTAGCCTTCATTCTCACAGGATAAAACACACAGGCAAATAGCCTTTAGTTGTTTCTTAGTTCATCAAATAATTAAGCCATGGTCTCAAACCCTATATTCACGAATCTTTCATAGAATGTAGCTTAAAATTTGAAATGGCATAAGAAACTCAGAGATGCCAAAATAAAATAACATTGCAGGCAATGGGTACATTTCATGATTACAAAAGCAAAACCATCAAAAAGACTTCTGAAACTTATTTGCAAATCAAAAAATTACAACACAAATGGTGGGATTTGGCGAGCACTTACCTGCGAACGGTGCTTGGCAATGGCGGAAGCTTGGCGTCGGAGAACGGCGACGGTGGAAGCTTGGCGACAGCGGCGGCGGCTTTGTGAATGAGAACGGCGATGAAGAACAGCGACGACCAAATTCTGGCAGCAATACACCCAGATTTGTGAGAGAAAACGGCCGGAAAAAAAATTTGCAGAGATTCGCGTAGAGAAGAAAACCCCAAATCGCTCGATTTGGAGTTTTATACCCTTTTAGCGGCGGTAACTAATTACCGCCGCTAAAAAAAATTTCACGGGACAGGGACGAGAACCTTTTAGCGGCGGTAACTAATTACCGCCGCTAAAAACCAATTCCACGCGGTTTGACCGTTCCTTTTAGCGGCGGTAACTAGTTACCACCGCTAAAACCCATTCCACACGGTTTGACCGTTCCTTTTTAGCGGCGGTAACTAGTAACCGCCGCTAAAAACCCATCTCTGGCGAGCGAATTATTCCCTTTTTAGCGGCGGTAAGCTATTCCCGCCGCTAAAAATATATTTTAATTAAGGAAAAAAAACATAAGAAATATTGTTTTAGCCGGCGGTAGTTTTCGTTATTACCGGCGGCACTACCGCCGGTGAACAAACGCGCCAAACCTTCGCTCGCGAAAATGAAGCACGTGCCATTCATTTTAGCGGTGGTAGAGCTTTACCACTGCTAAAAACATCTTTCGACGGCGGTACACTATCTTCCGCCGCTTAAGTGTACATAAGTGCTTTTAGCGGCGGGAATTGTCTACCGCCGCAAAAAAAGCGTTGCTAAAACCCTGTTTTTTTGTAATGGCAGTGGAAGCAGCAAACAAGAATATAAAGAAAATCATTCAGAAAATGGTAGTGAGTTACAAGGATTGGCATGAAATGCTACCACTTGCTCTACATGCCTATAGAACCTCAATCCGGACTTCAACTGGGGCAACCCCGTATTCCCTAGTCTATGGGATGGAAGCAGTCTTGCTAGTGGAAGTAGAAATCCCATCACTCAGAGTGCTCATGAAAGCTGAATTGGAAGAAGCTGAATGGATACAGTCAAGACATGATCAACTCAACCTAATAGAAGAGAAGAGATTGAAAGCGCTATGTCATGCCCAATTGTACCAGAGGAGAATGGCCCGGGCCTACAATAAGAAAGTGAAGCCCAGAACTTTCCAAGAAGGAAACTTGGTGTTAAAGAAAATTTTACCATTTTTGGAAGATCCTCGTGGTAAGTTCAAGCCCAATTGGGAAGGGCCTTATGTTGTCCAGAAAGTCCTGTCAGGGGGTGCGCTCATCTTGACAGAAATGGACGGGACAGATTTTCCTGAGCCAATTAACTCTGATGCAGTAAAAAGGTATTTTCCTTGAGTGAACATTACTAGGAAATGATCCGAGGCCATTTTTCTTTATTTCCCTCAAATTTCAATCCCTAGTCTAGCCAAGTTGAGCCGGTTCGTTTCCTTGATAAACCTAAACCGGACTTACAGTCTTATATTGGGGCAAAACAAATTGGGGCAAAAATAAGGAAAAAAGAAAAAAGAGAGAAAAGCAAAGATAAAATGGCAAATGAAAGCCAAGTGCGAAAAGAGAGGAAAAGGACACATTTTGGGGAAATGGGGCAAAATTCATTATGACTGTAAGTCCGGTCGACCTATTTCCACATTTGAAAATTTTTGAGCCTTAATACCTTTCCTTTCATAAACCGAGCCTAGCCTTTGTTTCATCCTATTTCTAAGCCCTCGGTGATCTTAGTATGTTCATTCAAATTTCAGAGTGAAATTAGTGATGACGGAATGCAGAAGCCGGCCCTAGTGAAAACCATAACTGGCGCTAGGGGCAATATTGGCAAGAAGAAAAGAAAGAAAAAATAAAAAAAATAAAAAAAAATATCAAAGGTTGAGTTGATCATGTGATCCAAGCTTGAAGGGAAATCAGCACGAGTACTGAGACTAAGCAGATTGGAAATAATAGGTTCGATTCGGGAAGAAGAGGAATTTGGGGATGACTCTAAAGGTCCTAAGATGGACGGTTTTGATCCTTCATTATTTTTTGGATTACCCTTTTCGTTATTTAACCTAGTTTTAATTCCTTTAATTATGGGTGATTAAGTATATGGACCAAATTTAAAAAAAATTAAAAAAATATATATAAAAAGAAAAACTATAATTTGGCCAGTGATGATAAATAAAATACTTTTCATAAAACCTTTGTTTTTACAAGCATCTGAGCATTCTGAGGCCAATAATATAAAAAATTTATTTTTGAATTAAATCCTTTGTCTTTCCACTATTGGAGTTTGCTTTCGTACAAAGGTATGAAAAAAAAGGAAAGAAAAAATGTGCAGGGAACAAGGCTAGTCTCTGTCTCCTAGCCACTCTTCAAGCTCCCGAATCCGAGCTGCCTGAGCTACAATAACTCCAGAAGCCCCCTTTGCATCGAGATCACTCAAGAAGGAAATGACCTCATCTGAAAGAGTCTGCCTGATCCTCATGCTCCTAAGGCTTGCTAAAGCATCCTGGTGCTTCTCCCTCAATGCTCGGACATCAAAGCAGCGAGCCTGCCTCTGCTCCTCAAGTTGCTTTTCCACAGCAAGACTGCGAGATACCTGCTCTGCAAGTTGCCTCTCCATGTCAAGGCCCTGTATCCTAAGCTCCTGGGCCTCTCGTACCCAAATCTGCTAAAGTCGCTTGTGAGAAGCTCTCTCGGACTCCAGAATATCTTCATAGGTGGGAGCCAAAACTGCAGGAAGATCTTCAGGTACTGAAGCCTGACTCTGTATTTGCTCCCCGATCCAGAAGAGATAATCCTTCACATGGGACTCTGAGAAGACTGGGCCCCGCATGAAACGAACATAGGACCACTCCCTCATCAACCAAGCGTTCAGCTTCATGTTGGCTGGAGAAAGTGGCCCAAGATGGTCCTCGTATCTACTTGGGATTATAATCCCCTGGGTTGCTTTGAACTGACGAAGAACCCGCAAAGGAAGGTAAAGCACAGCATGTCCCAAGCGAGCTAGGACCAAAAAGTTGCGGTCTCGAAAGCTAATCACTGTCTCTGCATTGGGCTGATAAGTACCAGGCCACCTCACCTGATCATCCTGAAGTGTAGCCAAGAAAGAAAACCAGCCCTGTTTCCCCCCTGGAATGTCAGGACACCCCCGGTTGCTCATCAAGATGGGAATTTTCAAGCTTGAGAAGAACTGTCGATTGATCTCCTCAGTCTGACTTAGGTGGTCAAGTAGCCAAAGCTACAAAAGAGGAGGGATATTTCAGTATATTGTAAAAAGAAAAAAAAAGCAAAAAGCAAAAAAAGAAAGAAAAGAAAAAAAAAAGCAAAAAATAAAATAATGAGAAAATTTTTACCTGCAGGATAGGTGCACATGACAGGAAGCGCTTCTTCTTCCTGTAGTAATAGTCAGTCAAAGCTTGGTACATCCCTGCCAAAATCATAGGGGCCAATTTCTCCCGCTCCCTAATCTGGCATACAACTAAGATAAGGGCCAAGTCTACCTCATCGTCATCTCGGCGAAAAAGTAGTTGATTAACCACTATCAGGGTCAGGGCATTGAACCTGGCTTCCTTGTTCTCCCCCCTCAAAAGCTTCTCAGTTAGAAAAGACTTGGACAAGGTCAAAAGGGTGCCAGAATCCCCTAAATCCTTCTTCCCTATGCCCAGGAAAGTAGAAGCCTCTTTCTTATAACTAGGCTTAAGGGGTGGGTTCACTACCTTCTCTGCAAACCTCAAGCCCAAGATGGTCTCAACCTCTTCAATGGTAGGGGTCATCTCATGGTTTCCAAAACGAAAAAGGTTTAGGTCCGGTATCCAATGGCCAATCATGGCTTCAATAATTTCCCACTTGAATGGGATGGAAGGGATAAGCAAAGTGTGGCCCAAATGAATAGAATCCCATCTAATCTCTTCATCAAGGGTCATGGAGTTGACCCACCTAGTGTAGAATGAATCTACAGGGCTGTACCTAGTGAGATTAGGGGGTTTTGCTCTAAAAGGCTGTTTTGCAGGGGAGGCTGCATGGACAGACAATGGCAAGGCAGAAGATGATCCGGAATCCGTTGGAGGTGATGGAAGCAAGCTAAGAATCAATGGGAGGAGGAAAAAGGCGAAAAAGGGATTTTCTAAACTCAAAAACTCATAAAAATACGCAAATCCCGAGGCTGGTCGCTTTTATAGCATGTTTTAATGTATCCGATATATCAGATCGGATACAAAGAATTCCATTCATATCCGACAAGAAATGCCGGTTACAAAGGAAACTATGTGTATCCGATATAACATGTCGGATACAAAAAGAACTCAATGTATCCGACCTGATATATTGGATACAAAGAAAAAATGCAAAAAAAAAAGAGAAAATGGAGAAAAATCCGAATTTTTTACCTGTTTCACCTGTGTACAAGTTATAATTGCATGAAATTGAAAAGAAAAGAGAGCCAGATAAGAGAGAATAAATAAAAAAGTTTCTTTTCATATATAAACAAGTTTCTTTTGTACAATGATAAGGAAAAAATGAAAATCCTAATCTACTATCCTGTGCAGGATCACCTCAGCGTACTTTGCCTCGTCCACCTCTGTGACCTCTATCTCGGGATGGCCGACGACTAAAGACATGGGAAATGATACACGCGGCAGCATGGCGAGGTAACCGACCCACCACGGACTGGATCTGATACTCCAACCAATACTCCGAAAGGTCTGGAGGCGGGTCAGGAGCAGAATCTGGGGAGGAAGCCCCGGGCTCAGTAGGAATGGGCTCAACTGGACCACCAGCCGTAGCGATCTCCGCTCCCGCAGCTCCAAAAGGCCCAGCAATAGCAGAAGAAGGGCCAGGAATAGAAATATCTAGGCCAACAGAATAAAAATCAGAAACTGAGGCATCCAAATGAACCAAGGAGATGAAACTAAAGGAAACTTACCAGGGACCTCAGGAGCAGGATCAGGAGCCGCCACAAGGGATGAAGTGCCAGCAGGAGAAGTAAAAACCGGGTCTGCAACTGGGATGTCTACAGGATCCACGAGAGCCCCAGGATCTGCAGGAGCAGCACGTGCAGGAGATGCAGCAAGATCAGGAACAGCAGCCGGGGCATCATCAGGATCAGCAGCCCGAGCCGGAGATGGATCAGGAGCCGGAGGATCCGGCCCAAAGGCAGCATCATGATCTGGAATGGGATCCTGCAAAAGTCAAATAGTCATATCAGAATAGCAGAAACATGGAAATGAAAGAGATGAAATTATAAAGAAACCAGATACCTGTCTAGCTTGAAGCTCAGCGACCAGAGCCTCTAGCTCTCTGATCCGAGCATCCCTCTGGGCCACGACCGCATCATGCTCTGAGATCATGTCATCCACTGCGGCCCGCTGACTCAGGAACCGATCCCGGAGAGCATTCAACTCATGTACCTGCCAATAAGAACAGAATTAGAGTCACAAGTACAGAATTGAGGGAAATGAGATAAAAGATAAGGATCATGAAACTCACGGTGTCATCGTGAACCAGGATATAGATCCCGCCGATCTCTGTCACTCCAGCACGAGTGGGTCGATCCATTAAGCACTCAATGGATACTCTCTGGATCCACTCGTCGTAATCCCCAGCTACTGTGAGCCCCTCCGCATCCTGATACTGGTCAAACTGGGCAACATCAAAACCCGGCAGGAGTGTGTCAGGACCCACAGGAGGAGGGGGAACGGGGATACGAAGCGTGCCCGTGTGCTGATAGTACAGGCGCTCTCCTAAATACATCACCCTACCAAGCCTCCCAAGGAAGCACTGGTAGGGCTGACGTCGGAGATCTTTATCAAGGCGTCTTGTACTACCATCTCACGAGCCACCCCAATATCCACGTCATCAAAACGTGCCAGGATGAGCTGCAAAGAAGAAAAAATGGTCAGATACAGTCAAAGTACAGGAAAAGAAATAAAAGGGAAAGGGGCGAAGAATTTACATCGGATCATCGGGCACGGTCCAAGTGAACCCGAGCAGTGTGGGGCTGACTTCTATCCGCGTCTCGGACCTGGGCCAACCACCGCAAGGCAACGGGGAACTCCGTGACACCAGGCACTGGGGATGGGCGGAAGAAAGTCATGTAGGTGTACATAAACACCTGGCAAAAGAAAAATCAGTCAAGGATAAAGAAGATAAAGCCTAAGGGATAAGACAAGACAGACTAATTTAATACCTGCAGAATCCGCCAGAAGAACCAGCAGCTGACTCCATCACCTCTCGGGGCTGCCAGACCTCGAACTACTTAGCACAATCCAGCCAAGATAGTCCCGTATATAAGCCGACCCCATGCTAGCTGGCGGGTCTGATGGAAATCTCGCAGAGCATCCAAAAAGAGGGGACTAACACTAGTCATGTCCTCCTGAAAGAAGCAACTCCCGAGCATCAGCAGAAATACATGTCGGAAGATGGGTGCAAAGGCTGCATCCTCTACAATGACGGTCGCATGTCTCCCCTCATAATGACGAGCGAGGCGCTCCCGCAGCCAGGTAATGGAAATACGACCACTCCGCCCGTCCCAAGCAGCAGGAGGCAAGTCCGGATATCCCAAGAGAAGGCCGATATCCGCCACTGAAGGCCAGTCCAAAACGATAGTCCACCCCATCAGAGGAATGCCGGTGATCATCACAAAATCGGAGGGGTGGATTCCCAGCTCCACGTCCTGCAGATGGAATGACTGCGTCTCCCGGAAAATATCGCTCCATCATGGAAAAAATGAGGGGACGATCGGCTCGAAATGAAGGGATGCTGAGAAAATAATCTAGGTGGCACCTCCCAAACTCACACCTGAGGGCCGGAGAAAGCATCTACACCAACTCACTAAATCTCCCCCAACTGCCTCGTAGATGAGAAGGAGGATAGGGAAGTGGCACATCGGCCCGGATGCACATGGAGGGGTGGCTATCCAAACCACTAAGGAGCTCTGTATCATGAACAGATGCTCTCAGCTCCACAGAGACCCCTAAGAGTAAAGCAGCTCCCTCCTGGTCTGAAGCTCCGGCCCGGCCTCGGCCCCTCTCAGCAGCTCGGCCTCGGCCCCTCTCACCAACTCGGCCTCCGCCTCTCTCTCGGCCTCTACCACGGCCTCGAACAGGATCAACAACAGGATAAAAGCAGAAATGAATAGGTGAAGTCGGTTCCAAGGAATCAGGGAAAGAAAGAAGAAAGGATTGGGAAGCCTACCTCAGTAGAGCCCGTAGCAAAGCTCTCTCTGAAATCATCTAACGGCTCTGGCAGGGTGGCGCTAGAACTCGCCTCTGTCTGAGCCCGCAAGGTGGAGGGTTGATCAGCAAGGTCAGCCTCCTCCCGAACACGGGAACGACTCCTAGCCATCTACAAGCCACAGGGAAATGTTTTATGAATTTCAGTCCACATTTATCAGGAATCTTACCTGATCTTAATCTAGGTTTCAGTTCAAATTTATATTACCTTGCTTTTAGCCTAGGTTTCGGTTCATCGGGAATCTTACAGGACTTTTTCAAGTTATCATTCTACTTCTGCTATTTCAGTTCAAAGCTTTTATAAAGTGTTTGATATTTCTGTTTAATTAACAATTGTATTCTTATCAGAAATTTTGGTTCTACAGCATTTTCATATGGTCCTAAGCGTCTCTGCGAAGCTTAATATTTCCTAATTTGTTTTCAGGGTTACTAGAGCTGCTCTGGAAAGCGGAATACAATGGGTAGAATAAAGCTCCATATTGGTAAGCATACTCCAAGGGGTATTGAGGCACCAAGTCTGGGGTGGTCATGCAAGAAAACATCTATAGAGCCAGGTATGTTCAAGAACTAATCACAGGCAAGTTTGGACAGTCAAAACCCTGCCTTGATCAAAAGCATGTGGATATCAGAGAAAAAAAAGTATATAGCAGAGCATGGAGAATAGGCAATTCTTCATCACCGACAATTCAAACAAAATGGAAAATCATAACTGCAGAATTCAGATCAGAAACTAGCAAGACAAAACAAATTTACAATTCAAAAGTAATCAAAAGCATAAGAAATGAGCAATTCAGTCCGGCTGAAAGCCCAATGTTCTTAGTCACTGTCAATTTGGGCATATTTCAAAGAAAAAAATATCTAGTCAAGAGGCATGCAGCCAATGGGATATTCAGGGATTGATCACCACAAGCAAATAAAAATAACCAATTGCAAGGGATAGTATAGCATCTGATCATGCCAAATTTCAGTCAATGCACCATAGCATCACAAGCATGGCAATTCAGAATAGTATTCATAGCACAGGATGCTGGAAATCATGTTTGTGTAAAACAATCAAACCAATGTCAAGATTCGGAGCATGAAAATTCATCAAAACATTAAACACATGCTTGGCAGAAATTCGGTTACTTGAAATTGGAAACAAACTCACTGTCAAGAACAATGAAGAAATGGGCGACCGATGGCAAGCCTTGGAATTGGATGGCTAAGAACAAAGAATGTCGCCGGAGGTCAGCACCATGACACCGGACTGTGGAATCACTGGAGCTTGGGCGAAGTTATCGAACGGAATCAGGTGGAAGCAAGGGTTTAGGCAAAACCCCAAGGTACCGAACCAGGGCTTGATTGCAGTAGTGACTGGGTGTCGCCGGAGTTAATGTGAGTCGCTGGAGCTCAAGAGGTTCGTCGGAAGTAACCGAAGAAGGAAGGAGATTCGTTGGGTACGAAGAAGAAGAGAGATGTGGCCGGGGTTTGCAATCGGAGAAGAAAGAAAAGAAGAGGGAAAGTCGCGGTCGCGCGCAACTTATATAACAGGGTGTATCCGACATACGATGTCGGATACAAGAGAGACCCTTCTTATCCGACGTGTTACGTCGGATACAAAAGGAAAAACAAAAAAAAAAAGAGGAAAAAAAAGGAGAAAAAGAAAAGAAAAAAGGAAAAAAAGAGAAAAAGAAAAGGAAAAAAGGAAAAACGAAGAAAATAAAAAAAAGAGAAGAAAAAAAAAAGAAAAAGGAGCAAGAAGAAATGTGCTGCAAAGTCTGCTATTTTCACAAAAAAAACCCTATTTTTGCCTTAAAATCCATGTCATAGCCATGAGAGCTCAGTGGAATTCGAGACAACTTGGGGGAAATGTGTTGGTCAAAAGGAAAATATTCATTCAATTTTTAACTTGGTTTGATAAAAAATCAGTTTTCAAAAATTTTATTTTTGGGCTTAAAATCCACTTCATAGCCACGAGAGCTCAGTGGAATTTAAGACCTCTTGGAGAAATGCCCCCCTTAAAGTTAGGGCTTTTTGGCAAATCTTTACCCAAAAATTATTTTACAAAATTGAATCGAACCAAGCAAATCATGGTTAAGGGAGGGCAATTTGGGCTTGTGTAATCTTTGCAGCTCATAGCGTCGCAACTCCCGCAAAGAGGGGCAGTTGTAGACACCCCAAATTGCACAGTAAAAATGAAGAATAATTGGAAAAAATCATTATCTCCTTTGAAACCAGCACAAAATTTGAGAAAACAAGCTTTTTCCTTGTATCCGACAACTCAGGTCGGATACAAACACACTTTTTCATATCCGACATAAGTTGTCGGATACATGCAGACCATAGTGTATCTGGCAACATATGCCGAATACGTATAGGTGCTCATGTATCTGACCTGATATGTTGGATCCATGCTTTTTGCTCAAAATTAGGGTTTTCAGAGAGTTTTCACTTTTTACCATCATATCCTTCATTAAATGAGTTGAAATCTCGGAAATAGCCTTAGGGTTAAGGTTGGTGGACTCTAGACATTGGTTTGTGTCTACCATCTCACCAACCCTAACCCTAGCATTTGCCTATAAATAGGAGGCTCCTCCTTAAGCAAATGGCCATTAACTCTTGCCAAGAAGTTGGAGATCAAAGAGCTCCGAGTAAAAAGGGGAACCACTGTAGTCTTGCTTCCAGAAGCCCAGGTAAGCCTCAAACGTCTCTTTAATTTTCTGTTTTTACATTCAAGATCTAGATCTCTTCTTCTACCTTTCTGTAGAATAAGGCCTCTTCTATGTGTGTGAAAACCCTTCCCCTATTCAAATTACCTCAAGACTCCCCTAGCCGTAAAACGTGAAGGCGGGATCTAGGGGAAACGAGACTGGGGATTGATCCAGTATTAGAACCTATTTGAATAAGCCTTGTGATTCTATGAAAACCGTTCCATATTCAAAGTACCCCAAGATTATCTTGAAGAACCGTGTTTAACGGGGAGAGAGAACTAAGGGAAACGATAATGGAACGGAACCCTAGGTTGTTCTAGAACCCTTTTGATTGATCTAAATGCATGCTATATGTTATTATGTTGAAATAAGCCTTGTGATTCCATGAAAACCGTTCCATATTCAAAGTACCCTAAGATTATCTTGAAGAACCGTGTTTAACGGGGAGAGAGAACTAAGGGAAACGATAATGGAACGGAACCCTAGGTTGTTTTAGAACCACATCTGATTTATTTAAATGCATGCTATATGTTGTTATATTGTTCTTGAATGGATTTTTATACACACACACACATAGCACCTTTTTTGTCGGATTTGGCTCATATTTCAGATTCATTGCATTCATTGTGATAAATCTGGAATAAATAGCCTTAAATAATTCTGGAATATTTTTGGTTGGTTTTCAATGTGATTTCAAGCAAGTTTTGTTGAGTATTGAAGGCCTCTAGGCTTAACCTATCAGTTTTGGGCATTTTTGCTCACATTTGGGGTTTTTGGCATATCCTTTCCAATCGGAGAGGATGGCGAGCCAAACTTGTGCCCCATTTCTCCGTAGAGGCTCTTCAATATGTTTTGAAAGTGATTTTGATTTATCTTGCACGGATTCCACACACTTTATCAGTGTTTGAGTTGATTTTCCTTAAATAAAAAAAAGGCTTAACTTGACAGCAACTGTACCCCAACTTCGGACACTCGTAACTTCATCGTCCGGATGAATTTTGGAGTGATTCCAGAGCCATGGGAGAGGTGAGGCTGTCTAGTTTATGTCTGTAAAATTTCATGAATTTCTATCAAGCAGAGTTTTGACACCTCTCTGTTGAAGCAGAGTATACAGAAAAAAATTCAGCTCAATCCGACTTAAAATGAGAGAGAAATCCACATCTGAAATCTGCTGTTATAACTCAGAAAAAGCGATGAGTATGCATTTTCAAAGTCCTTTTCGTGGAGTTTGGCTCAATAAAAATGCATGATAATTAGTATGGACAAAGTATGTGGTGCCATCTTTCCAAAGAAATAAGCCTCACCCCAAACTCTATCCGGATGTGGCTTGTGTGCCCTCCTGAACAGGCCTAGAAGACCATAGATTAGCTCTGGACTATGCCAGCGAGCAGCTCTGAGTCAATCTAGCACATAGCCCTCAAATCAAATCAAAATCTGCTGAAACCAGTTGGAAATGAAAATATACTTCTTAAAGAAACCTCAGAAACTTGAATCACTCGAAACAGATTAAAATTGAGCAAATGGTGCACCATCAAAGCGGCAAGTTCAGCAATCTGGGCTGAACTGACTTACAGACTTTGAACAGATGGTGTCAAAAATTGGCTCAATAAAAGCAAACGAAATTTTGCAGATATAAACTAGACATACTCATCTATCACATGTCTTTGGAATCACTCAAAAATTCATCCAGAGGATGAAGTTATAAGCATTCTAAGACAGGCCACAGATGCTGCCCTGTTTTGAAGTTTTTGAAGAGAAAAGCCAAACTAGTGTATGTGTGCATGTGAATTCGACCAAAACTCTTAAAAATCAACAAAAACTATCTCATGAGGTTCTAAAATTCATTCTGAAGCCAATAATTTCAGATTTCCCGTATTAAACATGGAAATCCAAGATCTAGCTTATTTGATGAAAAATGATGAAAAGTGTGTGAATATGTGGAAATCCGTTCCCTAGGAGAAGGATGAAATCCATTGCTATTGAGAGCAAGGATTCACACATTTTCTCCAGAAACAAGTGCAAAAACATCAAAAAAATCATCCATAGGCTCAAAATAACCAAATAGCATGCTCTTCATCACTTGTAGGTTCTAAGCCTAGAGGATCCATTCCTTCTTTTTTTTCCCAAGGCTCTCTCTTCACGTTTTACGGCTAGAGAGGATTCCCAGGTACTTTGGAAGAGGTTTAGGGCTTCAAAGAGACACAAAATGGCCTTACATTATAGAAAGGTAGAAGATGAGAGTTGGAATTGTAAAGAGAATGCTAGAAATGAAATGGAGCTTTACCTTTGGTAGCTTGAACACTTGAGGCAGCAATCCAGCAGAGTTTTCCTTCTTCTTGCAGAGCTTCCAAGCTTCAAATTATCAGCCATTTGCAAGAGGAGGACCCTTCTATTTATAGGCCAAGCCAAGGGTAGAAAGGTCCCAAGGGTAGGCCTAAAAACTCTTCTAGATTATTCCAATTCTCCTTGAAGGCTTGAATTGGAGTAATTTAGCAAGTTTCGGAGGGTGAAATAGGGAGTTCAAGTCCCTGAGAGAGAGGTAATATGCGTAAATAAGGCTCAGAGATCAAACCATTTCACAAATCCCCGAAACAGCCAAAACCGTATACTCAGTGTGGTTCCTACAGAACCGTCACTATATGTGCGGTTTTTATTCAAATTCATCTCAACCGCACATACAGGGCGGTTCCAATTCAGTTACACTCGTCATGATTGCTGTCGATGTGTCTCAATGGCCAAAGCTTCCGGAAGCCATGTGGCAGCCCGCGCGATAAGCATGAACATCAACCGTGCCGTGTATACGGTTGCAACTGTACATACAGGGCGGTTGAGACCAAATTCTCAAAAACTGCACATTCAGTACGGTTAGCACCTTTTCTGAGTGTTTTTGAGTTTTTGACAAATTTCAATGCTCAAATAAGGCATTTAAAGTTCTTTTTGAGAGTTCTCTTATATTGAGGTGCAATTTGGGGTGTCTACAACTGCCCCCTCTTCGCTGGAATTGGAATCAATTAACAGCGGAGAGCAAAAAGACCCGCAAATTGCACCTCCCAAGATCACGTCTACTTAATCATAAGTTGCAAGAACTCTGAAATATGATTTTGGGAAAAGAATTTGTTTCGAAGATCTGATGAAAAGTCCCTAACTTTAAGGGCAGATCCTCTTCTCGCGTATCACGGAGCACTCGTGGCTATGAAGTGAGATTTGAGCAAATTTTTAAAACAAAAGTTGATAGGGTGGTGTTTCTTGCAATTCACGACTATCTTGGACATAAATCTTTTGGAAGAGATTGGAAAAAGTTTTGAAATTTCATTTTTTGGTGCCAACCGTACTGAAGATGCGGTTTTTGGCAATTTCAATACCAACCGTTCTGTATGTGCGGTTTTCGACAGTTTCAATACCAACCGTTCTGTATGTGCGGTTTTCTAGGTTGCATATAACTACGACCGCGGCTACCCACTTTGTCTTTGCAAAACCCTTGAGAACCCAACCCTAGCTCTCTTCTTTGGTGACCATGGTTTTCCTCCGGTCTTCGTCCTTTCTCCTCCGACGAAGTCACTTTGCTCCCCAGTGACATCATCTCTTTCTGGTGAACTCTGCTTTCTCCGGAGACTTATGTTTTGACAAGTGTTCAACAACCTCCTGTGTTGGTGGATTCCTGCGAACTCTGGCCACATTACCACGACTCAGCTCCAGCTTCCTCATCGATTCGAGGATTTTCTGAGTTCGCCAATCGTCCAGCCAGCCTCTTCTGGAGCTCCGGTGAGGCCAAGACTCCATTTTTCTTGCAAACCTTTGATTTCGGCTAATCACAGGTAAGTGGCCGAACCCCCTTTTCTTTTGTAATCCTTCAATCCGAAATTTGGCAACTCGATTCCATGATTGAATGATCTTAGTTTATGCAAGAATTTGACTCCATGATCAGATGGTTTTATGCTCTTCACTATTTGCTCTTTGATTGGATGGAATCCCCAAATTTTTCATTGGCTCGACCATGACTTGTATCACTCTGAGATTATCTGAAGCCTTATCTCACAATGCCAGTTTTTTTCTTGGCTTTTATACTTCTGTTTGTCCAATTTGGATATTGCTTTTGTTGAATGCTTGCTCCCCATTGGTCTGAAGCCTTCTTTTCGGCGACAGCGTAATACTTAGCATGCCTTCCTTGCTATGGAGAATCTGTGTGCTTGGAGTGACTCTTGGATAAAACTGATTTCAACTAGCTTGTTGCTTGCCCTGCTCATGTCTTTATTCCAAATTTCTGGTTGCGGCACCTGCAAGCCAATGCTTGATTTTAGCTTGAGTTGAACACTTATAGGTCTATCCTCGTAATGTTGAATTGTGATATCCAACTGTGTTAGATTTGAGCATCTGCCCTCGTCCTTTGAAAGCTTTACCCCAAACTCTTGAACATGAATATGCTTGGACAGATCCTTGCTATTTTAATCATGTCTTGATTGCTCTTAGTGCTGGTTTCTTTTGGTAAACCTGAAAATAGAACAAGTTTAACAGTTTAGGGACTTTAGGCAATTTTGTAGGCACATTGGAATTCTACAACTTTAGGAAATGAAATTAAGGATGCTAAAAAAAATTTCTTTTCTTTTCTTCCTTCTTTTTTTTTTCTTTTTTCTTTTTTTTTCTTCTGAGGAGGATATATAGGAATTTTGTTTCCTGTATATAATTCTCATATATAATAGAAATAAAGAAATTAATAAAGACTAAAAGAAATCAAATCTTGGTTCGGCCGGGCACTTTCTGAAGTGTTTCTTCTGATTTCCTTTTCCTGCAAACCATATAGAATTGATTGGTCTAAAGAAAAGCCATATTAAAGAAAACATGAGAGATAACTTTGAATGTAAACAAAGCCTAAAATTATGACTTTATAATGAATTTCTCCCTGTAATTTGACCCTGTAGATGGCTCGAACACGTCGTGCTTCCCAGGGTCCCGCAGATGAGCCTTCCTCTTCGAGGGTTCGGAGGGACCCGGCCGATGTGGCATCTTCTTCTAGAGCCGAGCCGAACCTTGATCCTTCTTCTTCCAGTAGTCTTGAGGTTTCAGATTCCGATTCTGGAGCGTTCGGGGGTTCGCAGGAGTCGATCCCAGAGGTATTCTCTTTTCTTTTCAAAAACCAGATCTCTCTTTTACCACATTCAACCTGAAACCCTTCCATTTGCATTTCTAGCCTGTTGCCGAGGTTTGAGGTCGCAGGGGAGCTCGCCGCAGAGATAGGGCAGGGGCCCGGACGACTCGCGTTGCTATTCCTGCGGTGATAGCGGATCAAATCTGAGACACCCCTCTTCTTCATGATTTGAGGACGCACCCTTCAGCGGGCGTCAGGGCTGACATTCCTCTTGTCTACCCGTCCTCTAATTTTCACGGGAGCTGGGCCCTTTTTGCTGATGTAGTAGCTGCATGTTCGACTCCTTTGCGTCGAGAGATGGGCCGTTTTGGATTTGGCCCCTTCATCACCATCACCGGCGTTCGTCAGGATCGACCTTTGATTGCGGCTATGATGGAGCGATTTTTCCCAGAGACCCTGAGCTTCCACTTGCCTAATGTAGAGATTGCGATTTGTCCCTCTGATTTCGCTCTTATCACCGGGATCAGGATGACTGGAGATGTCATCACTCAGATGGATAGGCCGGTGGATTTGGAGATTTCCGAGCTTTTGGGATATGAGGAGATGCCAGTGGAGGCCTGGGACAGGAGTCGGATCACATGCATTTCCCGTACCTGGTTGAGGAAGACCTTCTTAGAGAGGGGATACAGTGGCCTGGCAGCGGAGCATCCCCGTTTTTCAGTGGCCTTCTGCTTCCTTTTCCTTTTGATGATGGGGTCGTGCTTCTACTTGGGGGACACCACCTCAGTTAGTCCCCATTTCCTGAGTCTTCTCCGAGATTTGCCTCGAGCGAGGGACTAGGCCTGGGGCCAGCTTGTCTATGGCACCCTGTTGGCGGGCCTGCGGCGAGTGGTTTCCGGCCTGTCCTCTCCCAGAGAGGCTGGAGTGGGCTGCAGGTTTTTCTAGCCTTTTCTGCAGGTATGAATTCATTTCTTCTTCTTCTTCTCTTTTTTCTTTCTATTTTTTTTCTTCTCTCTCTTTTTTTTCTTTTTTATGCTTATCTCTTTTTCTTCTTTTTCAGTTCTTTGTTCGGGTCTACGTGGCCCACTTTCGCCCGACCTCTACATTTCCTGAGGAGACATTCCCCGTGGCCCGTAGGTGGAGTCAGATTAGGCGCGACTCAGAGAAGAGTCGCCCTAGGTCGGCCAGGGCTCACCTGGACCGGACTTTTAGGAGAGAAGTAAACACTTTCCTCTTTTCTCTCTTTTTTTCTTTTCCTCTTTTTGCAAGAATCTGACATTTACCTTTGTTTATCTCCAGCTATCTGTCCCTCATCTAGACGGCCTGCATGATGAGTTGGCTTTTCAACCCTTCGTGCATGAGGCATTTGCTCTAGATCAGCGGCGCCAGAGGTACCCATTCTTTATCGGGCAACTGGGTAGCATATGGTACCTCGGCGAGCGCTTCTTCTTCCAGCACACTGGCGAGCTCCGGATCCCTGTGGCTCCTCCAAATACCACGCCTTTCACCCCTCCTGGCCCATTTGACCCTGATCATTTCGGCAATTGGGAGGCCGGAGATGCCCTCTTAGCCGAGGGTGACTACGATACCTGGTTCGGGCAGGTCTCAGTGGGTTGTCTTATGCAGCCCATGCCCGTTCGAGGTGGAGTTACCGAGATAAGAGGGGTGGTGATCCGCCTATATGACACGATGGTATAAATCTCTTCCTGCTCTACTCCTTTTATCTTCTTTCTTGTTTGCAGTTATTGATATCCTTTCTTCTTATCTCATTTCAGGAGGCACAGCTAGGGGAGGTCCGGGCTAGATATGCGGATTTGGAGCGTCAGTTGGCTGAGAGGGACGCTGCCATAGCTGAGAGCGACGTCATCATCATTGTGCAGGCTGCTCTTATTGCTGACTTGCTGGCCCAGTTGGCCAGAGCTCAGGGCCAGGCGGGGCCTTCAAGAGTTCAGGTCATTCTTCTATCCTTTTCAATTTCTGCATTTTATCTTTTATATTCTCTGCTTCTGATCAATCTTTTTTTGCTTTTCGCAGGATGTGGCTGCTTCACCATCCAGCTCCCGCACCTTGTCCTTTTCCTTAGGGGCTGCAGAGATCCCAGAGAGAGATACTGAGATGGCGGCCGAGGCTACTTCTGCTGCTGCAGTTCCTGAGTCAGCTGAGCTGCCAGAGGTTGTCCCCCTACCTGATACTGCTCCTGAGCCTGAGACTGCACCTGTGGAGGATCCTTTGATTGTCACGGAGCCAGCGGAGGGTGACTTGGAGGTTCCTGCGATTCCTGAGGCGGCTGAGCCCGCGATGGAGGTGGATGTGCCTGGTGTAGCTGAACCTGAGGTGGCAGAGGTTCATGCGGCAGCGGATCCCATCGACTCATCTCCTCCTGCCGAGGATTCTCGGATCCTGGATCTGGTTCCCCCGGCGACGGATACCTCAGTTTCTTGCTTTATGGACCTCTCTCGTGATGACCTCGGCGATCTAGTTCCTGCCCCTTCAGTTGAGCCGACGCCTCCTGCAGATCCAGCGCCTCCAGTTGGTCCATCTACACTTGATGACCTGTCCTCTCCTGCAAGTCCACGCTTCTCAGATCACTTTTTTATCCGACGGCGACGGCGAGGCGGTGGGGATTGACCTGTATCAGATAGATTAGGATTAGGATTTTTCATTTGATATTTGTATATATGACATGATGTATTCATTTGCATTTGTATGAAAAAGAGATAGTTATTCCTTTTTTGCTTCCCTTCTATTGTTTTTTGCTTTTTTATTTATGTTATCATGTTGTGATTATTATACAGGTAACAGGTACCCTTGGGAAAACATGACTTATTAAAAGAAAGAAGAAAAACTATTTTTTTGCAAATACCGCACATGCAGGGCGGTTGTGCACGAACCGCACTTGTCCCACGGTTTTTAAACTCCGCGGAAATGCAACCGCACATTGAGTGCGGTTCAGGCACAATCGTTCTGAGTATGCGGTTTTTGCCCTTTTGTAATTTTAAAGCCGCAAATCACGGGCAGAACGTCACTTTGACGTATTGCTTAGGTCATAAGCCCCTTTTCGGTGATTTTCTCTCTCCTAGCTGCCTTTAATCCACTTTTGACCATTAAATGGCTTCTGATTCAGCTTCTGCGCCTTCTTCGTCTTCTGTACCTGAAACATCAACATCTAGACAAAATATTAGATCCAAACCTCCCAATTTGACAAGGTATGCCATTGTAGATGCTTATTACGAGAGCTGGGTTGACTCAATGACACCACAAGATGAAATAGATTGGGATTCCACCAATCTAGGCCATGTCCTCTCACTCCCAAAGATTCCCTTAAAATAGGAAATCATAGAGGCGCTGATTGGGCACTGGAAACCCCAATTGAACCTTTTTAGGTTTGGGGAGAAGGAGATGACCCCTACAGTCGAGGAGGTTGAAACCATCCTCAACTTTAGGTTTTCCAAGAAAGTAGTCAACCCACCTCTCAAACCAAGCTTCAAAAAGGAAGCCTCCACCTTTTTAGGAATTGGCAAGAAAGAGCAAGGGGAAACAGATGCCTTATTGACCCTATCAAAGTCATTTTTGACTGAGAAGCTATTGAGTAGCTCAAACCGGTCGGCTTGGTTCAATGCTTTGACCTTGATAGTGGTCAATCAACTTTTATTCCCCCGAGATGATAGCGAGGTTGATTTATCCCTCATTTCAGTCATCTGACAAGTTAGGGAGCGCGAAAGGCTTGCCCCTATGATCCTGGCTGAAAGATACCAGGCCTTGACTGACTGCTATCATCGGAAGAAGAAAAGTTTCCTTGCCTGCGCCCCTATCCTTCAAGTAAAATCTGAACCTCTTTCTTGAATTATAGTTTTTATTGAGGTTTTTCCATATTGAAAATGCTTCCCTTTTCTTTGTAGCTCTGGCTACTTGACCACCTGAGTCAAGTTGAAGAGATAACTCGCCACTTCTTTCCCAGATTGAACATTCCTGTTTTGATGAGCAACAGGGGATGTCCCAACATCCATGGTGGCAAGCAGGGATGGTTCACTTTCTTGGGGACGCTTCAGGATGACCAGGTGAGATTGCCTGGTGCTTATCAATCTTCCACTGAGACAGTGATCAGCTTCTCCGATCGGAATTTTTCTGTGCTTATAGGCTTGAGGTCCGCCTTGCTTTATTTGCCCTTGAGAGTCATCTGGTAGTTCGGAGAGGAGGCACAGGGGATTCTGGTACCTCAGGGGCATGAAGAGTTCATTGGTCCTCTCACACCGGCCACCATGGGGCTATGCTTTCGGCTGGTGAAGGACTGGTCGCAGGCTTGCTTCTTGAGAGGTCCTGTCTTCTCCAAATTGCATGAAAAGGACAACCTCTTTTGGATTAGGGAGCAGGTGCAGAGCTACGCTTCTATACCGATGGATCCTCCTGCTGTCCCATGTCCTACTTACGAGGATCGCTTGGAGACTGAGAGGGCATCTCATAGGCGGCTTCAGCATATATGGGTGGAGGAGGCCCGAGCCATGAGACTGGAGAAGGAAGACCTGGAGAGACGGCTAGCTGAGTAGATACGGGACCGTCACTTCGAGGTTAAAGCCGCCTGGCATAGGCATGATGAAACCATGGCCAGGCTCAGAGATATGAGGACTAGACAGACCCTCTCTGATGATGTCATTTCTTTCCTCAGCGACCCAGATGCAGAGGGGGCTGAAAGGCTTGTTGCGGTTCAGGCGGCTCGGATCAGAGAGCTTGAGGAGAGGCTAGGGGATAGAGATTAGCCCCTTTATTGTATTTTTTCCCTTTTTTACACTTTTGTAGAAAGAGAAACTCCATTAGTGGAAAGATAAAGAATACAAAATAGATTTTTACAATATTGGCCTCAGAACTCTCATATGCTTGTAAAAACTGACAGTTTAATGAAAAGTCACTGATTTCTCATCATCGGCCAAAATATAATTTTCATTTTTTGTGTGTTTTTGTTTTAAATCAGTCCATGATGCTTTACTCCCATATAGTTTGATGAATTGAAGTAAGTTGGGCAAAAAGGGTAGCTTAACTAATGAGGAAGAAGTCATTCTGTCACCCTTGAAACCCTTAGACTCATCCCCAAGTTTCATTCCCACCTCCAGGGGTCATACCAATGCTTACTGCTTCAGTCTTGTGTTAAAAATTTGCTCAACTCAATTTTGCTGCTCAAAACCGTACATTCAGACCGGTTTGGCAAAAACCGTCTCTCATGTGCGGTTGCTCGACCCTTCTGCCAAAACCGTATTTACAGGACGATTTGGCCCAGTCTGTACCCATAGTGCTGTTGTGACCTCCTTTTTCTGTTTCTTCTTCTTCTTTTTTTTCTTTTTGTTCTTTTTCTCTTGCCTTTTTCTGGCCAATATTGCCCCTAGTGCCTGTTATGGTTTTCACTAGGGCTGGCTCATTTGTTCCGTCATTGCCAATCCAATGCCACGAGTTGAAGGAGTACACCAAGATCACCGAGGACTTGATCAATAGGACGAAATGAAGGCTGGGTTAAGTTTATGAAAGAAAGTTATTATAGGCTCAAAATTTTGACATTTTGAAATAGGACAACTGGGCTTACAGTCATGACGGATGTGTCCCCAATTCCCAACATTGGCCCTTTTTTCTCTTCTTTTGTACTTGGCTTTCCTTCGCCACCTTATTACCTCTTTTTTTTTTCCTTTTTCTTTATTATTGCCTCTATTGGCTTTGCCCCAATTGCAACTGTAAGCCCCAGTTTGGGTTTTTTAAAACACGAACAGGCTCAACTTGGTTTAGACTAGGGGTGTTGAAAATTTTGAGGGATAAAGAAAAAATGGCCTCGGATCATTTCTTTGTGATATTCCTTTAAGGAAAGTATTGCTTGACTGCGTCAGAGTTGATTGGCTCAGGACATTCTTTCCCATCCATTTCTGATAAGATGAGAGCGCCTCCTGATAGGACCTTTTTCACCATATAAGGTCCTTCCCAATTTGGCTTAAACTTTCCGCGAGGGTCCTCCAAAAATTGCAATATTTTCTTTAAAACCAAATTACCCACTTGGAAAGCTCTTGGCTTCACCTTCTTATTGTAGGCTCTGGCCATCCTCTTCTGGTACAGCTGGCCGTGACAAAGCGCATTCAGACGCTTTTCCTCTATTAAATTGAGTTTCTCATATCTAGACTGAACCCATTAAGCTTCTTCAAGTTCTGTTTCCATAAGCACTATCAGTGAAGGGATTTCCACTTCAACAGGTAAGACTGCCTCCGTTCCATAAACCAAGGAATACGGCGTTGCCCCAGTAGAAGTTCGGATTGAGGTTCTGTAAGCATGGAGAGCAAATTGTAGCATTTCGTGCCAATCTCTATAACTTACCACCATTTTCTGAATTATTTTCTTTATGTTCTTATTCGCTGCCTCTACTGCTCCATTCAACTTTGGCCTGTATGGGGCTGACTTGTGATGAGTTATCTGAAACTGCTCACACATCTTCTTCATATCCTTGTTCTTAATATTTGAAGCGTTGTCTGAAACTATGGCTTTTGGCAATCCATAGCGACAAATTATGTTGTGCTTCAGAAACTTAAGAACATGGTTCCCTGTAATATTTGCATATGAAGCAGCTACAACCCACTTCGTGAAATAATCGATCGCCACGAGGATGAACCGGTGTCCATTAGACGCTTTTGGAGAAATCATCCCAATGACATCAATACCCCACATAGAGAAGGGCCATGGCGAGGTCATGTTGTGCAGCTCACTTGGCGGTGCATGCTTATTGTCAGCGTATATTTGGCACAAATGGCATCTCTTAACATGTATGCAACAATCGTGCTCCATTGTAGACCAATAATATCCCAATCACAGTATTTTCCTTGTGAGCATGTGTCCATTCATATGTGGCCCACAAACTCCTCCATGCACTGTTTCTATTAGCCTTTCTGCTTCAACCTTGGTGACACATCTGAGTAAAACATTGTTGTAAGATCTTTTGTACAACTGCCCACCACTTTGGAGGAACTGCCCCGCTAACCTCTGTATCGTTCTTTTTCAGTAGAATTAGCACCTTCTGGAAAACCCCGATTATTCAAGAAATTCTTGATATCTTGAAACCATGGTATTTCTGCTTCTTGCGCTCCTTCTAAAACAAGACAGTAAGCTGACTCGTCTCTGACTTCAATTTCGAGTGGTTGTATGTCTACCCCTTCTGGAATACTAACCATCGAAGCCAATGTCGCCAAGGCATCCGCAAACTGATTTTTTGACCTTGGCATATAGCTAAAAGAAATTCGAGTAAATTTGGTGCTTATTTCTTCCAAATACTGGTGATATGGGATCAAGTTGTGATCTTTCGTTTTCCATTCACCAGTTGTTTGGAAGATGATAAGACTCGAATCCCCATATACGTCAAGTTCCTGAACATCATGATCTAGAGCAGCTTGCATTCCAATTATACACGCTTCATACTCGGCGATGTTGTTTGTGCACTGAAACCTCAACTTCACTGCGATTGGGATATGTAAACCATCCGGCTTTACTAATACTGCGCCAATTCCATTTCCATTCATATTTGCAGCCCCGTCAAAGAACATCTGCCAGGAGTCTTCACTTTCTTCTTCTTCAGCAAATAATATAGCCTCGTCAGGGAAATTTGTCTTAAGAGGCTGATAATCTGGTAACGGATGCTTAGCTAGATGATCAGCGATTGCCTGACCTTTGATTGCTTTCTGAGTGACGTATGTCAGGTCGAATTCTTAAAGCAAAAGCTGCCATTTCGCCGTTCTACCAGTTAAAGCCGGCTTTTCAAACAAAGACTTTAAAGGATCCATCCTTGAAATCAGTAAAGTTGAACAGCTTAAGAAATAATGCCTAAGCCTCTAAGTTGCCCAGACCAAAGCGCAACAAGTCTTTTCCAAAGGCGAATATCTCGTCTCATAATCTGTGAACTTCTTGCTCAAATAGTAGATAGCCTTTTCTTTTCTACCTGTTTCATCATGCTGCCCCAATACACATCCCATTGATGTTTCTAAAACCGATAGATACAGAATCAATGGTTTTCCTGGAGTAGGCGGTACTAGAACAGGTAGATTTAACAGATAATCCTTTATTTTATCGAATGCTTGTTGGCAATCCTCATTCCATGTAGTTGGGTTGTTCTTCCTTAGAAGCTTAAAGATCGGCTCGCAGATAGCAGTGAGCTGTGCTATGAACCGGCTAATGTATTGAATTCTTCCCAGAAAACCCCTAACTTCTTTTTCTGTTTTAGGAGGCGGCATCTCAATGATTGCCTTTGCCTTGGACGGGTCTATCTCAATCCCTCTTCTGCTTACAATGAATCCCAATAATTTCCCTGACGTGGCTCCAAAAACACACTTTGCTGGATTGAGCCTTAGGCTGTATTTCCTTAAACGGTCAAATACCCTCTTTAGATTGATCAAGTGGTCATCCTCTTCACAGGACTTGGCGATCATGTCATCTACATAGACCTCCATCTCTTTGTGGATCATATCATGGAAAAGGGCCGTCATGGCTCGCTGATATGTTGCCCCGGCATTCTTCAGTCGAAAAGGCATGACTGTGTAGTGAAAGGCTCCCCAAGGAGTGATAAAAGCGGTTTTCTCTTGATCTTCCTTTGCCATCTTGATTTGGTTATATCCAGAAAATCCGTCCATAAAGGAGAACAAGCTGTGTACTGCCGTGTTATCAACCAAGATGTCGATGTGTGGCAAGGGAAAATCATCCTTCGGGCTCGCCTTGTTCAAGTCTCTGTAATCTACACACATCCTGACTTTTCCATCCTTCCTTGGAACCGGTACTATATTAGCTAACCAATCAGGGTATGTGGAAACCGCCAAAAATCCGGCCTGAAACTGCTTTACCACTTCATCCTTGACTTTTAAAGTCCATTCAGGCTTCAACCCTCTCAATTTCTGCTTAATGGGTTTCACTCCTGGCAGGATTGGTAGCCTGTGTACGACCATGTCTGTATCCAACCCTGGCATATCCCGATAAGACCCTGTGAACACGTCCTTGTAATCGGCCAAGAATTGGGACACTTCTTTCTGCTGCATATTAGACAGGCATGCACCAATCTTTACAATTTTTGGGTCCTCTTCGGTTCCCAGGTTTATGGAAATGATTTCTTCAATATTAGGTTGAATACCCTTTTCGTGGCGTTCCAATTGATATGATATTTTCCTTGGAAGGTCATCGTCTTCGGCCTGGGTCTCCTCTTCGATCCCCATTAGGTTGAGGTCGAAGTTGTATTCAACTTGCTCTAATTCAGTCTGCAGATATGGTTCATAAGCAGTCTGGACCATTTTGAAAGCTTTAGATTTTCTAAAAAAGGTTGAAAAATCTTTTTTGGTTTTTTGAGAACCTTCTAAAGAGGCTTTTCCTGAAGATGAAGGTTCATTAAAACCTTCAAGAAAAGGGCAATCCACTAATGGAGTTTTTTTTTGGAGGCCGCAGCTGATTGCCAACCATATGCGGCCTCAAATGTCAAAGGGATTTCATCCCAATTTTTTAAGACAAATCCCTCTGGAGCAGGTGGTATAGTGTAAACCTACTCCTCCTCAAGCTCTTGATCCGATACCATCATTACCGAATTTGAAAAACTGCCCTTTTTTGCTTCGGGGCTGAGTTCAGAGGTGACCTCATCTGGGATCTTGATCGAGGCCCAGTCAATAAAAGGAACCTCCTTTTCTGCTTTCTCTCTTCCTTCATCCTCTGTCATTTAAAAGAATGCCCCAGCTTCTTCTGTGAAGTCCTGCTGCTCTTGCGGCAGCGGCTCAGGCTCATCCATAGCTTTAGGCGCCGAAGTGGGTGAAAGAGGGATGAAAGGTTGAAGGGTTGAGGCAAAAGGCTTTTTGAAGGGATTATCGTTGATGTATGGAGGTTTGGAGGAATCCGCAGGAGGAGACAATTGAATAGTATGAGAAGGCTTCAGAAAAGTTTCCTTTAAATGAGGGAATTTTTCTTGACTCTTTTCCTTTTCATTTCCATTCTCCTTCTGTTGTCCCCTTTTCCATCTCCTTATCTTCATTCCTAGTCCTGCTCGTGGGACTAGCTTCTGTGCCTTTATAGGCTCCACCCTTCCTTGCAGATTAATTCCCAACCCCTTTCCTAGGTGGAAATCCCATTCTTTCAAAACCTTCTTCACCATTTTTTCGGCGCATGTCAACTTCTCCTTCTTTTTCAAACACCCCCCAGGTATGAAGTTGACTGTTTCAAACTGAAAAGAATGAAACGCAATTTTGTCGGCCGTTAATTCTACATTAATGAAAGGTACATCAGGTGGTATAACGGGAGGGACTAAACTCTCGTCTAGGACTGTTACCACCCTCTGACCCCTTATGTATTTCACTCTTTGATGAAGGGTAGATGGTATTGCCCTAGCTAAGTGGATCCACGGCCTTCCTAGGAGGAGATTGAAGGCAGCAGGAATATCTATCACTTCGAATGTGATATTAAAGATATTCGGTCCGATAGTAATCGGCAATTTAATCTCCCCTAGGGAGTGTGTCTTGGAGCTATCAAAAGCCTTCACTATCCTTCCGTTTTGCTTAATTCTGAATTGATCCAGACCAAGCCTAACAAATGTCACCAAGGGACAGACGTTTAAGGCTGACCCATTGTCTATTAGGACTCGGGCTATCATGTTACCCTTACAAAGCACAGTGATGTGCAAAGGGTCTACATGATCCACCATGGCTTATCTCGCTTTCAGAAAAGCTTATCACATTGTGAGATAAGATCTGGCCGATCATCATTCCGAGTTGGTCTAGCTCAATCGTTTTTGGCACATGAGCACTCTGAAGTACCTTCATTAATGAATCCCTATGCTTTTCTGAATTAAGAAATAATCCCAGTATTGATATCTGGGCAGGGACTTTAATTAATTGATCGACAATATTGAATTCGCTCTTCTTCAATATTTTTAAGAGGTCTGCTGCCTCATCATTGGTGACCTGGGGGGTGTCTTCACCTATCTTGGCCTTCCCCTTCTGGTTCTGTTCTGCCTCTTTCTTTTCTTTCTCTGACTCTTGTTCTTTTCTTTCCATACACCTTCCTGATCTCGTCATGAGATTTACTTCCTCTTGACTCTAATTCCTGGCCACTGGGATAGTGGTTGTAAAAACCCTCGCTGTAGTTCCAAGGTACAGCGGTTTCCAAATAGGAGGGTTTAGGAACATTGAATACCAGAGGTTGGAGGTGAGATCTCGGTGCAGGAGTTGATGTGGGAGTAGAGTTGGATGGAGGCACTCCAATGACCAGAGGCGAGGATTGCCTGAGTTCCTTTGGTTGAGAGGATTTAAAGGTCTGAGAGGAAACAGAAGTGATTGATGCTGTGGTTGGGTCATAATTAATGACCAAAGGTGGTTTGGATGATGGAGTGGGTGGAGGAGCAACGGCTTGGTTGCAACTAATGATGAGAGGGGGTTTGGTTACATTAAGCTAGGCCATGAGAGAAGCGGCCTGGTTCAAAGAGGCATTAATGTCCTCTGTAGTCTTGCCATTTCTTTTATTTCTAGAAATGACATTGATTTGTTCCCCTATCTCTTCTTGGTCAAAATAGACCTTAACGGACGTCCCTATAGGTGCAATTAACTGCGAGGGATCAAATGTCCTAGGTCTAGAAAAGACAGCCCCCACAAAATTGGAAGGACCTGCCCCATTATGCTGGGACAGAGGATTCTGACCAATGTCAGTCCTGGCGGGATAGGGTGCAGCCATGTTAAACAACAGGGTTTTCTGATCGATCAAATCCTGAATGGCGTGCTTTAATGGCCAGCACCTGTCTGTAGGGTGTCCTGGTGCACCCATATGGTATTCACAGGTGGTGGAGGGATCGAAATTCTTTCCCTTTGAAGCATTCGGATTTGGCTCTTTCAGAGTAACATACCCTGCGTTTAACAGGGTTGGCAAAAGCTGGGATGGAGTCATGGGAAGAGGGGAAAATGTAAAACCCCGAATTTTCCTTAAATAATAAATTAAATTAGTAAATAATATTACCCAGAGTTATGATTGATAGAAACATTTTAATATTGTAGGGGGTGATCAACTTAGCGGAGATCCAGAATTAGACGCAGATCTGACCGTCCGATCGTGAGATATCGAGGTATGTATTCTGATTGGGCAAGGTGTATAGAAGAGTTGCATGGGAGATGCATAGGATCAGGGGGTATAAATATGTATAAAGAATTAACCTAATTCTTATACATGTATTGTCGCGCGTATTGAAGAGCCGCAAGCGACGACTGTTCGAGCGACCAAGGGAAGAAGAAGGAGAAGAAGAAGGAAGGGCTGGGCGTGCGTTCATCGTCCAGAGGATTTCTCTGTGCAGGAGTTTCGCCATTGTGCAGAATAGAGCAGGAGGAATCAGCGTATAGAGGTAGGTGACACCGTTTTGGTTTTAAATTCGGATTTATCTCTGTTTAATCGGAAACGCATGTTTCTATGATATGTAAAGTTGTATTTAGTTAGCTAAGCATGTTACAAATACATTAGAATGAGTTTAGACGAGAAAAATCGTGATTTAGAACTGTTTCTGCTCGATTTGGTGAGACCGCCGACCTCGACTGTGCGAGGCGCTCATCAGCGATCTTAGGCGCTGGTTAAAGATTTGAGGACGCCGTGGACCGCGGGACGACGGACCGTGGGCACTCGAATTTGCACTACCGCCGACTGATGACCGCCCGGAGAGATCCTGAGCGATCCCAGGCGCTCTCAGCAGAATTTCCAATTTTTCATAATTTCGAACCTAATTCAATTCTAAACTATTTTTAGACAATTTTAATGATTAATTAAGGTACTTGAAGACCAAAATAAACTACCTAAATCCCTGTTTTACAGAAAAGCAAATTAGGGAGATATTTAGGACATTAGTTGCCAAGTTTTGAAGGAAAAGGAGAAATGTAATTTTGGAAAAGCCTAACTACCATTTGATTATCTAAACACTTCTAAATGATATTATAAATCATAAGACATTATAAAGAGAATTCAAAATCCGAATGACTGAATAATGAAGTAAATGCACAGATATAACCATTATATGCCGCTAGGCACCAACCCTTATAGAATTATGATACTTTAGGGAATTTTGGAGTCTAGTGGGCATAGCTGGTTATGGATCCATAGTCGTAGCTAGATAGCTGAGGGATATGTCATTTGGGTTGAGTTACTCCTATATGCGACGCGCTTCCTTTGCAAGTTAGTTTGTCTGGGAAGATCCTATGTCTGGAGGGACACCCCGGTGTAAAACCCCGATTTTTCACCTAATAAATAAATAAATAATAAATAAAAGAAAATATGAGTTAAGTCCTAGTTAAAATAAAAAGTGAAGATTTAGAGGATAATTAATTCAAATAAGTTCTAAGTTGAAGATAAAGAAAGAATTTTAATGAAATTAGCCTAAAAGAATAAAAAGGGTATTTTGGTAATTTCCAGAAAAGGGTAATTAGTAAATAGATCATCAAATAATAATTAGAATTAGAAAATAGAAGAAAACAAATTATTTTGACAAGTTAGAAATTAAAAGAAATTAATAAAAGCCTAAAATAGGGAAAAAGGGTAAGTAGGAGATTTCACGTCTTAATTTGGAGAAAATAAGGTTTTAAGTGATAGAAATGTTTAATTAAATATTTTGCACGAAATTAGGTTATTTTCATGAGTTTAGATAATAAGAAACTTAATTAGTATTATTTAAGTTGAAAATAGAAGGTGGAGAAAAAGTAGGAATTAAATTAGAAGGATTAGACATTAACTAGACCATGGTTGGGTTAGCCCAAATTAAGTTAGCCAATTAGGGTTTGTTTAGGATTTCTAAAGCCTAGTATAAATAGGAGACTAAGGTTAGAAGAGAGGGGATTTTCGTGGGTTTCTTATGGAGAGAAAATAAGGAGAGAAAGGAAGGAGGTCTCTAATGGAGGTGTCTGACCAGCCACCATCAAAACGCGATCGGGGAAAATCCGTGCGGTGGATCGCCTTCAAATTTTGAGGTTCTGTTCGTGACTGATAAAACTACATTGTGAACGGTGGAGATTTGAATTGGAAGAGTCTAGCTTGGTGCGGTTGGGAGCAAAAGTCTGGTCCAAAATTAGAAGGTGCAATGGAAGAAGGATTTAGCGTATAAGGCAAGTAGTAACCCTTGGAAAACGTGAGGAATTGCATGATTTGGTTTTCTGTGATTTCATATGGTTGAATGGATTAGTCGAAACAGTATTTACATGGAATCAAATTGTTTATATTTTAGGGTTTTGTGTTCTTGAAGAATTTGCTAAAGTAAGGAAGAAACTTGGTTTGATTATGAAATAAATTATAGGATGGTATTTAATTAATAAGAATTGATCTAGAAGGCTTTAGGAATGTTTTAGAATGTTATTAGATCAATTTAGACCAAGAAAACATAAAGCAAAAGCATAAGAATCCGAAATTGTAAAATCTGGAAAATTCTATTAAAAATTGCACGAGCGCCCAGGATCGCCTAGGATCGCTCAGCCCTGTAGAGGTAGGCGCTCTAAGTAAAATTTGTAGATTTTGGGGATTTTGTAATTCAAATAAATTTCCAATAATTCTTATGATTAGTTAAGCATGTTAGCATCTTTATAAGGACCTAATTAAGCTATAAAAATTATAAAATTAATTGGGAAAGATTAAGCAATAAATTGAAGGTTATAATGAAAGGATTGTTTATAAAAGAGTCAAAGGGTATGGATATTGCTAGAAATAATACTACTGAAATTTATAGCTTACAAACATCTTTTAAACTTCATTCTAGGTCTGTAGAACATGCTGGAAAAATAAAATACAGAAAATTCAAATTGAAACTAGCTTAGGTGCTAAGGTAGGAAATTGGATTCTAATAAAGGGATTAAGAAGGAAAAGTTCAAGCATGATTTGATTTACTTTTATTTGGGCTTTAAATATGAATATTGGCTACTGGATGTGCATAAACTTTAAGTTGCATCGAACTTATGATTCATGGGTTTATTTTGAATATAATTAAAGAATTGCATCTGTTATCATGCAAAAGGCTCTGTTTGGATTATTGAGGATTGAAACATGGTTTTCACTTGGAATTGAATACTTTGGTATGGATTGGTATGTGGTATGATATTGTTCTCTTTAATTTTACGGTTGGGTGATACGGCTTCTGTGGTAGAGTTGATACTATCTTTTACGGCAGAGATGGGTAATCCTCTGTGTAGAGATGTGTAATCCTTTACGGGTAAAAGTGTGTATGCCTCCTACATTAGCGTGTCCTCCCGTATGTGGTTTTATCGTGGTTTGTGTCAGTGGGCTTAGCTGTATATGGATCCATAGTTTTAGCTGGTTAGCTAAGTGGTATTTAGTTTGGGTTGATTTACTCCTATATTGCGAGCGCGCTTCCCTTTGCAAGTTAGTTTGCTCTGGGAGGGTCCTATGTCTGGAGGGACACCCCGGTGAGCCGCTGGTGATTCCCTGTACATGTGGATAAGCGACCACACTCCATGTATTGATTCTGGTGCTGCATGCTGGTGGTACGTCCAACTCTGCGGGGTTCGTGCGCAATAAGTCGGTGACTACGGCTCTTGCCTAAGCTGCGCTGCATGGGGCTTGAGTATCATCAAGTAGCACTGCCCCTAAGCCGCACGGTGGAACATCATTTAGTAGAGTGTCATCTCAAATACTTATCATCTTTGTGAGTCCTGCAATGGCACGTGTTTTATCGCTTTGTCGGTTTTACCCCGTTAACATCAAGCTACTGGTATTTATACATGATCGTCTGTTTTATCGCTTTATTTGGAATTGCCATGAATAACTTGGATTTCTCGTCTTATCGTTGATTAATCGAATACCTCATGACTATTTGCTTATATTGGACTGTTTCAAATTGCATGCACCTGCTACTTGCTGAGATGTAAATCTCACTCCGTTTTCCCCTATATTTTTCAGGTTGCTTGGAGAGATCGCGAAGATGGGGTTTTAATTTGATGGGTAGAATTATAATCGGTATTAATGTCACATGTTGATTAGATAAACTTAATTGTAAATTGAATTGAATATATTGCTTTAGGAATTGTTTATTTTATTTGGCCACCATAACTCTGATGTAGTTGATTTATAAATTTTAAAATTATTGTGAATCTTGGTATGTATCTGACCCCAGCTTCGTGGTAACATCTCGAGTTTGATTGTTGAATCGGACTTGGGTTGTTACAGTAGCGAACCGGGTTCGGGTTGGGTGCCGGTTTGCACTGACCCGGGTTCGGGGCGTTACACCCCGGTGAGCCGCTGGTGATTCCCTATACATGTGGATAAGCGACCATCTCCATGTATTGATTTTGGTGCTGCATGCTGGTGGTACATGCCAACTCTGATGGGTACGTGTGCAATAAGTCGGTGACTACGGCTCTTGTCTAAGCTGCGCTGCATGGGGCTTGAGTATCATTAGTAGCATCGCTCCTAAGTCGCACGGTGGTATAGCAATTGGTTGAGAATCATCTCAAAAGGTTTATCTATCTTTGTGAGTCCTACAATGACACTGAAAACACAACACTTGATACGATTATTATTATTATTGTGCACGTACGGGATGCATGTGATTGGGATATTGGTTGGATGTGACTGCTTAGTACATCCTGGCAATGTATGGATTCTGCTACTGATTTGGCTATTGAGTTCTTATATTAAAACTTGCTGAAAATTATATATAGAACTGTTTATCAAACTGTTTTGTGTTCATGAATGGTATAAATGATTATGCGAGCCTGATTTATCGATGTTGCTTAATCGTACATGAAATGTTACTTTGCTTATATTAACTGTTTAGTCATGCATGTGTTACCTACTGAGATATTCGTATCTCACCCTACTTCTATTCCATTTTTTCAGCTGATACGCGAGAGGGGGATCTCTTAGACTTCCAGGGAGAGATAGCCGAGTATTCGCCGGAGGATTATTATTATCCAGATCTTGTTTGAGGTGGATTGATGTTATAGACTTAGCATTTTTAATTGGTTTATTATCATTTATTTGGATTTGATGTATGAGAGAGACAAGAGAGAGTTAGTAACCAGTTCATTCTACCAGACTTTGATACTATTGATTGATGGTCAAGCTTTATGCTTAGTTGAGGATTTTGATCTACACTTCCGCACATACTTGTTTCCGCAACTCTGATAGAATAATAAATTGATTGGATTTTGCTTTCTTTGGTCTGGTATGTTATTGATGTTGTAATTGATATGGGCCAGTAACACCTCGGATTTGGTTGTTGAACTAAATTTGGGTTGTTACAGTAGCGAACCGGGTTCGGGTCGGGTGTCGGTTTGAACTGACCCGGGTTCGGGGCGTTACAGAAAAGACCCTATTCCTTCTGGACGCCATCCAAGCGTCCCTCTCCTCTTTAGAGAATACCCTTTTTTGGTTGGGCATTGCTGCTTGAGTAACATTAATATTGAGAGGGTTTTGATAGGTCGATTGTGGTTGCAATGGCATGGATGGAGGTGCAGAAATGTTGACTTGGAGAGGTTTCTTGGAGGGTTGGGGTTGCACCATATTTACTTCCCCTTCTTTCTTCCCTCCATTCTTTCTTGCCCCATTTCTTTGCTTTTGGGCAGAAGAATCAGATGTGGGCTCCTGCTGACGAGCCGTGGCAGAATGGTCGTAGATTCTCCCGGATTTGATTCCGTCTTCAATCCGGTCTGCGAATTGCACTAAGGCAGCAAAACTGGTGGTAATCTGACCCACTAGGTGATTGTAAAATGGCTGCCCTAGTGTGCCAATGAAGGTGGTTACCATTTCAGGCTACATCATGGGCGGCCTAACTTGGGAGGCGGCCTCTCTCCACCTTTTGGCATACTGCCTTACTGTCTCATCTCTTCCCTTGTTCATCTTCATCATATCGTACCTGTCTGGCACGATGTCAGCATTTAATCTGTATTGAGCTAGGAAAGAATCAGCCAAATCTTTCCACCTTCTGATTCTGCCATGGTCCACTGTTGCGAACCACCTTAAAGCTACCCCAGTCAGGCTTCTGTGGAATAGCTGGATCAGGATGCTGTCATCCCGGCCAAATTGGCACAATGCCCCACAGTAGAGCTTCAGATGGCTCATTGGGCAGCCTGTGCCGTCGTACTTCTCAAAGTCCGGGCACTTAAATTTTGCCGGTAGGCATGCGTCGGGGTACATACATAGATCCTTGAAGTTGGTACCGCCCAACGTGTTGATCCCCCTCACTTCTTTCAGTTCTTCTTGGATAGATTCTAGTTTGTCCAAGAATTTCTTCTCCATTTCTATCCTCAGTCTTTCCTTCTCCTTCTCCTTCTCTCTTTCATATTCGGATTCCTCCTCCCATATCACAATAGGTTCGAGGGTTGGTTGGTAGAGTTCAGGTTGAGGTGGGATAGGTTGGACTGGTGGTGGAAGGTCAGCCTGGGGTGGAGCTAGTGGTGCATTGTGGGATGATGAAGCCTGGTGAACCTGAGCCTGCGCCTATTGCGCCTGCATCTGGGCCTGAGCCGCTTGGTTGGCCAGTAGGTTTTCCAGCAGTTTTGTCATCCCTGCCACTTGCTCTTGTAATTGAGCAAAGGCTTCAGCAGAAACAGTGGACTGTTCTTCAATAAGGTTCATGGTTGCTGATCTGAGTCTTTGAGAACGTCGCGGAGCAATGGTTGCAGTAGGGACCGAAGACCTTTGTAAAAGAAAAAAGTAAACAAAGAAAACTATCAGTATCCCATTAAATCATGTTTACCCACCCATGAATTCATGCATGCAGGCTTGGTGAACACGAGTTTGGGAACTTTCCTTGTGTTCATATTTTTTCCTTTTTTTTTTGGATTTATGGTTAAAATAACCTTATTAGAACGAGGTGATTGATACAGAAAAGATCAATCGACGGAATTTTGTCGGAGTATTCTAGGGCCTCCAACATGTCCCACAAAAAGGTGATGTGGCTATAGTAAAAGCCTATAGTCAAATCAAGAAATTGAATTACACAAGCTTCCAAGGGCTTATGAATTGGTTGGTACGAAAAAGACCTACCAATGTTGGACTATTAGAGGGCTTCCAACGTCCCACAAAAAGGTGAAGCCTAAGCTAAAAGCCCTTAGACAAAACACAACTTGGAATTACGCAAGCTTCCAAGGGCTTATAAATTTCTAAATTAAGGCTTTAGAAGGCCTATGAAGATTTTGAGAAAAATCTGGAATTTCAGGCTTCCAGGGTCCTATGAGTTTCTAAATTAAGGCTTTAGAAGGCCTATGAAGATTTTGAGAAAAATCTGGAATTTCAGGCTTCCAGGGTCCTATGAGTGTCTAAATTAAGGCTTTAGAAGGCCTATGAAGATTTTGGGAAAAATCTGGAATTTCAGGCTTCCAGGGTCCTATGAGTTTCTAAATTAAGGCTTTAGAAGGCCTATGAAGATTTTGAGAAAAATCTGGAATTTCAGGCTTCCAAGGTCCTATGAGTTTCTAAATTAAGGCTTTAGAAGGCCTATGAAGATTTTGAGAAAAATCTGGAATTTCAGGCTTCCAGGGTCCTATGAGTTGATTTTCTGAAATTCCAAGGCTTTCAGGTGCCTACAATATTTTTTATTTCCCTTTAGGTGTTTTTGAGTTAAAAAGAGACTCAAACTGCTTTCAAGGAGATGATTTATTTAAAATTTCCTTTCACTTGATTTTAAAAGATTATTTGCTTAGAAGAAATCTTAAAAGTTTGAGTACTTTATGATTAAAGACTTCTTATTTAAAGATTGGTTGGATTTTGCTCCATTTTAGGAATGAATTGAGCTTCCTCTGCATTAGATTGAGTTTTAAGCTTAAAATATGCTTTTAAAGCTTATAGTCATTTCCAAATTCAATTCTTGAGGTTGAAGTAAGATTTGGTTGGTTATTTGTGTAAGCACCTCATTTTTGCGCTCCCAGAAGAACCGGAAATGCAAACCTTGGACAAAAAGTCAAACCTGAGGAGTCGAAATTTGACCTTTTGATCAAGTGATAATTGGTCACCTTGCTTTATCCCATTGGATAGAGCATCCCGACACAAGTCCAACGCAACTGAGTTTGCTGGAATCGAAGCCCGGATGAAGGTTCGGTGGGCCGGTCAACTTGAGGGAGAGCCGAAAGTTGACTTTTCCTCGAACCCAATGCCAAGTGCTTAGCCCTATGTCGTTGAATAAGGGGCTCCGATACGAGTCTAACGCAATTAAGTTTGCTCAAATCGGAGTTCGGGTAAAGGAGATATGAGCTGGCAAAGTTTCCGCGTAGCAAAACCAGAAACTGCGCACATGGCATAGGAACTGCACACGTGGCAGCCAACGCAGCAAAATATCTCGGGGACCAAATCTTAAATATCCAAAATTCGCAGGGACCAATCCGTAGATATCAAAAAGTGTCAAATCGGTCAAGTCGAAGGGCAAATCCATAATTTTCCAAATTGTATCCGGTCAAATATACCAGATACACTAGCTCCTCTTCATGACCGGACTCAAAGGCCAGATACAAGAAGATTTTCGCGCGAGATTCGCGCCGATTGCCCGACAAATTCGCGGCGGCATTTAAATTTCAAATGATTATGTTTTGTATCCGGTCTTGAAGACCGGATACAAAGGAGTGCCTATGTATCCGGCCATAGAGGCCGGATAAGGAGAGGCCTTAGTGTATCCGGCCTGAGTTGCCGGATACATTAAGTTTGTCTATAAATAGGAAACAACAGCTCATTTCCGGGGGTTGGTTGTTTTTGCTGTTCTTGAGCTCTCTTCTCTCACCTGCTCCCCTCCGAATCCCCCCTCTTCCAACTCCCTTTGGCCCTTCATCACCTCTCCACACCACCCAAGCCCTTCTTATCCTCCTCTTCCTCCATCTCCATTCACAACCCAACAAGAGGAGGAACTACTGCTGTTGCTGTTGAGAGGGAGAGCTTGCAGCAGCTGTCCTACATCCAGGAGGTGCATCCACACTGCCTAAGCACTCAAGGACCCTAAGGTGAGGTTCCTAGACATGTTTAGTTTAACATATATTAAAAGTAGGATTTTCTGCTGTTTTTTATGTTCCCTCCTCCTTCCCTTGCATGAGTTCACTTTCATGGTGGTTTAACCATGCATTTTTTATCTTCCTCGTGGCACGAAGCCACCCCCATTGAGAAGTCCACGTAGGCCCTCCTTAAGAGTCATGAGAACTCAGTCTTTACATGTTTTAGTGTTCATACATAGCTGTTTTAGTCTATTGCTAGGAATACTTAAGAAGGGAGCATGTTCCCTCTCTTGTTGGCATCAAAAGTATCCCCATAAATTCCCCTCCTCTATCCCTTCTCTGGAGATTTCGGGATGAGCCGTAAGCCTAGGCTTAAACCTAGCCGGATGTCCTTTCTTTGCTTGGATTTCTTACTAAATTTTACATGTGCATTGCCATGCATTCTAGAGTCCTACAGCATGCATTATTTGGGTTGTTTTGTGTAAGTTACCTGCTAGCATGATTATTGGGTATGCTGTTTAGTTATCCCACCATCCTAGTAGCATGTTAAGACATTCCTAACCCGGCCATTTACCTTAACTTGCACAATTGAGGAGCCAAACACCTGCTGTCACATGCGATGCATGAGAGTATGTGTATGCATTTCATTATGTGGAGTATGTTTTTTTTATCATCTTGACATGTTGTTACTATGGGGAGTCGTGCATGCAGTTTGTGTGAGTCTGGAGACCGAGTAGGGACACTTTGGTCCCCATTTCAATATCTAGCTTGACCCAAGATAATAAGAAGGGCAGCAAGTCCCTTGCCCTTGCTAAGAAACCAGGAAAATAAGCTAAATGAGGCTTCTCCCTTGAACCTGAACCAATGTGGGCCCATCCAGGGGCCCACACAGCCCATAGAAGGTCCTGGGAACCCCCTGGAAACACCCCGAATGGCAGAACCTAAAAAAGGGCCATATCAGGATGATCCAGCAACTCAAGCCGGATCACCTAGGGTTTATGCATATCCGGCCATAAAGGCCGGATCACCTAGGGTTTGCTTGTGTCCGGCAAGCAAGGCCGGACGCATACAGAAATGTGATTTTTGTGTGTTTTGATGTCCTTGGCCTAATTTTTGTGATGATCTTCACCAAAACCATTGATCCAGCAGGGTTCCTGGGCCACCCGGGAACCCAATTTGGGACTTGGACCATGGTCCAACTTGGAAACACTTGTGGCCCTTCCAACGGGGCCCACCAAGCCCAATAAATATAAAGGCATGCAATTAAGCAACCTAAGTGAAATGAACCATTCGAATCAGGTGGGCCAAACCCAATGCGGCCCACCCGAACCTTGATGTATGGAATAATGCGAATTGCATGGTTTGGCCGAGACCAAGGGCAAGGGCCTATCGGGCCTGCCAAAGCCCACTAACCAAACCGATTGAACGGCTCAAGCCCTAACTTCATAGAATTTGGGCTTTCAGGCCCAAAACTGGATTGTGGGCCCCAAGCCCAGTGACCAGCCCATTCTTGGCAAAACTAGATAAAATAGTTCCAAAGCACCCTTGGAAACCATCATGGGGGCCCACCCTGGGGCCCGCCAACCAATGCAGTCCAACCCTCTGCATGAAAATCACCTAAAAGTTCAAACTTAAACAAATTAAGTGAAATCAACTCATTAACCTAAGCCCAAAGGGCCTCCTAGGTTCGACAGAAGCCTACCAGGGGCACATGGGCTTACCCAAGCCCACCAAGGACACCGTAGGACTTCCAATGGGGCCCACCCAATCAGACTCAGACAACTTAAGCAAAACAAGATAAAATCAACTAAAGGGACCCACACCACTCAAGTGGTCCTGCCAAGACTTAACTAAATTGCATGCTGGATTAGGAATTAGGTGAGAACCAACTAGAAAGCTGACTCAAATCAGGGAACCTACGAGACCCGTCATTCGGCGGGGTGGACTGGGGTATCTACGGATGTAAAACCCCGAATTTTCCTTAAATAATAAATTAAATTAGTAAATAATATTACTGAGGGTTATGATTGATGGGAATATTTTATTATTGTAGGGGGTGATAAGTTTAGTGGAGATCCAGAATTAGATGCAGATCTGACCGTCCGATCTTGAGATATGGAAGTATGTATCCTAATTGGGCGAGGTGTATAGGAGAGTTTGCATGGGAGATGCATGGGATCAGGAGGTATATATATGTATTAAAATAACCTAATCGTATTGTCGCTCGTATTACTCAGCCACAAGCGACGAGCGTTGAACGACCGAGAAGAGAAGAAGGAGAAGGAGGGAGGAAGACCAGATTACCTTGCTCGGAGTGTTGCATTGCAACCGTAGGGAGTTTTGAGGGTTGCTGTTCAGAAGAGAAGAAGAGGAACGCGCGTATACGAGGTAGGTGACACCGTTTTGCTTTCAGAAATCGGATTTTCCTTTGTTTACTCGCAAACGCATGTTTCTATTATATGTATTGGTGTATTTAGCTAGATAAGCATGTTATAAATACATTAGAATGAGATTAGATGAGAAAAATCATGATTTAGAACTGTTTCTGCTCGATTTTGTATGACCGCCGACCTCGACTGTTCTCGGCGATCATCGGCGCTCCTCGGCCGCTGGTTAAAAAAATTAGGACGCCGCAGACCGCGAGAAGATGGACCGCGGGCGCTCGAATTTGCACTACCGCCGACCTGAGACTGCCAGGGCGATCCTGAGCGATCCTAGGCGCTCTAAGCAGAAAATCCAGATTTTCATAATTTCGAACCTAATTCAATTCTAAACTATTTTTAGACAATTTTAATGATTAATTAAGGTACTTTAAGACCAAAATAAACTACCTAAATCCCTGTTTTACAAAAAAATAAATTAGGGAGATATTTAGGACATTAGTTGCCAAGTTTCAAAGGTAATTGAGAAATGTGATTTTGGGAAAAGCCTAACTACACTTTAATTATCAAAACACCTCTAAATGACATTATAAATCAGAATACATTCTAAAGAGAATTCAGAGTTCAGATGAACAAATATTGAAGTAAATGTACAGTTATAACCCTTATATGCCGCTAGGCACCAACCCTTATAGAATTATGATACTTTAGGGAATTTTGGAGTCTAGTGGGCATAGCTGGTTATGGATCCATAGTCGTAGCTAGATAGCTGAGGGATATGTCATTTGGGTTGAGTTACTCCTATATGCGACGCGCTTCCTTTGCAAGTTAGTTTGTCTTGGAAGGTCCTATGTCTGGAGGGACACCCCGGTGAGCCTCTGGTGATTCCCTGTACATGTGGATAAGCGACCATCTCCATGTATTGATTCTGGTGCTGCATGCTGGTGGTACATGCCAACTCTGATGGGTACGTGTGCAATAAGTCGGTGACTACGGCTCTTGTCTAAGCTGCGCCGCATGGGGCTTGAGTATCATTAGTAGCATCGCTCCTAAGTCGCACAGTGGTATAGCAATTGGTTGAGAATCATCTCAAAAGGTTTATCTATCTTTGTGAGTTCTACAATGACACTGAAAACACAACACTTGGTATTATTATTGTATACATGCGGGAGGCATGTGATTGAGATATGGGTCGGATGTGACTGCTTAGTACATCCTGACAATGTGTGAACTATGTTACTGATTTGACTATTGTATTCTCATAATAAAACTTGCTGAAGTTCATTTCTAGAACTGTTTATCAAACTGTTTTGTGTTCATGAGTAGTATAAATGATTATGCGAGCCTGATTAGTCGATGTTGCTTAATCGTGCATGAACTGTTACTTTCCTTATATTAACTGTTTAATCATGCATGTGTTACCTACTGGGATATTCGTATCTCACCCTACTGTTATTCCATTTTTTTCAGCTGATACGCAAGAGGGGGATCTCTTAGACTTCCAGGGAGAGATAGCTGAGTATTCTCCGGAGGATTACTATTATCCAGATCTTGTCTGAGGTGGATTGTTGCTATAGACTTAGTACATTTGATTGGATTATTATTATTCATTGGGTTGATGTATTGAGAGATGAGAGAGATAGTACCCAGTTATTTTACCAGACTTTGATATTACTAATTGATGGTCAAACTTGATGTTCAGTTGAGGATTTTGAACTACACTTCCGCACATACTTGTTTCCGCAACTCTGATAGTATAATAAGATAATGGATTTTGAATTCTTTGGTCTGGTATGTTTTGATGTTGTATATGATATGGGCCAGTAACACCTCGGATTTGGTTGTTGAACTAAATTGGGGTTGTTACAGTAGCGACCCGGGTTCGGGGCGTTACAACGAACTTCCCTAGAACACAACCGAGAACCGACTTAGAATCTCAAGCCGCAGACCAAAGCCCAAAATAGACTAACTTAGGCACCCAGGTGTCCGCCTGCACCCCATCAGGTGGTGGCAACTCCGAATTTTCCCGTGCCACGTTCCCGACGCGCGCACAGCCTGGCGACTCCGCTGGGGAACTCTCAGCCCAGTAGGACCCTGCTTAGATCGAGTCAGCTTAAGAGGGATTTAGTCGACATTTAGGAACTCTTGCTACCCCGCTTAGTAAGGTACGGAATACACGTAACTACGTGTTCTGGGGAGTCCTGTCACAAGGACGCGATAATTGCCTAAGGCAAGTGGAATTTAAGTTGTCCCCTGTGACCCTCCACTTACCTGGGGATTCTCCCAGGACATCGTAATGCGTGCCAATTCTGCACCTTACTATACGAAGCAGTAAGGATTCCTTTATCACCTAAGTCTAGACAAAACTCACCCGTCTAGACACAGCACGCAGCCCGACTACACACACAGGCACACCACTACACCGTGGACGGATATTTTTAATTCCCACTTCTTTGCGATAAACTGCGTGGGGTGGCACGCACGAGGGAGGCTGCGTGAATGATCCGACCCTAAATAGATGATTGAATCGGATATTGCAACTTCTTTACCAAAACTTAGACCTCTCTAGCAGCCTACCCTTCTGATTCCTATGAACTGATCTTTGGGATGGTATTAGCACCTACGCTCCAGTGGCTTCCCGGGGAAAGCAGGGTAAACCCATCCCCCCAATTTTCTGGAGTCCATTAGCACCACTTGTTTCTTGCCGTGGCACACGAGGATCCAATACTGGTCCAGACCCTTGTAGGCTTATGTCTCGGGCTGGGTATCCTCCCCCACCTAACGTTTCTGAATGAACCTTACGTTGAGCATGAAAGGGTGAGTAGGATGTGAATGATGAATACAAGAGGAGTAAAATCGGAATAAAATCCCGAGTCCATTAGGGGCAGTAACCCCCGCTTTTTGCATCAAATTGAGTAAACCCTAGATCACGGGCGACCTCAGCCCTAATTTAGGAAGCTCACCTAATTTTGATCAGGGGGACCTCCCCAGATCCATGCATAGAGTCCTGTATGCTATGGGTCCTAACCCATTAGAGTCCGCTGGGAGCACTTTAAGTCCAGATTGGTCTTTTAGAGCAGATGAAAGCTGGCCAGATCAGACAAACAGATGAAAGCATGCCAGATCAGAACATAGGCGCTAAACCCTAGATCTAGGGATTTTTAGCCCACCCACTTTGAAAGCAATTGGTACCCTCCCTTTTGGCTCCCAACAGCCTTAAGGATGAATTCTTTGCAGCTTTTGTAAATATCTCGTAAAAATTCACCCTCGCTGACAAGTTGTAATTGTTGCTATGTTCCGACACCAAAAGCAGATGAAAGAACAGATGAAAGACAGAAGACTGATCAGGACTTGAACGTGCTCCTCTACACAAGTATGTCTAGGAGTCGCGCCGTCATTGGCGCCAACCCTTAGGACCACACACCATGTGTGCCTGAGTTAAATTCCGCATTGTTTTGTTTTCGCTTTATTTGGTGAAGCATGTTAGAATAGCTAATGGTTCATCATGCTGCTTGAAATTATGCATATTATAGAACTGACTTAGAGTCTTGGTGTGGAACCTTAAATTGACTCAGAATTTCGATCGGATAGTTGGCATGGCATCCTCATCCTCATCTGAGAGAACCCACTTCCCTAGGATAGAGAAGTGCGCTTGGGATACCCCCTGATCCGTTCTTGGACAAGGCAGCTCCAAGGGAGTGAGCAGATTGAATGGGAGCACAAATACCATATGGGACAAACTTTGTCCCTATTAAATGTGCTGATCAATTGGGATATGATCCAAGCAGCCTTGCTTTTCTGGGATCCCCAGCTTTCAGTGTTTCAATTCGGGATCAATGAGTTGACACCCACAATTGAGGAACTTGACCTGTTCCTCCAATTTCGTGACTTAGGAGAACCTGCTAGGCCAAGTCTCAAAGAAAGCTACAAAAATGAAGCTTGTGTTTTCTTTGGCCTCTCAAGGGGAGAATTCCAGACCTTAGGAGATGACAAATCATTTACTCGGGTCTCCAAAACATTCCTAGCTGAGAAAATAGGAAACAAAAGCAGGAAAGACCTCGGGCTTGGTTTGACACCTTCACCCTTGTGGTTCTGTCACAAATCTTCTTTCCAACTGGGGGAGACACTATTAATTTGGCCCTCATGGAAATTGTGGATCAACTCAGGGCAGGATACCGAATCATGCCACAAATCCTAGCTCAACTGTTCCATTCCCTGACTTTGTCCAAAAATGGAACCCGGAGGTTTCAAGGGTGCGCTCCCCTTCTCCACCTTTGGCTGCAAGACCACCTGATGATGTCATCACCTGTCAGTGCATATTACAAGGCAACCGGCAACAACATCCATTGGTTGGCTCAAAAAGAGATCAAACCAGACCTACCCGCTCGTGAGGATTGGTTTAACCACTTTCTCCACCTGAAGGGAGAAACAGACATTCGATGGTGGGGCACATACAACATCCCCTACACCCCCATCATAGCTTTCAAGAAAAGAGAGGGCCTTTCCCTGATAGGACTCACCCATGCCGTGCCGTACTATCCGATTCGGGTTTTGAGACAGTTTGGGAAACCGCAGGGAATCCCCGTCAAGGACGACATGAGCCGTTTGATTGGTCCACTCACCAAGGGACTAAGGACCCAACTGCTGATGGAGTGGAAGATAGTGTGTGTATATCGAGAAGACATCTTCATCGAATCGCACTTTCGAGACTACGATTAGTGGATAGCTCGGGAATTTGGCCACAACGGCCCCCCACCTCTTCAGCCTGTCGCATCAGGTGACATTCCAGTTCCGCCCCCTAACACATATAGGGACAGGGTGGCTGAACTGCAGGAGACCCACTCCCGTATCCATTCAGCTTATGTGGATTCGAAACGGGAGAGTAGGCAGGCCAATATGGCCTTGCAACACGAAATGGAACTGGTGCGCAAGCGCGCCGAGGAGGACCGACGTCTGCGGAACAAGCTTCTGCGAGCCTTGAGGAGGCAGGACGTGTCCTCCCACTATGACGATGACCAACCTAGCTAGACTTTGGCTTTGTTGTATTTTTGATAAGCATGATGATGTACTTTGTGCCACGACGGCACCTTTTGACCTAAAGCATGAATTTATTTTCACTTTGCTATATATTGTTCAAACTTAACAAAACAAGAATTTGAAATAAAAGAATTAACCCCCTCCAATAGGGCAACTCGGTCTCCAACAGACCACCTCTCTTCAGATAATTGCAATGTTCTCGATCGCTGCGACCACCTAATTTCCTTTGATTGCATCTCTTTCATTGAGATCACAAAACCCAGCAAGTGTTGAAAAACACCCAAGACTTTGAGCTCAGATCACACCCGTCTGTATCTTTCCAAGATCATTCGGTCAAGCCTGTAGGGCACTGAAACCACCGGTGATTAAACCGGAGTTTGGTGGATGAACATCCTGGTATAGCCTTCCCCTTTGTGAGGCGCCGAAGTCAATGGTGATTAAACCAACGACTAGCTAAGGCACGCCCGGGAACTACTAGCCGAAATCTTGGGGCACTGAAGCCACCAGTGATTAAACCGTTTGGTGGATGAGCGTCTTGGCATAGCCTTCCCCTTTGTGAGGCGCTGAAGTCAATGGTGATTAAACCAACGACTAGCTAAGGCACGCCCGGGAACTACTAGCCGAAATCTTGGGGCACTGAAGCCACCGGTGATTAAACCGTTTGGTGGATGAGCGTCCTGGTATAGCCTTCCCCTTTGTGAGGCGCCGAAGTCAACGGTGACTAAACCAATGACTTGCTAAGGCACGCCCAGGAACTACTAGCCGAAACTTGGCACCGACGCCACCAGTGAATGAACTGGAGGGTGGCTGAGGTACGCCTGGGTGCTACTTTCCAGCTCACCCCCTGCGGAGACCCTGCATTGGTCCAACCCCGTGATTCTGAGCTCAAACAAAACCCCTTAAATTGAAGGTTCTCTTTCCTTGCCTAAACGGCTAAAATAGATCAGTGAAATAGAGTTCTCTCTCCCAGTTACCTGCGGGTAGCTAAAATAGATTCGGTCACCAGGGTTCTCTTCCCCAGTCGCTTCCGAGCGACTAAAATAGATCAACTCTCAAAAATATAGGGTTCTCTTTCCCAGTCGCTTCCGAGCGACTAAAATAGATCAGCTCTCAAAATACAGGGTTCTCTTTCCCAGTCGCTTCCGAGCAACTAAAATAGATCAGCTCTCAAAAAAAAATAGGGTTCTCTTTCCCAGTCGCCTCCGAGCGACTAAAATAGATCAGCTTTCAAAAAAAACAGGGTTCTCTCTCCCAGTTGCTTGCGGGTGACTAAAATAGATTCGTTCAATAGGGTTCTCTTTCCCGGTCGTCTTAGGACAGCCAAAATAGATCAGTCTTTCAAAATACATTAGGGTTCTCTTCCCCGGTCGTCTTAGGACAACCAAAATAGATCAGTCCTCAAAATTCATTTGGGTTCTCTTCCCCGGTCGTCTCAGGACAGCCAAAATAGATCCGTCTTCAAATTCATTAAGGTTCTCTTCCCTTGTTACCTACGGGTAGCTAAAATAAATCAGTCTTCAAATTCATTAAAGGTTCTCTTCCCTTGTTACCTACGGGTAGCTAAAATAGATAAGTTGGCTTCAAGTCAGGTTCTCTTCCCTCACGGTAGCTAAAATAGACTAGTTAGTCAAATCATATCAGAAAACAAAACAAAATAATAATGAACAAATGAATAAATTCAATCAAATAAAGTTGAGTAAACAATTTCTGTAAAATTGCACTAATGCCTGCTAATTGTTCCATCAGGTACCAAACATTGCTTTCAGAAGTCCGTACCTGTTAAGATCGAGAAGAAGGCTCGATATGGAACAGCAAGGAAAACAGACGCCGCCAGGGCAACATCCTGCAGAGTCCAGTCATACACAGGTAGTAAATGAGATGTAGCAGAAGATGGACAGCATGAGTTTCATCATCCAGGAACTAATGACAGAGCTGAGAGAGTTAAGGCAGGCCCCGCCAGTGGTACCGGTCACCAAGCAGCCACAGTCACAGTTCTCGCCACAAGTGGAAGTGGCACCACCGCCACGTCCGGCAAATCCCCCTCCCCTGGCACCACCACCCCCAGCCGCACCATTTCACGTTGCACAGCAAGATCAGTTTCTACCCATCCATCTGGGGCAGGGTGATGAGGACTGGTACAGGACCCAGGAAGTGCATTTTGAGGAGAAGTTGACTGCAGTAAGGGAGGAGAACAGAACAAAAATGGCTGCCCTGAAGGAGCAGCTCAAACAGCTCCAACCTAGCACAGTGCAAAGTGAGGCTACCCTGGAAAGCCTCTACTTCTTTTCAGACATCCAACTCCCGGCTAAGTTCAAATGCCCTGAGTTGCACCAATTTGACGGCACCGGGTGCCCACTAAACCATTTAAGGTCGTATTCATACGACATGTGCCAGTATGCCAAGAAAGAGCGAATCATGGTGCAATTCTTCCTGAAGTCTTTAACTGGGGCCGCTTACTCTTGGTTCTTGAGTCTGGACAAGGCTAAGATAAAGACATGGAATGACCTGGCAGCAGTCTTTATCCAGTAGTACCGCCTAAATAGTCAGATTGTACAAACTAGGGCAGAACTATAGAGGCTGGCTAAGAAGATCTAGGAGTCAGTAAGAGAATACGCCAAGCGCTGGAAGGAACTGGCAACACTGGTACAGCCGCCGTTGTTAGAACAGGAAATGACATCCCTGTTTATTGCATCGTTGGGCCAACCTTTCTTCACTCTGCTGTTGGGGTAGAGTACGTCAAACTTCAACGACCTGATCTTGACCGCGGATCGAATTGAAGACGCGGTGAGAGCCGGGAAAATAGATAGCAGTGGGCAGAGTGCCGCACCAAGGAGGCCAGTGTCAGGGCAGACTAGCAGGAACCAAGGACAAGAGCCCCGAAGGCAGGAACATCAGGCAGTGAATTACGTGCACCCGGCACAGCCTTACCACTTCTCCCAAGGTCCAGAGGCAGTGGCACCCCAAGGAACCGGGCAGACGGCTTATCAAGGGGTAAGGAAGACAAAAGAAGAATTTGAAGCTAGGTTGAAGAGGGTTTTCACTCCCCTACCCTATGCACCAGCAGAGTTGCTACCTACTTTGCTGAAGAAAGGGTACCTGCAAACCAAAGCCCCGAATCCCAGACTAGTCAATGCCAGGAGCTACGACGCAGCAGAGCGGTGCGAGTACCACTCTGGTGCCCCAAGACACCATACCAATCGGTGTTGGGATTTGAGACACGACATCCAAGACATGATTGATAGCAAGCGCATCACGATCGACCCGCCAGCACCACCCGCTCAGACTCCAACCGCCGGTGTAACTACCAACCCTCTCCCAGATCACTAAAAAGCCTCCACTAGTAGAACGGCAAATCATGTGAGTAGCGATCAGGGCACCGGGCAGTTCGACCCTTCTACACTTATTGGCCGACCAGGGCAGACAGTGAAGGTACAGATTCAAGCAGAAACCCACTCGACAGCGATTACAGTAAAAGAGAACACAGATGCCTACATTTGTGCTATAGAGGATGAACCTCAGAGCAGTGAGGAAGTCACGGGGCCATGGAACCCCATGCAATGTGGATGGATCAGTGACTCCCCGTCCCCTCCACGCAGAGAAGGAGTGGGCAGTTCCGAAGGACCCTGGTACCGAGATGGGCCACAAGACACAGACGCATCAGTGGGCAGTTCAAGGGTACCTCCGCAGATGTCTACTGGATGGCCGCCTGAGTATATGTCTGCAACATCAGAGCCGGACCTGCAATCCCTCACCGATCCCCTATCAACTGAGCCGAGTTCAGAATCCTTCTCCCACAGCACGTCTGGGTGCTTTGGCCCCCCTCACGCCGCAGAAGAGGAGGAACCACCGTCTGCTCCTGAGCTCGTGGACCAGCCTGATCCGTATGAGAGCTCGGACGAGTCCGCGGATGCAGACTCAGAAGACGAATCAGCAGTGAACTCCCGAGAAGAAAGCAGGACAGTGAACATCATTGAAGGAGATGGAGGTGACTCCCCTACAGGTTTTCCTCTGGTGCACTTCAACCCATCCGAAGACCAAGAATTCTTCTACCCAACCCCCATCTTTCACCCTAGCCCTTTAACCCTCAACATCTACGACATCATGGACTCGCCTCCACAAGACCCCTTCTCCCTTTCATTTGAACCACCCACCCTCAACCTCTCCCAAATCCGTCTTGAACCACCTTCGTACAAGGCTGTACCCCTACCTCACCCCATCCAATCCTTCCACCATCAAGCTACCTCCACCACCACCGTCGAGGCAGAAATCGACCGTATCACCCGATCCGGTCGTTACGTAAACACCGATCCCCTACCCGCACCAGAGGAGGGAGCGGAGGCAGAAGCAAAGAGAAAAGAGAAAGGGAAGGAAGTGGTTACAGAATTACCACAGACCCTCAAGAGAAAGGGAAGGGCCACGGAAGAAGAAATCATAGATTTGCACCATAGTGTGTTCACTCCAGAGTACGACCTCCTCCAGCAGTTGAACAAGGTGCCCGCCCAAATCTCCATAATGTGACTTCTGATTGACTCAGAGAAGCACCGGGCAGTACTAATGAAGGTCTTGGGGGATGCACATGTGCTGGAAAGCACCGATCCTGAGCAGCTAGGAGCTGTGGTATTAGTGATCATGGCACCCAGGCTATCTCTTTCTCTGTAGCGGATCTGCCACCTGAGGGTTGCGACCACACTGAGCAGCTTTACATCACAGTGAAATGTGTCGACCTCATCGTAAAACGTGCCATGATCGACAATGGATCGGCGTTGAATATATGTCCGATGAGGACATTCCATAGCCTGCAACTAAATCCTTCGATGATCAAGCCAAGCGCTCATAATGTCAGAGGCTTTGACAACGCCAAAAGAGACTCACTGGGAGGGGTCATTCTGGTGATCCTAATTGCAGATAGGCCCTTTACCATGGAATTTGAACTCATGGATATCAACGCCTCATTCAACCTGCTAATCGGGAGGCCTTGGCTGCATCAGGTAGGAGCATTGTCCTCCACGCTGCACAGGATGGTCCGATTCGTATCAGGCAACGAACTCATCACGGTACATGCAGAAGACCACCGGGAGTTCGAAAAGGTCGGAGTACCTTATGTGGATTATGATTTGCCCACCACACTCAATTTCCAAGCTGTAGAGATGGTGCAAGTGAATCATATCCCCAAATCTAAAAGGGGGCAACGGCTCTCGAAGAGGAGAAGAAAGTACATGTTTAGCGCTGCTGGCTGTGCAGACTGGGGTCTCAGAGCCGATGACAGACTGGGCAGGTATAAGCAGGTAATTAAGGCAGCCATCCAACCTCATGAGCAGACCACTGGGTTTGGGTTGGGGTTCAGGCCACAGCCAAAAGACTACTCCCGACTCCTTGGGAACCGTACCGAAAGGAAAAGGGCAAGAACTGAAGGAAGAGACGTCCACTGGCCCATATGCGTGCACGAGAACTTATACCACCGCTTCACAAACATGGAGCGTGAAGCGGCCCAAGCCATCGAGAATATAGTCTCCCAAGGATGGGGAGATGAGTTTCTAGACACCCCTGCCATGGAAGAGGACTACATGCAAGGACTGGCTCAGATGCTCTGGGAAGAGCCACCATCCATGGAAATGATTGGAGACATAGTGGAAGTAGACCCATTGGCTTCTGAGGGGTCGCCAGATGGCCTGCCAACACTGGTCGCTCTAGACTCCGTTGACGAGGTCACCATGGCCTTTGCCCCACCAGATGAACAGTTCATCCCCGACGGGATCCCAGTCAACTCCGCGATTATGATGGAAATGCCACCACCTGCTCCCCTGGAGGAATCCAAAGAAGAAGGCCCTATCATGTATGTCTGCATGATGGAAGGGCGAGACAGCTCAGGAGCACCAACTCGCAGGCCAAGCTCGTCTCTTCCACCTCTCTATATCCCGCACCCCGGAACTCGCGACGGTTTGAACCGCATGTTCCGTAGCATGCCTCAAGTGCTAGGACCAGTGCCGGAAGAAGTGTACCACGCAGCCTATGGCAAATGGGCGCCACCAGCTTACTCTTCCACTGTGTCTGGGATACCAACTGGGATACCCATAATGTTTGCACCCCCCAGAGTTGACCCAGCCAACGAAGTCACCATCGCATAGGCGCCACCCGAGGACGAGATACCAATGGAAATCGCCCTCAATGGATCATGGGTAAGGGTATCGTCCGAGTCTGGCCCCCGATCAGAGAGAAGCCAGAACAAGCCGGTAGGAGGTGCAGCGCAGGATCCTATCTACATTTCTTCTGATGAGAGCGCCAACATGGTGCTGGCGGGAGAGCCAAAGAAGACGATTGCTATCAACCAGGAAGATGAGGCAACACTAAAGAACTGGAGTGCTGTGCCCTTTGCTATCAACAAAGCTGCTATCCCAAAGGGGGTTTCTATCACCTCTGAAATTTCTGTTGTAGCTGCTGCTGAAATTTTTAATGAATACCTGAATGCTTCCTACTACTTGCATCTGTTTGAAGAAGAAAATAACAAAAATAAACAACTTGAACATCGCAATCTTAGTGTCGATCCCGACGCACACCTAGAAGATCTGGGGCACGGGATAGGTAATAAGATTGCCATAATTGAACAAAAATAACAAAAATAAATTGAAAAGCCAGTGCAGATAGCAATAATAAATGAAATGCATGAGCCAGTGTCCAATCCTGAAAACGAGCAAGAACTCGACAAATCGGATTGGGGCACTTGCCCATCGTAGCAAGAAGATTCAGACATCGTCCCATGTGAGCCTTTCAAGCATGAGGACGACGATGAATCATGGGAGACCCCGCTTGAATTCTAGCTTGCATTGGAAAGGCATGAAAAGGGTCCCCAGGCCAATATTAAGGAAACAGAGCAAATTGACATAGGTGAAATAGCACAACCAAGGATACTCCAAATTGGTAAAAAGCTGTCACAATTACTGAGAAAACAGATGATTGATTTTCTTAAATCTTATTCTGACTTGTTTGCATGGTCATACGAGGATATGCCCGGGTTAGACACGGACTTGGTTGTGCATCGGTTACCAACAAAGTCTGAGGCCGTACCTGTGAAACAGAAGCTCAGGCGCACGAAGCCAGAATGGGCCCTGAAGATCAAGGAAGAGATCACCAAGCAGTTGGATGCCGGATTCCTCCAAGTAACTCACTATCCAAAGTGGTTGGCCAACATCGTGCCAGTTCCCAAGAAAGACGGGAAAGTCAAGATGTGTGTTGACTATAGAGATCTGAACAGAGCAAGTCCGAAGGACGACTTCCCATTGCCGCACATTGATGTACTGGTGGACAATACAGCAACGCATTCGATGTTCTCTTTCATGGATGGTTTCTCTGGTTACAACCAGATAAGGATGGCACCTGAAGATATGGAGAAAACATCCTTCATCACGCACTGGGGCACTTACTGCTACCGCGTGATGCCGTTTGGACTGAAGAATGCGGGTGCTACATATCAGCGTGCGATGACTCTGTTGTTCCACGACATGATACACAGGGAGATGGAAGTATATGTGGATGACATGATAGCAAAATCCAAGGAATAAGAAGACCACTTGGTGAACCTTGGAAAGATGTTTGACAGACTCAGAAAGCACAAACTTCGGCTTAACCCAAACAAGTGTGTGTTTGGAGTTACTTCAGGAAAACTGCTCGGCTTCATAGTGGGCAAGCGAGGCATTGAGGTCAACCCCGCCAAAGAAAAGGCAATTCTGGAGATGCCTCCTCCATCTACAAAAAAGGAAGTGATAGGGTTCCTGGGCAGATTGCAGTATATCAGTAGGTTCATTGCGCAGATGACTCCTGTGTGCGAGCCTATAATCAAGCTATTGAAGAAAGATAACCCTGTGGTTTGGAATGATGATTGCCAAGTAGCGTTTGATAAAATCAAGGCCTATCTGATGAGTCTGCTGACATTGGTCCCGCTTGTCCCAGGACGACCTTTGATCATGTATCTGACAGTCTCTGAGACGGCAGTTGGATGTGTGTTAGGGCAATACGATGAGAAAGGAAGAAAAGAACAAGCAATCTACTACTTGAGCAAGAAATTTACCAATTTTGGAGTTAGATACACAGTGCTTGAAAAGACATGTTGCGCCTTGGTCTGGGTAGCTCAGAAGCTCTGGCATTATTTGCTTAGCCACACAGTCTTGCTGATCTCCAATCTGGATTCGTTGAAGTACATCTTTGAGAAGCTGATTTCCACTGGTAGGGTTGCCAGATGGCAGGTCCTTTTGTCCAAGTAAGACATTGTCTACACGACTAGAAACGCAATAAAAGGGCAAGCTGTGGTGGATCACTTGGCAGAGCATCCACTACCTGACTACCAACCACTTCTGACTCACTTCCCGGACGAAGATGTGATGTGTACAGAGTCTGCAGATGATACAGAAGAAACCAATTGGCAAATGTTCTTTGACGGGGCAGTGAATGTAAATGGAAAAGGGATCGGAGCAGTGCTAATCTCCCCAGACGGTGTCCATCACCCGATAGCAGCGAAACTTCTGTTTGATTGCACTGGCAACATGGCCAAATATGAAGCATGTGTGTTAGGCCTGCGAGCAGCAATCGAGATGAATATACAAGAGCTAAAAGTATTCGGTGATTCAAGCCTTATCATCTATCAAGTGATGGGAGACTGGAAGACCAGAGATGTGAAGTTGCTGCCATACCAAGAGCTGGTCAAGGAATTGGAAGAGCAATTCGAGAGCGTGACATTTGACTACATGCCACGAGATGGGAACCGATTCGCAGATGCGCTAGCTATGCTGGCATCAATGGCCACCATCACAGATGATGCTTGGGTGCAACCATTGGAAATAGAAATTCGGCGCTACCTTGTTTACTGCTTCAGTGTAGAGAAAAGCACACCCAAAGAAGAGCCTTTGTACGCGGACGTCGAAAGGTACATAAAGACCAGAATTCTGCCAGAAGGTGCCTCAGCTGCAGAGAAGCAAACTATCCAAAGGTTGGCAGGGCAGTACTTCTACAGTGGGGGCAAGCTATACAAGAAGTCATACAACGACTCTCTACTGCTATGCGTCAGGGAAGCCGAAGCGCAAAAATTGATTGAGGAAGTCCATGGAGGGTTGTGCGGCGCACACATGAATGGGCATATGCTAGCAAGGAAGATTCTAAGGATGGGCTATTACTGGATGACCATGGAGGCAGACTACTACGCTCATGTCAGAAAATGCCAGTTATGTCATATTTATGCCGACAACATCCACGCACCACCGAATACGCTGTACTCCATGACATCACCTTGGCCGTTCGCCATCTGGGGAATTGACATGATAGGCCAGGTTCATCCAATGGCTTCAAATGGGCATCGGTTCATCTTAGTGGCAATTGACTACTTTACCAAGTGTAGACACCCCAAAATTGCACGATTTTTGATAAATCTTGAAGGAGAGAAATATTTTATTGGAATTTTCAGTTCTTTGCATTGTGTTTGAGATACTTAACCCATTTGAATCCAAAACGGAAAAGGAAAAGGCCCGAATTCAATCTTTTGTGCAAAGTCAAACTTTTTCCGGTTGAATTTTGTTGACTTTTGACCCCAGAAAATGAAATATTTTTTAAAGCCAGATTTCAAGATAATTTTTCCGGGTAATCAGGTTTTTAGCCATGTTATTGCATAAAATAATTTTTTGAGATTTTAAATCTTCGCGAATACCTTGGTTTTAACATATTGAACCTTTTTTCCAGACTTGAAAAATCAGAATTTGGCCTAGAACTGGAAAGTTGACTTTTTATTCACTTGGAATTTGGGTCTGGAACTATTTTTAATGGATTCAAATGGGGGGTGTTTGCTTATTTACATGTAATATCTTAAGTAAATGGAGATTAAAAAATACGAGGACATTTACTTAAACGATATTACATGTAAATAAGTATTGCCTGTGTTAAAATTTGGAAAAAAGGCTTTTTTCCTTGGATCCGACAACTCAGGCCGGATACAAGTACCTTTCTTTGTATCCGGTGGAAAAGGCCGGATACATTAAAGCCCTTGTGTATCCGGCCTGATATGCCGGATACATAAGTTTTGCTCAAACATTAGGGTTTTCCGAGAGCTTTTAACTTTTACCATCATATCCCTCATTAAATGAGGGGAAATCTCAGAAATAGCCTTAGGGTTAAGGTTGGTGGGCTATAGACATTATGTTGTGTCTACCATTCTCACCAACCCTAACCCTAGCCTTTGCCTATAAATAGGAGGCTCTTCCTTAAGCAAATGGCAATTAACTCTTGCCTTGAATTCTTGCCAAGAAGAGCTCCAAGAGAAGAGGGAAACCGCTGCGGAAGTGCTTCCAGAATCCAGGTAAGCCTCAAACCTCTTGTTAAATTTTGTTTTTGCATTCCTAGATCTAGATCTCTTCTTCTACCTTTCTGTAGAATAAGGCCTTTCTATGTGTGTGAAAACCCTTCCCCGGCTCAAAGTATCTCGAGACTCCCCCTAGCTGTAAAATGTGAAGGCGGGATCTAGGAGAAACGAGACTAGGGATTGACCTTAGTACTAGAACCTATGTAGCATAAAGCCTTTTTGAATGATTGGAAACCGTTTCATATTCAAAGTGCCCCATGATTATCTTGAAGAACCGTGTTTAACGGGAAGAGAGAACAAAGGGAAACGATAATGGAACGGAACCCTAGGTTGTTTTAGAACCTTATTTTGATGAATATGTATGTATGCTATATTGTTATATTGATCTTGTATGATTTTTCACACTTCCACATACATAGCACTATTTTTGCGGGATAGGCTCACATTTAGGGATTTATTACATTCATTGTGATAAATCACAAATAAATGGCCTCAATCAATTCTGGAATGTTTTTAAATGATTTTTAAAGGTTTTGTGTTCATTTTGCACGAATTACACACACTTGGTCACAGTTTTGCATTGGTTTTGCTCAAAAATGGCTTAGCTTGACAGCAACTATACCCTTACTTCGGACGCTCATAACTTCATCGTCCGGATGAATTTTGGAGCGATTCTAGAACCATGATAAAGGTGAGGATGTCTAGTTTATGTCCACCAAATTTCATTAATTTCTATCTAGCAGATGTTTGACACCTCTCTGTCGAAATTGATTGGACAGTTCAGGTTTAAATACGGAACTTGTCACTTCGACGGAGCGCCATGTGTTCGTTTTAAGTCCGATTCAAATGATTTTTGTTTCTGGGCACTCCTTTATGAGTCTATTTTCAAATCCAGTTGGTTTCATAATTTTTTGACTCCATTTGAATTATTGGTAACGGATTTACTCAGAACTGTTCATCAGTACTTTTCTGGGTAAATTTGTGATCTTCGGGGCCTGTTCGGGAGACCACCCAAGGCACATCCGAATGAGTTTTTGTATGAGGCTAGTTTCTTTTGAAAGATGGCCATACAGACTTCATTGACACCAAATTTCACGGATTTCTATGAAGTAGAGTTTTCTAGGTGATTTTCCAAAGTTGCCTACTTGCTACTTTTGATTTTCTCCGGCAGCAACTTTAAAGGAGCATAACTCCTAGGATTTTAATCGGAATGGGGTGAAATTTTGCATGAGACTATTATTTACCATAATCTTTCAAATGTATTTGGTTTGGTTCAATTTAAAATTGATTTTGAATGATTTCAAGACAAATGGCATTACTTTTCACCAAATTTTCCGGATTTGCCTCAACTTGGTTTTGAACAATTTTTGCTTTGATTTCCATCTTTTTAGGATATTCCAGAAGTGATATTGACATAAAAGAGGATCTAGAATCCATTTGGATTCCTCATGTGAAAATATCACATATTGGCTTAATTCTTTTCCAATATTTTTAATGATTTTTAGCAAGTTTTCTTATCTTTTTTGCATGAACAAACACTTGGCAACCACCTTGTGTGGGTGAATGGGGGTGCCTAACACCTTCCCCCGTTCATAATCTAATCCCCTTACCCATCTCTGGATTTGATTTTCAAGTAGGGTTATTTTTACCCTAGAATTTGTCTTTTGGCTATTTTTGCTTATCTTTAATCTCTTGGTGTCCATTCTCACCCTAAAATTCTGAATGGTGGCGACTCTCCCAATTTTTAAATTCGAGCCTCGTGTGTTGACGGAGGGATGATCATTCCAGTGATTTTTTCCCGTGTCTCACAACTGGCGACTCTACTGGGGACTTGTGGATTTAAGCCATTTTGTGTATATTCATGCTTTTTACTTATTTTTGAATGCTTGCTATTTTGCTTATTTTATTGTGCATATTGTGGTATTTTAAATCTGATTAGGATGCTTTGGAATTTCTATGGACAAAGGCATGTATGTGTTGTTTGATGTTGCCTAGAGATTGATTTAAGAAAAGCCTATCTTGAAGCATGATTTTGATGCATTTGGTGATAACATGCTCTAATTTGAATTTTTAATACCATTGTTTGAACATGAGAATTAGAAGCATGAAATCTAGGAGTGCAGAATTTTTGGGGTATTCAAACATGATTCCCATAAAGCATGCTTTCTTGTGCTTAAATTTTTTTATTATGCCATGCCTTTGATTTGGGGTATAGGGGGACTTGATTTGAGCATGAAAACCAAGAGCATGAAATCTGGAATTTTAGTGTACATTGTGGGATTTTTTTTTAGCATGTTTTCACCAATATACCATGTCAAGTAGTGGCTAAATTTTTAGGCATCAATTTGGGGTATGAGTGATGCACTTTTGAGCATGAAAAATCTGGAAATTTTAATGTATTTTGGGGAGATCTTAAGCATGTTTTACCTCATTGAAACACTTTTGAACCATGTCAAGTAAGTGCTAAATTTTTAGGCTTCAATTTGGGTAGAAATGGTACACTTTGAGCATGAGAAAAAGAACATGAAATCTGAGATTTAGGGAATGCTTTTGGGTTTCAAGCATGTTTAGCATGATTTTTTTTTTGGTTATTGGTACAGCATGATAACATGCTTGTATACCACTTTTTGGGCATGTAATATTTTTGTGCATATTTGGATGCTGTGGCTCTTGCTTGCTTGTATATAGCTTCATTATATTGTCATACGTGCCTTGGCTTGAAATTGAATGCATGGCTACGAAAAAGAGTCGCAAGGGGCTGGGGCATTGTGAATGTTACCTCAATTTTAAATTGCACTTGAGCACTTTAAACTATTTGCACAGCCTACCCATTACCTCTAGGAAGTTGAACCATGAATGTGTGTAGCTTGACGCACCGAGGTCGTGACTTCGGAAAGCGAAAGTGAAAACATTTACCTTAGAATTTGAGTCAATGATGTGATGACAATGGGATCTGTGATTCGATTCCGGGCATCACTAGACTTGAGTTCTAAGTTGCCAATTAAGCCAAAACCCAAAAACCATGCGCTTGAAGGTGGAGAAACACATTTTCAGCTAAAAGTACACAATTGCGTTTGGGGAATTGGGTGTAAATGTGGGAAGGCCGTTTGCATGTTTTACAGGCCAAGGTATAATGTGAATACCATATTGAATGAAGGTAATACAAGGTAGCAAGGTAAAGCCATGTTCTTTTCATGAATTTGGGGAATTTTGCAAGTATGATGTCCAAGCCCAATTTGGGGCAAGTTTTGAAGGTCAAGTTAAGGTGAACATCAAGTGGGAATGAAAAAAACCTAATCTGGTGAAAAAATAAGTCAAAAATGGCCATTTCGGCATTTACCGGCAACTTAGGCCGGTTAAGAATAATTTTCTTCATATCCGGTATATATTGCTGGATACAAAGGCTTATGCATGTATCCAGTCATTGTTACCGGATACAATAAGACATATGCTTATCCGGCACTTAATGCCGGATACATGCAGAAAATGAATAAATTGGCTTTTTCAGCCCGAATTTTCAGAATAAAATGCCTAAACACTGTGGATAATCCTTAGGCACCTCAAAGAAAATATAAAAATGTCTAAAAAAATAAAAAGAAAAAAATTAAAAAAATATATATTCCTTTAAGATTAAACATAATGTTGAAACTCAAAGAACAAGCTAAGGTGGCATATTTTTTTATATCAATTCAATTCAAACATGTGTCAATCAACTTTTGAACTTGAAAACTGAGAAAATTCAGCAAATTTGAAAAAAAATAAAAAAAAACCTTGGTTGATTATTTTTATCAATCAAATCCAAAAAAAGTGGGACCTCTGGAAGCCCTAAAATATTCCATGAACCCTTGGTTGGTCTTTTTCGTACCAATCAAATAAAAAAAAGTGGGACCTCTAGAAGCCCTAAAATATTCCATGAACCTTTGGTTGGTCTTTTTCGAACCAATCAAATCAGAAAAATTGTGGGACCTTTGGAAGCCCTAAAATATTCCATAAAAACCCTTGGTTGGTCTTTATCGTACCAATCAAGTCAAAAAAAAGTGGGACCTTTGGAAGCCCTAAAATATTCCATAAAAACCCTTGGTTGGTCTTTTTCGTACCAATCAAGTCAAAAAAAAAGTGGGACCTTTGGAAGCCCTAAAATATTCCATAAAAACCCTTGGTTGGTCTCTTTCGTACCAATCAAGTCAAAAAAAAAGTGGGACCTCTGGAAGCCCTAAAATATTCCATGAACCCTTGGTTTGTCTTTTTCGTACCAATCAAATCAAAAAATTGTGGGACCTTTGGAAGCGCTAAAATATTCCATGAACCTTTGCTTGGTTATTTTTATCAATCAAATCAAAACATTTGTGGGACACTTGGAAGCCCTAGAATATTCTAAGAAACCTTTGGTTGGTTATTTTTATCAATCAAATGAAAACATTTGTGGGACACTTGAAAACTTTTGGTTGGTCTTTTTCATACCAATCAATTGAATTTTGTGGGCCATTTGAAAGCCTCTGAATTTCAAACATCAACCTATTTTGTGCCGTCTATAAGCCTCTGAATTATAGACACATATCCTTTGGGCCGTCTAAAAGCCCCTAAATTTTAGACACAACCATTTTGTGGGCCATTTGAAAGCCTCTGAATTTCAAACGTCAAACTTTTTTGGGCCGTCTAAAAGCCTCTAAATTTTAGACACAACCTTTTTGGGCCATTTGAAAGCCTCCGAATTTCAAACATCAACCTATTTTGGGCCATCTATAAGCCTCTAAATTATAGACGCATCCTCTTTGGGCCCTCTAAAAGCCTCTGAATTTTAGACACATATCTTTGGGCCTTCTAAAAGCCTCTAAATTTTAGACACATCCTTTTTGGGCCATTTGAAAGCCTCTGAATTTCAAACATCAATCTCTTTGGGCCATCTATAAGCCTCTGAATTATAGACACATATCCTTTGGGCTGTCTAAAAGCCTCTAAATTTTAGACACAACCTTTTTGGGCCATTTGAAAGCCTCTGAATTTCAAACATCAATCTCTTTGGGCCATCTATAAGCCTTTGAATTATAGACACATATCCTTTGGGCCGTCTAAAAGCCTCTAAATTTTAGACACAACCTTTTTGGGCCATTTGAAAGCCTCTGAATTTCAAACATCAATCTCTTTGGGCCATCTATAAGCCTTTGAATTATAGACACATATCCTTTGGGCCGTCTAAAAGCCTCTAAATTTTAGACACAACCTTTTTGGGCCATTTGAAAGCCTCTGAATTTCAAACATCAATCTCTTTGGGCCATCTATAAGCCTCTGAATTATAGACACATATCCTTTGGGCCGTCTAAAAGCCTCTAAATTTTAGACACAACCTTTTTGGGCCATTTGAAAGCCTCTGAATTTCAAACATCAACCTATTTTGGGCCGTCTATAAGCCTCAGAATTATAGACACATATCCTTTGGGCCATCTAAAAGCCTTTGAATTTTAGATACAACCTTTTTGGGCCGTCTAAAAGCCTCTGAATTTTACACACAACTTTTTTGGGCCGTCTATAAGCCTCTGAATTATAGACACGTATCCTTTGGGCCATCTACAAGCCTCCGAATTTTAGACATTTCTCATTCTTTGGGACCTTTGAAAGCCCTAAAATATTCCAAGAATCAAAAAACAAAAAAAATGGAAAAATATTGAAAAAAAAAAACCAAATAAATCTGGACTTGTGTGCACCTAACCCACTTATCTACATTTATAGGTGTGTGACTCAGATTAAATGGGAGCTGACATGTTTCTTTGCTTTTCCTTACCCAGGTACACTTACTTGCAATCATTGCTCCTGTGACCAGATCCAAAGCTCGAGCAATGAATATTGAAGAAAACGAAGCCCAAGCTACTGTCCCTGCTCAAGACTTTGCTCAGCTGCAAGAGCAGGTGGCCGGACTATCCAAGATGCTACGAGACTTACTGGCGGCTCAGGGCCAACAAGCCCAGGCCCAAAACCAAGCTTCTACTTCCCATCAAGCACCGCCACCCCAAGCCTACGTTCTGCCTCCGGCTCAACCCATGCCTGAACCCATCTCTGAGCCAGTCCCTGAACCTATCTTGATCCGGGAAAACACCGTGGAATCTGAAGAGGAGATAGAGAAAGAGAAGGCTAGGGAGGAAATGGAAAGAAAAATGATGCTCAAAATAGAGAGGATCCAAGAAGAATTGAAGGAGGTAAAGGGGAGAAACAACTACGGAGGTACCACCTTCGAGGACTTATGTATGTACCCGGATGTATGCCTATCGGCCAAGTTCAAGTGCCCGGACTTCGACAAATTTGACGGCACAGGCTGCCCTATGAGCCATTTGAAACTATTGTGCCAGTTTGGTCGGGATGATGGCATACTGATTCAACTCTTCCAGAGGAGTTTGACAGGATCGGCCTTGAGGTGGTTTGCCACAGTTGATCATGGGAAGATTAGAGGATGGAAGGACCTAGCAGACACCTTCTTAGACCAATACAAATTTAACTCGGAGATCGTGCCAGACCGGTACGACATTATGAGGATGAGCAAGGGCAAAGATGAATCTGTGCAGCAATATGCCAAGAGGTGGAGAGAGGCTGCCTCCCAGGTCAGGCCGCCTATGCTGGAACCTGAAATGATCTCAACATTCATGGGTACGCTGGGTCAGCCCTTCTACAATCACCTAGTGGGTCAGATCACCACCAATTTTGCTGCCCTGGTACAAGTGGGCTGCCGGATTGAGGATGGGATTAAATCTGGCAAGATAATTGATTATTCCACCATGATCAGTCAACAAGACTCCACTCATAACAAGGGAAATGGTAATGGAAAGAAAAAATCTGAGGAAAAGAGAGAAGCAGAAGTGAATATGGTGCAGCTTCCCAAGGGACCCTTTCAAGCTAATGCCCATCCAATTCCTTTGCTGCCTATCCAAATTAATGTCCCTTCTGCACAGCCTATGAAGGAGGAAACAGAAGTAAGGAAGAGAAGGGAGTTTTCCAAACAGCCTATGAGACCATCTGAACTTTTGCCTACCTTACTTCAAAAGGGTTATGTGACTTTGAGGTTGCCAAATCCTCATGCAAGCAAGGGGAAGGGTTATGATCCATCTGGAATCTGCGAGTATCATATGAACACTCCAGGGCATACCACTGATCGTTGCTTGGCCCTAAAGCATGCAATTCAGGATTTGCTGGATAATAACTCTTTAACATTCAATTCAGTCGCACCCACTCCTCCTCCCACCAGCAACAATGGGGCAAGCAGCTCAAATGCAATAGGGGCAATTTTCTCTGGAGAAAGAAGATTTGACCCTTCTCAACTTATTGCTCTAGTTGGTACCACAGTCCGGGTTTATCTTGAAAAAGAAGATGAATGGGGTCATATGGAGAAAGAAACTCATACAGGGGCAGATTTTAATATCAAGGAAAGGAAGGAAGAGGAAGAAGAAAAGCTAAAATTGAAAGGAAATGAAATGATCGGTGAAAAGGCAGAAAAGTGGCAGGCAGAAGCATCAAAGCAGTGTAAGCTACATGAACAAGCCGATGAGAATAAGACAAAGGAGAAAGAAGGATGGCAGAGAAAGAATGGGGGTGTTTTCAAAGAAAAGAAAGAGGCAGGTTGAATTCATTTTGCCACACATTGATTGGGCAGTCATCCAAGTTCCAGATCAAGTAACGTCACTTCTTCCGAGTGCTGAGCATGATGTCCTAAATATGAAGGCAATGGCTGATCAAAGAAGGGAATTCTTGCCTCAATTAGCAGAAGATGAAAATTTTTGCAAAAATGGAAAAAAATCAACTTTTGTCTTTGAGAACAGGGGCAATTTTCGAATTCCCATGTTCTCTGAAAAGAAACCCCCATAAGGAGAATGCACATTTCCTGAGGACTCTAAGGAGCCTTGTTCTCAGGAAGTGATTTCAATAAAGGCTCTTTCAAAAGCAAAAAAAAAAAAAACAAGTTTTTTCCCTTTAACATTTTTCTAAAAAAAAAAAAAGAAAGTTTTCAACAAGGTCCTGTTTTACTTATGAGTCATATCTCCTATTGAATTTCATTAAATTGAATATGACTTCGACATTGGGCTCAATTTTGAGACCAAAATCGAAGAAAAAGACATTTTTGTATGAAAATTCAAATCTTTTTCAGTGTCATGAGAAGAATATTCTGCAAAATTATGAAGTGACCAATTTTATGGCCTTTGGAACCAAAGATGACCCATAGTCTTCAACAGAAAGATAGAAGAAGATTTGAAGTTTCTTCATTAGATTACAGAAAGGATCGCATCACTTGCTGATTCGTTCAAAGGGAAGTTGATAATATTGTTTGAAGAAATTTTGGGGCTTTGCACTTGAAAATATGGGAGAAGATTTGACCTTTTCGTTGGAAATCGAATTGAGCATCATCTAATGGAAAGAATCCAAATTCATAAGATTGATCAAAAGGTGAAGAACTTGTTCATAACAGAGGTTCTATTTGAAGAGGCTTTTATCTTGATAAAAGTTGATTAAAAAAAAAAAAGAATAGATAAAAAAGAAAAGAAGGAAAAATCCTGAGCTAGTCATGTAGTGCAACTCTACCAAGTCTGAAAATTCAAACTTTTCTTAAAAGGATAAGAGGCCTTTCTTTCTTATATCCCCAACAATTTGAAATCCCTAGTTAGACCCTTTGAGTTTGATAAATTTTTCCAAGTAACCTAAACTGAGAATTGTAACCCCACACTGGGGCAAATTTATTAAGGCAAAAAAAAAAAAGGAATGAAGGTAAAATTTTTTTAAAAAACAAAAGAAGGGGGCATTATTGAAGTTCAAAAGGGATTTTGAAGATGTTTTATGAAAAGGGGGCAAAGCAAAAAAAAGGAAGAAAGAAGAAAAAGAAATCATCAAAAGCTATGGGATATTTGGAGAATGTCTTCAAAATTGTGAAGAGAAGAATGGAAAAAAAAAAGAAGTTCAATATTGAGGAATAAGTTTCAAATGAAGAAATCAAAATAAAGGAAGAACTTCATTACTGGGGGACAATTGTTTATTCATTCCAAGAAAAAAAATGCCTTAAGAATTACAATTTCAGTTAATCTATTTGATCATATGGTATTTGAGCCTTTATTCCTTTTCTTTCTAAACAAACACCAAGCCTTCGTTTCGACCCATTCATAAGTCCTTTTGGATTAAGAAATTTTGAATTAAGGTAGTTGTGCGCGCGTGGGAAACGCGGCAGGGGGTAAAATGGGAGTCGCCACCGCCTGATGGGGTGCAGGCGGACACCTGGGTGCCTAATCTTGTCTGTTTAAGGCTTTTGGTCTGCGGCTTGAGATTCTAAGTCGGTTCTCGGTTGTGGTCTGGGGAAGTCCGTAGACACCCCAGTCCACCCCGTCGGATGACGGGTCCCGTGGGTTCCCTGCTTTGAGTCAGCTTTTCTTTGGTTTCTCACCCGATTCCTAATCCAGCATGCATTTTTGTTGGGTCTTGGTGGGACCACCTGAGTGGTGTGGGTCCCTTTAGTTGATTTTATCTTTGCTTATCTTTGGCTTTCTGAGTCTGATTGGGTGGGCCCCGTTGGAAGGCCCGGCCGATGTCCTGGATGGGCTTGAGTTGGCCCGTGTGCCCTTAGTGGGCCTCTGTCTAACCCTAGGAGGCCTTGTGGGCTTTGGTTAGCGAATTGATTTGGCTTTAGTTTTAGATTTGAATTATTAGGTTGTTTTCATGCAAAGGTGGGCCGGACGGATCTGTGGGCCCCTTTGGTGGGCCCACATTGTGGCCAAGGGTATTTTAGACTTATCTTGTTTATATTTGAGCCAAAGTGGGCCGGTCATTGGGCCTAGGGCCCATGATCCCGGCTTTGGGCTTTGAAAGCCCAGTTCCTTGGAAATTAGGGCTTGCACCCTAACTTGGTTCACCTGGTGGGCTTTAGCGGGCCCGACAGGCCCTAGCCCATGGTCTCGGCCAAACCAGGCATTTCATGCATTCCATACATTCACATCAAGGTATGGGTGGGCCGCATTGGGTTTGGCCCGCCCGGTTCAATCGGTTCATTTCATTTAGGTTGTTTAATTAACATGCATTTGGTTCATTGGGCTTGGTGGGCCCCGTTGGAAGGCCCACTAATGTGCCAAGTTGGACCGGTTGGTCCAAGTCCCGTCTTGGGTTTCCGGGTGGCCCGGAAACCCTGCTGGTTCAAAGATTTTTGGTGCAGATCATCCCCAAATTCGGCTAGGGATCAATAATGTACAAAATCGGGCTTCTGTGTGTATCCGGCCAGTGTGTCCGGAGACGCAGGGGCCATAGGTGATCCGGACAGTGTATCCGGATGTACAGAGGTCATAGGCGATCCGGCCTGAGTATCCGGATCACCCTGGAATTGGCCTTTTTGGGTTCTGGCCTTTCGGGATTGATCCCAGGGGGTTTCTAAGGTCTTCTACTAGTCACGTGGGCCCCTGAGAGGGCCCACATTGGTTAAGGTTTGATGGAGAAGCCTCATGTGGCTTCTCCATGGGACTTTCCAGCAAGGCTATGGGGGGGCTTGGGGGATCTGCTGGGAACAGCGGGTGCAAGGTGGGGAGGCAAGCTGCCAAGAGCGGCCAGGTGCCCTCATGATGGTACGGCCGCAACCAAGGGGGGCGGGGGAACATGTTTGCATGCACACATGCCAAAAATAGCAAGAAATTAACGTAAAATCGATGCACCTAATCAGTGACATGCATGATTAAAATAAAACAGTAGCTACGCATGGAGTATGTATGGCAAGTTGCACGAAACAGCGAGAGGGATAAGACACCCGTGTGGTCCTAACTATGAGGAAAGGCATGCTTTAAGGGAGGGGGGGCTCTAGCATGCATGGACAAATAACTAAACCACGTATATATAACAAGACAAGGACCTAAGCTATCATGCACCACATGTGATTCTCAGCAAAGCCCTACCAGCTATAATCATGCATTTTCGCTTAAAGAAGAAAGGGAAGAAGGGGGTTGCATATGGGGGTACAAAGGATCATATATGGAGGAGGAACATGCTCCTCCCAAAACTCAATACGACCATGTGGACAGCAACCACTGGAGATAAGAAAATGGATTAAAGTGAATCCCCATGCTTCCTTAACAGTCCTACGTAGACTTCTTACCAGTGGTGACTTCATGCCATGGAAAGAATGCCACATGCATGCTCATGTCACCTTAGAGGAGAACTCATGCAAAGGATGAGATCGATCTTGGAAATCATTTTAGAAAATTCTTATTTTAACATATGTGCAACACAAGGTTATTAGGAACCTCACCTGATGGTCCTTGATCTTCTAGGCAATGTGGAGGCTCCTCCTTTGGCTTGAACAGCAACTGGAACTCCTCCTTTGGCCACCATAGCACTTCAGCTCCTCTTGTTTCAGCGAGAATGGAGAAGAGAGGAAGGAGATGAGGATGGCTTGGGGTGGTAAGGGGAGGTGATGGAAGGCTAGAGGGGTGGGAAGAGGTGGTATTCGCAAGGGAGCAGGTGGGGGAGAAGAGCTGGAGAACAAGAAAAATAATGCCAACCCCGGAAATGAGCTGCTGGTTTGCTATTTATAGAAATTTTAATGTATCCGGCAACTCAGGCCGGATACACTAAGGCCTCCTCGTATCCGGACTTCAAGTCCGGATACCCTAGCTTCCCTTTGTATCCGGGCTTCAAGTCCGGATACAAGACATAATCATTCGAAAATTAAATGCCGCCGCGAATTTGTCGGGCGATCGGCGCGGATCTCGCGCGAATATCTTGATGTATCCGGTCTTCAAGTCCGGATAAGAAGGGGAGGCAGTGTATCCGGTATAGGTAACCGGATACAAATCGAAAATTTACGGATTTGCCCCTCGACTTGACCGATTCGACTGACTCGACCGATTTGACCTTTTTTGATATCTACGGATCGCCCGTACGAAAATTTTATATTTAAGATTTAGTTCCCGAGATATTTTGCTGCGCTGGTTGCCACGTGGGCAGCTTTTGCGCCACGTGTGCAGTTTCCGATTTTTGCTACTTGGAAACTTCGACAGATCATATCTCCTTCATTCGAACTCCGATTTGAGCACACTCAATTGTGTTAAACTCGTATCGGAGCCCTCTATTTAATGACATGGGGCTAGGTACTTAGCACGGATCCCGAGAAGAAGTCAATTTTTGGCCTTCCCTTAAGATTGACCGTCCTTAGAATCTTCATCCGGACTTTGATTCCTGCAAACCCAGTTGCGCTGGAACCGCGTCGGGATTCTCTATCCATTGGGCTAAAGTAAGGTATTTGGCACGGAAATCGAGGAAAAGTCAACTCTTGGTTTTTCCTCAAGTTTGACCGCCCGCAGAACCTTTATCTGGACTCCGATTCCTGCAAACCTAGTTGCGTTGGAACCGAGTCGGGATTCTCTATCCAATGGGATAGATCAAGGTGGCCAAGTTTTATCTGATTAAAAGGTCAACTTTCCACCCCTCAGGGTTTGACTTCTTGGCTGGGTTTTTACATTTTCTGGCTTTTTGGAGCGCAAAAATGAGGTGCTTACAGCTGCCCCTCTTTGCCGGAGTCACCTTGCGGATGAACGGCAAAGAGAAAAAGAATCTTGTTTTTGCGCCTGGCCCTTCTGTCGACATGGTCGACGAGCTAAGTCCTTTGAAATTTTCACTTGGAGAGGGAAGCGGCCAAATCATGTGGCGTCACTTCCCGGCTTCGAAGTTTCCTTACCCTTTGCTTTCGGGTTTCTGTAGGGCAACTCTTCAGCCTTTGATTTAAGTTTGAAAGAGATGAGATTGGACTTGAGCTCGCTAACCTGTTTCGGCGTTGATGCCAGACACTGGACAGTATTCTTTTCTTCTTGTTTGTTCCCTTAAAGCTTTTAGGTGATTTCTGACTTTTGATCCACTTTTGTCTTTTACCCGAAGCTTATCTTTCTTTTGACGACCAAGGGTTGGGTTAGGATGCGGACCGAATGGAGAAAAGAGGAAGGAAGAGTGGAGGAGGAGCTGCTGCCGGTGAGGAGGTGCTTCCAGCGCTGTCCAGTGCCTCAGAGGAGCCCACACACCTGCTCTAATCTATTTACAAAAGTGAAATCAAAATTACAAACGGGGCCATCTTGCCCGATGATATCTTCCTTCATGCTCATTCTTCTTTATGTCTTCTTGTCCCTTATTTGGTAGTGCCGGCTTGTTCTTTTGGAGAGGCTTCCTAGCTTGGTATGACTGTTGCTGGGGATTGGGAAGGAATCTTTTCCTCATTGCCTCTCCTTTTGATTCAATCCTTGTTACTGGCGAGCGTGGGAGTCCCCCTGGAAAGGATGCTCCACTGGGGATAAGTGGGGATTCCTCACACTGCCATTTTCCTTTATAAGGCGTTTTCCTTTTGCCTGGGCTTGAGTTCTTCATGTTTGTTCAAGCCTTTGTCGAGTGCGAGAGACTCTGCTGAGGATTAATGTTGGCTTGCTTTGTCCCTTTCTCGCTCTCCTTCGCAAGGCCGGCCTCTTCAGACTGGGCGAGGCTTGAGAAGTTTTCCTTGTCAGGCATCACTCGCTTGAGAGGACTCTGCTAGGGATTCCAGATAAGTATCCTACTTCTTCTGACGAAAGGATTTCACTGGGGATTTTTGGAGAAGACGTCTGTCATCCTACTTTTGCTGTACCTATGAAGTCATGAAGGGAACAAGAAGGTCAGTCTTGGACTAGCTGGGGATTAATGCAGAGCATTCTTATTTCCTTTGCTCTGAGCCTTTTGCCCATTACAACTAGAAGCGGCCTCTGCCAAGGTTGAGAGACTATCAACTCAGGTTAGTAGCCCAATTCGGAGCCTTAAATAGTTAAGCAGAACAATTATAGAGAAGACAGGTGTGTTAGTGTGTGCTTGTGTTTGCAATATCAAAGAAATTTTCCATGGTCAGACGGGACTTGGAGTGCTTGGTATTTTCAGTAGCATCGTCATCACAGGCCACTGTGAAGTCTTTAACTCAGGCGCAACCTGCCGGTCTGAACCTCTCAGATTTGTGCACTTTTCTCTGTTTACTGTCTGCCACTGTCATTGCCCTCCTCTGTATCTTGCTCTGCTCAATCCGGATGTGACCAGTTTTTTTTTTTTTTTTTTTTTTTTTGGGGACTAACCACACAACGCCCTTTTTTCGGGTTTTTACTGTGTCTAGCCTTTCTAGGAAGCTCTAAATTCCGTCATGGCTGATGAATGCCGTCTTAACTGTTTGCCCTGACCATTCTTTTCGGGATCCGAGAGGTCTTAGAGATAGGACGAAACGTAGGCTTGGTGAAAATTTGGTTATGAAAGAAAGGATAAGCGGCTCAAAAAGCTTTAATTTTTGGGTTTGTAAAGTGTGCTACTTTTATTGTTGGTGGGACTTACATCCTGGCTTATTTGTATCTCTGTATTTTTGCTGGGTGAACGTTTCCCCATTTTCTGTGTTTCTTTCTTTTTTCTTTCTTTGCATTTTCTCTTCTTTTGAGGTTTTTCTGGGCAAGAATGCCCGGTTTCTTTTTTTTGCTTTGCCAGGAATGCCTGATTTGATGTGTAGAACACTTGCAATGGGTTGAAAGAATTTTAAGGCTCAAAATTGTCTAACTAGGGGAGAATTTAAGGTATTTGGAAGGATTTACAGTTTAAAGGAGAGTCAAGGATGGCCTCTCTTCATTTCCCAATCAGAATGACCTTAGGCATAGTACAGTTTGACTGCGTCTGCATTTATCGGCTCCGGAAAAATTGTCCCGTCCATTTCTTGCAGGATAAGGGCTCCTCGGGACAGAACCTTGTGGACTACGAATGGCCCTTCGTAGTTCGGCTTGAATTTCCCTCTATTGTCCTCTTGGTGAGGAAAGATTCTCTTCAGTACCAGATCTCCCACTTTGAACTGTCGTGGCTTCACTTTCTTGTTGTAGGCTCGCGCCACTCTCTGTTGATAGAGCTGGCCATGGCACAAAGCCTTAATCCTCTTTTCATCCAATAATTGCAACTGGTCAAATCTGGATTCTTCCCATTCGACGTCACTGATCTCTGATTCCTTCAGAATTCTGAGTGATGGAATCTGCGCTTCCACTGGGAGAACTGCTTCCATTCCATATACCAAGGAGAAAGGGGTTGCCCCGGTCGATGTTCTGATCGATGTCCGATAGGCGTGCAGTGCATACGGCAGCTTCTCATGCCAGTCTCTGTAAGTGACTACCATTTTCTCAAGTATTTTCTTCAGATTCTTGTTGGCAGCCTCTACTGCCCCATTCATCTTGGGCCGGTATGCCGTGAAGTTTAGATGTCTGATCTTCAGATCTTCACACATCTTTTCCATGTCCTTATTATTCAGATTCTTTGCATTATCAGTGATGATCGCTTCTGGAACTCCGTAGCGACAGACTATATTGTTTCTGATAAACTTGAGCACATGAGACTTCTTCACATTCACGAAGGACATGGCTTCTACCCACTTGGTAAAGTAGTCAATTGCCACTAAGATGAACCGATGCCCGTTTGAAGCCATTGGATGAACTTGGCCTATCATGTCAATTCCCCAGATGGCGAACGGCCAAGGTGATGTCATGGAGTACAGCGCATTTGGCGGCGCGTGGATGTTGTCAGCATAAATCTGGCATAACTGGCATTTTCTAACATGAGCGTAGCAGTCGGCTTCCATGGTCATCCAGTAATAGCCCATCCTTAGAATCTTCCTTGCTAGCATATGCCCATTCATGTGTGCACCGCACAGTCCTCCGTGGACTTCCTCAATCAAATTTTGTGCCTCGGCTTCGCTGACGCAGAGCAGTAGGGAGTCATTGTATGACTTCTTGTACAGCCTACCTCCACTGTAGAAGTATTGCCCTGCCAACCTCTGTATAGTTCGCTTTTCTGCAGCTGAGGCACCTTCTGGCAGAATTCTGTTCCTTGTGTACCTCTCAATGTCTGCGTACCAAGTCTCTTCTTCGGGTGTGCTTTTCTCGATACTGAAGCAGTAAACAGGGTAGCGCCGAATTTCTATCTCCAATGGTTGCACCCAAGCATTATCCGTGATGGTGGCCATTGATGCCAGCGTAGCTAGTGCATCCGCAAACCGATTCCCGTCTCGTGGCATGTAGTCGAATGTCACGCTCTCGAATTCTTCTTCTAATTCCTTGACCAGCTCTTGGTATGGTACCAACTTCACATCTCTGGTCTTCCAATCTCCCATCACTTGATAGATAATAAGACTTGAGTCACCGAACACTTTCAGTTCTTGTATATGCATCTCGATTGCCGCTCGCAAGCCTAACACACATGCTTCATATTCAGCCATGTTGCTAGTGCAATCAAACAGAAGTTTCGCTGCTATCGGGTGATGGACACCGTTTGGGGAGATTAGCACTGCTCCGATCCCTTTTCCATTTACATTCACTGCCCCATCAAAGAACATTTGCCACTTGGTTTCTTCTGTATCCTCTGCAGACTCTGTACACATCACATCTTCGTCCGGGAAGTGAGTCAGAAGCGGTTGGTAGTCAGGTAGTGGATGCTCTGCCGAGTGATCTGCCACGGCTTGCCCTTTTATCGCCTTTCTAGTTGTATAGACAATGTCATACTCAGATAAAAGGACTTGCCACCTGGCAACCCTACCAGTGGAGATTGGCTTCTCAAAGATGTACTTCAATGGATCCAGATTGGAGATCAGTAAGACTGTGTGACTGAGCAAATAGTGTCGGAGCTTCTGAGCTGCCCAGACTAAGGCGCAACATGTCTTCTCAAGCACTGTGTATCTAACTTCAATGTCGGTAAACTTCTTGCTCAGGTAGTAGATTGCTTGTTCTTTCTGCCCTTTCTCATCGTGTTGTCCTAACACACATCCTACAGCCGTCTCAGAGACTGTCAAATACATGATCAAGGGTCGCCCCGGGACAAGCGGGACCAATGTCGGTGGACTCATCAGGTAGGCCTTGATCTTATCAAACGCTACTTGACAGTCGTCATTCCAAACCACAGGGTTGTTCTTTTTTAGCAGCTTGAATATAGGCTCACACACAGGAGTCATCTGTGCAATGAACCTGCTGATATACTGCAATCTGCCCAGGAACCCTCTCACTTCCTTTTCTGTAGATGGGGGAGGCATCTCCAGAATTGCCTTTGCTTTGACGGGGTCGACCTCAATGCCACGCTTGCCTACTATGAAGCCGAGCAACTTTCCTGAAGTGACTCCAAATACACATTTGTTTGGGTTGAGCCGGAGCTTGTGCTCTCTGAGTCTGTCGAACATCTTTCCCAGGTTCACCAAGTGGTCTTCTTCTTCCTTAGACTTTGCTATCATATCATCCACATATACTTCCATTTCTTTGTGTATCATGTCGTGGAACAACAGAGTCATCGCACGCTGATATGTAGCGCCCGCATTCTTCAGTCCAAACGGCATCACGCGGTAGCAGTAAGTGCCCCAATGCGTGATAAAGGATGTCTTCTCCATATCCTCAGGTGCCATCCTTATCTGGTTGTAACCAGAGAAGCCGTCCATGAAAGAGAACATCGAATGCGTTGCTGTGTTGTCTACCAGTACATCAATGTGCGGCAATGGGAAGTCGTCCTTCGGGCTTGCTCTATTCAGATCTCTATAGTCGACACACATCCTGACTTTCCCGTCTTTCTTGGGAACTGGCACAATGTTGGCTAACCACTCCGGATAGTGAGTTACTTGCAGGAATCCGGCATCCAACTGCTTGGTGACCTCTTCTTTGATCTTCAGGGCCCATTCCGGCTTTGTGCGCCTGAGCTTCTGTTTCACAGGTACGGCCTCAGACTTTGTTGGTAACCGATGCACAACCAAGTCCGTGTCTAACCCGGGCATATCCTCGTATGACCATGCAAACACGTCAGAATAAGATTTAAGAAAATCAAACATCTGTTTTCTCAATAATGGTGACAGCTTTTTACCAATTTGGAGGATCCTTGGTTGTGCTATTTCACCTATGTCAATTGACTCTGTTTCCTCAATGTTAGCCTGGAGACCCTTTTCGTGCCTTTCCAGTGCAAGTTGGATTTCAAGCGGGGTCTCCCATGATTCATCGTCGTCCTCATGCTTGAAAGGCTCACAGGGGACGATGTCTGAATCTTCTCGCTGCGATGGGCAAGTGCCCCAATCTGATTTGTCGAGTTCTTGCTCGTTTTCAGGTTTGGACACTGGCTCATGCATTTCATTTATTATTGCCATCTGGACTGGCCTTTCTTTTTGTTTTTCCTGTTCACTTATGGCAATCTTATTACCTATCCCGTGCCCCAGACTTTCCGGGTGTGCGTCGGGATTGATACTAAGATCGCGATGCTCAAGTTGTTCATTTTTGTTATTTTCTTTTTCAAACAAATGCAGGTAGTAAGAAGAGCTCAGATATTTATTAAAAATATGAGCATTGGCTACAACAGAAAGTTCAGAGGTAGTAGGAACCCCCTTTGGGATAGCAGCTTTGCTGATGGCAAAAGGTGTGGCGCTCCAGTTTTCGAGTGGTGCCCGATTTTCCCCGTCAATGATGATTGCCGCTTCTGGTTCTTCAGCTAGTACCATGTTGGCGCTGTCGTCAGAAGATAGGCAGATAGGATCATGCGCTGCGCATCCCACTGGCTTGTTCTGGCTTCCCTCTGACTGGGGGCCAGATTCTGATGATATCCCTATCCGTGCCCCACTGATGGGGATGGCCCACGGTATTTCGTCCCTGGGTGGAGCATACGCGATGGTGACTTCGTTGGCTGGGTCAACTCTGGGGGGTGCAAACATTATGGGTATTCCAGTCGGTATCCCAGGCACCGTAGAAGAGTAAGCTGGTGGTGCCCACTTGCCGTAAGCCGCATGGTACACCTCTTCCGGTACCGGCCCTAGCACTTGGGGCATGCTACGGAACATGCGGTTCAAACCATCGCGAGTTCCAGGGTGCGGGATATAGGGGCGTGGAGGAGGCGATCTTGGCCTGCGGGTTGGCACTCCTGAGCTGTCTCGCCCTTCCATCATGCAGACATACATGACCGGACGTTCTTCTTTGGATTCCTCGATGGGAGCAAGTGGTGGTGCTTCTATGGCAGTTGCCGAGTTGACCGGGATCCCACCAGGGATGAACTGTTCATCTGGTGGGGCGAAGGCCATGGTGACTTCGTCAACTGAGTCCAAGGCGACCAGTGCTGGCAGGCCGTCTGGCGACCCCTCAGGAACCAACGGGTCTACTTCCACTATATCCCCAATCACTTCCATAGAGGGTGGCTCTTCCCAGAGCATCTGAGCTAGGCCTTGCAGGTAGTCTTCTTCTGCAGCAGGGGTGTCCAGAAACTCATCTCCCCACCCTTGGGGGACTATATTCCCGATAGCCTGAGCCGCTTCATGCTCCATGTTAGAGAAGCGGTGGTACAAGTTCCCGTGTGTGCATATGGGCCAGTGGGGGTCTCTTCCTTCAGTTCTTGCCCTTTTCCTCTCTGCACGGTTCCCCTGGAGTCGGGAGTAGTCTTCTGGCTGCGGTCTGAACCCCAGTCCGAAACCAGTAGTCTGCTCATGAGGTCGGATGGCTGCCTTAATTCCCTGCTTATACTTGCCTAATCCATCACCGGCCCTGAGGCCCCAGTCCGCGCAGTCAGCAGCGCTGAACATGTACTTTCTCCTCTTTTTCGAGAGTCGTCGCCCCCTCTCAGCTTCAGGGATACGGTTCACCTGCACCATCTCCACTGCTTGGAAATTGAGTGTGGTGGGCAACTCATAGTCCACATAGGGTACTCCGACCCTTTCGAACTCTCGGTGATCCTCGGCATGTACTGTTATAAGTTCGTTGCCTGACACGAACCGGACCATTCTGTGCAATGTGGAAGATACTGCTCCTGCCTGATGCAGCCAAGGCCTCCCGATCAGCAAGTTGAATGAGGCGTTGATGTCCATGAGTTCGAACTCCATGGTGAATGGCCTATCTGCGATCATGATCACCAAGGTGACCTCTCCCAGTGAATCCCTTCGGGCATTGTCAAAGCCTCTGACATTGTGCCCACTTGGCTTGATCATGGTAGGGCTCAACTGTAGACTATGAAATGTCCTCATCGGGCATATGTTCAGTGCTGACCCGTTCTCAATCATGGCCCGTTTCACGATGAGATCGACGCACTTCACTGTTATGTAGAGCGGCTCAGCGTGGTCGCAACCCTCTGGGGGCAAATCTGCTGCAGAGAAGGAGATGGCCTGGGGTGTCATGATTACTGACACCACTGCCCCTAGCTGTTCCGGGTCAATGCTTGCAGGTACGTGTGCATCCCCTAGGACCTTCATCAGTATTGTCCGGTGCTTCTCCGAGTCAATCAGAAGTCGCATTATGGAGATTTGGACGGGCACCTTGTTCAACTGCTGGAGGAGGTCGTACTCTGGGGTGAACACACTATGGTGCAAATCTGTGACTTCCTCCTCTGTGGTCCTTCCCTTTCTTTTGAGGGTCGGTGGCAATTCTGTGACCACGTCCTTCCCTTTTTCTTTCCTTTTCGCTTCTGCTTCTGCTTCCTCTCCCTCTGGTGCGGGTGGGGGATCGGTGTTTACGTATCGACCAGATCGGGTAATTCGGTCGATTTCTGCTTCAATGGTGGTTGCAGAGGTGGCTTGAAGGCGAAAAGATGTAGTGGGGTAGGGTGGGGATACCCTGTTGTACGAGGGTGGTTCCAGGTTGAGTTGTGAAAGGTTTAGGGTGGGTGGTTCAAATGAAAGGGAGAAAGGGTCTTGTGGAGGTGAGTCCATGATGTCATGGATGTTAAGGGCGGAGGGGTTGGCGATAGGGGTGGGGTAGAAAAACTCTTGGTCTGTGTGTGGGTGAAAATGCACCAGAGGGAGATCCGTGGGGAAGTCATTGCCATCTCCTTCAACGACGTTCACTGCCCTGCTTTCCTCTGCCGACGTGTCCTCTAAGTCCGTATCAGGGGACTCATCTGAACTCTCATATGGATCAAGCAGGGTTGCAGGTTCAGGAGTGGATGGCGGTTCCTCTTCTTCCGTGGCATAAGGGGGGACGAGCCACTCTGACGTGCCGTGGGAAGAGGATTCTGAACTTGGCTCCGCTGATAGGAGATCGGAGAGGGATTGTAGATCCGGCTTTGAAGTCGCAGACATATATTCAGGTGGCCACCCGGTAGACATCTGCGGGGGTACCTTTGAACTGCCCACTGACGCGTCCGTGTCCGGTGGCCCATTTCGGAACCAGGGTCCCTCAGAACTGCCGATTCCTTCCCTACGTGGAGGGGATGAGTCACTGATCCATCCGCACTGTACCGGGTTCCATGGCCCTGAGACCTCCTCACTGCTCTGAGGTTCATCCTCAATCGTGCAGACATGGGCCTCTGTATTCTCATTAGCTACCCTTGCTGCCGAGGGGGTTCCTGCTCGAAGCTGCACCCTCACTGTCTGCCCTGGTTGGCCAATAAGTGTAGAAGGGTCGAACTGCCTGGTGCCCTGATCGCTGCTCACGTGATTTGCCGTTCTACTAGTGGAGGCTTTTGAGTGATCTGGGAGTGGATTGGTGGTTACGCCAGCTGCTGGAGTCTTGGCCGGTGGTGCTGGGGGGTCGACCGTGATGTGCTTACTATCAATCAGGTCTTGGATATCGTGCCTCAAATCCCAGCACCGATTGGTGTGGTGCCCTGGAGCACCAGAGTGGTACTCGCACCGCTCTGCAGCGTTATAGCTTCTGGCGTTGACCAAACGAGGGTTCGGGGGTTTGACTTGCACGTACCCCTTCTTTAGCAAAGTAGGCAGCAACTCTGCCGGCGCGTACGGGAGTGGAGTGAAAACCCGCTTCATTCTGGCCTCCATCTCTTCCCTTGTTCTTCTTACCCCTTGGTAAGCGGCTTGTCCGGTTCCTTGGGGTGCAACTGCTTCTGGTCTTTGAGAGAAATGATGGGGTTGTACAGGGTGCACGTAATTCACTGCCTGCTGTTCCTGCCTCCTGGGCTCCTGCCCTTGGTTTCTGCTGGTCTGTCCTGACACTGGCCTCCTTGGTGCGGCACTCTGCCCACTGCCATCTATCTTTCCGGCCCTTACTGCGTCTTCAATCCGATCTGCAGTCAAGATCAGGTCATTGAAGTTCGATGTACTCTGCCCCAGCAGCAGAGTGAAGAAAGGTTGGCCCAATGATGCAATAAACAATGACGTCATCTCTTGTTCTAGCAACGGCGGCTGTACTAATGCTGCCAATTCCTTCCAGCGTTTGGCATACTCTCTCACCGACTCATGGCTCTTCTTGGTCAACCTTTGTAGCTCTGCCCTAGTCTGCACAATCTGACTGTTTAGGCGGTACTGCTGGATGAAGACGGCTGCCAGGTCATTCCATGTCTTGATCTTAGCCTTGTCCAGACTCAGGAACCAAGAGTAAGCGGCCCCGGCTAGTGACTTCTGGAAGAACTGCACCATAATCCGCTCTTCCTTGGCGTACTGGCACATGTCACCAGAATAGGACCTCAGATGGTTCAGGGGGCACCCGGTGCCGTCGAACTGGTGCAACTCAGGGCATTTGAACTTAGCCGGGAGTTGGATATCTGAGAAGAAACAGAGGCTCTCCAGGGTAGCCTCACTTTGCACCGTGCTAGGTTGGAGCTGTTTGAGCTGCTCCTTCAAGGCGGCCATCTCTGTTCTGTTCTCTTCCCTTACTGCTGTCAGCTTCTCCTCAAACTGTACCTCATGAGTTCTGTACCAGTCCTCATCACCTTGTCCCAGATGGATAGGCAGAAATTGCTCTTGTTGTGCCACATGAAATGGCGCTGCCTGTGGTGGTGGTGGTGGAGGTGCTAGGGGAGGGGGGTTCACTGGACGCGGTGGTGGCACCGCTTCCGCTTGTGGTGGGAACTGCGGCGGTGGCTGCTGGGCAACCGGCACCCCGGGTGGGCCCTGCCGTAACTCTCTCAGCTCTGTCATTAGTTCCTGGATGACGGCACCCATGCTGTCCATCTTTTGTTGCATCTCATTAACCACTTGCGCATGACTAGACTCTGCAGGATGTTGCCCTGGCGGCGTCTGCTCTCCTTGCTGGTCCATTTCGAGCCTTCTCCTCGATCTTAACAGGTACGGGCTTCTGAAAGCAATTTTTGGTACCTGATGGGACAATTCGCAGGCATTAGTGCAATTTTACACAAATTGGTTATGCAATTAGTGGAATCTGTTTCTTCGATTTATGCTGTTTTTGTGTGTTTGATTGGATTTGGACTAACTAATCTATTTTAACTACCCTAAGGCAACAAGGGAAGAGAACCTTGATGAATTTTGAAGACTGATCTATTTTAGTTACCTGGAAGTAACCGGGAGAGAGAACCCTAATAAATTTGAAGACTGATCTATTTTAGCTACCCGTAGGTAATAAGGGAAGAGAACCTTGGAAACCGAGTCTATTTTAGTCACCCGCAGGCAACTGGGAGAGAGAACCCTAGTCTTCTGAAAGCTGGTCTATTTTAGTCGCTCGGAAGCGACTGGGAGAGAGAACCCGGTTGAACTAAATCTATTTTAGCTGTTGGGCAAGGAAAGAGAACCTTCAATTTAAGGGGCTTTGTTTGAACTCAGAATCACAGGGTTTGACCAAATGCAGGGTCTTTGCAGGGGGTGAGCTAGAAAGCAGCACCCAGGCGTACCTCGGCCAATCTCCAGTTCATTCACTGGCGGCGTCGGCGCCAAACTTCGGCTAGTAGTTCCCGGGCGTGCCTTAGCTAGTCGTTGGTTTAATCACTATTGACTTCAGCGCCTCGCAAAGGGGAAGGCTATACCAGGACGCTCCTCCACCAATATCCGACTCATCCGTCGGCGGCTTCGGTGCCCTAAGGATTCGGCTAGTAGTACCCGGACGCTCCGCAGCCAATATCCGATTCAATCACCGGCGGCTTTGGTGTCACTAAAAGGGGTAGGCTATGCCAGGACGCTCCTCCACCAATATCCGACTCATCCGTCGGCGGCTTCGGTGCCCTAAGGATTCGGCTAGTAGTACCCGGACGCTCCGCAGCCAATATCCGATTCAATCACCGGCGGCTTTGGTGTCACTAAAAGGGGTAGGCTATGCCAGGACGCTCCTCCACCAATATCCGACTCATCCGTCGGCGGCTTCGGTGCCCTACAGGATTCGGCTAGTAGTACCCGGACGCTCCGCAGCCAATATCCGATTCAATCACCGGCGGCTTTGGTGTCACTAAAAGGGGTAGGCTATGCCAGGACGCTCCTCCACCAATATCCGACTCATCCGTCGGCGGCTTCGGTGCCCTACAGGTTTGACCGTATGATCTTGAAAAGATGCAGACGGGTGTGATCTGAGCTCAAAGTCTCGGGTGTTTTTAAACACTTGCCGGGTTTGGCGATCTCAATGAGAGAGATGCAATCAAAGGAAATTAGGTGGTCGCAGCGACCAAGCACATTGCAATTATCTGGAGAGAGGTGGTCTGTCGGAGACCGATTTGCCCTATTGGAGGGAATTAATTATTTTATCTCTTGTTCTTATTAAGTTTGCACAATATGTAGCAAAGTAGAAATAAATTCATGCTTTAATCAAAAGGCGCCGTCACGGCACAAAGTATATCATCATTCATGGCAAAATACAACAAAGCCAAAGTCTAGCTAGGTTGGTCATCATCATAGTGGGAGGACACGTCCTGCCTCCTCAAGGCTCGCAGAAGCTTGTTCCGCAGACGTCGGTCCTCCTCAGCGCGCTTGCGCACTAATTCCATTTCATGTTGCAAGGCCGTATTGGCCTGCCTACTCTCCCGTTCCGAATCCACATAAGCTGAATGGATACGGGAGTGAGTCTCTTGCAGTTCGGCCACCCTGTCCCTATATGTGTTAGGGGGCGGAACTGGAATGTCGCTTGAAGCGATAGGCTGGAGAGGTGGGGGTCCGTCGTGGCCGAACTCCCGAGCTATCCACTGCTCGTAGTCTCGAAAGTGCGATTCGATGAAGACATCTTCTCGATATATGCAAACTGTCTTCCATTCCATCAGCAGTTGTGTCCTTAACCCCTTGGTGAGTGGACCAATCAAACTGCTCATGTCATCCTTGACCGGGATTCCCTGCGGTTTCCCAAACTGTCTCAGAACCCGAATCGGATAGTACGGCACGGCATGGGTGAGGCCGATCAGGGCAAGTCCCTCTCTTTTCTTGAAAGCTATGATGGGGATGTAGGGGATATTGTAGGTACCCCACCATCTAATGTCCGTTTCTCCCTTCAGGTGGAGAAAGTGGTTAAACCAATCCTCACGAGCGGGTAGGCCTGGTTCAATCTCTCTTTGAGCCAACCAATGGATGTTATCGCCGGTTGCCTTGTAATATGCACTGACAGGTGATGACACCATCAGGTGGTCTTGCAGCCAAATGTGAAGAAGGGGAGCGCACCCTTGAAACCTCCGAGTTCCGTTTTTGGACAAAGTTAGGGAATGGAACAGTTGAGCTAGGATCAGTGGCATGATTCGGTACCCTGCCCTGAGTTGATCCACAACTTCCATGAGGGCCAAATTAATGGTGTCTCCCCCAGTTGGAAAGAAGATTTGTGACAGAACCACAAGGGTGAAGGTGTCAAACCAAGCCTGGGGTCTTTCCTGCTTTTTGTTTCTCATTTTCTCATCTAGGAATGTTTTAGAAACCCGAGTAAATGATTTGTCACCTCCTAAGGTCTGAAATTCTCCCCTTGAGAGGCCAAAGAAAACACAAGCTTCATTCTTGTAACTTTCTTTGAGACTTGGCCTAGCGGGTTCTCCTAAGTCACGAAATCGGAGGAACAGGTCAAGTTCCTCAATTGTGGGAGTCAACTCATTGACCCCGAATCGAAACACTGAAAGCTGGGGATCCCAGAAAAGCAGGGCTGCTTGGATCATATCCCAGTTAATCGGCACATTTAACAAGGACAAAGTCTGTCCCATGTGGTATTTGTGCTCCCATTCAATCTGCTCACTCCCTTGGAGCTGCCTTGTCCAAGAACGGATCCAGGGGGTATCCCAGGCACACTTCTCTATCCTAGGGAAACGGGTTCTCTCAGATGAGGATGAAGATGCCATGCCAACTATCCGATCAAAATTCCAAGTCAAATTAAGGTTCCACACCAAGACTCTAAGTTAGTCCTAAGACATGCATAATTTTAAGCAAAAGAGATAACCACTAGCAGTTCTATCATGCTTCACCAAAATGAGAAAAAACAAAACAGTGCGGAATTTAACTCAGGCACACATGGTGTGTGGTCCTAGGGGTTGGCGCCAGTTAAGGCGCGACTCCTAGACATACTTGTGTAGAGGAGCACATTCAAGTCCCGATCAGTCTTTCTGTCTTTCATCTGTTCTTACAGCTGCTTTCAGTGTCAGACCATAGCAAAAATTACAACTTGCCTTCGAGGGCGAAGGTTTACAAGATATTTACAAAAACTGCAAAGAATTCATCCTTAAGGCTGTTGGGAGCCAAAAGGGAGGATACAAATTGTTTTCAAAGTGGGTAGGCTAAAAATCCTAAATCTAGGGTTTAGTGCCCATGTTCTGATCTGGCATGCTTTCATCTGTTTGTCTGATCTGGCCGGCTTTCGTCTGCTCTAAAAGACCAATCTGGACTTAAAGTGCTCCCAGCGGACTCTAATGGGTCAAGACCCATAGCATACAGGACTCCATGCATGGATCTGGGGTGGTTCCCCTGATCAAGAATTAGGTGAGCTTCCTAAGCTAGGGCCGAGGTAGCCCAGCATCTAGGGTTTACTCAATTTGATGCAAAGAACGGGGGTTGCTGCCCCAAATGGACTCTGGATTTTATTTCAATTTTAATCATCATTCACATCCTACTCACCCTCTCATGCTCAACGTAAAGTTCATTCAGAAACGTTAGGTGGGGAAGGATACCCAGCCCGAGACATAAGCCTACAAGGGTCTGGACCAGTACTGGATCCTCGCGTGCCACGGCAAGAAACCGGTAGTGCTAATGGACTCCAGAAACTGGGGGGATGGGTTTACCCTGCTTTCCCCGGCAAGCCACGGGAGCGTAGGTGCTAATACCATCCCAAAGATCAGTTCATAGTAAGAAGAAGGGTAGGCTGCTAGAGAGGTCTAAGTTTTGGTAAAGAAGTAGCAGTATCCGATTCGCTCATCTATCAAAAGGTCGGATCATTCACGCATCCTCCCTCGTGCGTGTCACCCCACACAGTTTTATCACACAAAATGCGGGAAATTAAAATTTACATCTGTGCCATCATCCATCCACGGTGTGGTGGTGTGCCCGTGTGTGCAGTTGGGCTGCGTGATGTGCCTATACGGGCGAGTTTGGTTTGGATTTAGGTGATAAAGGAATCCCTACTGCCTCGTATAGTAAGGTGCAGAATTGGCACGTTTTACGATGTCTTGGGAGAATCCCCAGGTAAGTGGAGGGTCACAGGGGACCTCTTAAATTCCACTTGCCTTAGGCAATTATCGCGTCCTTGTGGCAGGACTCCCCAGAACACGTAGTTACGTGTATTCTGTTCCTTGCTAAGCGGGGTAGCAAAAGTTCCTAGAATATCGCCTAAGTCCCTCTTGAGCCGACTCGGTCCAAAGTAGGGTCCTACTGGGCTGAGTGGTCCCCAGTGGAGTCGCCAGGCTGTGCGCGCGTGGGAAACGCGGCAGGGGGTAAAATGGGAGTCGCCACCCGCCTGATGGGGTGCAGGCGGACACCTGGGTGCCTAATCTTGTCTGTTTAAGGCTTTTGGTCTGCGGCTTGAGATTCTAAGTCGGTTCTCGGTTGTGGTCTGGGGAAGTCCGTAGACACCCCAGTCCACCCCGTCGGATGACGGGTCCCGTGGGTTCCCTGCTTTGAGTCAGCTTTTCTTTGGTTTCTCACCCGATTCCTAATCCAGCATGCATTTTTGTTGGGTCTTGGTGGGACCACCTGAGTGGTGTGGGTCCCTTTAGTTGATTTTATCTTTGCTTATCTTTGGCTTTCTGAGTCTGATTGGGTGGGCCCCGTTGGAAGGCCCGGCCGATGTCCTGGATGGGCTTGAGTTGGCCCGTGTGCCCTTAGTGGGCCTCTGTCTAACCCTAGGAGGCCCTGTGGGCTTTGGTTAGCGAATTGATTTGGCTTTAGTTTTAGATTTGAATTATTAGGTTGTTTTCATGCAAAGGTGGGCCGGACGGATCTGTGGGCCCCTTTGGTGGGCCCACATTGTGGCCAAGGGTATTTTAGACTTATCTTGTTTATACTTGAGCCAAAGTGGGCCGGTCATTGGGCCTAGGGCCCATGATCCCGGCTTTGGGCTTTGAAAGCCCAGTTCCTTGGAAATTAGGGCTTGCACCCTAACTTGGTTCACCTGGTGGGCTTTAGCGGGCCCGACAGGCCCTGGCCCATGGTCTCGGCCAAACCAGGCATTTCATGCATTCCATACATTCACATCAAGGTATGGGTGGGCCGCATTGGGTTTGGCCCGCCCGGTTCAATCGGTTCATTTCATTTAGGTTGTTTAATTAACATGCATTTGGTTCATTGGGCTTGGTGGGCCCCGTTGGAAGGCCCACTAATGTGCCAAGTTGGACCGGTTGGTGCAAGTCCCGTCTTGGGTTTCCGGGTGGCCCGGAAACCCTGCTGGTTCAAAGATTTTTGGTGCAGATCATCCCCAAATTCGGCTAGGGATCAATAATGTACAAAATCGGGCTTCTGTGTGTATCCGGCCAGTGTGTCCGGAGACGCAGGGGCCATAGGTGATCCGGACAGTGTATCCGGATGTACAGAGGTCATAGGCGATCCGGCCTGAGTATCCGGATCACCCTGGAATTGGCCTTTTTGGGTTCTGGCCTTTCGGGATTGATCCCAGGGGGTTTCTAAGGTCTTCTACTAGTCACGTGGGCCCCTGAGAGGGCCCACATTGGTTAAGGTTTGATGGAGAAGCCTCATGTGGCTTCTCCATGGGACTTTCCAGCAAGGCTATGGGGGGGCTTGGGGGATCTGCTGGGAACAGCGGGTGCAAGGTGGGGAGGCAAGCTGCCAAGAGCGGCCAGGTGCCCTCATGATGGTACGGCCGCAACCAAGGGGGGCGGGGGAACATGTTTGCATGCACACATGCCAAAAATAGCAAGAAATTAACGTAAAATCGATGCACCTAATCAGTGACATGCATGATTAAAATAAAACAGTAGCTACGCATGGAGTATGTATGGCAAGTTGCACGAAACAGCGAGAGGGATAAGACACCCGTGTGGTCCTAACTATGAGGAAAGGCATGCTTTAAGGGAGGGGGGGCTCTAGCATGCATGGACAAATAACTAAACCACGTATATATAACAAGACAAGGACCTAAGCTATCATGCACCACATGTGATTCTCAGCAAAGCCCTACCAGCTATAATCATGCATTTTCGCTTAAAGAAGAAAGGGAAGAAGGGGGTTGCATATGGGGGTACAAAGGATCATATATGGAGGAGGAACATGCTCCTCCCAAAACTCAATACGACCATGTGGACAGCAACCACTGGAGATAAGAAAATGGATTAAAGTGAATCCCCATGCTTCCTTAACAGTCCTACGTAGACTTCTTACCAGTGGTGACTTCATGCCATGGAAAGAATGCCACATGCATGCTCATGTCACCTTAGAGGAGAACTCATGCAAAGGATGAGACCGATCTTGGAAATCATTTTAGAAAATTCTTATTTTAACATATGTGGAACACAACGTTATTAGGAACCTCACCTGATGGTCCTTGATCTTCTAGGCAATGTGGAGGCTCCTCCTTTGGCTTGAACAGCAATTGGAACTCCTCCTTTGGCCACCACAGCACTTCAGCTCCTCTTGTTTCAGCGAGAATGGAGAAGACAGGAAGGAGATGAGGATGGCTTGGGGTGGTAAGGGGAGGTGATGGAAGGCTAGAGGGGTGGGAAGAGGTGGTATTCGCAAGGGAGCAGGTGGGGGAGAAGAGCTGGAGAACAAGAAAAATAATGCCAACCCCGGAAATGAGCTGCTGGTTTGCTATTTATAGAAATTTTAATGTATCCGGCAACTCAAGCCGGATACACTAAGGCCTCCTCGTATCCGGACTTCAAGTCCGGATACCCTAGCTTCCCTTTTTATCCGGTCTTCAAGTCCGGATACAAGACATAATCATTCGAAAATTAAATGCCGCCGCGAATTTGTCGGGCGATCGGCGCGGATCTCGCGCGAATATCTTGATGTATCCGGTCTTCAAGTCCGGATAAGAAGGGGAGGCAGTGTATCCGGTATAGGTAACCGGATACAAATCGAAAATTTACGGATTTGCCCCTCGACTTGACCGATTCGACTGACTCGACCGATTTGACCTTTTTTGATATCTACGGATCGCCCGTACGAAAATTTTATATTTAAGATTTAGTTCCCGAGATATTTTGCTGCGCTGGTTGCCACGTGGGCAGCTTTTGCGCCACGTGTGCAGTTTCCGATTTTTGCTACTTGGAAACTTCAACAGATCATATCTCCTTCATTCGAACTCCGATTTGAGCACACTCAATTGTGTTAAACTCGTATCGGAGCCCTCTATTTAATGACATGGGGCTAGGTACTTAGCACGGATCCCGAGAAGAAGTCAATTTTTGGCCTTCCCTTAAGATTGACCGCCCTTAGAATCTTCATCCGGACTCTGATTCCTGCAAACCCAGTTGCGCTGGAACCGCGTCGGGATTCTCTATCCATTGGGCTAAAGTAAGGTATTTGGCACGGAAATCGAGGAAAAGTCAACTCTTGGTTTTTCCTCAAGTTTGACCGCCCGCAGAACCTTTATCTGGACTCTGATTCCTGCAAACCCAGTTGCGTTGGAACCGTGTCGGGATTCTCTATCCAATGGGATAGATCAAGGTGGCCAAGTTTTATCTGATTAAAAGGTCAACTTTCCACCCCTCAGGGTTTGACTTCTTGGCTGGGTTTTTACATTTTCTGGCTTTTTGGAGCGCAAAAATGAGGTGCTTACAGTAGTTTTGACTACATAGTTGCTGGTGATGAAGGATTAAAATAAAAAGAAAACGAAAAAGGAAAGAAAAAATGGAGAAAATCAGCTATCTACAAGAAGGAAATTGTCAAGGAGGAAAGTCCAGAATTGGCATAGATCTAGGTGAAGTCCTCATGTTGGTGGTTATTTTGAAATACAGTCACTCTTCAAGTGATTCAGGAAAAATCTCTTTTCAAGACTGGAGCAACATACTCAGAACTATGATATGAAGCATCTGTGAACAAGTCGATGGCCATCAAAATTGCCATTAAGAAATTGTTGCTGAAGTTGAAAATGGTCATGGGAATGATTCTAAAGGTTCTGAAGGCTTATTTTGGTCTTTCTTCATTTTCTGAAATAATCTTCTCATTATTCAACTTGATTTTAATTCTTTTGGACTATATGCTCATAAGTGGTGGGATCACTTTTCAAAATATATATATATATATATATATATATATATATATATATATATATATATATATATATATATATATATAAAACACAAAAAAGCAAAAAAATATATTTTTGTCCAATGATGATAAATCAAATACTTTTCATAAAACCTTTGTTTTTACAAGCAACTAAGCATTTTGAGGCCAATAATATAAAAATTTTATTTTGAATTAAATCCTTTGTCTTTCCACTATTGGAGTTTGCTTTTGTACAAAGGTAGGAAAAAAAATGTGTGCAGGAAATAAGGCTAATCTTTGTCTCCTAGCCGCTCCTCAAGCTCCTGAATCCGAGCTGCCTGAGCTGCAATAACTCCAGAAGCCCCCTCTGTAGCGGGATCACTCAAGAAAGAAATGACCTCATCTGAAAGAGTCTGCCTAATCCGCATGCTCCTAAGGTCGGCTAAAGCATCCTGGTGCTTCTGCCTCAGTGCTCGGACTTCAAGACAGCAGGCCTGCCTATGTTCCTCAAGTTGCTTCTCCATAGCCAGACGGCGAGATACCTGCTCTGCAAGTTGCCTTTCCATGTCAAGGCCCCGTATCCTAAGCTCCTGGGCCTCTCATACCCATATCTGCTGAAGTCTCTTGTGGGAAGCTCTCTCAGACTCTAAAATATCCTCATAAGTAGAAGCCAAGACTGCAGGAGGATCTTCGGGTACTGGACCCTGACTCTGTATCTGCTCCCTGATCCAGAAGAGATAGTCCTTCACATGGGACTCTGAGAAGACCGGGCCATGCATAAAGCGAACATATGACCACTCTCTCATCAACCAAGCATTTAGCTTCATGGTGGCTGGTGAAAGTGGCCCAAGGCGGTCCTCATATCCACTTGGGATTATAATCCCCTGGGTTACTCTGAACTGACGAAGAACCCGTAAAGGAAGGTAAAGAACCGCATGTCTCAGGCCAGACAGAACCAGAAAGTTGCGATCTCGGAAGTTGATCACAGTCTCTGCATTGGGCTGATAAGTACCAGGCCACCTCACTTGATCATCCTGGAAGAAAGTAAACCAGCCCTGTTTACCTCCTGGAGTGTTAGGACACCCCCGGTTGCTCATCAAGATGGGAACCTTCAAGCTTGGGAAGAAATGTCAATTGATCTCCTCAATCTGACTCAGGTGGTCAAGTAACCAAAGCTGCAAAGGAGAAGGGATATTTCAGTATATTGTAAAAAAAAAAAAGCAAAAATAAAAAAAAAGGAAAAAGAGAAAAAGAAAAAAAGGAAAAAAAAGAGAAAAGAAAAGGAAAAAAAAAGAGAAGAAAAAGGAAAAGAAAAAAAAGAAGAAAGAGAAGAAGAAAAAAAGGGGGAAAAAAGAGGATCATCTTTGCTGAGAGGAAAATACTACTTCAAGCAATCAAAACCGGGGCATGCTCAGTGTCTTTCCCTCTGGGTTTTCATTGAAATAAATTACAGCATCTGGAAGAAGCAGTCAGGCCTTCGTCTTCGGATTTGAAAGAAAAAAAGAAGAAGCTTTGAAGCAATTGCATGTTTTCTCCTTTAAACAAAGGTTTCCAATTCTGAAGAAGGATTTTACTGGGGCAGTAAGAAGGCATGAATGAGAGGTCATGGGTTGTAAGGGTATGAGGTTAGATTAACAGATCATGATTTTCAAATCCATCAATCAAGAAGAGGCATTCACTTGGGCAGTTGAAAAGAATGAAGGCAGGCTATGGGTAGCAATGGCACATACAACCTTATTGAGAGAGCCAGAAGATGAAGAAGCAAAAGCAAGTTGCAGAATATTCAAGCACAGGTTTGGGCATCAAATGGCACCCAGGTAAATCAAATAAGAAAATCAATCAGGAAAATTCAATAAAATATTTCCTTCCTTATTGTTGAAGGACATCAAAAGCAATTGAGTTTGCAGAGGTCAATTTTAAATCCACATTCTTTTCAAAATTTGCTTGTCTCAAATTTCTTATCATAGCCACAAGAGCTCAAAGAAATCTGAGATAAGGAAGAGACGCCACCCCGTCAGACTATACACAGCAGGGGTTTCATTGGCTATCTTCAAATCCATGTTTTTTATTACTCATTTGTTTGACCAAAGCAAGTTCAATTAATGAGGTGTCTTTCAAACGTACAATTTTGAGTTGTGTCTATTCTTTGCTGTTCATTGTGCTACAACTCAAGCAAAGAGGGGCAGTTGTAGACACCCTAAAATTGCACGATTTTTGATAAATCTTGAAGGAGAGAAATATTTTATTGGAATTTTCAGTTCTTTGCATTGGGTTTGAGATACTTAACCCATTTGAATCCAAAACAAAAAAGGAAAAGGCCCGAATTCAATCTTTTGTGCAAAGTCAAACTTTTTCCAGTTGAATTTTGACCCCAGAAAATGAAATATTTTTTAAAGCCAGATTTCAAGATAATTTTTCCAGGTAATCAGGTTTTTAGCCATGTTATTGCATAAAAGAATTTTTTGAGATTTTAAATCTTGGCGAATACCTTAGTTTTAACATATTGAACCTTTTTTCCAGACCTGAAAAATCGGAATTTTGCCTAGAACTGGAAAGTTGACTTTTTATTCACTTGGAATTTGGGTCTGGAACTATTTTTAATGGATTCAAATGGGGGGTGTTTGCTTATTTACATGTAATATCTTAAGTAAATGGAGATTAAAAAATATGAGGACATTTACTTAAACGATATTACATGTAAATAAGTATTGCTTGTGTTAAAATTTGGAAAAAGGCTTTTTTCCTTGTATCCGGCAACTCAGGCCGGATACAAGTACCTTTCTTTGTATCCGGTGGAAAAGGCCGGATACAAGGAAGCTTTAGTGTATCCGGCATCATAGGCTGGATACATTAAAGCCCTTGTGTATCCAGCCTGATATGCCGGATACATAAGTTTTGCTCAAAAATTAGGGTTTTCCGAGAGCTTTTCACTTTTACCATCATATCCCTCATTAAATGAGGGGAAATGTAAAACCCCGACCCGGATTATATCTTAATTATTGAGATTAATTATCTAAAGTGTGATTATTAGACTAATTAAGTACTTGTGTTATGAAGATGAGGTAGATGTGGATTATTATTGAGGATTTAGAGAAATCAATTGAACTTTATGAAGGTTATTGTGGTAAGTTTAATTAATGTTATTTCTCAATTCCAATTGTCTAAGATACTCTCCAATTAGCTTAAATGAATTGGAAATCAAATTCTGAAAAGTTAGACTTAGGTGTACCTAGAGTAATTCCTAAGTATACCCAAGGTACCCTAAAGTTTACCCCAAGTACCCTCCCGGATAACACTATTGTATACCCATGTATACCCCAAAATACTCCCAAGAATACTTAAAGTAACTCCTAAGAGTACCCGAGGTACCTCCCAAGTGTACCCAAATTATCCCCTAATAATACTCAAAGTAACTCTTAAGAATGCCCAAGGTACCTCTCAAGTTTACCTTAAGTATCTCCCAAGAATACCCAAATAACTTCTCAAGTATACCCCAGGTACCCCACTTCTATACCCAAGGTACACCCAAGTATTTCCTAAGGTACCCTCATTGTGTGCCCAAGGTATGCTCAAGTATTACCCAAGGTACCACCCAAGTGTTACTTAAAGTACCCCTCAATTATACCTAAGGTACCCCACTTGTATCCCTAAGGTACCCTACTTTAATTGCCTAAGGTACCCCTGTGTTCATCTAAGGTATCCCCTTGTGTTTGCCTAAGGTACCCCACATGTATAACTAAAGTACCCCCTTATATTACCTAAGGCACCTCACTCATATTGGCTAAGGTATCCCACTGTTTTGCCCAAGGTACTCCATTCGAATACCTAAAGTACCTCCTAATTCTACCTAAGGTACCTCACTTGTATTACCTAAGGTATCCCTTCATTTTAACTAAGGCACCCTACTATTTTACTTGAAGTACCCCTTGTTTAGCTAAGGTACATTCCACTATACAGCTAGAGGTACCCCCTTTATATAACTAAAGTACCTCCAACATACCTAAGGTACATCCCCTATATTACCTAGGGTACACCCTTTGTATTTCCTAGAGGTACTCCTCTCATATAAGTAAAGTACCCCCACTACTTTACCTAGGGTACACCCCCTATATAGCCAAAGTACACCCTTTGTTTAACTAAAGTAACCCCTATATAAGTAAGGTAACCCCCCCCCCCCCTCCATTGTTTTGCCTAAGGTATAACCCCTTATATAGCTAAGGTACCCCCTCGTATAACTAAGGTATACCCCTTCTATAGTTAAGTACCCTCCTCAATATAACTGAGGTACACCCTCCTGAGCTTATTCAAAGTTTACCCCTTAGAATGACTAAGGTAAATCCCTTGAAACATCAAGGTACCTCCTCAAATAACTAAAGTACCCCTCATATAACTGAGGTACCCTCTTGTGTTAACTAAGGTACACCTCCCAAGCATTCCTAAAGCATGCCTTTGAAGTGGCTAAGGCAAACACCCCACTTAACACTAAGGTACCCCACTTAATACCAAGGTACCCCACTCGAATAACACTAAGGTACCCCTGGTATGCTTTAGGTACACCCTAGGGTTTTAGTTGAATAAAAGCCTTGTTAAGGGGCAGATTTGAAAGTCCCAAAACTTGGGCATATAAAAGGATGCCCTAATTTCTAATTAAGGGTTTGAAAACCCATTTCTCTTATCTTGGAAGTATAGATCAAGAGAGGAAGATTGTGAGCTCACTTGAAAGCTTGAGCAAGAAGAAAAAGAAGAAGAAGGAGAGGAGAACTTGAAGAGAAGTTGTGATTCTCCATTAACAAGTAAGTAGCAAACCCTTCCAAACAAAATGAATTACCAAAATTCGTATTCTCTTTTTAGGGTTTGAGTTATTTGAAGAAATGATCTTGCATGTTGCTATTTGTTTCTAAAATTCGTAGGTTTTGATTGTATAATGCTCTTGCTTAGTTTCCTAATGATTTGCCATGGATTTACAACCTCTATTGATTATATTTCAAATTGGGGTTTGAGATTTGTGTCTTGAATGAGGTTTCATGCGTTTGACTTGTGTTCATGTAGATTTGAGATGAATATTTGTTTCAGAAGATGTTTTTAAGTGTGTTGGGATGTTTTGTGATCACCTACTTTGATGTTGGAAAGGTTGTAAAGGATTTACATGAGTTTTGTGTTGAAATTAGTCAAAATACTTCAAAATCCCGACCCTACGATTAATCTTGAAAGTTGGCGATTAATCCTGAGCCAAACCCCTAAAAACAGGTCTCTATTATCTTAAATCGCGAAACAGGATTAATCGCCCAGGGCTAATCGCGACCTTAGCGCGTGAACGTCAACCCTCAGCGCGCGCACGCTGCCTCGTTTATTTCCTTAACGCGCGCGCGCTGCCTTTGTGTATTACCTCAACGCCCGAACGTCCAAACCTCAACGTCCGCGCGTTGAAGCCTATTTTTGAGAACTCATCACCCTTTTTCTCCTCAACCCTCTTCCAAACAACCCAAGGCTTCGGCAGAGCACCCTTATGCCCATGAAAGACATTTAAGTAAATGTCCTGTGCATTTATTGCTCCATTTACTTAAGTCTTTACATGTAAATAAGGTTTTACCCCCCATTTGGAACCAATAAAAATACTCTCAAGGCCCAATTCCCAACCAATAAAAAGTCAACTTTCCAGTTTGTGCCTAAATTTTCAGATTTCCCGATTTTCATAAAAGGCCACTTTTTGAGTTTGATATCCAAACGAGTGATTCAGAAGCCCAGAAAATTCTAGATGATTTGTATACCCTCCAATAGACTACAGCCAAAATTTGAGCTCCAAACTCCTTGTAGATCTGTCTAGAAAAATTCTACACCGAAAAGTAAACGTTTTCATCCAGACTTAGAATATTTTCGAGGTCCAAAACTTTTTGTCTCGGAATCCATTGATTTCTAGTAGGATGACTTATTTGAGAATTCTAAGTCTACTCCACTCGCCCGAAATGTGTTTTGAGGATTTTATGGTACCTGTTTTGATTGACTTTGGATTTCATGAACCGGGGCAGTGTAGAAGTACTCCGCTCGGCCTTGATTCATCGGGCAGCATAGAAGTACTCCACTTGGCCTTGAGTCATCGGGCAGCATAGAAGTATTCCACTTGGCTTTGATGCATCGGCGGTGTAGAAGTACTCCACTTGGCCTTGATTTCGTCGGCAGTGTAGAAGTACTCCACTGGGCCTTGATTCGTCGGCAGTGTTGAAATACTCCGCTTAGCCTTAATCTTGGACAGCAATCATTAATCTGATTTGGATATTTGACTTGGAATGGTTGATTTGATTTCATGAATTATCCGATTGAGATATTGGACTTGGAATTTCACATTATATCTGTTTGAGATGTTTTAGTTTACATTTGGTATCTTATACTTGTGAATATTATCATGATGTTACAAAATTGCATAAACTATTTATCTGCATGCATGTTTGCTGCTTACTGGGACTTTAAGTCTCACGCGTGTTTTGTTTTACCGGATTTGTTTTCAGATCCGCTTGGTGAGCCGCGTATTGGGGCAGGCATTGAGGGTGAGCTTTAGTTCAAGCCAGAGGATTTCTACCAACCATAGTAGGGTTCTTTTTATAATGATGTACTTTGTCTTGGGGATTGTATATGGGATGTAAATATTATTTTTGGACCTATACTCTTGGGAGATATCTTTTGTACATGTCTATATATTTTGGAGAGATCATTGTAAATGGTTAGTTGCCTTAGTTGTAATTTATTCACATATATATATATCATGTTTTGGAGATTATAGTACAGATGATCTTTTGATTATATGGAAAATTTTTATTCCATGCTTCTTTAGTCATGCACTCTGATGATTACTTTGAAATTTCCCAGGATTAATTATGTTAATCCGGTTCTATTGGGCCCATAAGTAGGTCTCGGGCACGGATTGGTGCTGTGATAGGGCAGACCCGGATCTGGGGCGCTACAATTGTGGTATCAAACATCTTGTCTTGTAGCTATGAAGGTGTAGAGCTCACATGGAAAGCTACAGGCATGGATGTGCATATGGTTGGGATCCCACAACGCTCGGGGATGCTATAAGTAGTCTTAAGACCCCCAAATTAGCAAGAGTCCTTTTAAGGTACAACACGGGACTAAATCCCCTGGGGACCCCAAGGTTAAGCGTGCTTGGGTGAGAGCACTCTTAGGATGGGTGACCCCCTGGGAAGTTTTCTCGTGATGTCCCTTAAGAACAAATCCGTGAGGGCCCTTTGGGCCCAGAGCGGACAATATCTTGCTGGTTATGGGTCTGGCGTGTTACAGGAATTCTCGGAAATAGCCTTAGGGTTAAGGTTGGTGGGCTATAGACATTATGTTGTGTCTATCATTCTCACCAACCCTAACCCTAGCCTTTGCCTATAAATAGGAGGCTCTTCCTTAAGCAAATGGCAATTAACTCTTGCCTTGAATTCTTGCCAAGAAGAGCTCCAAGAGAAGAGGGAAACCGCTGCAGAAGTGCTTCCAGAATCCAGGTAAGCCTCAAACCTATTTTTAAATTTTGTTTTTACATTCCTAGATCTAGATCTCTTCTTCTACCTTTCTGTAGAATAAGGCCTTTCTATGTGTGTGAAAACCCTTCCCCGGCTCAAAGTATCTCGAAACTCCCCCTAGCCGTAAAACGTGAAGGCGGGATCTAGGAGAAACGAGACTGGGGATTGACCTTAGTACTAGAACCTATGTAGCATAAAGCCTTTTTGAATGATTGGAAACCGTTTCATATTCAAAGTACCCCATGATTATCTTGAAGAACCGTGTTTAACGGGAAGAGAGAACAAAGGGAAACGATAATGGAACGGAACCCTAAGTTGTTTTAGAACCTTATTTTGATGAATATGTATGCATGCTATATTGTTATATTGATCTTGTATGATTTTTCACACTTGCACATACATAGCACTATTTTGGCAGGATAGGCTCACATTTAGGGATTTATTACATTCATTGTGATAAATCACAAATAAATGGCCTCAATCAATTCTGGAATGTTTTTAAATGATTTTTAAAGGTTTTGTGTTCATTTTGCACGAATTACACACACTTGGTCACAGTTTTGCATTGGTTTTGCTCAAAAATGGCTTAGCTTGACAGCAACTATACCCTTACTTCGGACGCTCATAACTTCATCGTCCGGATGAATTTTGGAGCGATTCTAGAACCATGATAAAGGTGAGGATGTCTAGTTTATGTCCACCAAATTTCATTAATTTCTATCTAGCAGATGTTTGACACCTCTCTGTCGAAATTGATTGGACAGTTCAGGTTTAAATACGGAACTTGTCACTTCGACGGAGCGCCATGTGTTTGTTTTAAGTCCGATTCAAATGATTTTTGTTTCTGGGCACTCCTTTATGAGTCTATTTTCAAATCCAGTTGGTTTCATAATTTTTTGACTCCATTTGAATTATTGGTAACGGATTTACTCAGAACTGTTCATCAGTACTTTTCTGGGTAAATTTGTGATCTTCGGGGCCTGTTCGGGAGACCACCCAAGGTACATCCGAATGAGTTTTTGTATGAGGCTAGTTTCTTTTGAAAGATGGCCATACAGACTTCATTGACACCAAATTTCATGGATTTCTATGAAGTAGAGTTTTCTAGGTGATTTTCCAAAGTTGCCTACTTGCTACTTTTGATTTTCTCCGGCAGCAACTTTAAAGGAGCATAACTCCTAGGATTTTAATCGGAATGGGGTGAAATTTTGCATGAGACTATTATTTACCATAATCTTTTAAATGTATTTGGTTTGGTTCAATTTAAAATTGATTTTGAATGATTTCAAGACAAATGGCATTACTTTTCACCGAATTTTCCAGATTTGCCTCAACTTGGTTTTGAACAATTTTTGCTTTGATTTCCATCTTTTTAGGATATTCCAGAAGTGATATTGACATAAAAGAGGATCTAGAATCCATTTGGATTCCTCATGTGAAAATATCACACATTGGCTTAATTCTTTTCCAATATTTTTAATGATTTTTAGCAAGCTTTCTTATCTTTTTTGCATGAACAAACACTTGGCAACCACCTTGTGTGGGTGAATGGGGGTGCCTAACACCTTCCCCTGTTCATAATCTAATCCCCTTACCCATCTCTGGATTTGATTTTCAAGTAGGGTTATTTTTACCCTAGAATTTGTCTTTTGGCTATTTTTGCTTATCTTTAATCTTTTGGTGTCCATTCTCACCCCAAAATTCTGAATGGTGGCGACTCTCCCAATTTTTACATTCGAGCCCTGCGTGTTGACGGAGGGATGATCATTCCAGTGATTTTTTCCCGTGTGTCACACCAAGTGGGTAGAGGCCATGTCCTTCGTGAATGTAAAGAAATCTCATGTGCTCAAGTTTATCAGAAACAATATAGTCTGTCGCTACGGAGTTCCAGAAGCGATCATCACTGATAATGCAAAGAATCTGAATAATAAGGACATGGAAAAAATGTGTGAAGATTTGAAGATCAGACATCTAAACTCCACGGCATACCGGCCCAAGATGAATGGGGCAGTAGAGGCTACCAATAAGAATCTGAAGAAGATACTTGAGAAAATGGTAGTCACTTAAAGAGACTGGCATGAGAAGCTGCCCTATGCACTGCACGCCTATCGGACGTCGATTAGGACATCGACCGGGGCAACCCCTTTCGCCCTAGTATATGGAATGGAAGCAGTCCTCCCCGTGGAAGCACAAATTCCGTCACTCAGAATTCTGAAGGAAGCTGAAATCGGTGATGTCGAATGGGAAGAATCCAGATTTGACCAGTTGCAGTTATTGGATGAAAAGAGGATCAAGGCTTTGTGCCACAGCCAGCTTTATCAACAGAGAGTGGCGCGAGCCTATAACAAGAAAGTGAAGCCACGACAATTCAAAGTGGGAGACCTGGTACTAAAGAGAATCTTTCCTCATCAAGAGGACAACAGAGGGAAATTCAAGCCAAACTACGAAGGGCCATTCGTAGTCCACAAGGTTCTTTCCAGAGGAGCACTCATCCTACAAGAAATGGACAGGGCAATTTTTCCTGAGCCGATAAATGCAGACGCAGTCAAACTGTACTACGCCTAAGATCATTCTGATGGGGAAATGAAGAGAGGCCATCCTTGACTCTCCTTTAGACTGTAAATCCTTCCAAATACCTTAAATTCTCCCCTAGTTAAACAATTTTGAGCATTAAAATTCTTTCAACCCGTTGCAAGTGTTCTACACACCAAACGGGGCATTCCTGGCAAAGCAAAAAGAAACCAGGCATTCTTGCCCAGAAAAACCTCAAAAAGAAGAGAAAATGCAACAAAAAAAAAGAAGAAAGAAAGAAAAAAGAAAACAGACAAAGAAAGTGGGAAAATGTTTGCCCCGCCAAAAATATAGAGATACAAATAAGCCAGGATGTAAGTCCCACCAGCAATAAAAGTAGCACACTTTGCAAACCCAAAAAAAAATTAAGCTTTTTTGAGCCATCTATCCTTTCCTTCATAACCGAGATCAAGCCTACATTTCGTCCTATCTCTAAGACCTCTCAGATCCCAAAAGGAATGATCAGGGCAAACAGTTAGGTCTGCATTCATCAGCAATGACGGAATTCGGAGTTTCCTAGAAAGGATGGACACAGCGAAAACCCGAAAAAAGGGCATTGCGTGGTTAGTCAAAAAAAAAAAGAGAAGAAGAAGAGAGAACTGGTCGCATCTGGTTTAAGCAGAGCAAGATACGGAAGAAAGCAGTGACGGCGGCAGACAGTAAAATGAGAAAAATGTACAGATCTGAGGGGTCCAGACCGGAAGGTGGCGCCCAAGTCAACAATTTCACAGTGGCCTGTGATGACAATGCTACTGAAAATACCAAGCACTCCAAGTCCCGTCTGACCTTGGAAAATTTCTTTGATATTGCAAACACAGGCACACACTGACACACTTGTTTTCTCTATAATTGTTCTGCTTCACTGTTTTGAGCTCCACATGGGGCTACTAACCTGAGTTGATAAACTCTGAACCTTGGCAAAGGCCGCTTCCAGCTGCAATGGGCAAAAGGCTCGGAGCAAAAAGAGAATAAGAGAAATGTTTTGCATTCTCCAGCTATTCCACAACTAACATGTTGTCTTGTCCTACCTTTACAGGTTCAGCTAAAGGGGAATGACGGACATCTTCTCCAAAATCCCCAGCGGAGTTCCTTCAGTAAACGGAGAATAATAACCTCCAAAATCCCCAGTGGAGGGCCTTCAGCAAACAAGGAACAACGCCCTTACATCCCCAGTAGGGTCCTCCCAAGCAACAAGAAAGTGATAACTGATGATATAAACTTCTCAAGCCTCGCCCAGTCTGAAGAGGCCGGCTTTGCAAAGAAGAGCAGAAAAAAGGCAAGCAAGCTTGCATCAATCCCTGGTGGAGTCTCTTGCACTCAACAAAAGTGCAGACGAACACGAAGAATTCGCACCTAAGCGAAAAGGAAAATGACAGCGTGAGGAACCCCATTTATCCCCAGCGGAGCACCACTTCCAAGGGAATTCCCACGCCTGTCAGAAAAGCCCGACCAGAGAGAAGGGGCAATGAGGAAGGGATCAAGACTAATCCCCAGTAGGAGACTTCGGCCTCGTAAAGCTAACCAGAAGGTGCACTGCAGAAGAAGGACTGACAAGACATGAAGAAGAATGAGCATAAATGAAGATATCATCGGGCAAGATGGCCCCTTTTGTACTTTTTGATTTCACACTTTTGTAAATAGAGTAGAGCAGGTGTGTGGGCTCCCTTGAGGCGCTGGACAGCGCTTGAAGCACCTCCTCACCAACAGCAGCTCCTCCTCCACTCTTCCTTCCTCCTTCCTCCATTCGGTCCGCATCCTTAAGCCAACCCTTGGCCATCAAATCCCTAAAAAAAAAAAACTATTAAGAGCCTTAAGTAAAAGACACAACAAGATGGATCAGAAATCTGAAGACACCTAAAAGCTTTAATGGAACAAACAAGAAAAAAAGAATATTGTCAAGCGTCTGGCATCAATGCCGAAACAGGTTGGCGAGCTCAAGTCCAATCTAATCTTTTTCAAACCTAAATCAAATGCAGAAGAGTTGCCCTAAAAAAACCCGAAAGCAAAGGGTGAGGAAACTCTGAAGCCGGGAAGTGACGCCACATGACTTGGCCGCTTCCCTCTCAAAGTGAAAATTTCAAAGGACTAAGCTCGTCGACCATGTCGACAGAAATGCCAGGCGCAAAAAGGAGATTCTTTTTCTCTTTGCCGTTCATCCACAAGGTGACTCCGGCAAAGAGGGGCAGCTATAAGCACCTCATTTTTGCGCTTCCAGAAGAACCGGAAATGCAAACCTTGGACAAAAAGTCAAACCTGAGGAGTCAAAATTTGACCCTTTGATCAAGTGATAATTGGCCACCTTGCTTTATCCCATTGGATAGAGCATCCCGACATGAGTCCAACGCAACTGAGTTTGCTGGAATCGGAGCCCGAATGAAGGTTCGGTGGGCTGGTCAACTTGAGGGAGAGCTGAAAGTTGACTTTTCCTCGAACCCCGTGCCAAGTGCTTAGCCCTATGTCGTTGAATAAGGGGCTCCGATACGAGTCTAACGCAATTAAGTTTGCTCAAATCGGAGTTCGGGTAAAGGAGATATGAGCTGTTAAAGTTTCCGCGCAGCAAAACCAGAAACTGCGCACGTGGCACAGGAACTGCACACGTGGCAGCCAACGCAGCAAAATATCTCGGGGACCAAATCTTAAATATCCAAAATTCACAGGGACCAATCCGTAGATATCCAAAAGTGTCAAATCGGTCGAATCGGTCAAGTCGAAGGGCAAATCCGTAATTTTCCAAATTGTATCCGGTCAAATATACCGGATACACTAGCTCCTCTTCATGACCGGACTCAAAGGCCGGATACAAGAAGATTTTCGCGCGAGATTCGCGCCGATCGCTCGACAAATTCGCGGCGGCATTTAAATTTCAAATGATTATAGTTTGTATCCGGTCTTGAAGACCGGATACAAAGGAGTGCCTATGTATCCGGCCATAGAGGCCGGATAAGGAGAGGCCTTAGTGTATCCGGCCTGAGTTGCCGGATACATTAAGTTTGTCTATAAATAGGAAATAGCAGCTCATTTCCGGGGGTTGGTTGTTTTTGCTGTTCTTGAGCTCTCTTCTCTCACCTGCTCCCCTTCGAATCCACCCTCTTCCAACTCCCTTTGGCCCTTCATCACCTCTCCACACCACCCAAGCCCTTCTTATCCTCCTCTTCCTCCTTCATCTCCATTCACAACCCAACAAGAGGAGGAACTACTGCTGTTGCTGTCGAGAGGGAGAGCTTCCAGCAGCTGTCCTACATCCAAGAGGTGCATCCACACTGCCTAAGCACTCAAGGACCCTGTGCGCGTGGTCGCACGGGTAGGTACGTCTCCTAAAGGGTAATTCGGGAATGTTGGAGTCGCCACCGCCTGATGGGGTGCAGGCGGACACCTGGGTGCCTAAGTTCTTCTACTAAGGCTTGGTCTGCGGCTTGAGATTCTAAGTAGGTTCTCGGTTGCGGTCTGGGGAAGTCCGTAGACACCTTAGTCCACCCCGTCAAATGACGGGTCCCATAAGTTTCCCTGGTTTGAGTCAACTCTGGTCTCTCACTCACCCGATTCCTATTCCAGCATGTAATTTTGATTAAGTCTAGCGGGACCGCCAAAGTGGTGTGGGTCCCTTTACTTGGTTTTATCTTTCTTAGCTTAAAGTGGTGTGAGTCTGATGGGGCGGGCCCCGTTGGAAGGCCCGCGGGTTCCTTGGTGGGCTTGGTTGAGCCCACGTGTCCCTTGGTGGGCCTCGGTCTAAACCTGAGAGACCCTTTGGGCTTTGGTTCAAGTGAATTGATTTTACTTTGAAGTTCAGTTTGGTTATTTAAGTGATTTCTATGCACAAGTGGGTCGGGACTGTTTGTGGGCCCTTGAGTGGGCCCCACAGTTGTTTGCCAAATGATTTGAGATTTATCTTGCTTAAGTTTCCAAAGTAGGCCAGGATTTGGGCTTGGGGCCCTTTACCTGGACTTGGGCTTGAAAGCCCAAGACTTCCTGAGTTAGGGTTTTGAAACCCTAACCTTAGTTGGTTAATGGGCTTGGTGGGCCCGATAGGCCCTGCCTTTGGTCCCGGCCAAACCACGACCTAATTTAAGCATGCAGGCCCCGCATAGGGCTTGGGTGGGCCTCAAGTGGTCCGGCCCGCCCAGTTCCTTTGATTATCTTATTTAAGTACGATTCAATGGTTCAGGCTGGGTGGGCCCCGTTGGAGGGCCCACTGGAAATCAAGTCAGACCGGGTGGTCTGGGTCCCATGTTGGGTTCCCGGGTGATCCGGAAACCCTATTGGCATATTTGGTTTGGTTTGAGAATGTCACCCCATAGTCAAAAATCATGAAATACACAAAATATACGAAAATCACATACACTGGGTCCAAGGGGTATTCTCGGAATTCAAAAAATATAGGCCATTCGGCCTTAAAAGGGTAGGCGCCGACCTCCGGGCGCTAGGCGCGAGGTCAGCGCGAGGTGGGCGGACCGAAAAAAGCGAAAAAACACCTAAAAACGAAGTGGGCGCACCCAAAATGAGGTGGGCGCGAGGTGGGCGCGAGGTGAGCACGAGGTGAGCGCGAGGTGAGCGCATCCAAATTTAGGTGGGCGCGAGGTGAACGCGAGGTGAGCACGAGGTGAGCACGAGGTGAGCGCGAGGTGAGCGCGAGATGAGCGCATCAAAATTTAGGTGGGCGCGAGGTGAGCACGAGGTGAGCACGAGGTGAGCGCGAGGTGAGCGCGAGGTGAGCACGAGGTGAGCGCATCCGAATTTAGGTGGGCGCGAGGTGAGCACGAGGTGAGCGCGAGGTGAGCGCGAGATGAGCGCATCCAAATTTAGGTGGGCGCGAGGTGAGCGTGAGGTGAGCGGAGGTGAGCGCGAGCTCAGCGCGAGGTGAGCGTGAGCTCAGCGCAGACCCTGACTCTCTGTTTTTTCTCTCCAAACTCCATTTCCTACTGTTTTAAGCTCTGTAACTAGTTTCTAGGGATCCTTAGAACCCCAGCAGACCTCTAACATACTTGGAAATTAATCTAACCTAAGTTGTGAGGATCAAACCTCTTTGCAAACCTTACAGAACATGCATAAAACTAACTAACAAAACACGATTAAGGAAGAAGGGAAAGGGGGGTTTTATCGGGATACAAGAGAGGTGCGATCACAGGGAACATGCTCCCCTTCGAATTCGAATCAAGCAAACAATGACAAACAAGATATCAGAGATGCATGGGAAGCCTGATTTTCATATATATATTGAACGAAAGAAAGTGGAGAGCTCACCTTGGTTCTAGGTCTCTGTAGAGTAGGCCGGAGGGTCCCTTGGAGTCAACGAGCTGCTGCCGGAGCACCAACAGCAAGATCCTCTTCGGGTTTGATGAGGAAGAAGAGGAAGGGAGGGAAGGAGTGTGTCTGGTCTTTACTTAAAAATCCCGAACTCCAACCATCCGAACCAACAAAAAAAATGCAGAACCCCTGCAAATGAAGGCTGCTGGAGCTTTTATAGAAGGAAAAATGGGCATCCGCCCACTTTGGCGCCCAGCTCCTGTCGCTCGGCGCGAGCGACAAAATCATTAAAACATTAAATGCCGCCGCGGGTTTGTTTAAAAAATCCGAAAATTAAGATATGGTCCCTGGGATATTTTGGTTTAATATTATTTTATTCAGATATTTTCAAATATTTTCAGATTGGTCCCTGGGATATTTTGAATGTTTAGATATTTACGGATTTGATCCCAGAGATATTTTCCTGCGCAACTTGCCACATGTGCAGCTTTTTGCCACGTGAGCAGTTTGCTGGTTTTGTTGCTCGGGAATTTCGTCAGCTCATATCTTCTTCATCCGGGCTCCGATTTGGGCAAACTCAGTTGCGTTAGAATCGTATCGGAGCCCTATATCCAATGGCATGGGGGTAAGCACCTGGATCGGATTTCACCAGAAAGTCAACTTTTGGCTCCGCCCAAGTTTGACCGCCCGCAGAACCTTCATCCGGACTCCGATTCCTGCAAACTCAGTTGCGCTGGAATCGTGTCGAGATCCTCTATCCAATGATATAAAGCAAGGCCTCTGGATCGGATTTTAGCAGAAAGTCAACTTTTGGATTCGCCCAAGTTTGACCGCTCGCAGAACCTTCATCCGGACTCCGATTCCTACAAACTCAGTTGCGTTGGAATCGTGTCGAGATTCTCTATCCAATGATATAAAGCAAGGTGGCCAAATATCACTTAATAAAAAAGTCAACTTTTTGTCCCCTCGGGGTTTGACTTTCTGCCAGGGTTTTGAGCTGTTTTGCTGTCTTTTAGCACATTTTTTTGTTTTCTTATTTTCTTTTCTTTTCCTCTTTTTTTTTTTTTTTTTTGGTTTGATCAAAATTTGGGTGCTTACAGACCCTAAGGTGAGGTTCCTAGACATGTTTAGTTTAACATATATTAAAAGTAGGATTTTCTGCTGTTTTTTATGTTCCCTCCTCCTTCCCTTGCATGAATTCACTTTCATGGTGGTTTAACCATGCATTTTTTATCTTCCTCATGGCACGAAGCCACCCCCACTGAGAAGTCCATGTAGGCCCTCCTTAAGAGTCATGAGAACTCAGTCTTTACATGTTTTAGTGTTCATACATAGCTGTTTTAGTCTATTGCTAGGAATACTTAAGAAGGGAGCATGTTCCCTCTCTTGTTGGCATCAAATGTATCCCCATAAATCCCCCTCCTCTTTCCCTTCTCTGGAGATTTCGGGATGAGCCGTAAGCCTAGGCTTAAACCTAGCTAGATGTCCTTTCTTTGCTTGGATTTCTTACTAAATTTTACATGTGCATTGCCATGCATTCTAAAGTCCTACAGCATGCATTATTTGGGTTGTTTTGTGTAAGTTACCTTCTAGCATGATTATTGGGTATGCTGTTTAGTTATCCCACCACCCTAGTAGCATGTTAAGACATTCCTAACCTGGCCATTTACCTTAACTTGCACAATTGAAGAGCCAAACACCTGCTGTCACATGCGATGCATGATAGTATGTGTATGCATTTCATTATGTGGAGTATGTTTTTTTGATCATCTTGACATGTTGTTACTATGGGGAGTCGTGCATGTAGTTTGTGTGAGTCTGGAGACCGAGTAGGGACACTTTGGTCCCCATTTCAATAGCTAGCTTGACCCAAGATAATAAGAAGGGCAGCAAGTCCCCTACCCTTGCTAAGAAACCAGGAAAAGAAGCTAAATGAGGCTTCCCCCTTGAACCTGAACCAATGTGGGCCCATCCAGGGGCCCACACAGCCCATAGAAGGTCCTGGGAACCCCCTGGAAACACCCCGAATGGCAGAACCTAAAAAAGGGCCCTTTCAGGGTGATCTGGCAACTCACGCCGGATCACCTAGGGTTTATGCATATCCGGCCATAAAGGCCGGATCACCTAGGGTTTGCTTGTGTCCGGCAACCAAGGCCGGACGCATACAGAAATGTGATTTTTGTGTGTTTTGATGTCCTTGGCCGAATTTTTGTGATGATCTTCACCAAAACCATTGATCCAGCAGGGTTCCTGGGCCACCCGGGAACCCAATTTGGGACTTGGACCATGGTCCAACTTGGAAACACTTGTGGGCCTTCCAACGGGGCCCACCAAGCTCGATAAATATAAAGGCATGCAATTAAGCAACCTAAGTGAAATGAACCATTCGAATCAGGTGGGCCAAACCCAATGCGGCCCACCCGAACCTTGATGTATGGAATAATGCGAATTGCATGGTTTGGCCGAGACCAAGGGCAAGGGCCTATCGGGCCCGCCAATGCCCACTAACCAAACCGAGAGAATGGCTCAAGCCCTAACTTCATAGAATTTGGGCTTTCAGGCCCAAAACTGGATCGTGGGCCCCAAGCCCAGTGACCAGCCCATTCTTGGCAAAACTAGATAAAATAGTTCCAAAGCACCCTTGGAAACCATCATGGGGGCCCACCCTGGGGCCCGCCAACCAATGCAGTCCAACCCTTCGCATGAAAATCACCTAAAAGTTCAAACTTAAACAAATTAAGTGAAATCAACTCATTAACCTAAGCCCAAAGGGCCTCCTAGGTTCCACAGAGGCCCACCAGGGGCACATGGGCTTACCCAAGCCCACCAAGGACACCTTAGGCCTTACAACGGGGCCCACCCAATCAGACTCAGACAACTTAAGCAAAACAAGATAAAATCAACTAAAGGGACCCACACCACTCAAGTTGTCCCGCCAAGACTTAACTAAATTGCATGCTGGATTAGGAATCAGGTGAGAACCAACTAGAAAGCTGACTCAAATCAGGGAACCCACGGGACCCGTCATCCGGCGGGGTGGACTGGGGTGTCTACGGACTTCCCCAGAACACAACCGAGAACCGACTTAGAATCTCAAGCCGCAGACCAAAGCCCAAAATAGACTAACTTAGGCACCCAGGTGTCCGCCTGCACCCCATCAGGCGATGGCGACTCCGAATTTTCCCGTGCCGCGTTCCAGATGCGCGCACAATTTGAATCGATTTTCTTTTGATCATTTACTTCACTTAAAATGGGTTAAGTGGTCAAATTGGATAAAAAGAGCCCAATGTGGACTTAACCCCCAAATTGAGGTGCTTGACCTGTTTTTTGGTTTGAACCAACTTTTATTTTGTCATTTTCACCTTTGAGTTGAGTTAATTTGTTCAATTTAGGTGAATATGTTCAAAATGATCTTAATCCCTTGATTTGGGTGAATTTGGAATGGTTTAAATGCCATTTATCTTATTTGGAGCCCCTGCCCATTTGCTTATATGACTTAGGGATGAAAGAACCCAGGAATGTTTGATAAGCACGGCTGGAAAAGGATTTTGGCTTAAAACCGTGCATTCAGAACGGTTTGGCTGAAACTGCATATATTCTGCGGTTGCATCAAAAATGCAAGAAACCGCACATTCAGGACGGTTTTAAGCCAGAAATCAGATTTTTGAATTGTTTCTTTTTCCAATTGGTTTTATTAGCTTGATTACTTGCCCAAACACTCTGTTCACCATTGGGTGGCTTCCGGATTGCCCCAAATTGGGCATTTGACACATCAAACGGTACTAAAACCCACATATATCATGAACTTTTATGAGATTGCATAAGGAGACCACAAATATGCACAAAAAGATCCTTTACAATAAAGGAAATGGATTACAATACCAATTGGCCTTCAAGGGCATAAATCAAAATAAAATTACAATTTAGCCTCTTTGGGCTTCAAAAGAGGAAGAAAAAATCCTAAACTAAAATTAGAGGATGCCCTCTACATCAGCAGCTCCTGGGTGTCATTCCCATGCAACTTTCCTGCAAAGAAGAGGATTAGTAATATTTAGACAAAGGAGGGCCTAGGCTCCCACCAAAATGAACACCCAATGCATGGATCTTGGACTTTGGGTTGCCTCCTATGGGCATTTGGGTAGAATGACACCTAAGAAGAGTAAAAACTCTCCCTACGGGCTACACCAATCCTAGGATACAGCAGCTTTCTGGGAATACAAATCCCAACCAAATGGAAATCATGAGCTTGATTTTACAAAGTATAGAGGTCATCACAAGAAATAAAATGAAAATACCTTGTTACCTCATGTTTACCTTCAAAATGGTGTCCATATCATACCTTGGATCACCTGAGCCATGCAAGATGGCCTTCCCTCATTACAAACCCTTTTCCCATCGCATTTGGTTTACTTTGGCCAAAATTGTGTTTCTTCACCTTCAAGCGTGGGGGTTTTGGGTTTTGGCTTATTGGCAACTTAGAGCTCAAGCCTAGTGTATGACCAGAATTCTAGATCCACCATGTCATCACATCATTGGCTCAAAGCTTCTAAGGTGAATGTTTTCACTTTCGCTTTCCGAAGTAACGACCTCGGTGCGCCAAGCTACACACATTCTTTGTTCAACTTCCTATAGGTTATAGGTAGGTCATGTAAAAAAGAAAAAGGTGCACAAGTGCATTTGAAAAAGTGGGTCACATTCAACACAACGTCCCACCCTTGCCACTCTTTTTTCGTAGCCATGCAAACCATACACATTCACCAAGGCATGGTAAAGAGATCAAATTTGATAAGTAATCACAAGCATATCGAGGTAATAAAAAACCTAGCATGTTCAATCTAAACATGCATTCACACAAATCATGTAAGCATGGAAGTATGTTATCATTTTATACAAAAGAGCATTCAATCATGGTGAGCATGCTTTTGACATATTCAAGACATCTCTTTAAAAATCCTGATCACATGCTCAATGACATTAAAGTCCTAATCAAAACATACTCAGCATATAAACATGGTAGCCTAGCATGGTAAGACTAGCTAGGTCTCTTAACATGACTTTGAACATAACTAAAGCATACACACATCACATGCCATATTTCCTAAGATCTTACATTCTCTAGGAACAGAAGCATTCAAATCAGCATGCTTATTACAATCAATCAAAACAACAAACAATCAATAAAATCAAACAAAGAATAAGCAAGCAAAACATGGCTCAATTCCTACAGTCCCCAGCGGAGTCGCCAGTTGTGAGACATGGAAATGTCATCTAGGATGACTTCCAATATCATCACGCGGGGATCAATAAAAGTTATGAGTCGCCACCATCCATGTTAAGGTGTGAATGGACACCAAAGGGTTCATAGAAGCCAAATAGAGCTAAAGTAACTCTAAGATAAGGAAAAATCCAGAGATCAGGTAAGGGGAATTATTTATGAGCAGGGGAAGGTGTTAGACACCCCCACTCATCCGTCTAAGACGGTTGCCACATGCTTGCTTATGCTAAGAATTGTTTGCTAATCAAAAAGGACAAGGGTTGCTTAAAAGTAAGCAAAATGTGAGTGATTATTCCACATGAGTAGTCTAATAAATATGAACTCTCTCCATTGATATATCACCTCTTAGAACTTCATGAGTGAATCAAATTCAAGGTGAAAATTAAAGCAAAACCAATTCAAGGCAAATCTGGAAAAATCTGGCTAAAAGAGATTGAAAGCTTCGATTAACCATATCTGATTCAATTTAAATCCAAATCCATTGAAACCAAAGCCATTTGAAAACTGGTATATAGTAGAGTATACAGTAAAAAAATTCAGCTCAATCCGACTTAAAATGAGAGAGAATCCACATATGAAATCTGCTGTTATAACTTAGAAAAAGCGATGAGTAGGCATTTTCAAAGTCCTATTCGTGGAGTTTGGCTCAATAAAAATCCATGAAAATTGGTATGGAGGAAGTATGTGGTGCCATCTTTCCAAAGAGATAAGCCTCACCCCAAAATCTATCTGGATGTGGCTTGTGTGCCCTCCTGAACAGGCTTAGAAGACCACAGATTAGCTCTTGACTATGCCAGCGAACAGCTCTGAGTCAATCCAGCACACAGGCCTCAAATCAAATCAAAATCTGCTGAAACCAGTTGGAAATGAAAATAGACTTCTTAAAAAAAACTCAGAAACAGGAATCACTCGAAACGGATTAAAATTGAGCAAATGGTGCACCATCAAAGCGGCAAGTTTAGCAATCTGGGCTGAACTGACTTACAGACTTTGAACAGATGGTGTCAATAATTGGCTCCATAAAAGCAAATGAAATTTTCCAGATATAAACTAGACATATTCATCTATCACATCTCTTTGGAATCACTCAAAAATTCATCCAGAGGATGAAGTTATAAGCATTCTAAGACAGGCCACAGATGCTGCCCTGTTTTGAAGTTTTTGAAGAGAAAAGCCAAACTAGTGTATGTGTGCAAGTGAATTCGACCAAAACTCTTAAAAATCAACAATAACTATCTCATGAGGTTCTAAAATTCATTCTGAAGCCAATAATTTCAGATTTCCCGGATTAAACATGGAAATCCAAGATCTAGCTTATTTGATGAAAAATGATGAAAAGTGTGTGAATATGTGGAAATCCGTTCCCTAGGAGAAGGATGGAATCCATTGCTATTGAGAGCAAGGATTCACACATTTTTTCCAGAAACAAGTGCAAAAACATCAGAAAAATCATCCATAGGCTCAAAATAACCAAATAGCATGCTCTTCATCACTTGTAGGTTCTAAGCCTAGAGGATCCATTCCTTCTTCTTTTTCCCAAGGCTCTCTCTTCACGTTTTATGGCTAGAGAGGATTCCCAGGTACTTTGGAAGAGGTTTGGGGCTTCAAAGAGATACAAAATGGCCTTACACTACAGAAAGGTAGAAGATGAGAGTTGAAATTGTAAAGAGAATACTGGAAATGAAATGAAGCTTTACCTTTGGTAGCTTGAACACTTGAGGCAGCAATCCAGCAGAGTTTTCCTTTTTCTTGCAGAGCTTCCAAGCTTCAAATTATCAGCCATTTGCAAGAGGAGGACCCTTCTATTTATAGGCCAAGCCAAGGGTAGAAAGGTCCCAAGGGTAGGCCTAAAAACTCTTCTAGATTATTCCAATTCTCCTTGAAGGCTTGAATTGGAGTAATTTATCAAGTTTCGGAGGGTGAAATAGGGAGTTCAAGTCCCTGAGAGAGAGGTAATATGCGTAAATAAGGCTCAGAGATCGAGCCATTTCGCAAATCCCTGAAACAGCCAAAACCGTATACTCAGTGCGGTTCCTACAGAACCGTCACTATATGTGCGGTTTTTATGCAAATTCATCTCAACCGCACATACAGGGCGGTTCCAATTCAGTTACGCTCGTCATGATTGCTGTCGACGTGTCTCAATGGCCGAAGCTTCCGGAAGCCACGTGGCAGCCCGCGCGATAAGCATGAACATCAACCGTGCTGTGTATATGGTTGCAACCGTACATACAGGGCGGTTGAGACCAAATTCTCAAAAACCGCACATTCAGTACGGTTAGCACCTTTTTTGAGTGTTTTTGAGTTTTTGACAAATTTCAATGCTCAAATAAGGCATTTAAAGTTCTTTTTGAGAGTTCTCTTATATTGAGGTGCAATTTGGGGTGTCTACAACATCCGAATGAATTTTTGTATGAGGCTAGTTTCGTTTGAAAGATGGCCATACAGACTTCACTCACACCAAATTTCATGGATTTACATGGAGCCGATTTTTCTAAATGATTTTCCTAAGTTGCCCACTTATCACTTTTAATTATCTCCAGCAGCAGATTTCAAAGGAGAGTAACTCCTAGGATTTTAATCGGAATGGACTGAAAATTTGCATGAGTCTTCTATCTATTATAATCTTTCAAATGAACTTGGTTTGATTCAATTTAAATTGGATTTGAATGATTTCAAGACAAATGGTTCTTGCTTTTACCGAATCTTCCGGATTTGACTCAACTTGGTTTTGTGCAAATTTTGCTTTGATTTCCATCTTTTGGTGATATTCCAGAAGTGATATTGACATAAAAGAGGATCTGGAATTCATTTGGATTTTCATGTGAAGATATCATACATTTGTCCTTTTTCAAGGTTTTTAATGATTTTTAGCAAGCTTTCTTATTTTTTAGCATTAACAACACTTGGCAACCACCTTGTGTGGGTGAATGGAGGTGCCTAACACCTTCCCCCATTCATAATCTAATCCCCTTACCCATCTCTGGATTTGATTTTCAAGTAGAGTTATTTTTACTCTAGAATTTGCCTTTTAGCTCTTTTTGCTTATTTTTGAATCTTTTGGTGTCCATTCACACCCCAAAAATCTGAATGGTGGCGACGCTCCCAATTTTACGTTGAGCCCGTGTGTTGACGGAGGGGAAATCATCCCGGTGATTTTTCCCATGTCTCACAAGGCCCAGGCCCAAAACCAAGCCTCAACCTCACATCAAGCACCGCCACCTCAAGCCTACATTCCACCTCCTGCTCAACCCATGCCTGAACCCATCTCTGAGCCAGTCCTTGAACCTATCTTGAATAGGGAAAACACCATGGAATCTGAAAAGGAGATAGAGAAAGAGAAGGCTAGGGAGGAAATGGAAAGGAAACTCTTGCACAAGATAGAAAGGATTCAGGAAGAACTCAAGGAGGTGAAGGGGGAAACAGCTACAGAGGTACCACCTTCGACGACCTGTGCATGTACCCAGATGCATGCCTACCGGCCAAGTTCAAGTGTCCTGACTTCAGTAAATACAATGGCACAGGATGCCCAATGAGCCACTTGAAACTATACTGCGGGGCTTTGTGCCAGTTTGGCCGGGATGACGGCATACTGATCCAACTCTTTCAGATGAGTTTGACAGGGTTAGCCTTAAGGTGGTTTGCCACGGTGGACCATGGAAGGATCAGAAGGTGGAAGGACTTGGCTAACGCCTTCTTGGACTAGTATAAATTCAACTCTGAGATCGTGCCAGACCGGTACGACATGATGAGGATGAACAAGGGGAAAGATGAATCTGTACGGCAGTATGCCAAGAGGGGGAGAGAGGCCGCCTCCCAGGTTAGGCTGCCCATGCTGGAACCCGAGATGATCTCAACGTTGTGGGCACACTGGGGCAGCCCTTCTATAACCATCTGGTGGGGCAGATCACCACCAATTTTGCTGGCCTGGTACAGGTGGCAGACCGGATCAAGGAAGGGGTCAGGTCAGGAAAGCTCATTAACTACTCTACTTTGACTGGGCAATCTGATTCCACCGCTTCCTTGGAAGAAGGGAGCTGGGTTCAAGAAGAACGGAGCCAGGAAAGAAGGGGAAGTGAATCTAGTCCAAGCTCCTTCCGCCAAGAAACCGCTCCATGTCAACATCTCTACATCCCAGCAGGCCCAACAGGCCCAGCACTCGTATCAGACCCCGCACAAGGTCAATTTCTCCCCCTCCGTGGCAGCAAATCAGAGGAGGGCTTTTACTAAGGAGGAGAGGGAAGCCTGGATGGCAGCAAGAAGGAGCTGAGTCTTTACTCCCCTTCCTGTGTCTCTTTCCCAACTATTACCAACCCTGCTGAAGGGGGAGTATGTGACCCTGAAGGAGCCCAACCCAAATGCCTCGAAGGGGAGGAATTTTGATCCAGCCATCACTTGTGACTATCACATGGGTGCACCAGGCACTCTACTGACACTTGCTGGATGCTGAAGCATGCGGTCCAGGACCTGCTGGACCAGAAGGCCCTGGTTTTTAATAATGCTGCTCCCGCCTCGTCGGGAAATGATATCGGGCAAAACCCTCTGCCTTACCACAATGGGGCAGGCCCATCCAATTCCATCACTGCAATATCCACCATGAGAAGGTCCTTTGACCCATCTCAGCTTATAGCTCCCATAGGGACCTCGGTCAAGGTCCATTTTTTCCAAGAGAAAGAAGAAGAGGAGGTCAATATGGTCTCCCAGAAAAATGATCATACTGCTAAGGACATTAGCTCCTCTCTAAACCGGGTCTCCTCTCTTATGGCCCAAATAAACATTACAAGGCCTCCTTTGGTCTTCAATTGCGGTCCATCCCCTATACGCCAACCAAGCCATCAAAGGCTCCATTGGTCGTCAACCTCGACCCCACTACCACATCCATCACCTCTTCAGTTCCATCAGCCACATCTGGGTCCAAACTCCAACCCATGGATGTAAACATTCCTGCTTCCTACAGTATCCCTAGACTGGCCTATACATCCCGATCCAAACTCCAGCCGTTAGTGGTTAATGTCCCTAAACTAGCCTATTCTGAGGCTGCTATACCATGGAATTACAGCGAGGGGGTCACGGCTACGGTTCCGATGGTCAAGAACCAGAACCAGGAGGAGGTGAACCTCATGACGAGGTCGGGAAAATGTGTGGAAGGAGTAGAGAAAGAAAAAGAAACAGATGTGGAGAGAGAGAGAAAAGAAACAGAAGAAAAAAGAAAGTTGAAAGGAAAAACAAAAGTAGGAGAAGACACCCCCCAGGGTGCAGAAAATGAAGCATCAGACCTCATAAAAATAATAAAAAAGAGTGAATTCAATCTTGTGGATCAGTTGAACAAGGTCCCGGCCCAGATTTCAATTCTGGGCCTTTTGCTAAATTCTGAAAAGCACAGGGACACATTGTTAAGGGTGCTACAAAGTGCACATGTATCCCAAACCATCGATCCGGACCAACTAGGCAAAATGGTTGGTCAAATCTTGTCACATAATGTGATAAGTTTCTCCAAAGGTGAGATAAGCCCAGGTGGGTGTTATCATGTTGACCCTTTGCACATCACAGTGCTTTGTAAGGGTAATATGATCGCACGGGTGTTAATTGACAACGGGTCGGCGTTAAACGTCTGCCTGCTAATCACTTTTGTCAAGCTTGGTCTGGATCAGTCGAAGATCAATTAGAATGGGAGGATAATGAGAGCTTTTGACAGCTCTAAGACACAATCCCTAGGGGAGATTGAATTGCCGGTCACAATTAGACCGAATATTTTCAACATCACATTTGAAGTGATGGATATTCCAGCAGCCTTCAATCTGCTCCTAGGAAGGCCGTGGATATACTCGGCTAGGGCAATACCATCCACGCTCCACCAAAGGGTGAAATACATAAGAGGGCAAAGAGTGATAACAGTCCTAGCTGAGAACTTGGTGCCTCCTATTGTGTCACCTGATGTACCCTTAATAAATGTGGATTTGACTGTTAACAAGATTACATTCCATTCGTTTCAATTTGAGACGGTCAATTTCATACCTGGGGGGTGTGAGAAAAAAATAAAAGAAGGGGACAACTGCAGAGAAAATGGTAAGGAAAGTAATGGAGAAATACCACTTTCACCCGGGGAAGGGCCTGGGAATAAATTTGCAGGTGATGGTGGAGCCAATCAGGGCCAAGAAGCTGATTCCTAAAGTAGGGTTGGGATTTAAACCCCGAGATTGGAGGAGGATAAACAAGAAGAAGGAGGGAAAAAAAGTAAAGGAAAATTCCCCCATCTAAGGGAAAATTTTCCGAAACCCTCGTGCATCATCCAACTGTCTCTCCCCATGGACCAATCCAAACCCCAGTACCGAAATGTCAATCCTTACCAAAAGCCTTCTGTTCCAACCATGCAACTCCATAACCCATCTTCTACAGTTGAAATAGCGGATGGGCCTGGGCCACAGCCAGAGCAGCAGATAGACTTCTCTGAAGATGTTGGGGCTTTCTTCGCCATGACTGAGGGCGATAAGACTGAAGCAAACATGGACCTGCCGTTCATTGACTGGGCAGCAGTAAAGATTCCAGATTAGGTCATATCTGGACTGGGCCCCGTAGCAGAAAAGGGCAGTACCCAACCGGTGATGATGGCATCGGATTCTGGGTTTGAGGAGCAGGCTTGCACAATTTCCCCTGCTCTTGAAAATTTTATATTGAACAATTGGGAGGAAACTCCCCTTACCTTTGAAGCAGCGTTTGTTTGGCAAACTGACGCGGCTTCCAAAAAAAAACTCCAATAGTGGAATGCCATTTCCCTGAAGGTTCAAGTGAGCCTTCGTCTTCAGGGGAATTATGTTTAGAAGGCTCACAAAAAAACCAAAAAGATTTTTCTATTTTTTTTAGAAAATTTAAATTTTTCAAAAAGGTCCAAACCAATTATGAACCTTATAATCAAACCGAATTGGACCAGGTTGAATATGAGTTCGACTTCGAGCTCGACTTTGACCTCATGGGGATCGAAGAAGAGACTGAGGTCGAAGAAGAAGACGTTCCAAAAGAAATTGAATATCAATTGGAACATCATGAAAAGGTGGTCCAACCTAATATTGAGGAGGCCATTCAATAAATCTTGGGTCCGAAGATAATCCAAAAATAGTGAAAATTGGGGCATGTTTATCTAATGTGCAGAGTGTGGAAATGACATAGTTCTTGGCAGACTATAAGGATGTGTTTGATTGGTCATATCGGGACATGCCAGGATTGGACACTGACATGGTGGTGCACAAGTTGCCAATTTTTCCAGGGGTTAAGCCAATTAAGCAGAAGCTGAGAAGATTGAAAACTGAATGGACCTTGAAGGTCAAGGACGAAGTGATCAAGCAATTCCAAGCCGGATTTTTGGCAGTCTCTACGTACCCTAAGTGGCTTGTAAACATAGTGCCGGTACTAAAGAATGACAGAAAAGCCAGAATGTGTGTGGACTATAGAGATCTGAACAAGGCAAGCCCAAAGGATGATTTTCCGTTTCCACACATCAACATTCTGGTCTATAATACTGCGGTACATAGCCTATTTTCGTTCATGGATGGTTTCTCGGGATACAATCAGATCAAAATGGCTAAGGAAGATAAAAAGAAAACAGCGTTTATCACACCTTGGGGCACCTTCCACTATACAGTCATGCCATTTGGGCTTAAAAACGCTGGGGCAACATACCAGCGGGCCATGACCGCACTATTCCATGACATGATCCATAAGGAGATGGAGGTCTACGTGGATGATATGATTGCCAAATCGTGCAAAGAAGAGGACCACTTGATCAATCTGAAGAAAGTGTTTGATCGTCTCAAGAAGTACAGTCTACGGCTTAACCTGGCTAAATGCGTCTTTGGGGCTACATCAGGAAAGTTGCTTGGATTCATTGTAAGCAGGAGAGGAATTGAAATTGACCCGACTAAAGCCAAGGCCATAATTGAAATGCCAACACCCAGAACAGAGAAGGAGGTTAGGGGCTTTCTTGGAAGAATTCAATATATAAGCCGGTTCATAGCACAACTCACTACTATCTGTGAACCAATTTTCAAACTTCTGAGGAAGGATAACCCGACGGTCTGGAATGAGGATTGCCAGCAGGCATTTGATACAATAAAGAGGTATTTGCTAAACCCACCTGTGCTAGTGCCACCAACTCCAAGAAGACCGCTGATCCTGTGCTTGTCAGTGTTGGAAATATCGATGGGATGGGTCTTGGGGCAGCATGATGAAACTAGTAGAAAAGAAAGGGCAATTTACTATCTGAGTAAAAAATTCACAGAATATGAAGCCAAGTACTCACTGTTGGAAAAGACTTGTTGTGCTCTAGTGTGGGCAACTCAAAGGCTAAGGGATTACTTCCTTAGTCACTCCACATTATTGATATCCCGGATGGACCCTCTGAAGTATTTATTTGAGAAACCGGCACTAATTGGCAGGACGGCAAAGTGGCAGTTGTTACTTTCCGAGTTTGACCTCACTTACATCACTCAGAAGGCGATCAAGGGTCAAGCCATAGCTGATCACCTGGCTGCACATCCTTTGCCAGAATACCAACCGTTGAAGACCAACTTTCCTGATGAGGCAATTCTGTTTACTGAAGAAGAGGAAAGTGAAAGTTCTTGGCAGATGTTCTTCGATGGGGCCGCCAACATGAATGGAAATGGAATAGGGGTAGTCTTGGTCAAACCAGATGGTTCACACATCCCGATTGCGGTGAAGCTGAGATTCCAGTGCACCAATAATATTGCAGAATATGAAGCATGTATAATTGGGTTGCAAGCCGCCATAGATCATGAAGTGGAGCAACTTGACGTATACGGAGATTCAAGTCTTATCATCTTCCAAACAACTGGTGAATGGAAAACCAAGGATCACAAATTGATCCCCTATCACCAGTATTTGGAAGAAATAAGCACAAATTTTACTCGAATTTCCTTTAACTATATGCCAATGGCCAAGAATCAGTTCGCGGATGCGCTAGCAACATTGGCTTCCATGGTCAGCATGCCAGAAGGGGTAGACATCAAACCATTGGAAATTGATGTCAGGGATGAACCGTCTTATTGTCTCGTTCTAGAGGGAGCACCCGAAGAAGAAGCACCATGGTTGTGCGCGCGTCGGAAACGCCATACGGGAGAGTTTCGGAGTCGCCACCGCCTGATGGGGTGCAGGAGGACACCTGGGTGCCTAAGTTAGTCTATTTTGGGCTTTGGTCTGCGGCTTGAGATTCTAAGTCGGGTCTCGGTTGTGATCTGGGGAAGTCCGTAGACACCCCAGTCCACCCCGACGGATGACGGGTCCCGTAGGTTCCCTGGTTTGAGTCAGCTTACTTTGGTTTCTCACCCGATTCCTAATCCGATATGCAACTTGGTTAAGTCTGGCGGGACCACCTGAATGGTGTGGGTCCCTTTAATTGATTTTATCTTGCTTATTTAGGTGATCTGAGTTGGATTGGGTGGGCCCCGTTGGAAGGCCCACGGTGTCCTTGGTGGGCTTGGCTAAGCCCACATGCCTTTGGTGGGCCTTTGTATAGTCCTAGGAGGCCCTTTGGGCTTAGGTTAATAAGTTGATTTTACTTAATTGCTCCATTTGAAGTTTAAGTATTTTTCATGTAAAAAGGTTGGTCTGCATTGGTTCGCGGGCCCTAGGTGGGCCCATGATGGTTGCCAGGATGTTTTTGGTTTATCTTATTTAATTTTGCCAGTATGATTTGGACATTGGGCTTGGGGCCCATAATCCAACTTTTAGGCTTGAAAGCCCAGTTCCTTGAGGTTTAGGGTTTGCACCCTTCCTTGGTTTGGTTAATGGGCTTTGGCGGGCCCGATAGGCCCTAGCCCGGGGTCTTAGCCAAACCACGCAATTTAAACATTATTCCACATATCAAGGTTCGGGTGGGCTGCATTGGGTTTGGCCCGCCCGGTTTGGTTGATTTATTTATCTTGTTTATTTGCATGCAAACGGATTTTTATTGGGCTGGGTGGGCCTCGTTGGAAGGCCCACTAAGATGCCGAGTTGGGCTGGTGGCCCATGTCCCAAGTTGGGTCTTCAGGTGACCCGGAAACCCTATCGGTTTGCTTGGTTTGGTGAAAGTCATCACAAAATTCGGCCAAGGACACAAAATGCTGAAAATGGCATTTCGGCCATGTATCCGGCCTTAGTTGCCGGATACACACAAGCTTTAGGTGATTCGGCCTGAGTTGCCGGATCACCACAAAATTGAATTTTTTGGGGTTTGGTCAATTGGGATCCATCTGTGGGCTTCTTGGGGCCTTCCTACAAGCCCTGTGGCCCCCAGAGAGGGCCCACATTGGTTCAGATTTAGGGAAGGCATCCCCTTTGGCTTCCTCCGGGGATTTCCAGCAAAGATAAGTAGATGGGCAATGGTGCATGGAGGTGCTGCCCTCCTTCCACTTTGGATCACGCTCCTTTACATAGTAGGGACCAAGGTGCCCCTACCTAGTCTCTAGGATCCCACCGGTAGCAAGCATGACTCTTGATGGAGATCAGAAAACAAAGAAGTTGGAAGCATGCTCTATATTATGAAATCGATTAGCATCTCTCATACACTATACAGGGGCAGCAAGAATTAAGCTCCCAGTTTAAGCAAACACAGGATGAATGGCTGGGTTGGGAATTACCTATCAGGCTACTAGGGTGGTGGGAAAGTCCATGAGTGCACTCAATGGTCATGGCGGCAAGCAAGTTACATCCAAGGGCCACGGAATTGCATGTTGTTGTGACTCAGGACAACAACCAAAGGGAAACATTCGAACATGCTATTGAGGCTGAACATGGTCTCGGGTTTCTAAATTTTATGGGGCAGCACCAGTAGGGAGCTTCACACATGCTTAAGGGGTTGAGGTCACCACCAAAGGGGGAAGGGCTTGATGGGGGTCTAGGCTACACTAAAGAGTGCAAAAATACAGGTGAGAAGAGCGGGGGGGGGGGGGGGGGGGGGGGGGGGGGGGGGGCTGCTACTGTCACCAACAGCAGCCCACGTGGGTCATACAAAGGGGGGGCCTAGGGGGGAAGGGGAACAAGTTAATACCAAAAGAACAGCAAATGACAAACAGCAACAAACCTACCAAAGGATCATTGACGATTGCAATTCATGCATGACATTTGTGAGTGCTTTACTTGTGCCCAAAGAGATAAGCATGCATGTGAGGTGTGGTCCCTAGGGACTGATTTTTATGATCGAAGACAGTGGCTTGCATGCAAGAGAACCTAATCCAACATGCAAGAATAAAAAGGAACAAATGTCCACCAGATCCTAGCATGCATGACACTACCGCAAGAGAACCTCGTACAGAGCAAGACAATAACCAAATGCACGTAAAAGCAACACAAGCATGATCTAACGCATCACCTACGACCTCAAGCCAGGTCTGATCCACAGCCTCATGCTCAAACAATAAAAAAACATCCAGCGAAGGGAAAGAGAAGGGGGCTCATAGGGGATACATTGGATAAAAGCCAAGGAACAAACTCCTAAATGATGCTTAAAATGACCCATGGACAGCCACCAAAAGCTACTAAAAGATATGTAAAGAAAACTCCCATGGTCCCAAAAGAGGGGCCTACGTGGGCTTCTTGGTGGTGGCGGCTTTCATGCCGAGCAAGAAGAAAATAGGAGGAAAGGTTGCAAACAAATCTACTTTTAATATATGTTGAACTACCTATGCCCAGGAACCTTACCTGAGGGTTCTTGTGCTTTGGAGTAGGGTGGAGACACCCTTTTGGAAGCCGGACAGCAGCTGGAGCTTGCCTCTCCTTGCATCAGCAGCAACTACCCACCTTCTTGTTGGGCTGTAAGTGGAGATGAAGGAGGAAAAGGAGGATAAGAATGGCTTGGGTGGTGTGGAGAGGTGATGGAAGGCAAATGGAGTTGAAAGAGGCAAGGTTCAGGTGGGAACAAGTGCTGGAAGAAAGCTGAGAAACAGCAAAGGAAGCCAACCCCCGGCAAGAGGTTGCTGCTGTTCTTTTATAGGCAATTTTAATTTATCTGGCATTAAATGTCGGATACACTACATGTCCTTTGTATCCGGCATTTAATGTCGGATACACTGAACCTCCTTTGTATCCAGCATAAAATGTCGGATACAAACAAAATTATTTCAAAAATTTAATGCCGCCGAGAATTTGTCGGGGAATCGGCGCGAATCTCGCCGAGCAAATCTTTGTATCCGACATTTGATGTTGGTTATACACAAACCTATGTGTATCCGATATATTTGACCGGATACAAATCAAAAAATTAAGGATTTGCCCCTCGACTTGACCGATTCGACCGATTTGACCCTTTTGGATATCTACGGATTGCCCCCTGCGAATTTTGGTTTAGTCCCTGAGATTTTTAGTAACTTTTGGATATTTAAGATTTAGTCCCTGAGATATTTTGCTGCGTTGGCTGCCACGTGTGCAGTTCCTGCTCCACGTGTGCAGTTTCAGGTTTTGCTGCTCGGAAACTTCGATGGCTCATATCTCCTTCATCCGAACTCCGATTTAAGCAAACTCAATTGCGTTAAACTCGTATCAGAGCCCTCTATCCAATGACGTAGGGCTAAGCACTTGGCACGGGGTTCAAAAAAAGTCAACTTTCGACTCACCCTCAAGTTTGACCGGCCCACAGAACCTTCATCCGGACTCCGATTCCAGCAAACTCAGTTGCGTTGGAACCATGTCGAGATTCTCTATCCATTGAGATAAAGCAAGGTGGCCAATTTTCACTTGATCAAAAAGTCAATTTTTCACCCCTTAGGGTTTGACTTTTTAGCTAGGTTTTACATTTTCGGCTCTTCTGGGAGCGCAAAAATGAGGTGCTTACAATGGTTTCAAGACATCAAAAATTTCTTGAACAATCGGAGTTTGCCAGAAAATGCCACTTCTACTGAGAAAAGGACAATAAAAAGATTAGCTGGTCAGTTCCTGCTAAGTAGTGGACATTTGTACAAGAGATCACACAATGATATTCTTCTCAGATGTGTTGCTAAGGCTGAGTCAGAAAGGTTAATCGAGATTGTACATGGAGGAGTCTGTGGACCCCATATGAACGGACACATGCTTGCAAAGAAGATCCTGCGGTTGGGATATTATTGGTCGACGATGGAACGTGATTGCTGTATACATGTCAGGAGATGCTATCAATGTCAGATATATGCAGATAACAAGCATGCACCCCCAAGTGAGTTGTACAACATGACATCCCTATGGCCCTTTTCCATGTGAGGCATAGATGTCATCGGCATGATTTCCCCTAAAGCATCAAACGGACACAGATTCATCTTGGTGGCAATTGATTATTTCACTAAGTGGGTAGAAGAAACCTCATATGCGAATATCATAAGCAACCATGTTATTAAATTTTTGAAGCACAATACTATTTGTCGCTATGGACTGCCAAGTGCCATAGTATCAGACAACGCTTCAAATATTAAGAACAAGGACATGAAGAAGATGTGTGAGCAGTTTCAGATCACCCACCATAAGTCAGCTCCATACAGGCCAAAGATGAATGTGGCAGTGGAAGCAGCAAATAAGAATATAAAGAAAATCATTCAGAAAATGGTAGTGAGTTACAAGGATTGGCACAAAATGCTTGCACTTGCTCTACATGCCTACAGAACCTCAATCCGGACTTCAACTGGGGCAACCCCGTATTCCCTGGTCTATGGGATGGAAGCAGTTCTGCCAGTGGAAGTAGAAATCCCATCACACAGAGTGCTCATGGAGGCTGAATTAGAAGAAGCCGAATGGATACAGTCAAGAAGTGATCAACTCAACCTGATAGAAGAGAAGCAATTGAAAGCACTATGTCATGGCCAATTGTACCAAAGGAGAATGGCCCAGGCCTACAATAAGAAGGTGAAGCCCAGAACTTTCCAAGAAGGAAACTTGGTGCTAAAAAAAATCTTACCATTTTCTGAAGATCCTCGTGGTAAGCTCAAGCCGAATTGGGAAGGGCCTTATGTTGTCAAGAAGGTCGTGTCAGGGGGTGCACTCATCTTGACAGAAATGGATGGGACAGACTATCCTGAGCCAATTAACTCTGATGCGGTAAAAAGGTATTTTCCTTGATTGAATATTACTAGGAAATGATCCGAGGCCATTTTTCTTTATTTCCCTGCAAATTTTAATCCCTAGTCTAACCAAGTTGAGCCGGTTTGTTTCTTTGATAAACCTAAACCAGACTTACAGTCTTACATTGGGGCAAAACAAATTGGGGCAAGGCCAATTGGGGCAAAAATAAAGAGAAAAAGAAAAAAAAAAGATCAAAGGTTGAGTTGATCATGTGATCCAAGCTTGAAGAGAAATCAGCACGAGTACTGAGACTGAACAGATTGGGAATAATAGGTTCTATTCGGGAAGAAAAGGAATTTGGGGATGACTCTAAAGGTCCTAAGATGGACGGTTTTGATCCCTCATTATTTTTTGGATTACCCTTTTCATTATTTAACCTAGTTTTAATTCCTTTCATTATGGGTGATTAAGTGTATGGACCAAATTTCAAAAAAAATATAAATAACTAAATAAATAAAAAAAAGGAAAAACTATACTTTGGCCAGTGATGATAAATCAAATACTTTTCATAAAACCTTTGTTTTTACAAGCATCTGAGCATTCTGAGGCCAATAATATAAAAAATTTAATTTTGAATTAAATCCTTTGTCTTTCCACTATTGGAGTTTGCTTTCGTACAAAGGTATGAAAAGAAAAAGAAAAGAAAAAAATGTGCAGGAAATAAGGCTAGTCTCTGTCTCCTAGCTGCTCTTCAAGCTCCCGAATCCGAGCTGCCTGAGCTGCAATAACTCCAGAATCCCCCTCTGCAGCGGGATCACCCAAGAAGGAAATAATCTCATCTAAAGGGTCTACCTGATCCTCATGCTCCTAAGGCTGGCTAAAGCATTCTGGTGCCTCTGCCTCAGTGCTCGGACTTCAAAGCAGTGAGCCTGCCTCTGCTCCTCAAGTTGCTTTTCCACAGCAAGACGGCGGGATACCTGCTCTGCAAGTTGCCTCTCCATGTCAAGGCCTCGTATCCTAAGCTCTTGGGCCTCTCGTACCCATATCTGCTGAAGTCGCTTGTGAGAAGCTCTCTCAGACTCTAAGATGTCTTCATAAGTAGGAGCCAAAACTACAGGAAGATCTTCAGGTACTGGAGCCTGACTCTGTATCTACTCCCTAATCCAAAAGAGATAGTCCTTCACATGAGACTCTGAGAAGATTGGGCTCCGCATGAAATGAACATTTGACCACTCCCTCATCAACCAAGCATTCAGCTTCATGGTGGCTGGTGAAAGTGGCCCAAGATGGTCCTCATATCCGCTTGGGATTATAATCCCCTGGGTCGCTCTGAACTAACGAAGAACCCACAAAGGAAGGTAAAGCGCAGCATGTCCCAAGCCAGCTAGGACCAAAAAGTTTCGGTCTCGAAAGTTGATCACGGTCTCTACATTGGGCTGATAAGTACCAGGCCACCTCACTTGATCATCCTGGAGTGTAACCAAGAAAGCAAACCAGCCCTGTTTACCTCCTGGAATGTCAAGACACCCCCGGTTGCTCATCAAAATAGGAACCTTCAAGCTGGAGAAGAAGTGTCGATTGATCTCCTCAATCTGACTTTGGTGGTCAAGTAACCAAAGTTGCAAAGAAGGAGGGATATTTCAGTATATTATAAAGAAAAGCAAGCAAAAAGAAAGAAAAAGCAAAAGAAAAAAAAATTAAAAAAAAAAAACGGGAGAGAATTTTTACTTGCAGGATAGGTGCACATGATAGGAAGCACTTCTTCTTCCTGTAGTAACAGTCAGTCAAAGCCTGGTACATCCCTGCCAAAACCATAGGGGCCAATCTCTCCCTCTCCCTAACCTGGCAGACAACTGAGATAAGGGCCAAGTCTACCTCATCGTCATCCCGGGGAAAAAGCAGTTGGTTAACCACTATCAAGGTTAAGGCATTGAACCTGGATTCCTTGTTCTCCCCCCTCAAGAGCTTCTCAGTCAAAAAAGACTTAGACAAAGTCAAAAGGGTGTCAAAATCCCCTAAATCCTTCCCTATACCCAGGAAAGTAGAAGCCTCCTTCTTGTAACTAGGTTTAAGGGGTGGGTTCACTACCCTCTCTGAAAACCTCAAGCCCAGGATAGTTTCAACCTCCTCAATGGTTGGGGTCATCTCATGGTCGCCAAAATGGAAAAGGTTTAGGTCTGGTACCCAATGGCCAATCATGGCTTCAATTATTTCCCACTTGAATGGGATGGAAGGGATAAGCAAGGTATGGCCTAAATGAATAGAATCCCATCTGATCTCTTCATCAAGGGTCATAGAGTTGACCCACCTAGTGTAGAATGAATCTATAGGGCTTACCTAGTGAGATTAGGGGGTTTTGCTCTAAAAGGTTGTTTTGCAGGGGAGGCTGCGTGGACAGAAAATGGTAGGGCAGAAGATGATCCGGAATCCATTGGAGGTGATAGGAGCAAGCTAAGAATCAATGGGAGGAAGAAAAAGGCGAAAAAGGGGTTTTCTAAACTCAAAAACTCATAAAAAAAATTCGCAAATCCCGAGGCTGGTTGCATTTATAGCATTTTTTAATGTATCCGATATATCAGGTCAGATACAAGTGAATCTCTTCATATCCGATGGAAAATGTCGGATACAAGTAAGTTTGCGTATATCCGATATAACTTGTCAGATACAAACAAATATCAATGTATCCGATCTGATATGCCGGATACAAAGAAAAATGCAAAAAAAAGAGGAAAGGGAGAAAAATCTGAATTTTTTACCTGTTTCACCTGTGTACAAGTTATAATTGCATAAAAATAAGAAGGAAAAGAGAGCAATACAAGAGGGAATGAATAAAAAAGTCTTTTTCATATATAAGTCTCGTCTGTACAGTGATAATGAAAAATACATAAAAATCCTAATCTACTGCTACTGTGCAGGATCACCCCCGCATCCTCTACAACGCGCCCTGTGGCCTCTATCTCGAGGTGATCGGCGCCTAGAATATGCTAGAAGGCGCTCGGCCATATAACGCGGTCTCCGGCCCACAATGGATTGAAGTTGGTACTCCCAACAATAGTCCTCGAGGTCAGGAGGCAAATCAGGAGCAGAATCTGGCGAAGAAGCCTCAGGCCCAGCAGGAACAGGCTCGGCAAGCAGGGGAGCCACCTCAGTCGCAGCTGAATCCTCGGCCCCGGCAATCTCAACTCCTGCAACTCCAGAAGGCTCGGCAGCAGCAGAGGAAGGACCAGGAACAGAAGTATCTGGGTCAACAAAAAGGGTCAGAAGCAGAAATATCAAAATAAACCATAGAGGGAAAATTAAAGAAAACTTACCAGGAATATCTACAGCAGGAACAGGGGGATCCGTCTCAACTGGATCAGCAGCAGGGATGCCCTCTGGCTCAGGGACCACCACGGGAGATGAATGACCCACAGGATCCGCAGGAGCAGCTACCATCGGGTCAGCAACTGGGGCATCATCAGGATCAGCAGCTTGAGCTGGAGATGGATCAGGAACAGGGAAATTAGGCTCAAAGGCAGCATCCTGATCTGGGACTGGGCCCTGCAAAAGCAAAAAAGTTTATATCAGAACAGCTGGACATAGAAATGAAAGAGATGAAATTATAAAGAAACTAGATACCTGTCTAGCCTGAAGCTCAGCGACCAGAGCCTCTAGCTCTCTGATCCGGGCATCCCTCATGCCACGACCACATCATGCTCTGTGATCATATCATCAATCGCGGCCCGCTGGCTCTGGAACCGATCCCGCAAAGCATTCAGCTCATGAACCTACAAATAAGAACAGGATTAGGGTCATAAATGCAAAGTTGAAGGAGATTAGATGAAAGGATGAAGATCATGAAACTCACGGTGTCATCGTGCACCCGGATATAGATCCCGCCGATCTCTGTCACTCCAGCATGGGTAGGTCGATCCATCAAGCACCCAATGGATACTCTCTGGATCCACTCATCATAATCCCCAGCTACTGTGAGCCCCTCCGCCTCCTGATAATGATCAAACTGATTAACATCAAAACCAGGCAGGAGCGTGTCGGGACCCACAGGAGGAAAGGGAACGGGGATACAAAGTGCGCCTGTATGCTGATAGTACAGGCGCTCTCCTAAATACATCACCCTACCAAGCCTCCCAAGGAAGCACTGGTAGGGCTGACGTCGGAGATCTCTATCAAAAGCATCCTGTACTACCATCTCACGGGCCACCCCAATATCCACATCATCAAAGCGTGCCAAGATGAGCTGCAAAGAAGAAAAAAATGGTCAGATACAGTCAAGGTACAGGAAAAGAAATAAAAGGGAAAGGGGCAAAGAATTTACAGCAGATCGTCGGGCGCGGTCCAAGTGAACCCGAGCAGTGCGGGGCTGACTCCTATCTGCATCTCGAACCTGGGCTGACCACCGCAAGGCAACAGGAAAATCCGCTACGCTAGGCACGGGGGACGGGTGGAAGTAGGTCATGTAGGTGTACATGAACACCTGACAAAAGAGAAATCAGTCAAAGATAAAGAAGATAAAGCCCTTGAAATAAGACAGGACAGATGAATTTAGTACCTGCAGGATCTGCCAGAAGAATCGGCAGCTGACTCCATCACCTCTCGGGGCTGCCAGGCCTCGAACTACTCAGCACAATCCAGCCAAGATAGTCCCGTATATGAGCCGCCCCCAGGCTAACTGTCGAGTCTGATGGAGATCTCTCAAAGCATCCAGGAAAAGAGGACTAACACTGGTCGTGTCCTCCTGGAAGAAGTAGCTCCCAAGCATCAACAGAAACATGTGCTGGAAAATAGGTACGAAGGCTGCATCCTCTACGGTGATGGTCGCATGTCTCCCCTCATAATGTCGAGTAAGGCTCTTCCGTAGCCAGCTAATGGAGATACGACCACTCGGCCCGTCCCAAGCAACAGGAGGCAGGTCCTGGTATCCCAAAAGAAGGCCGATGTCCGCCACTGAGGGCCGATCCAGCACAATAGTCTGCCCCATCAGAGGAATGCCAGTGATCATCACAAAATCAGAAGGGCGGATCCCCAGCTCCACGTCCGACAGATGGAATGACTGCTTCTCCGGAAAATATCACTCCATCATAGCGAAGATAAGGGGATGGTCGGCTCGGAACGAAGGGATGCTGAGAAAATAATCCAGGTGGCACCGGCCAAACTCACGCCTGAGTACCGGGGAAAGCGTCTGCGCCAACTCACTAAATCTCACCCAACTGCCTCGTAGATGAGAAGGAGGATACGGAAGAGGCACATCAGCCCGGATGCACATGGAGGGGTGGCTATCCAAACTACTAAGGAGCTCTATATGATGAACAGATGCTCTCAACTCCGCAGAGATCCCTAGGCGTAAGGCTACAGCAGCACCCTCCTGGCCTGAAGCTCCGGCCCGGCCTCGGCCCCTCTCACTAACTCGGCCTCGGCCCCTCTCACCAACTCGGCCTCCGCCTTTCTCTCGGCCTCTACCACGGCCTCGAACAGGATCAACAACAGGCTAAAAGCAGAAATGAATAGGTGAAGTCGGTTCCAACGGAATCAGGGAAAGAAAGAAGAAAGGATTGGGAAGCCTACCTCAGCAGAGCTCTCTCTGAAATCATCTAACGGCTCTGACAGGTGTAGACACCCCAAATTGCACTACAAAATGAGAAAATAATGAAAACATTAATTGGAATTTAAAACAGGCCAAAAATGCATGAAAATCAATAATTTAAGCCTTGACCGTAGTGTATCTACGGGCTAAGCGCGCCCAAATTATATATACGGGCACGCATCGCCCGTAATAAATATACGGACACCATTGGACTGTAAATCGCTTACAGGCACATTAGACTCGTGCGAGTTTTGCTCTTCTCTCGATTTTTGAGCCTTATCTTTAGTCCAATATCCCTTTAAATGAGCGAATTATATATTTTATTCGTGCGAAATATCTTTGTGGATAAAAGATGGGCATGATCTTGTGTTTAACTCAAACTGAAACTCTATCTTGCCAAACCTTGGACCAACCATGCCCCTGTGTTTGCCTATAAATAGAGGGCCTTTCCTCAAGCAAAAGGCCACGAAATTTTGAAGTCTAAGAAGCTCTAAGAGAAGAGAGGAATCCCTGCTGCCCTGCTTGCTCAATCCATGTAAGTCCCTTTTCCCTTTTATTTTCTGTCTTCAATTCTAGAAGTAATAGGATCTTCTCCATTGCTGTAGAATAAGGCCATCTTTTGTACTTGTATTCCTAAACTTGTCTCTAAGTACCTCAAGAGTCTCTCTAGCCGTAAAACGTGAAGAGAGAGCTAGAGGAAAAGAGAACAGGTGGATCCCTAGAATAGAACCCCATATCTGTTTTTCTCCTTTTTTTATAGAATAAGGCCTTTGATTGTACTTGTATAACCAAACCTATCTCCAAGTACCTCAAGAATCCTCTCTAGCCATAAAACGTGAAGAGAGAGCTAGGGGAAAAGAGAACAGGTGGATCCGTAGGGTAGACCCCCATGTGCTCTAATCTGTGAGATGTGGCTGCTTTGAATATCTTGATCATGTTTTAATGGTTTTTATGATGAATCTGAATGAATCACATGAATCTATGATGTTTATAGCATGAGATCCCCACTTTTTGCAAAAATTTGGATTTTCACCTCTTTTGCACCTACAGCATTGTTTTCGTGATTTTTGTGATTTTAGGCTAAGATCCTGGATTTATCATAATCAATATGGTAGATCTGGATCCAGAAGCCTGAAAGTAAATTCTAGGGTTTCATGATATGGTTTTTAAATCGTTTTTCATTATTGAGAGAAAACCCTACGGTCTAAGTTCTCCCCTTTTGGTGTTCTTCATCAACATGGGTATTTTTGGTTTTGATTTTTTGATTTAATGTGAAATTTGGGCTAGATCTATGTCCTGGACTGTTCAAGTTTAATTTTGAAATATTTTATAAAAATCATATTTTTCTAGATTTCTAGAATTTAACTTGAAGCCAGATTTTTGAAGTTTTCACTTTATTTTGGTTTTATTTGATTTTACCTCAATTTTGTTTTAATCATGAAACCCTAGGAATGGTATGATCATATTTGAAAGTTCTGGATCAATCAGACTATTCGTATGAAAAAAAACCATATATTTTTGTCTTTTTGGTGATTTTTCGTGATTTTATAGCAAGCCTTTTTTTTCCTTTATTTTAACATGAACAATACCTGGCAACCACCTTGTGTGGATGAATAGGGGTGCCTAACACCTTCCCATGTACATAACCTAATCCCCTTACCCATCTCTGGTTGTTTTTTTAGGAGGGTTATTTTTACCCTAAAATTGCCTTTTGTGCTTATTTAATATTTTGGTGTCCATTCACACCTAAATTGAATGGTGGCGATTCTTTGTTTTATTTAATCCCGTGTGATGATTAGGAAGTCATTGGATAGATTTTCCATATCTCACAATAGGGTGGCGCTAGAACTCGCCTCTGTCCGAGCCCGCGAAGTGGAGGGCTGATCAGCAGGGTCAGCCTCCTCCCGAACACGGGAACAACTCCTAGCCATCTATAGACAACAGGGCAGTATTTTAAGTTTCTGTTTAATGTTCAAAGATTTATCAGAAATTTAGATTTCAACCCAGGTGTTCTCACTTCTAGTATTTTCTAATCCTGAGAATGCCTGCAAGATTTAATCCTTATTAATTTGCTGTGATTTCAGGATATGGGAAAATTGGGGGCCAAAGGATCAGAAGCAGGAATTGTAGGCAGAATTGCAGAAACTGAAATTGGCAAGACATGTTGGGAAGTCAATTGGAAAAATTTCACAGCAGAGTTTGGTGGTAAAATTAAAAGTGAACAGTCCACCAGCAATAATTCATCAAAAACCCTTACTTCCGGCAATATAGAAGCAAAGAAACATGCGGGAGATCACTACTGACAGGAGATCAGAATTCAAGTCAAGAAAAAATTGTAGCATCATATATTTCGGTAGGAAAAGGCCACTGGCAGGTCATGTAACGCCCCGGATCCGTGTTGTTCAATAAAGGTATAACACGTCTCACGGAGGTTAGGCAAGGATCGTTAATCATTTTATGATCGCTGGATAATCATATAGCTATAACCTGACAGAGTGCACATTTCCATTTATGCAAAATTGTAACATTTAAACTGAACTAGAATCGTATGGTTCAACCCCAATTAAACTTTAATACATCTCAATTAATTCAAAGTTCTCAAATTCAGAACAGATAACCTACTAGTCTAAGGAAGGTAATAGTAATCCTCCTCCCTATAAGCCTCAGCAGGATCTACCCCAGTAATCGCCTCACCACAAGTATCTGACAAACAAACAAGACAAACAACGGAGTGAGATACGAATATCTCAGCGAGTAGCACATGCATGCAGAAATAGTTGATCACAATTTAAACTATGCATCGACAAACACTGAATACGGTTAAACAACCAACATCAATTCTCAAATCGAAATCAAGACTGGTTCTAATCAAACAAATCACATCTCAGTTAAGTACGGAAACACATCAATTGGTCAATGTCATGACTATCGTTTAGTTGATAAATTAAGCATGCCAAGTAGACACTCCACACCTCCATGTACACAGTTCCGGCCTACTCAGGGTTTCGGATACTCTGAAATGACGGCCTACTCAGGGTTTCGTCATCCAATGCAGGCCTACTCCCCGGGTTTCTGCATTGACCACCAGGCCTACTCAGGGTTTCTGGCTGCTCTACACCGGTCGTGACAACACACAAGGCCATGCAATTCCAACAACCAACAATAACATCACATTACTAAGCTTAAACATCTGGATCCAGGACAAGCTAGACCAAAACAGTAAAACATCGTATAATCTCAATTTCAATATCAAAATAAAACCATTCATTCCACATCATGTAAAACTCATCACAATTCATCACCTGTCCCTCTGGACCAAGCAGTACCTCAAGTACTTTCAGTATCTTCTCATTTCCGTAACACATGTCATTTGGAAGTAAAACTCAATTCATTCATACCAAGGAAATCTTTACAATACATTTAAAGTTTCCAAACAAGTGAAACCAGAATAGAATAACTCCTCAATCAAAACAGTGTATAAAGCCGAGGAAATGTAACTAGTAACTCTTAGTGGTTTGGTATCCGGCATAACATTCATAAATAACCTAAACTCAACTTGAAAGCTTTTAAGTAGTTCACTAAGTTTTCCTCTAATAGTTTCCTAGGCAAAATAGATTCCCAGGGTTCCCAAACAAGTGAATAGCGAAGTGGTTTAATCCTCAAGTAACCCAAATACTCTTAGTTAAATCAAATCTCCAATTCAGTAAGCAAAATAGGGTCTGCGCTCACTTCCTGAAGTGGGCGCGAGGTGAGCGCCGGTCGGCGGTAAGGAAACAGGTAAAAATAGACCTAGCGCTCACTCGATGCTAGGTGAGCGTGAGCTGAGCGCCAGACGGGCGTGAGGTGGGCGTGAGATTCACGCGAGATGAGCGCCGGGTTTTCTACTGAGCGCCAGACGGGCGTGAGGTGGGCGCGAGATGAGCGCGAGATGAGCGCTGGGTTTTCTACTGAGCGCGAGCTGAGCGCCAGACGGGCGTGAGCTGGGCGGTGGGTAGTATTTAACGGGGCGCCTACCTCTTAAGTGAGCGCCGGTGAGCGTGAGGTGAGCGGATACCCCCTGTGATTTTCATTTCTCTGTTATTCCAAGATCTACATGACTGGCCGGTTTGTTTATCTCTGTAATTGTTCCACTACACTCCCAATACTCCCAGAAGACTTCCCAACCATATTTGGATTTAATCTAACCACTTTTAAATAAAAGATAAAATTCAATCTCCGAACTCTGTTCATGTCATTTCCAGAAAACCAGAAAACCAGAAATCTCATACATCATTTAAGCTACAAAACATGCATCAGAATAAGCTCACGAAAACCTCAAACACAAAACCCAGTTGTAAATCAGTGCTACTCACCTGAATGCTGAATGCGCTTATTCCCGAATGTATCAAAACCTCGGCCGATCACCACTCCGGCCACGCACGCGAATGAAAAATCTCTCCAACCAAAACTTCTCGAGCAGAAAGAGATAACCCACTGAAGTTAAACTCCAAAATCCTTCCCTTAGCCCTTGCGATGCTTGTTCTTCACGAGCAGAGCCCTAATCGCCACTCCAGCCGAAATCGCTCAACTCTCCTGATACTCAGACTAGCGAAAAAAATGTTTCCGTAAGTATACGCGTATTTCGTTTAAACCCAAAACCCTACTTTCCCTATTTGTACTCTTACCTTGCGAGATGCATACGCCGCTCGATCAACCCTTTTAACCCCTTGATCCTATGCATGCTCGCCCACCGGAAACACTACATGTTCCGCATCCATTTACGTTAATAAGCACACAACTATACTTTAATAATAATAATGATAATAATACGATTTTTCAGAAAAATGGCTATATAACGCCTGTACATACGAGTATGGGCTAAGCCCTCAAATCACAAAATCACCTGATAAACACAGTTATATATATATGAATAAATAAATACACAAACAATAAAACTTACCTAAAATCAGGGTCTTACAGGTCAATCCTAAAGAATTGCAGAAAATCGGATCAAGGTTGAAAAAAAAATCCAGCATGACACCAGCAGTTCAAGCGTACAATCTAAAAAGCATGCAATCAGCAAATACCACAGGCAGGCAATCCAAAATACTAAAAATTCAAGGGTATCACCAAAGAAGCAAGCCATTGTTATCAGGAATCGTAGCAGGAATTGACAAGACAAAACAAATAGCATGGCATTAAGTCTAAGAAAAAAAAAACCAACATAATCAAAGAATCATGCCACGATGAGATCAATTGCAAGTATCCAACCCAATCAACAATAATCCAACATGATGAATAGACAAAATCAACGCAAAGAAAAAGGCATGCTCGGATATGGCAGATTCGGTGAAGCTATGCAAGAAAAAAAAAACATGCTTGACTGTACCAGATTATACTCACTGGTTGAACGGCAATAAAAGAAGGGAGGACCTGATTACAAGCAGGTAAGTCGGATTGGTGAAGAACAAGTCGCTGGAACTCAGAGGAAATCACCGGAGCAAAGGCGACGGCGTTGAGCTGAGAAAATCACCAAAAATCAGAGGAAATCGAGCTAGGGCTCGACCACGGCCGAGAATGGGCGATCACTAGAATGTTGCCGGAGTTACAGGCTATCGCCGACAGCAATAGAGGGCACCGGAGCTACTGGAAATCGCCGGAGAAGAAGGAAGAGCAGTCGGAGAAGAAGAAGGGTCTGTAGCCGGTCTGAGTATTCAGAGAAGAAGAGAAGAAAGGAAAAGTCGCGGTCGCGCACGACTTAATAAAAACAGGTGTATCCGACAAAGCATGTTGGATACAAATAGCAGTCTTCTTATCCGACAAGCTACGTCGGATACAAAAGAAAAAACAGAAAAAAAAAGAAAAAAAAGAAAAAAAAGGAGAAAAAGAAAAGAAAAAAGGAATAAAGAGAAAAGAAAAAAGGAAAAAAGAGAAAAAGAAAAAAGAAAAAAAAAGAAAAAAAGAAAAGAAAAGAAAAGAAGAAAAGAAAATAAAAGAAGAAAAAAAAGAAAAAGAGAAAAAATGAAACAAGCAAATGTGCTCCAAAGTCTGCTATGTTTTCACAAAAAAACCCTATTTTGTCTTGAAATCCACTTCACAGCCACGAGAGCTCAGTAGAATTTAGGACAACTTGGGGAAATGTGTTGGTCAAAAGGAGGATATTCACTCAATTTTTAACTTGGTTTGATGAAAAAATCAGTTTTCAGAAAATCTTATTTTTGGGCTTAAAATCCACTTCATAGCCACGAGAGCTCAGTGGAATTTAAGACCTCTTGGAGAGATGCCCCCTTAAAGTTAGGGCTTTTTTGTCAAATCTTCACCCAAAAAAAATTATTCTGCAAAATTGAATTGAACCAAGCAAATCATGGTTAAGGGAGTGCAATTTGGGCTTGTCTAATCCTTGCAGCTCATTGCTTCACAACTCCCGCAAAGAGGGGCAGTTTTAGACACCCCAAATTGCACAGCAAAAATGAAGAATAATTGGCAAAAATCATTATCTCCTTTGAAACCAGCTCAAAATTTGTTAAAATAAGCATTTTTCCTTGTATCCGACAACTCAGGTCGGATACAAGCATATCCCTTTGTATCCGACATAAGTTGTCGGATACAAGCACACCTTAATGTATCCGACATCATATGTCGGATACATATAGATGCTTGTGTATCCGACCTGATATGTCAGATACATGTTTTTTGCTCAAAATTAGGGTTTTCCGAGAGTTTTCACTTTTTACCATCATATCCTTCATTAAATGAGTGGAAATCTCGGAAATAGCCTTAGGGTTAAGGTTGGTGGGCTCTAGACATTAGTTTGTGTCTACCATCCCACCAACCCTAACCCTAGCCTTTGCCTATAAATAGGAGGCTCCTCCTTAAGCAAATGGCCATTAACTCTTGCCAAAAACTTTTGCCAAGAAGTTGGAGATCAAAGAGCTCCGAGTGAAGAGGGGAACCGCTGCAATCTTGCTTCCAGAAGCCTAGGTAAGCCTCAAACCTCTCTTTATTTTTCTTTTTTTACATTCTAGATCTAGATCTTTTCTTATACTTTTCTGTAGAATAAGGCCTCTTCTATGTGTGTGAAAACCCTTCCCCTACTCAAAGTACCTCGAGACTCCCCCTAGCCGTAAAACGTGAAGGCGGGATCTAGGGGAAACGAGACTGGGGATTGATCCTAGTATTAGAACCTTGTTGGAATAAGCCTTTTGATTCTATGAAAACCGTTTCATATTCAAAGTACCCCAAGATTATCTTAAAGAACCATGTTTAACGGGGAAAGAGAAATAAGGGAAACGATAATGGAACGGAACCCTAGGTTGTTTTAGAACCCCATTTGATTGATCTAAATGCATGCTATATGTTATTATATTGTTAAAGAATGGATTTTTACACATACACACATAGCACTTGTTTTGTCGGATTTGGCTTGTATTTTGGATCTATTGCCGTCATTGTGGTGGATCTAAAATAAATAACCCCAAACAATTCTGGGATATTTCTTGTTGCTTTTCAACATGATTTCAAGCAAGTTTTGTTGAGTATTGAAGACCTCTAGGTCCAACCTCTCGGTTTTGGGCATTTTTGCTCACTTTTTAGGGTTTTTGACATATCCTTTCCAATCGGAGAGGATGGTGAGCCAAACCTGTGCCCCATTTCTTCCTAGAGGTTCTTCAACATCTTTTTTAAATGGTTTTGATCTATCTTGCACGGATTCCACATACTCAAGCACTGTTTTGAACTGATTTTCTTTAAAAAGGGCTTAACTTGACAGAAACTGTACCCCAACTTCAGACACTCGTAACTTCATCGTCCGGATGAATTTGTGAGTGATTCCAGAGCCATGGGAAAGGTGGGGCTGTCTAGTTTATTCCTGTAAAATTTCATTAATTTCTATCAAGAGGATTTTTGACACATCTCTGTCGAAGTTGATAGGTCCGTTTAGGTCTAAATACGGAACCTGTCACTTCGACTGAGCGCCATGTGTTTGTTTTAAGTCCGATTCAAATGATTCTTGTTTCTGAGTTTTTCTTTGGAAGTCTAGTTTCAAATCTAGTTGGTTTCATAATTTGTTTACATCATTTGTGTTGTTGGTAACAGATTTACTCAGAGTTGTTCAACAGCACTTTTCTAGGTAAATGTGTGATCCTTGGGGCCTGTTCAAGAGATCACCCAAGGCACATCCGAATGAATTTTTGTATGAGGCTAGTTTAATCTAAAATATGGCCATACATACTTCATTCCCACCAAATTTCATGAATTTATATGGAGCCAATGTTTCTAGATAATTTTCCAAACTTGCCCACTTGCCACTTTTTACTACCTCCAACAGCACTTTTAAAAGAAGCATAACTCCTAGGATTTCAACCGGATTTAATTTGAATTTTGCATGAGTCTCCTATTTGTCATAATCTTTCAAATGGATTTGATTTGATTCAATTTAAATTGGATTTGAAGGATTTCAAGACAAATGGCATTATCTTTTACCGAATTTTCCGGATTTGACTCAACTTGGTTTTATTCACCTTTTGCTTTGATTTCCATTTATTGGTGATATTCCAGAAGTGATATTGATATAAAAGAGGATCTGGAATTCATTTGGATTTTTATGTGGAAATATCACATATTTGTTTAATCCTTTTTCAAGGTTTTTGATGACTTTAGCAAGCTTTCTCATTTTTTAGCATGAACAACACTTGGCAACCACCTTGTATGGGTGAATGGGGGTGCCTAACACCTTCCCCCGTTCATAATCTAATCCCCTTACCCATCTCTGGATTTGATTTCCAAATAGAGTTATTTTTACTCTAGTATTTGCTTTTTAGCTCTTTTTGTTAATTTTGATGAATCTTTTGGTGTCCATTCACACCCCAAAAATTGAATGGTGGCGACTCTCCCATTTTCGTTGAGCCCGTGTGTTGACGGGGGGGAATCATCTCGGTGATTTTTCCATGTCTCACAGGTGGTCAAGTAACCAAAGCTGCAGAAAAGGGAAGTATTTTAATTTATTTCAAAATCTCAAAAAAAATAAATAAATAAAAAGCAAAAAACTATATTTTAGGCCTATAATGAGCATCTATATCTTTTCATAAAACATTGGTTTTACAGGCATTAGAGGATTCTAAGGCCACTAGTATAAAACATATTTTCTTATTTTTTGCATTTACATTCTTTTATTAGGGTTTCTTTTTGGCAAAGGTAAAAATAAAATAAAAAAGAGAGAAAAAAAGAGAGAAAAAAAAGGATCATCTCTGCTGAGGGGCAAATACTTCTTCAAGCAATCAAAACCGGAGCATGCTCAGCGTCTTTCCCTCTGGGTTTTCATTGGAATGAATTACAACATCTGAAAGAAGCAGTCAAGCCTTGGTCATTGGATTAAAAAAAAGGGGGGGAAGCTTCGAAGCAGTTGCATGTTTTCTCCGTCAAACAAGGGTTCCCAATTCTTCAATCATGAAGAAGGATTTTACCGAGGCAGTAAGAAGGAATGAAGAAGAGATCATGGGTAGTAAGGGCATAAGATTAGATCATCAGATTATGATTCTCAAATCCATCAATCAAGAAGAGGGCATTCACTTGGGAAATTAAAAGCATGAAGATAGGTTATGGGCAGTAAGGGCACATACATCGTTATTGAGAGAGCAAGAAGATAAAGAAGCAAAAGCAAGTTTCAGAGTATTCAAGCACAAGTTTGGGCATCACATGGCACCCAGGTATGTCAAATAAGAAAATCAATCAAGAAAATTCAATAAAATATTCCCTTCCTTATTGTTGAGCTGTAAAGGGAAAAACATCAAAAGCAATTGAGTTTGCAGAGGTCAATTTTAAATCCATTTTCTTTTCAAAATTTGCTTGTCTCAGATTTCTTTTCATAGCCCTGAGAGCTCCAAGAAATTTGAGATAAGGAAGAGGCGCCACCCCCGTCAAACTTCAAGTAGGGGTTTCATTGGCTATCTTCGAATCCATGTTTTTTTATCATTCCTTTGTTTGACCAAAGCAAGTTCAATTATTGAGATGTCTTTCAAACGGGAAATTTTGAGTCGTGTCTGTTCTTTGCTGTTCTTTGTGCTACAACTCCAGCAAAGAGTTTCATTTTCATTTTTCATGATTTTCTCCACACTTTTCAAAAGAGATAATGTGCATATTAATTGTAAATTGCAAGGATTGCCACTTTACCCACTTTTATTTTAAAATTTGTCTAAAACCTCACTTCATAGCCACGAGTGCTCAGTGAGACTAGAGACGAGGATTTGCCCCTTAAGGTTAGGGACTTTTCAGCAAATCCTTCACACAAATTCTTTTTCCAAAATCATCCTTTTAATCCTTGCAAATTGCAATTAGTTAGACAAAATCTCAAAAAGTGCAGTTTGTGGGTCTTTTGGCTCCTTGCTAGTAATTGGTTCCAATTACCAGCAAAGATGGGGCAGTTGTAGACACCCCAAATTGCACTACAAAATGAGAAAATAATTGAAAATATTAATTGGGATTTGAAACAGGTCAAAAAAGTATAAAATCTAGTCATGCCCATATTTTGTTTACGGTCTGGTCATGCCCGTAGTTGGTATACGGGCATGGCGTGCCCGTATTAATAATATGGGTAGGGCGCAACCGTAATATATATACGGGCACGGGGTTTTTTGAGCGAATTTATCTTTTCTTGATTTCTGAGCCTTATCTGCACTCAAATCTATCTCTGGGATATTCGAATTCTCTCATTTATCCTTTTTGGTTTAATAGATTGACATTAAATCCTTTTTAACTCAATCTGGAAGATCTTGGCAAACCCTGGACCAACCATGCCCCTGGGTTTGCCTATAAATAGAGGGCTTCTCATCAAGCAAAAGGACATTAATTTGAAGTCTGAAGAGCTGCAAGTGAAGAAAGGAATCCCTGCTGCTCTGCTTTCTCAATCCAGGTAAGTTCCTTTTCTCTTTTATTTTCTATTTTTAATTCTAGAAATAATCTAATCTTCTCCATTGCTGTAGAATAAGACCTAGTTTATAATTGTATTCCCAAACCTGCCTCCAAGTACCTCAAGACTCCTCTCTAGCCGTAAAACGTGAAGAGAGAGGATCCTATGGTCTAAACTCTCCCTTTTGATGTTTTTTCATCAACATGGGTTGAGTGGGGGTTCTATTTCCCCACTATTGAGAGATCCAGATCAGATCTGTATTCCAAGTGACTTTATTCTTCAATGATTTAATCAAGAAATTTCAATCTAGTTTTTCAACCTTTTAATGGTTTAGCCTAAAGCTAGTTTTTCAGGTTTCTCTTTAGATTGGTTTTATCTGATTTTTATCTCAATTTTATTTTAAACATGAAACCCTTAGAATGGTATGATCATATTGAAGGTTCTAAATTAATCTGGATATTCATATGAAAAACAGTACATTTTTGTTTTTTTTTTATGTTTTTTTTCCTTTTTTAAGCAAGCATTCTTTATTTTAACATGAACAATACCTGGCAATCACCTTGTGTAGATTAATAGGGGTGCCTAACACCTTCCCTTATTCATAACCTAATCCCCTTACCCATCTCTGGTTGTTTTTGTTTTGTTTTTTTTAATAGAGTAATTTTTACTCTAATTTTACCCTTTTTTATTTGATTTGATGATTTTGGTGTCCATTCACACCTAAACAGAATGGTGGCGACTCTTTGTTTTTAATGAATCTCGTGTGATGATTGGGAGGTCATTAAATTGATTTTCCATGTCTCACAGCCTTCAATACCAAGATAGGGACACTTAAGGTCCCTATTTAAAACACTTGAGTTTTCCACTCAAGGAGACAAGGCCCCAAGCCTTAGTCCACTCCCTTTGATTCCAAAAAGTGACAAAAAAGAGCCAAATTAGGCTCATTCCGTTAAGTTCACACCACTGTGGGCCCACACAGTCCCCCCGTCTCCCCAAGAGACCATGGAACCCAAGCCCCCTTGGAAAATTGCAAAAAACCTGTTTTTATAGTGTAGACACCCCAAAATTGCACGATTTTTGATAAATCTTGAAGGAGAGGAATATATTATTGGAATTTTCAATTCTTTGCATTGGGTTTGAGAAGGAAAAAAATGTGTGTTACAAAATCTGCTATTTTCACAAAAAAACCCTATTTTGGCTTAAAATCCACTTCACAGCCAGTGGAATTTGGGACAACTTGGGGGAAATGTGCTGGTCAAAAGGAAAATATTCACTCAATTTTTAACTTGGTTTGACAAGAAATCAGTTTTCAAAAATCTCATTTTGGGCTTAAAATCCACTTCACAGCCACGAGAGCTCGGTGGAATTTAAGAAATCTTGGAGAGATGTCCCCCTTAAAGTAAGGGCTTTTTGGCAAATCTTCACCCAAAAATTATTTTACAAAATTGAATTAAACCAAGCAAATCATGGTTAAGGGAGTGCAATTTGGGCTTGTCTAATCTTTGCAACTCATTGCTTCGCAACTCCCTCAAAGAGGGGTAGTTGTAGACACCCCAAATTGCACAGTAAAAATGAAGAATAATTGACAAAAATCATTATTTCCTTTGAAACCAGCACAAAATTTGAGAAATGTGCATTTTTCCTTCTATCCGACAACTCGGGTCGGATACAAACATACCTCTTCATACCCGACATAAGTTATCGGATATAAGCAGACCTTAATGTATCCGGCGACATATGCCGGATACATATAGGCGCTCGTGTATCCGACCTGATATGTCAGATACATTACTTTTGCTCAAAATTAGGGTTTTCCGAGAGTTTTCACTTTTTACCATCATATCCTTCATTAAAGGAGTGGAAATCTCAGAAATAGCCTTAGGGTTAAGGTTGGTGGGCTCTAGACATTAGTTTGTGTCTACCATCCCACCAACCCTAACCCTAGCCTTTGCCTATAAATAGAAGGCTCCTCCTTAAGCAAATGGCCATTAACTCTTGCCAAGAACTTTTGCCAAGAAGTTGGAGATCAAAGAGCTCCGAGTGGAGGGAAACCGCTGCAGTCTTGCTTCCAGAAGCCCAGGTAAGCCTCAAACCTCTCTTTAATTTTCTGTTTTTACATTCTAGATCTAGATCTCTTCTTCTACCTTTCTGTAGAATAAGGTCTCTTCTATGTGTATGAAAACCCTTCCCCTACTCAAAGTACCTCGAGACTCCCCCTTGCCGTAAAACGTGAAGGTGGGATCTAGGGGAAACGAGACTGGGGATTGATCCTAGTGTTAGAACCTATTTGAATAAGCCTTTTGAATCTATGTAAACCGTTTCATATTCAAAGTACCCCAAGATTATCTTGAAGAACCGTGTTTAACGGGGAGAGAGAACTAAGGGGAACAATAATGGAACGGAACCCTAGGTTGTTATAGAACCCCTTTGATTGATATGAATGCATGCCATATGTTGTTATATTGTTCTTGAATGTATTTTTATACACATACACACATAGCACTTTTTTTGTCGGATTTGGCTCATATTTCGGATTCATTGCATTCATTGTGATAAATCTGGAATAAATAGCCTCAAATAATTCTGGAATATTTCTGGTTGGTTTTCAATGTGATTTGAAGCAAGTTTTGTTGAGTATCAAAGGCCTCTAGGTTCAACCTCTTGGTTTTGGGCATTTTTGCTCACTTTTGGGGTTTTTGGCATATCCTTTCCAATCGGAGAGGATGGTGAGCCAAACCTGTGCCCCATTTCTCCATAGAGGCTCTTTAATATGTTTTGAAAGTGATTTTGATTTATCTTGCACGGATTCCACACACTTTATCACTGTTTGAGTTGTTTTTCCTCAAAAAAGGGCTTAACTTGACGGCAACTGTACCCCAACTTCGGACACTCGTAACTTCATCGTCCGGATGAATTTTGGAGTGATTCTAGAGCCATGGGAAAGGTGAGGCTGTCTAGTTTATGCCTGTAAAAGTTCATTAATTTCTATCAAGCAGATTTTTGACACCTCTCTGTCGAAGTTGATAGGTCAGTTCTGATCTAAATACGGAACCTGTCACTTCGACTGAACGCCATGTGTTTGTTTTAAGTCCGATTCGAGTGATTCTTGTTTCTGAATTTTCCTATGGAAGTCTAGTTTTAAATACAGTTGGTTTCATATTTTTTTGACTCCATTTGTGATGTTGGTAACAGATTTACTCAGAACTGCTCAACAGCACTTTTCTGGGTAAATCTGTGATCTTCGGGGCCTATTCGGGAGACCACCCAAGGCACATCCAAATGAATTTTTGTATGAGGCTAGTTTCATCTGAAAGATGGCCATACATACTTCACTCAAACCAAATTTCATGGATTTATATGGAGCCAATGTTTCTAAATGATTTTCCAAAGTTGCCCACTTATCACTTTTAATTATCTCCAGCAGCAGATTTCAAAGGAGAATAACTCCTAGGATTTTAACCGGAATGGATTGAAAATTTGCATGAGTCTTCTATCTATCATAATCTTTCAAATGGATTTGGTTTGATTCAATTTAAGTTAGATTTGAATGATTTCAAGACAAATGGTTCTTGCTTTTACCGAATTTTCCGGATTTGACTCAACTTGGGTTTTGTGCAACTTTTGCTTTGATTTCCATCCTTTGGTGATATTCCAGAAGTGATATTGACATAAAAGAGGATCTGGAATTCATTTGGATTTTCATGTGAAGATATCATACATTTGTCCTTTTTCAAGGTTTTTAATATTTTTAGCAAGCTTTCCTATTTTTTAGCATAAACAACACTTGGCAACCACCTTGTGTGGGTGAATGGGGGTGCCTAACACCTTCCCCCGTTCATAATCTAATCCCCTTACCCATCTCTGGATTTGATTTTCAAGTAGAGTTATTTTTACTCTAGAATTTGCCTTTTAGCTCTTTTTGCTTACTTTTGAATCTTTTGGTGTCCATTCTCACCCCAAAAATCTGAATGGTGGCGACTCCCACATATTTCGTTGAGCCCGTGTGATGACGGAGGGGAAATCATCCCGGTGATTTTTTCCATGTCTCACATATAGCTTACCTGAAAACTCAGTTCAGGTAAGCCACGTTTTATATGTAACCGAAATTATATTTTGGTTACATACCCAGAAAAATCCAAAAACTATAGATTTTACTTCCTTTATTATTTTAAACCTTTTCCAATTGAACCAAGTAAACCCAATAGGGTTTTGGGCTTGCCCATGACCCAAATTGTGCCTTGGGCCTAGATTGAGTATCCGTGGGCCTTCCAACGAGGCCCACACTCCAGACCCAGATCACTTGTGCTAAGAAGATAAAATCAAAACAAAAGGGACCTACACCACATAGGTGGTCCCACCAAGGCTCAATCAAATATACATGCTGGATTAGGAATGGGTGAGTTTACTCAATCAAGCAAAACCAGGATGACCCGTGGGACCCGTTACTTGACGGGGCAGACCGGGGTGTCTACAGACTTCCCCGGACCGTAACCAAGAGCTTACACAGAATCTCAAGCCGCAAACCACCTAATAGACAAACTCTAGGTACCCAGGTGTCTGCCTGCAACCCATCAAGCAGTGGCGACTCCAATTCCTCATTTTCTTCCATAGGAGATCCTAGCCATATCCAAGAAGTGCAATGCCCATGGATTCGGACGCACGCACAATCCATCTCTAGGCACTTGCAGACCCCTCTCTCTCTCAGCCTTTCTTTTTTTTTTTTTTTCCTAATTCAAACAAGTCAACTTTGCAGGCTTTGCAAAGTGCAATGGACATAGTTTACAGCATACGCTGTATACACCCCTTACATGGGATGTATGGGGCCCTCAAAAATGAAAGGTGAGACCCAAATGAATGGTCCCCCCCCCCCCCCCCCCCCCCCCCCCCCCCAATTGAGAGGGTGTATACAACGTGTATGTCACTTCAACTTTTGTTTTTTACTTTAATTCAACTTGAAAACCCTGAAACAAGTATCTCGGCCGGTCCCAAGTTGGGACCGTCCAAGTCGGAAAGGTACCGCCTGATCTGTTCTGACTTGAACCATTCAAACTCAAAACCGGCCGAATTTTCTGAATCCTTTAAAAAATATGGTCCCAAACCGGGACCATCTGATGCCAATCCACACCAGGCAGTACGAACCGATATCAGCTGGTCAGATAAACCATGTTATTAAGTCCTACAGAGGATGTGAGGGATCCCAGTGATTCCCATGGTCCTACACAACCCGAAATTGACCCAACAATAAACGAGTTGAACTCGTAAACCCGTTCATTTTATAATTCTTTTTTATTCCTATTTTAATTTTAATTATGCTTATATGAAACTCCATTTAACATAGTAAAGTTTTGAAATTTAATAAATAAACATGATTTCTTTTCAAAATAAAAAATATATAAAACGGACAAAATTTACTTGTGAACAAGCTTAGAAATATCTAAAAGCAATTAAATATATCTACATACAATTATAATAGTTATTCTTGCATGCATTATATTAAAAATATAACTTTTTATGAGCAATTTAATATTTAAATAATTAATGCAACTATATACTCATATCACCTACATATTGCATAACATTGAATTATAAATAAAAATAATTTGATAATTAAAGTAGCAACATATTAACTTAATATGCTTAACTAGCTAAGTGTACTAGAAAAAATTAAAAAATATAATATAAATGGACTATAGAAGATAAGAATAAAGAGAAACAGAAATTTAAAATTCAAATGCCTATCCAATGGGTTAGCGAGTCGGGTACCGTTTTACCCTTTTTTGCAGATAAGTTAAGAAAACATGAACCCAAACCCAGCCTAATTAATAAATGGGTCAACAATTCAATTATGGGATTTAAACAAAAATCTATGTCAGTTCACTTATCTTCATAAGTCTTGTAGTTGGGTGCACGTGTAGTATTGCACGTATGAAGAAAAGGTAGTTGGGAAGAGAGAGGTTTCGCAAGTTCTAAAAAAATTAAAGGGAATTTTGACTATTGTACCCATTCCATTAATAAGTCTTCACAATATAATGATTGAGGGCTATTTGGAAAGTCAGCAGACTCAGCACATTTTAGTTGGCACAATTTCCAAGGAGCGCCTCCCCTTGTAGATAGTGCTTAAAAAGTTCTTCAAATGAAAAGTAGGGGAAATTGGTTTTTAGTGTTACATTTTAAAAATAACCCTGATTCAGTCGTCAAATTCTTGGTAATTAGGAATTAGTGATAAATAAACCCACGGCCCAAGTGAATACTTTATATGGAAATTCTTGAGAAAATCCATGGATTTCATGGTCTTGTTAGATCACATGGACAGTTTATTGCAAGACAAAATAAATCCATTTTTGTACAACAAACACTCATGAGGGAGAGAAGGGCTCTTCATTGATCATGATGGCTAAACAGGAGCGCTTATACGCAATTGTAATAATTTAACTTTTGTATAAACAATAAATGACATTTATGAAATCATATAATTAACAACTTATCAAGAAATAATGGTAAGAATTATATAAAAAATTTGAAGGAAAAAATGTCATTTTGAATTTTACAAATGTATTTGGTGCCAGAACTGTCATTCTGGGAGGGAATATCATGTGCCTAAAATTGTAAACAAGTACAAGATAATGTTTAAAAATAATAAAAAACAAATCAGTTAATGTTTCCATGTGATAGCAGACACTTATTCAACAACAAATAAGAGATGAAAACAATGCGGGCAATCCGGTGAAGATGTGCCCATGGGAATTCGTAAACTATGTAAAGCGGTTCCAATCCCAACAATGGAAGATCTGAGAGGAATTCCTACCAAAGACGGAAGGTTACAAATTCAGTATTGCTTTGCAGAAAGAAAATTTCGATGATAAACGATAGTAGCTCATCCCAATAAAACAGTTCTGCAAAAAGATTTCTAAGTGTCACGTTGCATGTATAACAGCAAAAAATTCATAGAAAACTAATGCTGGTGAGTGTGTATGATAAATTTTACTGACAACTATTTTTATTTTTATTGTAGCTCTATCAATCATATAAAAAAATTGAGATAATTAAAGATATTGTGGGGCAGGTCATGCACAGATAACATCAGCAACAAAATTTTGGTTTCTGTGCCTCTGTTTGCGTTAGACAGAAGTCTTAAGGAGGGTTTAGTAGCGTGCTGCACCTTGTCGTAATGATCCAGAAATGGCGAGCTTCACGTGGTCTTCTTCCTTGGGAAATGAAACGACTGTAATCTTTTAACTTTTTTTATTCTTTTTATTAATTTTATATATTTAGTTATATATTTTATTTTGTTTCACCTAGTTTGGGAATAACCTTGGGTGTATTCATTTCCAAGATTGTTATTTTCTCAGTTTGATTTGATTAATTGGAGGAAGAAAACCAGAAAATCGGTTACTAAATATTTGATTTGATATATAGAATGGAAACCCTAATAATGCAAATGCCCATGCCCTCTACCACCATTCAAACTTCAAGTAATGGTGGATGATGGTAGTGTACGTGGTAGATTTGTGGGTGCTAGTGGTGCGCTATGTGGATATTAATTTGGTTTTTTATATATATAACTTTGTATTATGGTGATGAAAGGTGGTGGATGGATGTTATATGCGGCGGTAGTGGTGGTTGCTGAGACACGGGCCTTTGGGTCAGATTGTCTAACTGGCATGTGATCTTGCATGTGGAGTTGCCTGCCACTATCTATGGGATAGTTATCTATCGATTAATTAGAAACTAGAGGTGGGAATGGGTCGGGTTAGGCGGGTTTTAAATGGGCTGATAACTAAATGAGTTATGTCGGGTTCAACCTATTTACTAGCAAGCTGAAAAAATCGCCAACCTGAAACAGACCCAACAATAAACAAGTTTGAACTCATCAACCCGTTTATTTTGTAATCCATTTTTATTCCTATTTTAATTTTAATTATGTTTATATAAAACTAAGTAATGTTTTGAAAAATAATAAATAAGCATGATTTCTTTTCAAAATATATATATATATATATATATATATATATATATATATATATATATATATATATATATATATATATATATATAAACTGGGCAAATTTTACTTGTGAACAAGCTTAGAAATATTTAAAAGCAATTAAATAAATCTAAATACGATTATAATAGTTATTCTCACATGCATTATATTAAAAATATAACTTTTTTATTAGCATTTTAATATTTAAATAATGCAACTATAAACTCATATCACCTATATATTGCATAAAATTAAATTATCCATAAAAAATAATTTAATAATTAAGGTCGCAACATATTTACTTAATATGCTTAACTAGCTAAGTGTACTTCAAGGAATTAAAAAATATAATATAAATGGAGTATAGAAGATAAAAATAAAGAGAAAAAAACAAATTTAAAAGTTAAATGCCTATTGTGAGACATGGGAAAAAATCACCAGAGTGATCATCCCTCCGTCAACACACGGGCTCAACGCAAAAATTGGGAGAGTCGCCACCATTCATGATTTTGGGGTGAGAATGGACACCAAAGATACAAAAGTAGGCAAAAATAGCCAAAAGACAAATTCTAGGATAAAAATAACCCTACTTGAAAATCAAATCCAGAGATGGGTAAGGGGATTAGATTATGAACGGGGGAAGGTGTTAGGCACCCCCATTCATCCACACGAAGTGGTTGCCAAGTGTATGTTCATGCTAAAAAGAAAATAAGAAGCTTGCTAAAAATCATGAAAAAGCCTTGAAAAAGGAACAATGTATGATATTTTCACATGAAGATCTAAATGGATTTTAGATCCTCTCTTATGTCAATATCATTTCTGGAGTATTTCAAAAGATGGAAATCAAAGTAGAGGTTGCATAAAACCAAGTTAAATCAAATCCGGAAAATTCGGTAAAAAGTATGCCATTTGCCTTGAAATCATTCAAATCCAATTCTAAAATGAACCAAACCAAATCCATTTGAAAGATTAGGGTAAATAAGAGTCTCATGCAAAATTTCACTTCATTTCGATGAAAAATCTAGGAGTTATGCTCCTTTAAAGTTGCTGCTGGGGATTTTTAAAAGTGTTAGTGGGCAACTTTGGAAAATTGTCTAGAAAAATCCACTACATAGAAATCCGTGAAATTTGGTGTGATTGAAGTCTGTATGGCCATCTTTCCAGAGAAACTAGCCTCATACAAAAATCCCTTCGGACGTGCCTTGGGTGGTCTCCCGAACAGGCCCAGAAGATCACAGATTTACCCAGAAAAATGCAAATGAGCAGTTCTGAGTAAATCGGCTACCAATAATTCAAATGGAATTCAAAAATTATGAAACCAACTGGATTTGAAAATAGACTCATAAAGGAGTACTCAGAAACAAAAATCACTCGAATCGGACTTAAAACGAACACATGGCGGTCCGTCGAAGTGACAAGTTCTGTACTTGGACCTGAACTGTCCACTTAACTTCGACAGAGAGGTGTCAAAAATCGGCTAGAGAGAAATTCATGAAATTTGGTGGACATAAACTAGACAGCCTCACCTTTCCCATGGTTCTGAAATTGCCCCAAAATTCATCCGGATGATGAAGTTACGGATGCCCGAAGTAAGGGTACAGGTGCTGTCAAGTTAAGCCACTTTTGAAGAAAATCAAATCCGAAAATTGATAAAAAGTGTGTGATTCGTGTGATATGAATCCAAAACCTTTGAAAAACATTTAAAAATATTCCAGAATTGATTGAGGCCATTTATTTGAGTTTTATTACAATAAATGCAATAAACCCCAAATATGAGCCTATCCCGCCAAAATAGTGATATGTATGTGCAAGTGTAAAAAACCAAACAAGATCAATACAATATGCATATAGATTCAACAAAATAGGTTCTAGCATAGCCTAGGGTTCCGTTCCATTATCGTTTCCCTCTGTTCTCTTTAAGATAATCAAGGGTACTTTGAATATGGAACGGTTTACAATCAATCAAAAAGGCCTTATGCTACATAGGTTCTAGCACTAGGGTCAATCCCCAGTCTCGTTTCTCCTAGATCCGCCTTCACGTTTTACGGCTAGGGGAGTCTTAAGATACTTTGAGCCGGGGAAGGATTTCCACACATACAAACAAGGCTTTACACTACAGAAAGGTAGAAGAAGAGATCTAGATCTAGGAATGTAAAGACAGAAAATAAAAAGAAAAGTTGAGGCTTACCTGAGTTCTGGAGGCGATTCCACAGCGGTTTTCTTCTTCTCTTGGAGTTCTTCTTTGCGAGAATTCAAAACAAGAGTTGTGTGTCCTTTGCTCAAGGTGGAGCCTCCTATTTATAGGCAAAGGCTAGGGTTAGGGTTGGTGAGAATGGTAGACACAACATAATGTCTATAGCCCACCAACCTTAACCCTAAGGCTATTTCCGAGATTTCCCCTCATTTAATGAGGGATATGATGGTAAAAGTGAAAAGCTCTCGGAAAACCCTAATTTTGTGCAAACTTAAGGTATCCGGTATATCAGGCCGGATAACAAAGGGCTTTAAGGTATCCGGTACATGGTACCGGATACGCTAAGGCTCACATGTATCCGGTATGAGTATCCGGATACGGGAAGGAGTACTTGTATCCGGATTGAGTATCCGGATACAGGTAAAAGTCTATTTTCTTCAAATTCTGTGCTGGCTTTCCAGGAGATAATGATTTTTGATGATTGTTTGTGCAATTTGGGGTGTCTACACCTATCAAAAGGTTGGGTTCGGTTTGACCCTTTTTTGCAGACAATTTGAGAAAACATGAACCCCAACCCAACCTAGTTATGAGATTTAAACAAAAATCTACATCAGTTCACTTGTCTTCATAAATCTACTAGTCGGGTGCACATGCGGTATTGCACGTATGAAGAAAGAGGTTGATGGGAAGGGAAAGGCTTTGCAAGTTTTAAAAAAATTAAGGCAATTTTGACTATTTTACCCATTCTATTAATCAATCTTCCCAATATGATGTGTAACGGCTATTTGGAAAGTCGGCACATTTAAGTTGTCACAATTTTCCTAGGCGCCTCCTTATCTATATATATATATCTAGTGTTATTCAAATAAAAAATAGGGGAAATTGGTTTTTAGTGTTACTTTTTAAAATTAACCCTAATTCAGTCATCAAATTCTTGGTAATTGGGAATTAGTAATAATTTTAAAAAAACAATTGAGAATGATTGTCATTTTACTGTTCATTTAAGACTTCTTCCAAAAATACCTTCTGTGAGATATGGAAAATCAATTTAATGACTTCCTAATCATCACACAGGATTCATTAAAACAAGGAGTCGCCACCATTCTATTTAGGTGTGAATGGACACCAAAATATCAAATCAAATAAAATAGATTGAAATTAGAGTAAAAATAACTCTATTTTAAAATACAAGAAAACAACCAGAGATGGGTAAGTGGATTAGGTTATGAACAGGGGAAGGTGTTAGGCACCCCTATTCATCAACACAAGGTGGTTACCAGGTATTGTTCATGTTAAAAATAAAGAAAGCTTGCTTAATAAAGAAAAAAAACAAAAGTGACAAAAGTGTATGGTTTTTCATATGAATAGCCCGATTAATTCAGAACCTTCAATATGATCACACCATTCTAAGGGTTTCATGATTGAAATAAAATTGAGATAAAAATCAAAGAAAACCATCCTAAAGTGAAACCTAAAAAACTAGCTTTAGGCTAAACCACTAAAAGGTTGAAAACCCAGATTGAAATCTCTTGATTAAAACATTGAAGAGTAAAGTTCTTTAGGGTACAGATCTGATCCAAATCTCTCATTAATGGAGAGATAGAACCCCAATCAACCCATGTTGATAAAAAAAACATCAAAAGGGAGAGTTTAGACCATAGGATCCTTTCTCCAAGATTAAAACATCTTCAAAATCATATCATGAAACCCTATAGATTACTTTCAGGCTTTTGGTTTCAAATCTACCATATAGATCATGGTAGATCCAGAATCCTAGCCAAATATCACCAATATCAAGAAAACAGTGATGTAGGTGCAATGGTGTGAAAAATCGAAACTATAGGAAGAAGTGGGGATCTCATGCTATAAACAGCATGGATCCATAGGATTCCTCCAGATTCAAAATAAAACCTTGAAAACGTGAATAGAATAGTAAAAGAAATCACATATCACAAATTACTGCACATAGGGGCCTATCCTACGGATCCACCTGTTCTCTTTTCTCCTAGCTCTCTCTTCACGTTTTACGGCTAAAGAAGAGTCTTGAGGTACTTGGAGATAGGTTTGGGGATACAAACACAAATAAGAGGCCTTATTCTACAAAAAGAGAAAAGAACAGATTATAGGGTCTATTCTAAGGATCCACCTGTTCTCTTTTCCCCTAGCTCTCTCTTCATGTTTTACGGCTAGAGAGGAGTCTTGAGGTACTTGGAGATAGGTTTGGGAATACAAACAAGAAGTAGACCTTATTCTAAAAAAAAAGGAAAAGAACGGATTATATGGTTCTATTCTAAGAATCCACCTATTCCCCTTTCCCCTAGCTCTCTCTTCACGTTTTACGGCTAGAGAGGAGTCTTGAGGTACTTGGAGATAGGTTTGGGGATACAAATATAAACTAGGCCTTATTCTATAGAAATGGAGAAGATTAGACTATTTCTAAAATTAAAAATAGAAAATAAAAGAGAAAAGGGACTTACCTGGATTGAGAAAGCAGAGAAGCAGGGGTTCCCTTCTTCACTTGGAGCTCTTCAAGCTTCAGATTCTTGGCCATTTGCTTGAGGAGAGGCCCTCTATTTATAGGCAAACCCAGGGGCATGGTTAGTCCCAAGGGTATGCCAAAATAAGGTTCCAGGATGTTCCAACTAAGTTTTAAAACATGAGTTGGAGTAAATCTAATAAACCACAAAGAGTAAAAAAAGGGATTCGAATCTCCCAAAGAGAGGTTTGAGTGTAAATAAGGCTCAGAAATCGAAAAATGACGAATTCGCACAAAAAAGCCCGCGACCGCATATATAATGCGGTCACCACCAGTCCGCATTAAAAATTCTAGCATGACAGGTTTTACCAAATCTTAACAGTTTTTTTGACCTGTTTCTGCACAGGCAATACTTATTTACATGTAATATCATTTAAGTAAATGTCCTCGTATTTTTTAATCTCCATTTGTGAGACATGGAAAATTAATTTAATGACTTCCTAATCATCACACAGCATTCATTAAGAACAAAGAATCGCCACCATTCTGTTTAGGTTTGAATGGACACCAAAATATCAAATCAGCACAAAAAGGCAAAATTAGAGTGAAAATAACTCTATTTTAAAAAAAACAAAACAAAAACAACCAGAGATGGGTAAGGGGATTAAGTTATGAACAGGGGAAGGTGTTAGGCACCCCTATTCATCCACACAAGGTGGTTGCCAGGTATTGTTCGTGTTAAAATAAAGAATGCTTGCTTAAAAAGAAAAAAACATAAAAGTAACAAAAATGTACGGTTTTTCATATGAATATCCAGATTAATTCAGAACCTTCAATATGATCATACCATTCTAAGGGTTTCATGATTAAAATAAAATTGAGATAAAAATCAGATAAAACCAATCTAAAGAGAAACCTGAAAAACTAACTTTAGCCTAAACCATTAAAAGGTTGAAAAACTAGATTGAAATCTCTTAATTAAATCATTGAAGAATAAAGTTACTTGGAGTAAAGATCTGATCCGAATCTCTCAATAGTGGAGAAATAGAACCCCCCACTCAACCCATGTTGATGAAAAAACATTAAAAGGAAGAGTTTAGACCATAGGATCCTTTCTCCAAGATTAAAACAATTTCAAAATCACATAATGAAACCCTACAGGTTACTTTCAGGCTTTTGGTTTTATATCTACCATATTGATCATGGTAGATCCAGAATCCTAGCCAAATATCACCAAAATTAATAAAAACAGTGATGTAGGTGCGATGGTGTGAAAAATCCAAATTATAGAGAGAAGTGGGGATCTCATGCTGTAAACAACCTGGATCCATAGGATTCCTCCAGATTCAAAATAAAACCATTAAAACATTAACAGGAAAGCAAAAGCAACCACATCTCACATATTATAGCACATGGGGATCTACCCTACGGATCCACCTGTTCTCTTTTCCCCTAGCTCTCTCTTCACATTTTACGACTAGAGAGGAGTCTTAAGGTACTTGGAGATAGGTTTGGGGATACAAACACAATCAATGGCTTTATTGTACAGAAATAAATAAAAGGACAAATTATGGGATTCTATTCTAAGAATTCACCTATTCCCCTTTCCCCTAGCTCTCTCTTCAAGTTTTATGGCTAGAGAGGAGTCTTGAGGTACTTGGAGGCAGGTTTGGGAATACAAATATAAACTAGGCCTTATTCTACAGCAATGGAGAAAATTAGATTATTTCTAGAATTGAAAACAGAAAATAAAAGAGAAAAGGGACTTACCTGGATTGAGAAAGCAGGGATTCCCTTTTTCACTTGGAGCTCTTTAGACTTCAAATTAATGGCCATTTGCTTGAGGAGAGGCCCTCTATTTATAGGCAAACCCAGGGGCATGGTCGGTCCCAAGGGATATGCCAAAATCTTCCAATTGAGTTAAAAAAAAGGATTAAATATAAATCCATTAAACCACAGAGGATAAACAAGAGAATTCGAATCTCCCAGAGAGAGATTTGAATGCAAATAAGGCTCAAAAATCAAAAAAAGATAAATTCGCTCAAAAACACCCGTGCTCGTATATATAATACGGTCGTGCCTTGCCCGTATTGTTAATGCGGTCATGCCATGACCGTATATCAATTGCGGGCACGACCAAACCGCAGATAAAATACGGGCATTCCATGTTTTACCAAATTTTACACTTTTTTGACCTGTTTCTGCACAGGCAATACTTATTTACATGTAATATCATTTAAGTAAATGTCCTCGTATTTTTTAATCTCCATTTACTTAAGATATTACATGTAAATAAGCAAACACCCCCCCCCCATTTGAATCCATTAAAAATAGTTCCAAACCCAAATTCCAAGTGAATAAAAGTCAACTTTCCAGTTCCAAGCTAAATTCTGGTTTTTCAGGTCCGGTAAAAAGATTTAACATGTTAATACCAAGGTATTCGTCAAGATTTAAAATATCAAAAAATTCATTTATGCAATAACATTGCTAAAAACCTGATTACCGGGAAAAATTATCTTGAAATCTTGCTTAAAAAAATATTTCATTTTCTGGGGTCAAACGTCAACAAAATTCGACCGGAAAAAGTTTGACTTTGTGCAAAAAATTGAATTTGGGCATATTCCTTTGTGGTTTTGGATTCAAATGGGTTAAGGATCTCAAACCCAATGCTAAGAATTGAAAATTCCAATAAAATATTTTTCTCCTTCAAGATTTATCAAAAATCGTGCAATTTTGGGATGTCTACAACTGCCCCTCTTTGCTGGAGTTGTAGCACAATGAACAGCAAAGAACAGACACAACTCAAAGTTGCACATTTGAAAGACATCTCATTAATTGAACTTGCTTTGGTCAAAAAAAGGAGTGATACTAAAAAAATGGATTTGAAGATAGCCAATGAAACCCCTACTTGAAGTCTGACGGGGTGGCGTCTCTTCCTTATCTCAGATTTCTTGGAGCTCTCGTGGCTATGAAAGGAAATCAGAGACAAGCAAATTTTGAAAAGAATTTTGATTTAAAATTGACCTCAGCAAACTCAATTGCTTTTGATGTTTTTCACTTTACAACTTAACAATAAGGAAGGAAATATTTTATTGAAGTTTCCTGATTGATTTTATTATTTGATTTACTTGGGTGCCATTTGATGCCCAAACCTGTGCTTGAATATTTTGCAACTTGCTTTTGCTTCTTCATCTTCTTGCTCTCTTCATAATGATGTATGTGCCCTTGCTGCCCATAACCTGCTGCCCAAGTGAAGGTCCTCTTCTTGATTGATGGATTTTAGAATCATGATCTGTTGATCTAACCTCATGCCTTCACTACCCTTGATATCTTCTTCATGCCTTTTTGCTGCCTCAATAAATCCTTTTTCATGATTGAAGAATTGGGAACCCTTGTTTAACAGAGAAAACATGCAACTGCTTCGAAGCTTCTTTTTTTTTTTTAAATCCGAAGACTAATGCTTGTCTACTTCTTCCAGATGTTTTAATTCATTTCAATGAAAACCCAGAGGGAAAGACGTTGAGCATGCCCCAGTTTTGATTGCTGGAAGAAGTATTTGCCCCTCAGCAGAGATGATCCTCTTTTTTGTTTTTTTTTTCTTTTTTTTCTTTTTTTTTTTCTCTCCCTTTTTTTTATTTTTTTTACCTTTGACAAAAAGAAACCCTAATAAAAGAATGCAAATGCAAAAAATAAGAAAATATGTTTTATACTAGTGGCCTTAGAATCCTCTAATGCTTGCAAAACCAATGTTTTATGAAAAGATATAGATGTTCATCATAGGCCAAAAATATAGTTTTTGCTCTTTTATTTTCGTGTTTTGTATTTTTGTATTTATTTATTTTTTTTTTTTGAAAATGATCCAATCACTTATTAGCATATAGTCCCAAAAGAATTACAATCAAGTTGAATAATGAGAAGATTATTTCAGAAAATGAAGAAAGACCAAAATAAGCCTTTAGAACCTTTAGAATCATTCCCACGACCATTTGCTGGTCAATTGATGCTCCAGATATGACGATTCTTTCAATCTCACTATTGTAGTGCCCCGAACCCAGTTCGCTACTGTAACAACCCGAATTCAGTTTATCAACCAAATCCGAGATGTTACTGGCCCATATCAAATAAACATCAAGAATATAACAGACTAAAGAACTAAATGATCCATTCATTAATTAACTATCAGAGTGCGGAACATGTATGTGCGGAAGTATAATCTAAAAATCCTCAAGAAACTAATATAGTTAACCATCAAAATCAATATTAAAGTCTGGTAAAATAAAAGGGTCACTAATCTCTCGTCTCTCTAATACATCAAACCAAAATGAATAATAATCTGATCAAAATAACTAAATCTATATCAATCCACAACCTCAAACAATATCCGGATAAAAGTACTCCTCCGGCGAATAATCAGCTAGCTCTCCCTAGAAATCACTATTATGATCCCCCTCTCGCGTATCAACTGAAAAATGAAATAAAGGCAGGTGAGATACGAATACCCCAGTAGGTAATACATGCATGTTTAAACAGTTCATATAAGTAAAATAACAGTTCATGCATGATTAAGCAATCTCGACTGAGCAGGCTCGTATAACCATTCGTATCGATCAAAAATACAAAATAGTATAATAAACAGTTCTAAATATGAATTTCAACATGTTCTATTATAGGAATCCAATATCAGAAATCAATAGCATAATCCATAAGTTACTAGAATGCACTAAATAATCACATCCAACCAATATACCAATTACATGCCTCCAGCATGTATGCAACAGTAACAACATGTGTTTATGATTTTAGTGTCATTGTAGGACTCACAAAGATAGATAAATCTTTTTAGATGACTCTCGACCAATCGCTATACCACCGTGCGGCTTAGGAACAATGCCACTAATGATACTCAAGTCCCATGCAGCGCAGCTTAGACAATAGCCGTAATCACTGACTTATTGCACACGTACCCATCAGAGTTGGCATGTACCACCAGCATGCAGCACCAGAATCAATACATAGAGATGGTCGCTTATCCACATGTATAGGGAATCACCAGCGGCTCACCGGGCTGTCCCTCCAGACATAGGACCTTCCCAAACAAACCAACTTGCAAAGGAAGCGCGCTAGCACAAGGGAGAAACTCAACCCAAATGAAATATCCCTTAGCTATCTAGCCACAACTATGGATCCATAATCAGCTATGCCCACTAGACTCCAAATATCCCTAAAGTCTAATAATTCTATAAGGGTTGGTGCCTAGCGGCATATAAAGAGTAAATCTGACATTTCCTTCAATATTCGGGTTAACTGAGTTGAACTTATGATCTGAATTCTCTTTATATATTTATCTGGTTTATAGTGTAATTTAGAGATGTTCTGGTAATCAAATAATAGGTCAAATCTTCCAAATACTAGATTTCACAGTTTCATACAAAGTTTGGCAACTAGTGTCCTAAATATCTCCCTAATTTATTTTTCTGTAAAACAGGGAATTTGATAAATTATTTTGGTCTTAAAACATCTTAATTAATGATTAAAATTGACTAAAAATAGTTTGGAATTGAATCAGGGTTTGAAAATACGAAATTCTAAAATTTCTGCATAGAGCACCTAGGATCGCCCCGGGGTCTAAGGTAAGCGATAGTTCATTTTAGGTCGCCGATGATAAGTCATCTAGCGGTCTCGGGCGGTCTCAAAATTTTTACTAGCACCTAAGAGCGCTAAGGATCGCCGAGCACAGTAAGGTCGGAGGTCACTCAAAAACGATCAGAAACAGTTTAAAAATGTGATTTTTCACGTCCAAGATTATTCTAACATACATATAACATGATTATCTTACTGAATACATGATTATATCATATAAAAACATGCTTTGGAGATTAAACACACGTAAATCCAAAAATGAACGATCAAACGGTGTCACCTACCTTGTTCGCGTTGTTTTTCCTTCTCCTCTTGAACAATGATGACCACTATCACCCAGCAATGCTCTGGACGATGAAGAGCACAAGACACGAGTCCTCTCTTCCTCCTCCTCCTTCTTCTTCTCTTCCGGTCGCATAGTCGCTCTCGGTCGTTTCTGTCTTGTGGTTGTCGAATACGAAGAGTATGAGCAAATACAATTAGGTATTCCCCAAACATATTCTTCTAGGGTATTTAACTTGTATATATACTCTCTGATCCCACACAACCCATGCACAAAACTAAACATACATCGCCCAATCAGAATAAATCTAAATTAGCGTATCAATCATACCTCGATATCTCACGATCAAACGGTCGGATCTGCACCCAACTCTGGATCTCCACTATTTATATTATCCCCTACATTATTAAAATATTTCCATCAATTAAAATTCCCAAAGATATTATTTATTAATTTATTATATTATTTAAGGAAAATTCGGGGTTTTACAACTATTTTGCCGCAGTCTGGAAAGACATCTTCCTTCATCCAATTGAAAAGCAATTGTTTCTCCATCATATCCATGATATGAGAATTTATGACTTCAACTTCAGCAACAATTTCCTAATGGCAATTTTGATGGCCATCGACTTGTTCACAGTTGCTTCATATCATAGTTCTGATTATGTTGCTTCAGTCTTGAAAAGAGAATTTTCCTCAATCACTTGAAAAGTGACTATATCTCAAAATAACCACCAACATGAGGACTTCACCTGGATCTATGCCAATTCTAGACTATCTTCTCTGACGATTTCCCTCTTGTAGATAGCTGATTATTTGCCATGTAGCGCCCTTCCCGGTTTTCACTACATTTTCTCCATTTTTCCTTTCTTTCTCCTTTTTTTTATCCTTCATCACCAGCAACTATGTAGTTAAAACTGCCTTAATTCAAAATTTCTTAATCAAAAAGGACTTATGAATGGGACGAAACGAAGGCTTGGTGTTTGTTTAGAAAGAAAAGGAATAAAAGGCTCAAATACCATATGATCAAATGGGTTAACTGAAATTGTAATTTTTAAGGCATTTTTTTCCCTTGGAATGAATACAAACTTGCCCCCAGTAATGAAGTTCTTCCCTTACTTTCATTTCTTCATTTGAAACTTATTCTCTAGTATTGAACTTCTTTTTCCATTCTTCTCTTCACAATTTTGAAGACATTCTCCAAATATCCCATAACATTTGATGATCTCTTTTTTTCTTTCTTCCTTTTTCTTTTTCCTTCTTTTTTTTCATTTCTTTGCCCCCTTTTCTGAAAACATCTTCGAAATCCCTTTTGAACTTCAACAATTGTCCCTTCATTCCTTTTTTTTTTTTAATGCCTTAATAAATTTGCCCCAGTGTGGGGTTACAATTCTCAGTTTAGGTTACTTGGAAAAATGTACCAAGCTCAAAAGGTCTAACTAGGGATTTCAAAATTTTTGGGGATATAAGAAAAAAAGGCCTCTTATCATTTTAAGAAAAAATTGAATTTTCAGACTTGATAAAGTTGTACTATATGACTGGTTTAGGAATTTTTTCTTCTTTTTTTTAATCAACTTCTATCAAGATAAAAGCCTCTTCAAATAGAACCTCTGTTATGAACAAGTTCTTCACCTTTTGATCAATCTTATGAATTTGGATTCTTTCCATCAAATGATGCCCAATTCTATTTCCAAAGAAAATGTCAAATCTTCTCCCATTTTTTCGAGTGCAAAGCTCCAAAATTTCTTCAAACAATATTATCAACTTCCCTTTGAACAAATCAGCAAGTGATGCGATCCTTTCTGTATTCTAATGAAGGAACTTCAAATCTTCTTCTATCTTTTTTGTTGAAGACTGTGGGTCATCTTTAGTTCCAAAGGTCATAAAATTGGTCATTTCATAATTTTGCAGAATATTCTTCTCATGACACTTAAAAGGATTTGAATTTTCATATAAAATGTCTTTTTCTTCGATTTTGGTCTCAAAATTGAGCCCAATGTCAAAGTCATATTCAACTTAATGAAATTCAATGGGAGATATAACTCATAAGTAAAAAGGACCTTGTAGAAAACTTCTTTCTTTTTTCTAGAAAAATGTTAAAGGGAAAAATCTTTTTTTTTTCTTTTGAAGACCCTTTATTGAAACCACTTCCTGAGAACAAGGCTCCTTAAGATCCTCAGGAAATATGCATTCTTTTTATGGGGTTTTCTTTTCAAAGAACGTGTGAGTTCGAAAATTGCCTCTGTTCTTGAAGGCAGAAGCTGACTTTTCTTCCTTTTTTAGAAAATATCTTTCTCCTACTGAGTGAGGCATACCTCTATGATTTGGGATGATCTCCTTCTCTGGGGCATTATGCTCAGTCTCTGAAAGAAGTGACATTCCTTGATATGGAATCTGGATTGCAACCCAGTCAATCAATGGAAGCTTAAACCTAGCCTCAATCATTTCATTTGAATCTTCTTTTTTCTTTTCTTGGAATTTTCCTTTTTCAATTACCTCTGCTTCATTTTCTTCTTGTATGAAGAATGATTCCATACCCTTCAGACAATCATTATCGTCCATACTGAATTCCTGTTCAACATCCAATGCTACGCCATTTGTTTGCTCAAACTGCTCAAAGGGAATTGTTTGCACCTCCTCTGCCCTTTCTTCTGTCATTTCATTTTCTTTCAACTTCATCTTAAAATCTGCCCCTGTGTGAGTCTCTTTCTCCACATGGCCCCATTCATCTTCTTTTTCAAAATAAACCCGGACTATGGTACCAACTGGAGCAATAACTTGAGAAGGGTCAAATCTTTTTTTTCCTAAAAAAATTGACCCTATTTCATTTGAGCTACCAGCCCCATTGTTATTAGTAGATGGGATGGGTATGACTAAATTGAATGATAAGGAACTATTATCTAACAAATCCTAGATTGCATGCTTTAGGCCAAGCAACGATCTGTAGTATGCCCTAGAGTGCTCATATGATAATCACAGATTGCAGATGAATCATAATTCTTTCCCTTGCCTGTATGAGGATTTGGCAACCTCAAAGTCACATAACCCTTCTAAAGTAAGTTAGGCAAAAGTCAGATGGTCTCATAGGCAGTTTTGAAAACTCCCTTCTCTTCCTTACTTCTATTTCCTCATTTACAGGCTATACTGAAGGTACATTTATTTGAATGGGAAGTAAGGGAGCTGGATGAATGGGTTTGGAAAGAATGGGGGACTTGACATTGATTTGGAAGGGTTGTCTAGGTGGCTGCACCATATTTACTTCTGCTTCTCTCCTTTCCTCACTCTTCTTTCTCCCATTACCATTCTCCTTTTTATGTGTAAAAAAAGTGGTGGAAGCTTGCTGGTTCATCACTGTAGAGTAATCAGCTATTTTCCCAGACTTGATCCCATCTTCAATACTATCTGCCACTTGCACTAGGGCAGCAAAGTTGGTGGTGGTCTGACCCACAAGGTGATTGTAGAAGGGCTGCCCCAATGTCATGATGAAAGTTGAAATCATTTCTAGTTCTCCCACTGGTGGCCTGACTTTTGCAGCTAACTCCCTCCACCTTTTAGCATATTGCCTTATGGTCTCTTCATTTCTCTTGCTCATCCTCATCATGTCGTACCGGTCTGACACGATCTCCGAGTTAAACTTGTATTGAGACAAGAAGGCATAAAACCTCGAATTTTCCTTAAATAATATAATAAATTAATAAATAATATCTTTGGGAATTTTAATTGATGGAACTATTTTATTAATGTAGGGGATAATATAAATAGTGGAGATCCAGAGTTGGACGCAGATCCGACCGTCCAATCATGAGTTATCAAGGTATGATTCATATTTTAAGTTGTTGTATTCTGATTGGCCAGTGTGCATAGGAAAACTTGTAAGTGAGCTACATGAGATCAGAGAGTATATATACTTGTTTATTACCCTAACCTTATACATTTTGGAATACTCGTTCGTATTCAACAGCCGCAAGAGACAAAACTGAGAGAGCGACTGTGCGACTGAGGAAGAAGAAGAAGAAGGAGGAGGAAGAGAGGACTCGTGTCTTGTGCTCTTCATCGTCCAGAGCATTACTAGGTGATAGTGGTCGTTGTTGCTTAGAGAAAAGAAGGAGAAATAGCGTGAACAGAGGTAGGGGACACAGTTTTACGTTCGTTTTGTATTTACGTGTGATTAATCTTCAAACCATGTTTTTATGATCTAGATATATGTATAAAGCATGATATAATCGTTATAAGTATTGTCTGATTGCTTAGAATATGAAAAATCACGTTTTTAAACTGTTTCTGTTCGTTTTCGAGGGACCGCCGACCTTATTGTGCTCAGCGATCCTCAGCGCTCTTAGGCGCTAGTATAATTTTTGAGACCACCCGAGACCACGAGACAACTTATCGTCGGCAATCTAAAATGAACTACCGCTTACCTTAGACCGCCGGGGCGATCCTAGGCGCTTTGTGCAGAAAATGCAGAATTTCGTAATTTCAAACCCTGATTCAATTCCAAACTATTTTTAGTCAATTTTAATCATTAATTAAGATGTTTTAAGACCAAAATAATTTATCAAATTCCCTGTTTTACAGAAAAATAAATTAGGGAGATATTTAGGATACTAGTTGCCAAACTTTGTATGAAACTGTGAAATCTAGTATTTGGAAGATTTGACCTATTATTTGATAACTAGAACATCTCTAAATTACACTATAAACCAGATAAATACATAAAGAGAATTCAGATCATAAGTTCAACTCAGTTAACCCGAATATTGAAGGAAATGTCAGATTTACTCTTTATATGCCGCTAGGCACCAACCCTTATAGAATTATTAGACTTTAAGGATATTTGGAGTCTAGTGGGCATAGCTGGTTATGGATCCATAATTGTGGCTAGATAGCTAAGGGATATGTCATTTGGGTTGAGTTTCTCCCTTGTGCGAGCGCGCTTCCTTTGCAAGTTGGTTTGTTTGGGAAGGTCTTATGTCTGGAGGGACACCCCGGTGAGCTGCTGGTGATTCCATGTACATGTGGATAAGTGACCATCTCCATGTATTGATTCTAGTGCTGCATGCTGGTGGTACATGCCAACTCTGATGAGTACGTGTCCAATAAGTCAGTGACTACGGCTCTTGTCTAAGCTGCACTGCATGGGACTTGAGTATAATTAGTAGCATTGCTCCTAAGACGCACGGTGGTATAGCGATTGGTCGAGAGTCATCTCAAAGGTTTATCTATCTTTGTAAGTCCTACAATGACACTAAAATCACAAAACACATGTTGTTACTATTGTGTGCGTGCCTGACTTCGGGTGTTGCACTGGGTAAAAATGGAAAATTGGAGTCGCCACCACCTGATGGGGTGCAGGCGGACACCTGGGTGCCTAATTTTGTCTATTTGGCCTGTGGCTTGAGATTCTAAGCAAGTTCTCGGTTACAGTTCGGGGAAGTCCGTAGACACCCCGGTCCGCCCCGTCGAGTGACGGGTCCCATAGGTTTCCCTGGTTTGAGTCAACTTTGGTCTCTCACTCACCCAATTCCTATTCCAGCATGCAATTTGATTAAGTATGGTGGGACCGCCAAAGTGGTGTGGGTCCCTTTACTTGATTTTATCTTCTTAGCTTTAAAGTGAAGTGAGTCTGATTGGGTGGGCCCCGTTAGAGGGCCCACGGATCCCTTGGTGGACCAAGCGTGGCCCACATGTTCCCTTGGCGGGCCTCGGTCTAAACCTGCGAGGCCTTTTGGATTTTGGTTTGGTGAATTGATTTTATTTTGAAGTTCAAGTGTGATTATTTAGTGGTTTCCATGCAAAGTGAGTCGGGACTGCTTTGTGGGCCCTCAAGCGGGCCACACATGGTAGCCAAGTGATTTATTGGATTTATCTTGTTTAAGTTTCCAAAATGGGCTAGGCCTTGGGCTTGGGGCCCTTTACCTGGGCTTGGGCTTGAAAGCCCAAGACTTCCAGGGTTAGGGTTTTGAAACCCTAACCTTACTCGGTTTTGTGGGCTTAGTGGGCCCGACAGGCCCTACCCGTGGTCTCGGCCAAACCATGTCTAAATTAAGCATGTTTCCAGAATTGGGCATTGGCGGGCCTCAAAGGGTCTGGCCCGCTCAATTCTTTTAATTATCTTATTTAAGCACAGTTTAATGGTTCGGGCCGGGTGGGCCCCGTTGGAAGGCCCACTGGAAATCAAGTTAGACCGGTGGTCTGAGTCCCATGTGGGGTTTCCGGGTGACCCGGAAACCCTATTGGTTCATTTGGTTTAGTTCGAAAGTGTCACCTACATGCAATAGAAATCATAGAATGTACAAGAAATCACAAATACACAAAATATACAAAAATCACATAATCTGGGTCCAAGGGGAGGGACCTAGGGCCCGAGGTCCCTCCCTGCGCAAAGGAACGAGTTGGACGCACGGAGAACAACAGGGTTGCGGGGAGCGGGGGGCGAAGCCCCCCGCGGTATGGTACAAGGGTATTTTAGGATTTTTCAAAAAACAAGGAAATCGGCCTAAAAAGGGGGTGCGCTGGGCGCGAGGTCAACGCGAGCCCGGCGGACCGAAAACGGTAGAAAAAGCGCCTACGCGCGCGCTCGGCGCAAGCTTAGTGCGAGCTCGGCGGATGCAAAAGTGCTCCGCGCGAGCTCAGCACATACCCCCGACGAAACTCGATCTTCTGTTTCTTCTGAAACTCACTATTTGGCTTGATTTTCAAGCTCTGTAACCACTTTTTGGCAATCCTTAGACCCCCAGAAGACCTTCGAACACCACTTGAAATTAATTTAAGCTACCCTATATCACAACTCAAGATCTCCTCGCACACACCCCAAATCTGAAAACCAAACAAATAGAACATGACTAACGAAGAAGGGAACAGGGGGTTTTATATCGGGGTACATTGGATGAGATTACCATGGGGGAACATGCTTCGCCCTCGAATCAGACAAGCAATGGCAATAAACAAAATGCTAGAGCAGAATGGGAAGCCTGATTTATATATATATTAAACAAAAGAACAAGGAGAGCTCACCTTGGTTTCAGACCTTTGTAGAGTATGTGGGAGGATTCCTTGGAGTGCACGAGCAGCTGCCGGAGCCTCCTTCTTCTCGCACCAACAACAAGTCTCCTTTCGGTTTGTCGAGGAAGAAGAGGAAGGGAGAGGCCAAGGGTGGAAAGGCTTCGAGTGATGTGGGGTGGTTGGGGAAGCACGGAGTGGCAAAGGAAGCTGGGTTCCGTACCTGGAACCAAGCAAGGAAGGGAATGACGGGGTTTGTCACCGGCAACCAAGGAATCGACGAGGGAAGAGCGGAACCAGGAAAAGAAGCCTCCGGAGAAAAAAGAGCCGAACCAGCACACCCGAATCGCCAAACCCCTTCGCAAGAAGGGGGCTGCGGTATTTATAGATGAGCAAATGGGGAATCCGCTGAGCTCGTGTGAACTGGCACCGAGCGCTTTTCGCTCAGAGCGAGCGACACAATCATTGAAAACCAATAAAGCGGCCACGGATTTGTCCGAAAAATCTGAATTTTAAGATTTAGTCCCTGGTGTACGCACCTAAAATCGGTCGCACGACGAGGCGCACGTGACGATGTGCATGCCTCGGGACTATTTTGGAGTTGCCATTGCCTGAGAGGTGCAGGCAGACACAAGGGGTGCCCAAACAGGTCTATTTTTACTGATCTGCGGCTTTTAGAGATTCAAGGTAAGTTCTCGGTTACGTCCAGGGAAGTCCGAAGACACCCTGGCCCGCCCCGTCGATTTGACAGGTCCCTCGGGTCTCCCTGGTTTTTGAGTCAGTTTCACCCTTCCTAGGCCAGCATGCCACTTGGTTTGGTCTGGCGGGACCCTCTGGAGGTGTGGATCCCTTTCTATTTTATTTTATCTTCTTATTTAGGCGAAGTGGGTCGGAGGCGGGTCCCGTTGGAAGACCCATGGATTGCCAAGGTTGGGCTTGAGCCCAACAGGGGTATTGGGTAACCCATTTTGGTTATTTATCTAATTAAATTAAACATGCTAAGGGCTTAGTGGGCTTGGATTTGGCCCATTAACCAAGGGTCAGATGCCTTGGGCCCATTTGTTAAAAACGGGCCTGGTTTGGGCTGGTCAAAGAGGTGGGCCCTATAGGTGGGCCCATGGGATGCCTTGGTGGGCCCATCTAGGCCCATGGTCCAAAAGTGGACTTAAAACAGTCCAAATTACTCATAGGGTCGGGTCAAAACCAATTCGGGTCGGATTTGGATCCAACCGGGTCAAAAAGAATAATTTTTGGTTGTTTATCGAATTGACCGCATTTACTATGCAATCTGGTCTAAACCGTAAATGCAGTGCGGTTTAGACCAGACCGCATACCAAGTGCGGTCAAGTCCAGACCGCCCTGAGTATGCAATTTTTGCCCGAATTTGCTGTTTTGCTCCGATTTCGGCCGGGATCGCTTCGTTTGCTTTTCAGGGAGGTCCGACAACGTCCGTCGGGATTTTTAGCATCTTCACAGCAACACACAAGCTCCTTTCTTAGTCATATTTTTCTTCTTTTCTTCTTCCTTTTTCCTTTGCTCTTCATGTAGTCATTCTTTGCATGGGAATCAAGAGAGGCACCAGAGATTCTTTTACCATCTTGCTATGATCATAACCACGTATTCACCTTTGCTCGCGAAGATAGAAAGTTGGCAAGAGGATGATTTGTCTCTTTTTATTTTGCAAGGACTAATGACATCTTATCTTAGATGACTTTTGCTCATTATATCCTTGACAAAATTCTCTCCTTTCACCCTTTAATTGGATCTTGTTTTCAACATGAGATGCTCAGTATCGTACACATTAGAAGCAAATGGAGGTGAGAAATAAGTAATAAAACAAGTAATAAATCAAGCTTAAAAAGAAAAGAAAAGAAAAGAAACTTGATATGTATTGAATGAAACAACCTACTGTTTATTGTTACCTTCTTGTTTTTTACAGGTGATGGTTCTCCGATGATTTCAGCAGCGCTTCCGCACCCTCGTAGAATTCCAAGAATGGATTTGAAAAGGGATTCCCCACTTCTGGGTTGAAAGGAATGAAATGGAAAGGGGGATGGTGCAATCCAAGGGTATTTTGGGTTTTGGTTTTGAGTGAGGCAGAGTTTGGGCAGGGGTTGGACGTAGAGAAAAAAAAAGGACAGAGCTAAAGGGAGGCCAGCCTCTCTTGATTGGAAATCAAGGAGGGAGAGAGAAGGGAGGGGGTGAGTGAAGAAGAGAGCAAAAGGGAGAGAGGAGAAGGGGTTTGATGCCTCGAATGGAATGGGGGGTGGCCCCCCTTTTATAGTTGAAAAATTGTCCTAAAATTGAATTTTAATCACCTTTCTTGACTGAATTTTAATTTCATAACCAAGGTAACTAAAATTTAATTTTCATCCTTATCCATCCAACACATCATTCTTATCCATATTATGGACATGTGGTTGTTATTTTTTGTTTATTTTTTATTTATTTTAATCTTAAGATTCTTTTAAGTTTTATCATTATTTTATTCTTAAGATTTGTTTGTTAGAAGACACTTGTGTTTTCTATTTTCATTTTATTTTTGATTTAGTTTAATTGTTAGATATTTACAAAATATTATTATTTTATTCTTAGATTTTTATTTTTTTTCCTTGCTTCAATCTTGCCATGTGTGCAGATTTTCCGAAACTTTGACTGCTCATATTTCTTTCATCTGGTATCCGATTTCAGCAAACTCAGTGGCATTGGAATCAGCTCGAGATTCCCTATCCACTAAACTGGAGTTTGGCAGCAAACTCGGGCTTTTTAGCAGAAGTGCAGACTCGCGTCCCGGAGCCAGTTTTGCTCATATCTCCTTATCCGGGACTCCGATTCCAGCAAACTCAGTTACGTTGGAGTTGTGTCGATGCACCCTTTCTGCTGATATCCAATTGAGCAGCTAATTCGGAGTTCTGCAGAAAGTTGATTTCTGCTATTTCCAGATCTGACCAGCCCATAACTTCTTCATCCGGACTTCAATTTGAGCAAACTCAGTGGTGTTAAAACCGTATCGGAATCCTCTTTCCAATGGTATGAAGTTTGGTGGTCAATTTGCACCCGATCAAAAAGTCAACTTTTTGAGCCCTTCAGGTTTGACTTTTTCAATTACGGTTTTATTCTTTCATTTTTTTGGGGTTCAAAAATTAGGTGCTGACACCTGGGATATTTTGATTTAATCCAATATGCTTGGATATTTGCAGATTTAGTCCCTGAGATATTTGGGATGTTTGGATATTTATGGATTTGATCCCCAGGATATTTTCCTGCGCAAGTTTCCACGTGTGCAGCTTTTGCCACGTGTGCAGTTTCGCCAGTTTTGCCGCTCGGAAACTTTGTCAGCTCATATCTTCTTCATCCGGGCTCCGATCTGGGCAAACTCAGTTGCGTTAGAATCGTATCGGAGCCCTATATCCAATGGCATGGGGTTAAGCACCTGGATTGGGGTTTAGCAGAAAGTCAACTTTTAGCTCCCCCTCAAGTTTGACGGGCTCATGGATCCTTCGTCTGGACTCCGATTCCAGCAAACTCAGTTGCGTTAGAACCATGTCGAGATTCTCTATCTAATGAGATAAAGCAAGGTGGTCAATTATCACTTGATCAAAAATTCAACTTTTGTCCCCCTCAGGGTTTGAATTTTCTGCTGTCTTTTAGCACATTTTTTGTTTTCTTCTTTTCTTTTTCCTTTTTTTTTCTTTTTCTTTTTTGGTTTGATCAAAATTTGGGTGCTTACATGTTGCATACATGCTGGAGGCATGTAATTGGTATATTGGTTGGATGTGACTGTTTAGTGCATCTTAGTAACGTATGGATTATGTTATTGATTCTGATATTGGATTCCTATAATAGAACTTGCTGAAATTCATATTTAGAACTGTTTATTATACTGTTTTGTATTCATGATCAATGCGGATGATTATACGAGCCTGCTTAGTCGAAATTGCTTAATCGTGCATGAACTGTTATTTTACTTATATGAACTGTTTAAACATGCATGTGTTACCTACTGGGATATTCGTATCTCATCCTACCTTTATTTCATTTTTCAGCTGATACGCGAGAGGGGGATCATAGTATTGATTTCCAGGGAGAGATAGCTGATTATTCATCGGGGGATTACTATTACCCCGGATTTTGTCTGAGGTTGTGGATTGTCATGGATTTAGTTATTTTATCAGACTATTATATTCATATTTGGGTTTAATGTATTAGAGAGATTAGAGATTAGTGACCTTTTTTATTTTACCAGACTTAAATATTGATTTTGATGGTTAACTATATTAGTTTCATGAGGATTTTAGACTATACTTCCGCACATACATGTTCCGCACTCTGATAGTTAATTAATTGAATGGATTATTTATTTCTCTAGTCTGGTATATTCTTGATGTTTATTTGATATGGGTGTGAGACATGGGAAAAAATCACCGGAGTGATCGTCCCTCCGTCAACACACGGGCTCAACGCAAAAATTGGGAGAGTCGCCACCATTCATGATTTTGGGGTGAGAATGGACACCAAAGAGTTCAAAAATAGGCAAAATGGCCAAAAGAAACATTCTAGGGTAAAAATAACCCCACTTGAAAATAAAATCCAGAGATGGGTAAGGGGATTAGATTATGAACGGGGGAAGGTGTTAGGCACCCCCATTCATCCACACGAAGTGGTTGCCAAGTGTATGTTCATGCAAAAAATAAAGTAAGAAAGCTTGCTAAAAATCATAGAAAACCTTGAAAAAGGATTAATGTATGATATTTTCACATGAAGATCTAAATGGATTTTAGATCCTCTCTTATGTCAATATCACTTCTGGAATATCTCAAAGGATGGAAATCAAAGTAGAGGTTGCATAAAACCAAGTTAAATCAAATCCGGAAAATTCGGTAAAAAGTATGCCATTTGCCTTAAAATCATTCAAATCCAATTCTAAATTGACCCAAACCAAATCCATTTGAAAGATTAGGGTAAATAAGAGTCTCATACAAAATTTCACTTCATTTCGATGAAAAATCTAGGAGTTATGCTCCTTTGAAGTTGCTGTTGGGGATTTTTAAAAGTGGTAAGTGGGCAACTTTGGAAAATTGTCTAGAAAAATACACTACATATAAATCCGTGAAATTTGGTGTGATTGAAGTCTGTATGGCCATCTTTCAACAGAAACTAGCCTCATACAAAAATCCCTTCGGGTGTGCCTTGGGTGGTCTCCCGAACAGGCCCCGAAGATCACAGATTTACCCAGAAAAATGCAAATGAGCAGTTCTGAGTAAATCGGCTACCAATAATTCAAATGGAATCCAAAAATTATGAAACCAACTGGATTTGAAAATAGACTCAAAAAGGAGTACTCAGAAATAAAAACCACTCGAATCGGACTTAAAACGAACACATGGCGGTCCGTCGAAGTCACAAGTTCTGTACTTGGACCTGAACTGTCCACTTAACTTCGACAGAGAGGTGTCAAAAATCGGCTAGATAGAAATTCATGAAATTTGGTGGACATAAACTAGACAGCCTCACCTTTCCCATGGTTCTGGAATCGCCCCAAAATTCATCCGGATGATGAAGTTACGGACGTCCGAAGTAAGGGTACAGGTGCTGTCAAGCTAAGCCACTTTTAAGTAAAACCAAGTCCGAAAATTGATAAAAATGAAATTCGTGCAATATGAACACAAATGTTTTAAAATCATCCGAAAGGCATTTCAGAATTGATTGAGGTCATTTATTTGAGTTTTATCACAATAAATGCAATAAACCCCAAATATGAGCCTACCCCGCCAAAATAGTGATATGTGTGCAAAAGTGAAAAAACCAAGCAAGATCCATACACATGCATATAGATTCAACAAAATAGGTTCTAGCATAGCCTAGGGTTCCGTTCCATTATCGTTTCCCTCTGTTCTCTTTAAGATAATCAAGGGTACTTTGAATATGGAACGGTTTACAATCAATCAAAAAGCCTTATGCTACATGGGTTCTAGCACTAGGGTCAATCCCCAGTCTCGTTTCTCCTAGATCCGCCTTCACGTTTTACGGCTAGGGGAGTCTTGAGATACTTTGAGCCGGGGAAGGATTTCCACACATACAAACAAGGCTTTACACTACAGAAAGGTAGAAGAAGAGATCTAGATCTAGGAATGTAAAGACAGAAAATAAAAAGAAAAGTTGAGGCTTACCTGAGTGCTGGAGGCGATTCCACAGCGGTTTTCTTCTTCTCTTGGAGTTCTTCTTTGCGAGAATTCAAAACAAGAGTTGTGTGCCATTTGCTCAAGGAGGAGGCTCCTATTTATAGGCAAGGGCTAAGGTCATTGGTAGACACAAACTAATGTCTAGAACCCCTCAAACCTAAACCCTAAGGTTATTTCCGCGATTTCCCCTCATTTAATGAGGGACATGATGGTAAAAGTGAAAACCTCTCGGAAAACCCTAATTTTGAGCAAACTTAAGGTATCCGGTACATCAGGCCGGATAACAAAGTGCCTTAAGGTATCCGGTACATGGTACCGGATACGCTAAGGATCACACGTATCCGGTACGACTATCCGGATACGGGGAGGAGTACTTGTATCCGGATACTCTATCCGGATACAGGTAAAAGTTTATTTTCTTCAAATTCTGTGCTGGCTTTCCAGGAGATAATGATTTTTGATGATTGTTTGTGCAATTTGGGGTGTCTACAACTGCCCCTCTTTGTGGGAGCTGCGAAGCAGTGAGCTGCAAAGAGTAGACAAGCCCAAATTGCATTCCCTTGAGCATGATTTGCTCGGTTTAATTCAATTTCTGTAGAAAACCATTTTTGAGTGGAGATTTGCCAAAAAGCCCTCACTTTAAGGGGGCATCTCTCCAAGAGTTCTTAAATTCCACCGAGCCCTTTGTGGCTGTGAAGTGGATTTTAAGCCCAAAAATAGGGTTTTTGAAAAACTGATTTTTTTATCAAACCAAGTTGAAAATTGAGTGGATATCATCCTTTTGACCAGGCACATTTCCCAAGGTTGTCCTAAATTCCACAGAGCTCTCGTGGCTGTGAGGTGGATTTCAAGACAAAAATAGGATTTTGAGAGAAAATAGAAGTTGTAGCACAAGTTTGCTTTTTCTTTTCTTTTTTCTTTTCTCTTTTTTTTCTTTTCTTCTTTTCTTTTCTTTTTTTCTATTTTTCCCTGTTTTTTCTCTATTTTTTCTATTTTTTTCTGCTTTTTTCTATTTTTTTTCTTTTTTTTCTTTGGTATCCGGTAGGTGTATCCGGATAATGAAGGCTCTGCGGGTATCCGGCCTGAGTATCCGGATCCCGCATGTTTACTTAAGTCGCGCGCGACCGCGACTTTTCATTTCTTTTCTTCAGTCTCCGACAACTCAGACCGGCCATCTCCTTCTTCTTCTTCACCCGACGACTCGTCCTGCTTCTCCGGCGAGCTCCAGCAACTCCGGCGACTCCTATTGCTGCCGGCGACGTCCTGCGACTCCGGCGACTTCAGTGATCGGCCATTGACAGCTGCAGTCGAGCCCTAGCTCGATTTCTTCCCATTTTCGGGGGTTCTCTCAACCCAATATCATTGTCTTTGCTCCGGTGATCTTCTTTGAACTCCGGGAATCCAATTTCACTTTCTCTATTGCCCATCAAACAGTAAGTGCAACTGGGCATCTTTATGTATTTTCTTGTTCATGCCGAATTGCCACTTGTTCTATGAATTTTCTGTTAATTTCATCTGATCACTTACTTCCCCTAGGCAAGAAGGATTCAGACCTTTCATTTGCTATTGAATTCTTGGATGAACCATTTTCGGCCTAGTTCTTTGCTGCTGAAACTTTTCAGACTTAATGCCTTGTGCTTTGCTATGATCATGATTTCTTTCTTCTTTTGTGGTATCCTTGAATTAATGCTATCTCAGAATTTTGGACTATCTGCTGCTGATATGAACTGATGATTTCCTGTTGCTCGCATGCCAATTTTGTATGTTAGAACAAACTTTGCTTTCCTAATTTGGTGTTGCCACAATTCTTTAGAACTGTTCCTGTGCCAATCCCCAATCGGATGGTTCACGGTAGGCTTTTCCAGCCTTGATGCCACATCTGTTTTTCTGGTCTTGCTCCTTCTTGATGTATGTACTAACTGCCAGTGGATTTACAAGCTTTTGCTTACTCCCCCTTTTGCTATGAATTTTTCTTAATTAACTGTCCAATCTGGATTTCTGCAATTCTGCTTGCTTTTGATGCCTTGACCTTCCCGCTTCTCATATCCTGGAACCATAACATACAGGAAATGTTAAGTATTGTAGGAATCTTTTAGAAAATGTTTCAAGATTAGAAACAGAAATATTCCTCACTTCAACACTTTAGAGGTAACTTAGGTGAGGTAAAATTCCCATAATTTCGAAAAATAATCATGTAAAACTAGATATGCACCATAAGCAAAGCCAACTTTGAAATTTATAAAACACTTCCCTGTGTAGATGGCTAGGGGTCGTTCCCGAGTTAGAGAGGAGGTTGACCCAGCTGATCAGCCCTCCAGTTCGCGGGCTCGGACAGAGGCGAGCTCCAGTGCCACCTTGTCTGAGCCATTGGATGTCTCTCGAGAGAGCTCTGCTGAGGTAGGCTTTCAAAATTTTTTTTTTCTTTCTTTCTTCCTTGTACAAATCTTCACGCTGTTCCTTTGCAATTCAGCCCGTGGTTGCACCCGCTCGTGGTCGAGGCCGAGGCAGAGGCCGGGTTCAGGATCAGGCCCCTGAGGGCGAGAGAGGCCGTGTTAGAGGCCGAGGCAGAGCCAGATATATGGCTCCGGAGGGGGTTGCTGTAGCCCTTGCAGGAGTTCCTGAGGAGTTGAGGGCCTCTGTGCATGATACAGAGCTCCTCCATGGCTTGGATAGCCATCCTTCTATGTGCATCCGGGCAGATGTGCCGCTTCCCTATTATTCCTCCCACTTACGAGGTAGCTGGGGCAGATTTAGTGATCTAGCTCAGTCGCTTTCTCCAGCACTCAGGCGGGAGTTTGGGAGGTGTCATCTGGATCACTTCCTCAGCATTCCATCATTCAGAGCCGACCGTCCACTCATCTTTGCCATGATGGAGAGATACTTTCCAGAGACACAGTCGTTCCACCTGCCGGACGTGGAGCTGGGGATCCGCCCCTCCGATTTTGTGATGATTACTGGCATTCCTCTGACGGGGCGGACCATCGTCTTGGAGCGGCCTTCTGCGGAGGATATGGGACTTCTCCTGGGATATCAGGCCCTGCCTCCTACTGCTTGGGATGGGCGGAGTGGCCGGCTCTCCATTAGTTGGTTGCGGGAGAGTCTGGCTCGACATTTTGAGGGGAGGCACAGGACTGTGGCTGTGGATGATGCTGCATTTATTCCTATCTTCCGGCACGTATTCCTGCTGATGCTTGGGAGCTGCTTTTTCCCGGAGGATACGACCGGCGTCAGCCCACTTTTCCTGGATGCTTTAAGAGATCTCCATCAGACCCGCCAGCTAGCATGGGGTCGGCTCATTTATGGGACCACCTTGGCCGGGCTGTGCCGTGCAGTTCGAGGTCTGGCATCCCCGAGAGGCGATGGAGTTAGCAGCCGGTTCTTCTGGCAGATTCTGCAGGTATTGAATTCATCTGTCTGGCTTAATTCCTTAGGCTATATCTTTTCTTGACTGATTTTTCTTTTGCTAGGTGTTCATGTACACCTACATGACCTTCTTCCGACCCTCCCCGGTACCTGAGGTTGCGGATTTCCCTGTGGCCCTGCGATGGTCGGCCCAGGTTCGAGATGCCGATAGGAGCCAGCCTCGTACCGCTCGGGTGCACTTAGACCGTGCACGCCGATCTGATGTAAGTCCTCTATCTTTTTTCTTTTATTTTCTTTCCTGTACCTTGACTGTATCTGACCACTTTGCTTCTTTGCAGCTCATTCTATCCCGTCCAGATGACGTGGATGTCGGAGTCGCCCGTGAGATGGCAGTACAGGATGCTTTTGAGCGAGATCTCCGACGTCAGTCTTACCAGTGCTTCCTTGGGAGGCTTGGTAGGGTGATGTACTTGGGAGAGCGCCTGTACTACCAGCACACTGGCGCACTTCGCAACCCCGTCCCTCCTCCTGCTGTGGGTCCCGACACACTCCTCCCGGGCTTTGATGTTGATCAGTTCGATCACTTCTTGGATGCGGAGGGGCTTACAGTAGCTGGAGATTATGACGAGTGGTTCCAGCGGGTGTCTATTGGATGCTTGATGGATCGACCCACTCGTGCTAGGGTGACTGAGATTGGCGGGATCCGTATCCGGATCCATGAGGACACGGTAAGCCTTGTATTCTTCCCATTTTTATCCTCTTTTCCTTCCTTATGCCTTTTTGACCATGCTTCCGTTCTTGCTGGCAGGTACACGAGCTGAACTCCATTCGGGACCGGTTCGAGAGCCAGCGGGCTGCGATCGATGATATGATCGCGGAGCACGATGCGGTCGTGGCCCAGCGGGATGCCCGGATCAGGGAGCTGGAGGCCTTGGTTGCTGAGCTCCAGGCTAGACAGGTACTTGGCCTTCTTATATGTTCATTTCTTTCATTATTTTTCTGTTTCTGCTATTCTGATATGCTTGTTTGACTTGTGCAGGGCCCGGTCCATGATCAGGATGCCTTCTTTGGGCATGATTTCCTGATTCCTGACCCATCTCCTGCCCGGGCCTCTGATCCCGAGGATGCCCCAGTGGCTGGTCTTGACGAGCCGGATCCTCCTGCTCCTTCTGCAGACATTCCTGGTATGATCTTCTTTTTATTCTCTTCTTTTATTCTTCCTTATATCTGAATCTTCTGATTTTTCTCTTTTCTGTGGACTCAGCTACTTCTGATCCTGGCCCCTCTGCTGCGGATGCTGGGCCTTCTGGAGCTGCGGGAGTAGAGGATGCTTTGGATGAGGGCCCAGTTGGGCCGGTTGCTGCTGAGCCCGAGACTTCTTCTCCAGATTCTACTCCTGCTCCTCCCCCGGATCTCGAGGATTATTGCTTGGAGTATCATCTTCAGCAGGTGGTAGGTCGGCATCCTCGCCATGCGGCCGAGCGGATTCTTGCCTACTCTAGAGGCCGGGCCCTTTGGGGGAGACGCCGTAGAGGTGGACGCGGCCGAGGACGCGGGGATGATCCTGCACAGGAGTAGATTAGGATTATATTTTTCATTTTCATGTATTTTTATCATCCCTGTACAAAAACTTTCAGATATATATGAAAAAACTTTTTATTCATTCTATCATGTCTTGCACATCTTTTGCTCTCCATTCTATGCAATTATGACTTGTAAGCAGGTAAAACAGGTAAAAAATTCGGATTTTTTCATCCTTAGCTCTTTTTTTGCATTTTTTCTCGGTATCCGGTCTGACATACCGGATACATGGATTGGTCTTTGTATCCGGTATGTTATACCGGATATTCATGGGATCCTTTGTATCCGGTATACTTATCCGGATATTACCAAAGCCTTTGTATCCGGTCTGAGTTACCGGATATGTTAAAAGATGCTATAAATGCAACCAGTCTCGGGATTTGGGCATTTTTTTACGAGTTTTTGAGTTTAGAAACCCCCTTTTCCGCCTTTTTCTTCCTCCTCTTGAGTTCTAGCTTGCTCCCGTCAAATCCAATGGAATCCGGATCATCTTCTGCCCCATTATTGTCTGTCCACACTACCTCCCCTGCAAAACAGCCTTTTAGATCAAAACCCCCAAATCTCACTAGGTACAACCCTGTGGATTCCTTTTACACCAGGTGGGTTAACTCTATGACCCTAGATGAGGAGAGGAGATGGGGTACTACTAACCTAGGCCATACCCTGCTCATTCCCAAGGTTCCCTTTAAGTGGGAGATTATAGAGGCCATGATTGGTCATTGGGTTCCTGATCTCAACTTGTTCCGTTTTGGGACCCATGAGATGACCCCAACCATTGAAGAGGTGGAAACCATCCTGGGCCTGAGGTTTGATGAGAAGGTGGTGAATCCACCTCTTAGGCCCAGTTATAAGAAGGAAGCTTCTACTTTTTTGGGCATAGGGAAGAAGGACTTGGGGGATTCTGACACCCTTTTGACCCTATCTAAGGCTTTTTTGACTGAGAAACTTTTGAGGGGAGAAGATAAGGAGGCCCGATTCAATGCCTTGACCTTGATTGTGGTCAACCAATTACTTTTCCCACGGGAGGATGACGAGGTGGACTTGGCCTTGATTTCCGTGATATGCCAGGTTCGGGAGAGGGAGAGGTTGGCCCCTATGATTTTAGCAGGGATGTATCAGGCCTTGACCGACTGCTACAACAGGAAGTCGAAACGCTTCTTAGCATGTGCCCAGATCCTGCAGGTAAACAAGTTTTTTTTTTTCTTTCTTTTTCTCTTTTTCTTTTTTCTTGCTTTTTGGCCTTCTTTTTGCCTTTTTTTTTTTTTTTTTTTTTTTTTGTACAATGTGCTGACACCTCTCTCTTCCTTTGCAGCTTTGGCTACTTGATCATTTGAGCCAGATTGAAGAGATCAATCGACACTTCTTCCCGAGTCTGAAAGTCCCTTTGTTGATGAGCAACAGGGGGTGCCCCGATATTTCAGGGGGCAAACAGGGCTGGTTCACCTTCTTGGGCTCGCTTCAGGATGACCAGGTGAGATGGCCTGGTACTTATCAGCCCAATGCGGAGACAGTGATTAGCTTCCGTGACCGCAACTTTCTGATCCTAGCAGGCCTAAAGCATGCAGTGCTTTATCTTCCTCTGCGGGTCCTTCGTCAGTTCCGAGCGACCCAGGGGATTATCATCCCATATGGATACGAGGATCGTCTTGGGCCTCTTTCTATGAAGCTGAATGCCTGGTTGATGAAGGAGTGGTCTTATGTCCGCTTTATGCATGGTCCTGTCTTCTCGGAAACCCATGTGAAGGATTATTTCTTCTGGATCAAGGAACAGATACAGACTCAGGCCCCAGTACCCGAAGATCCTCCTGTAGTCTTGGCTCCCATCTATGAGGACATTCTAGAGTATGAGCGGGCTTCTCATAAGCGGCTTCAGCAGATATGGGTACGGGAGGCCCAGGAGCTCAGGATACAGAGTGCTTATCTGGAGAGGCAGCTTGATGAGCAGACCTCACGCCGTATTGCCGTGGAAGAGAAGCTGGAGGAGCAGAGGCAGGCCCGTCGCTTCGAGGTCCGTATGATCCGGCAGAAGTACCAGGATACTTTGGCCAGCCTTAGGAGTATGAGGATCCAGCAGGCCCTTTCAGATGAGGTCATTTCCTTCCTGAGTGATCCCGCTGCAGAGGGGGCTTCAGGAGTCATTGCAGCTCAGGCAGCTCGGATTCGGGAGCTTGAGGAGCGGCTAGGAGATTAGCTTTATTTCCTGCACATTTTTCATACCTTTGTACAAAATTGAACTCCAATAGTGGAAATACAAAGGATTTAATTCAAAATAAAGTTTTTATATTATTGGCCTCAGAATGCTCAGATGCTTGTAAAAACAAAGGTTTTATGAAAAGTATTTGATTTCTCATCACTGGCCAAAGTATAATTTTTCCTTTTTATATTTTTTTGTATTTTTTGAAATTTGATCCATGCACTTAATCACCTATAATTAAGGGAATTAAAACCAGGTTAAATAATGAAAAGGGTAGTCCACAAAATACTGAGGGATCAGAACCGTCCATCTTAGGACCTTTAGAGTCATCCCCAACTGCCAAAACTGCCCCATTCTGCTCATGCCAACTTTGCTTGAAGCTCGGATCCCCATGATCAACTCAACCTCTGATTTTCTTTCATTTTTCTTTTTTTTCTTTTTGCCTTTTTGCCAATATTGCCCCTAGCGCCAGTTACGGTTTTCACTAGGGCCGGCTTCTGAATTCCGTCATCACCCATCTTACTCTGATATTTGAATGAACAAGCTAAGATCACCGAGGGCTTAAAAATAGGACGAAATAAAGGCTAGGCTCAGTTTATGAAAGAAAGGGTATTAAAGGCCCAAAATTTTCAAGTGTGGAAATAGGTCAACCGGATTTACAGTCATGATAAATTTAACCCTTTTTCCCCAAATTGTATTTTTTGCATCTTTTTTCACACTTGGCTTTCATTTGCCATTTCCATTGCTTTTCCTCTCTTTTTCTTTTTCTTTCCTCACTTTTGCCCCAATTGATTTTGCCCCAATTTGACTGTAAATCCGGTTTAGGTTGATCAAAGAAACGAACCGGCTCAACTTGGCTAGACTAGGGATTAAAATTTTTGAAGGAAATAAAGAAAAATGGCCTCGGATCATTTCCTAGCAATATTCACTCAAGGAAAATACCTTTTTACCGCATCAGAGTTAATGGGCTCAGGAAAATCTGACCCATCCATTTCTGCTAAGATGAGTGCACCCCCTGATAGGACTTTCTTGACGACATATGGGCCCTCCCAATTGGGTTTGAACTTACCACGAGGGTCTTCCAAAAATGGTAAGATTTTCTTTAGCACTAAGTTTCCTTCTTGGAAAGTTCTGGGCCTCACCTTCTTATTGTAGGCCCGGGCCATTCTCTTCTGGTACAACTGTCCATGGCAAAGTGCTTTCAACCGCTTTTCTTCTATCAGGTTAAGTTGATCATGTCTCGACTGGACCCATTCGGCTTCTTCTAGCTCTGCTTCCATGAGCACTCGGAGTGAGGGGATCTCTACTTCCACGGGCAAGACTGCTTCCATCCCATAGACTAGGGAGTATGGGGTTGCCCCAGTTGAAGTCCGGATCGAGGTTCTGTATGCATGCAGAGCAAGTAGCAGCATTTCATGCCAATCCTTGTAGCTCACTACCATCTTCTGAATGATTTTCTTTATGTTTTTGTTTGCTGCTTCTACTGCCCCATTCATCTTTGGCCTGTACGGAGCTGACTTGTGGTGGGTGATCTGAAACTGCTCACACATTTTCTTCATGTCCTTGTTCTTAATATTTGAAGCGTTGTCTGATACTATGGCACTTGGCAGTCCATAGCGACAAATAATGTTGTGCTTCAAAAATTTAATAACATGGTTGCTAGTGATGTTTGCATATGAGGCTGCTTCAACCCATTTAGTGAAGTAGTCAATCGCCACCAGGATGAATCTGTGCCCGTTCGATGCCTTAGGGGAGATCATGCCAATAACATCTATGCCCCACATAGAGAAGGGCCAGGGTGATGTCATGTTGTGCAGCTCACCTGGGGGTGCATGCTTGTTATCTGCATAGATTTGGCATTGATGGCACCTCCTGACATGTATACAGCAGTCACGCTCCATGGTCGTCCAGTAGTATCCCAGCCTCAGGATCTTCTTAGCCAGCATGTGCCCACTCATATGGGGCCCACAGACTCCTCCATGTACAGTCTCAATCAGCCTTTCCGATTCAGCCTTGGCAACACATCTGAGCAGAATGTCGTTATGTGACCTCTTGTACACATGTCCACCACTTAGCAGAAATTGACCAGCCAATCTCTGTATTGTCCTCTTCTCAGTAGCAGTGGCATTTTCTGGCAGACTCCGATTGTTCAAGAAATTCTTGATATCTTGAAACCATGGTGTTTCTTCTTCTGGTGCTCCCTCTAGAACGAGACAGTAAGCCGGTTCATCTCGGACCTCAATTTCCAGCGGTCTGATGTCTACTCCTTCTAGTATGCTGACCATTGAAGCTAATGTTGCTAGAGCATCCGCAAACTGATTCTTGGCCCTTGGCATATAGTTGAAGGAAATTCGAGTGAAATTTGTGCTTATTTCTTCCAAGTACTGGTGATAGGGGATCAATTTGTGATCCTTGGTTTTCCACTCACCAGTTGTTTGGAAGATGATAAGACTCGAATCCCCATATACGTCAAGTTCCTCTACTCCATGATCCATGGCTGCTTGCAATCCAATTATGCACGCCTCATATTCTGCTATGTTATTGGTGCACTGGAATCTCAGTTTTACTGCAATCGGGATATGTGAACCATCTGGTTTAACCAAGACTGCCCCTATTCCGTTCCCATTCATATTGGCGGTCCCATCGAAGAACATTTGCCAAGAACTCTCACTGTCCTCCTCTTCAGTGTACAGAATTGCCTCATCTGGGAAGTTGGTCTTCAAGGGTTGATATTCTGGCAAAGGATGTGCAGCCAGGTGATCAGCTATGGCTTGACCCTTGATCGCCTTCTGGGTGATGTATGTGAGGTCAAATTCGGACAGTAGCAGTTGCCACTTTGCCGTCCTGCCAGTCAGTGCCGGTTTCTCAAATAAATATTTCAGAGGGTCCATCCGGGATATTAATAGTGTGGAGTGACTAAGGAAATAATGCCTTAGCCTCTGAGTGGCCCACACTAGAGCACATCAAGTCTTCTCCAATGGTGAGTATTTGGCTTCATATTCTGTGAATTTTTTACTCAGATAGTAAATTGCCCTTTCTTTTCTACCAGTCTCATCATGCTGCCCCAAGACACATCCCATTGATGTTTCCAATACTGACAAGTACAGGATCAGTGGTCTTCCTGGAGTTGGTGGCACTAGCACAGGCGGGTTCAGCAAATACCTCTTTATTGTGTCAAATGCCTGCTGGCAATCCTCATTCCAGACCGTCGGGTTATCCTTCCTTAACAGCTTGAAAATTGGTTCACAGATAGCAGTGAGCTGTGCTATGAACCGGCTTATGTATTGAATTCTTCCAAGAAACCCCCTGACCTCCTTCTCGGTTCTGGGTGCTGGCATTTCAATTATGGCCTTGGCTTTAGCCGGGTCAATTTCAATTCCTCTTCGGCTCACTATAAACCCCAGTAACTTCCCTGATGTAGCCCCAAAGACGCACTTAGCCGGGTTAAGCCGTAAACTGTACTTCCTGAGCCGATCAAACACTTTCTTCAGATTGATCAAGTGGTCCTCCTCTTTGCATGATTTGGCAATCATATCGTCCACATAGACCTCCATCTCCTTGTGGATCATGTCATGAAATAGTGCAGTCATGGCCCGCTGGTATGTTGCCCCAGCGTTTTTAAGCCCAAATGGCATGACTGTATAGTGGAATGTGCCCCAAGGCGTGATAAATGCTGTTTTCTCTTGATCCTCCTTAGCCATCTTGATCTGATTATATCCTGAGAAACCATCCATGAAGGAGAACAGGCTATGTACCGCAGTATTATCGACCAGAATGTCGATGTGTGGAAGCGGAAAATCATCCTTTGGGCTTGCCCTGTTTAATTCTCTATAATCCACGCACATTCGGACCTTCCCGTCCTTCTTTGGTACTGGCACTATGTTTGCTAGCCACTCTGGGTACGTAGAGACTGCCAGAAATCCAGCTTGGAACTGCTTGACCACTTCGTCCTTGACCTTTAAGGTCCATTCAGGTTTCAATCTTCTCAGCTTCTGCTTAATCGGCTTAACCCCTGGCAAAATTGGCAACTTGTGCACCACCATGTCAGTGTCCAACCCCGGCATGTCCCGATACGACCAAGCAAACACATCCTTGTAATCTGCCAAGAACTGTGACATTTCATTTTTCTGCACATCAGACAAGCATGACCCGATTTTCACAATTTTTGGGTCCTCTTCGGTCCCAAGATTTATGGCTATGGTCTCCTCAATATTAGGTTGGACCCCCTTTTCATGACGTTCCAATTGGTATTCAATTTCTTTTGGAACGTCTTCTTCTTCGACCTCGGTCTCTTCTTCGACCCCCATGAGATCAAAGTCGAGCTCGAAGTCGAAGTCATATTCAACCTGGTCCAATTCGGTCTGATTATACGGTTCATAAGTGGTTTGGACCTTTTTGAAAAAATTAAATTTTCTAGAAAAAATAGAAAAATCTTTTTGGGTTTTTTGTGGGCCTTCTAAACATAATTCCCCTGAAGACGAAGGCCCATTAGAACCTTCAGGGAAATGGCAATCCACTATTGGAGTTTTTTTTTGGAAGCCGCGTCAGTTTGCCGAACCGACGCTGCTTCAAAGGTAAGGGGAGTTTCCTCCCAATTGTTCAGTACAAAATTTTGGGGAGCAGGGGAAATAGGGAAAGCCCGCTCCTCAAGCCCAGAATCCGATGCCATCATCACCGGGTGGGTACTGCCCTTTTCTGCTACGGGGCCCAATTCAGAAATGACCTTGTCTGGAACCTTTACTGCGGCCCAGTCAATAAACGGCAGTTCCATGTCTGCCCCTGTCTTTTCGCCTTCAGTCATGGCGAAGAATGCACCAACATCCTCAGAAAAGTCCACCTGCTGCTCGGGCTGTGGTCCAAGCCCATCCACTGCTCCCAGTATTGGAGATGGGTTATAGGGTTGTAGGGCCGAAACAGAAGGCTTTTGAAATGGGTTGACATTTCGGTATGGGGGTTTGGACTGGTCCATGGGAGGAGAAATTTGGATTATGTAGGAGGGTTTTGGAAAGTTCACCCTCAGATGCGGGAGTTTTCCTTTGCTTCTGCTCTCCCCTTCTTCATATTTCATTCTTCTCCAGCCTCTGGGCTTGAAGCCCAACCCTACCTTGGGGATCAGTTTCTTAGCCGTGATTGGCTCCACCATCCCCTGCAGATTGATCCCCAGGCCTTTCCCTGGGTGAAAGTGGTATTTCTCCATCACTTTCTTGACCATTTTTTCTGCAGTGGTCCCCTTTTCCTTCTTTTTATCACACCCCCCAGGTATGTAATTGACCGCCTCAAATTGAAACGAGTGGAATGCAATCTTGTCGACAGTCAAGTCCACATTGATTAATGGTACATCAGGTGACACAATGGGCGGCACCAAGTTTTCGGCTAGGACTGTTATCACCCTTTGCCCTCTTACATATTTCACCCTTTGGTGGAGCGTGGATGGTATTGCCCTAGCCGAATGTATCCACGGCCTTCCTAGGAGCAGATTGAATGCTGCGGGTATATCCATCACTTCAAATGTGATGTTAAAGATATTCGGCCCAATTGTGACCGGCAGTTCAATCTCCCCTAGGGAGTGGGTCTTGGAGCTATCAAAAGCCCTCACTATCCGCCCATTCCGTTTGATCCTTGACTGGTCCAGGCCCAGCTTGGTAAAAGTGATTAACGGGCAAACGTTTAATGCCGACCCGTTGTCAATTAAAACCCGTGCAACCATGCAGCCCTTACAAAGCACAGTGATGTGCAAAGGGTCCACATGATAACACCCACCTGGGCTGATCTCACCCTCTGAGAAACTTATCACATTATGTGACAAGATTTGACCAACCATTTTACCAAGCTGGTCTGGATCAATTGTCTGGGATACGTGTGCACTCTGTAGCACCCTTAACAATGCATCCCTATGCTTTTCGGAATTCAGCAAAAGGCCCAGTATTGAAATCTGGGCCGGGACCTTGTTCAGCTGATCCACAAGATTGAATTCACTTTTCTTTATTATTTTTATGAGGTCGGCTGCCTCATTTTCTGCACCCTGGTGGGTGTCTTCTCCTATTTTATTTTTTCCCTTCTGTTTTCTTTTTTCATTTTCTTTTTCTTTTTCTGCTTCTGTCTCCTTTTCTTTCTCTTCACCCCCTGCACATCTCCCTGACCTCGTCATGAGGTTCACCTCCTCCTGGTTCTGGTTCCTGACCATTGGAACCGTAGCCGTGATTCCCTCGCTGTAGTTCCATGGTACAGCGGCCTCTGAATAGGCTAATTTAGGGATGTCAACCACTAGTGGCTGGAGTCTGGACCGGGATGTATGGGCCGGTTTAGGGATAGTATGGGCTGGCTGCACATTTACAACCAGGGGTTGAAGTTTGGATTTGGTGGGGACAGAAGAAGTGATGGAAGCAGTGGTGGGGTCAAGATTGATGACCAGTGGAGCCTTAGACGGCTTGGATGGAGAATAAGTGGGTGGACTGCAATTGAAGACCAATGCGGGCCTTGCAGTATTCATCTGGGCCATGAGTGAAGAGACCCGGTTTAGAGAGGAACTTATGTCCTCAGCAGCAAGATTATTATTTTTTTGAGAGACCATGTTGATCTCCTCCTCTTCCTCTTCTGGGAAAAATCGGACCTGGACTGTAGTCCCCACAGGGGCTATAAGCTGTGATGGGTCAAAGGCCCTTCTGGTGGTGGATATGGCCGTGATGGAGTTGGATGGGCCTGCCCCATTGTGGTAAAGCAGAGGATTCTGCCCAATATCATTCCCGGACGGGGCCGGTGCAGCAGTGTTGAACACCAAGGCCTTCTGGTCCAACAGGTCCTGGACCGCATGCTTCAATACCCAGCAGGTATCTGTAGAATGCCCCGGTGCACCCATGTGGAAGTCACAGGTGACCGATGTGTCAAAATTTCTTCCCCTGGTGGCATTCGGGTTAGGCTCCTTCAGAGTCAAGTATTCCCCTTTCAGCAGGGTTGGCAGTAGTTGGGACAGAGATATGGGTAAAGGGGTGAAAACCCGGTTCTTTCTTGCTGCGAACCAGGCATCCCGCTCCTCCTTAGAAAAAGTCCTCCTTGTGTTAGCTGGCACAGAGGGAGGGAAGTTGACATTCAGCGGGGTCTGGTACGACTGCTGGGCCTGCTGGGCCTGTTGGGGTGTCGAGATGTTGACGTGCAGTGGCTTCTTGGCTGGAGGAGCCTGGACCAAGTTCACCTCCCCTTCTTTTCGGGCCCCTGTCTTTTTAAATCCGGCCCCTTTCTTTTGGGCCATGGAGGCCGAGGAATCAGACTGCCCAGCCAGAGTAGAGTAGTCTATCAGCCGTCCTGACCTGACCCCTTCCTCGATCCGGTCCGCTACCTGTACCAGGGCTGCAAAGTTGGTGGTGATCTGGCCCACCAGATGGTTGTAAAAGGGCTGGCCCAGTGTGCCCATAAATGTGGAGATCATCTCCGGCTCTTGCATAGGTGGCCTGACCTGGGAGGCGGCCTCTCTCCATCTCTTGGCGTACTGTCGTACCGGTTCATCTTTCCCCTTGGTCATCCTCATCATGTCGTACCGGTCTGGCACGATCTCCGAGTTGAACTTGTACTGGTCCAAGAAAGCATCGGCCAAGTCCTTCCACCTTCTAATCCTTCCATGGTCCACTGTAGCGAACCACCGAAGGGCTGACCCGGTCAGACTCCTCTGGAAGAGCTGGATCAGTATGCCGTCATCCCGGCCAAATTGGCATAGGGCCCCGCAGTATAGTTTCAAATGGCTTAATGGGCAGCCCGTGCCATCAAACTTGTCAAAGTCTGGGCACCTGAACTTAGCTGGTAGACAGACGTCCGGGTACAAGCACAGGTCTTCGAAGGTGGTGCCTCCATGGCTGCCTCCCCCCTTCACCTCTTTCAGCTCTGCCTGGATTCTTTCTATCCTCAGCAGCATTTTCTTTTCCATTTCATCTCTGGCCTTTTCTTTTTCCAGCTCTTTCTCAGACTCCGCCATATTTTCCCTGATCAGAATGGGTTCAGGGACTGGTTCAGAAATGGGCTCAGGCATGGGCTGAACCGGAGGCGGAATGTAAGCCTGAGGTGGCGGTGCCGGATGAGAAGTAGATGCCTGGTTCTGGGCTTGGGCCTGTTGGGCTTGAGCCGCCAGTAAGTCCCCCAGCATTTTGGCCAGACCGGCCACCTGTTCCTGCAGTTGAGTAAAGTCCTGAGCAGGGACGGTAGCTTGGGCTTGGTTCTCTTCAGTATTCATTGTTCTGGCTTTGGATCTAGTTACTGGAGCAATGATTGCAAGTGTACCTGGGTTGAATGTACCTGAGGAAAAAATGAATAAAACATGTTAGCTTCCATTTATCTTGAGTCACACCCCTATACATGTAAACCAGTAGGTTAGGTGAACACCAATCCAGATTTTTTTTTTTTTTGTTCTTTTTTTTTTGTTTTTTTTTTTTGTTTTGATTTTGTGTTGGAATATTCTAGGGCTTCCAAGGGTCCCATAATTTTTTGGTTTGATTGATAAAAATAACCAACCAAGGTATCTTGGAATATTCTATCCAAGTATCCCACAAATGTTTTGATTTGATTGATAAAAATAACCAACCAAAGGTGTCTTGGACTACTCTATCCAAGTATCCCACAAATGTTTTGATTTGATTGATAAAAATAACCAACCAAAGGTGTCTTGGACCACTCTATCCAAGTATCCCACAAATGTTTTGATTTGATTGATAAAAATAACCAACCAAAGGTGTCTTGGACTACTCTATCCAAGTATCCCACAAATGTTTTGATTTGATTGATAAAAATAACCAACCAAAGGTGTCTTGGACTACTCTATCCAAGTATCCCACAAATGTTTTGATTTGATTGATAAAAATAACCAACCAAAGGTGTCTTGGAATATTCTAGGGCTTCCAAGTATCCCACAAATGTTTTGATTTGATTGATAAAAATAACCAACCAAAGGTGTCTTGGACTACTCTATCCAAGTATCCCACAAATGTTTTGATTTGATTGATAAAAATAACCAACCAAAGGTGTCTTGGAATATTCTAGGGCTTCCAAGTATCCCACAAATGTTTTGATTTGATTGATAAAAATAACCAACCAAAGGTGTCTTGGACTACTCTATCCAAGTATCCCACAAATGTTTTGATTTGATTGATAAAAATAACCAACCAAAGGTTTTCATTTTTTTTTTTTTGATTCGATTGATAAAAATAACCAACCAAGGTTTTCATGGAATATTCTAGGGCTTCCAAGTGTCCTACTTTTTTTGATTTGATTGATAAAAATAACCAACCAAGGTTTTCATTTTTTTTTTGTTTGATTTGATTGATAAAAATAACCAACCAAGGTTTCCATGGAATATTCTAGGGCTTCCAAGTGTCCCACTTTTTTTTGATTTGATTGATAAAAATAACCAACCAAGGTTTTCCTTTTTTTTTTTTTTTTTTTGATTTGGTTGATAAAAATAACCAACCAAGGTTTCCATGGAATATTCTAGGGCTTCCAAGTGTCCCACTTTTTTTTGATTTGATTGATAAAAATAACCAACCAAGGTTTTCCTTTTTTTTTTTTTTTTTGATTTGGTTGATAAAAATAACCAACCAAAGGTTTTTTTTTTCTTCTTCAAATTTGCTGAATTTTCTCAGTTTTCAAGTTCCAGAGTTTGACTGACACATGTTTGAGTTGAGTTGGTGTCAAAAAATATGACACCTTGGTTTCCTCTTTGATTTTCAAACTTGGGTTAAATCCTGAAAGAATATTTTATTTTATTCTTTTTTGTTTTTCTTTCTCTTTTTTTTTTGTATTTTGAAACATTTTTTATGCTCTTTTCGGGGTGCCTAAGGATGATCCACAGTGTTTTAGGCATTTTATTATGAAAACTTGGGCTGAAAAGCCAATTTGTGCATTTTTGCACGTATCCGGTATAACATTCCGGATAATAATATGCCTTATTGTATCCGGTTACCATAACCGGATTCATGCATATGCCTTTTTATCCGGAAATATATACCGGATATGATTAGAGCTGTTATTAACCGGCCTGAGTTGCCGGTTATTGCCGAAATGGCCCTTTTTGACTCATTTTTTTTCCAGATTAGTTTTTTTTCATTCCCAATTGATGTTCACCTTAATTTGACCTTCAAAACTTGCCCCAAATTGGGCTTGGACATCACACTTGCAAAATTCCTCAAATTTAAGAAAAGGACATGGCTTTACCTTGCCACCTTGTATTACCTTCATTCAATATGGTATGCACATTATACCTTGGCCTGTAAAACATGCAAGCGGCCTTCCCACATTTACACCCAATTCCCCAAACGCAATTGTGTGCTTTTAGCTGAAAACGTGTTTCTCCACCTTCAAGCGTATGGTTTTTGGGTTTTGGCTTAATTGGCAACTTATAACTCAAGTCTAGTGATGCCCGGAATCGAATCACAGATCCCATTGTCATCACATCATTGACCCAAATTCTAAGGTAAATGTTTTCACTTTCGCTTTCCGAAGTCACGACCTCGGTGCGCCAAGCTACACACATTCATGGTTCAACTTCCTAATAGGTAAAGGGTAGGCTGTGCAAATTGTTTCAAGTGCTCAAGTGCAATTTTAAATCGTGGTAACATTCACAACGTCCCAGCCCCTTGCCACTCTTTTTCGTAGCCATGCATTCAATTTCAAGCCAAGGTACATATGACAAAAATAATGAAGCTAACTACAAGCAAGCAAGAGCCAAAGCAACCAAATATGCACAAAAATATTACATGCCCAAAAAGTGTTCTACAAAACATGTCATTTGTACAAACAACAATTAAATCATGTAAGCATGCTTGAAACCCCAAAAGCATTCCTAAAATTCCAGATTTCATGCTCTTTTTCATGCTCAAAGTGTACCATTTCTACCCCAAATTGGAGCCTAAAATTTTAGCACTACTTGACATGGTTCAAAAGTGTTTCAATGAGGTAAAACATGCTTGAAATCCCCCAAATATACACTGAAATTTCCAGAATTTTCATGCTCAAAAGTGCTTCCCTTATACCCCAAATTAATGCCTACAAATTTAGCAACTACTTGGCATGATACAAAAGTGTCTTAATGAGGGAAAACATGCTTGAAAACCATCCTAATGGCTACTGTATTTACAGATTTTTGCTCAATGTTTTCATGCTCAAATCATGGCACTAAGAACCTCCTACCCCAAGGCAAACAAAAACAAGTAGGCATGCACAACAAGGTAAGGCCCTAAACATGATCCTTAGCATATCCAAGCATACACACATGCCTTCATCAATGTAAAATTTAAAAGTATCCCAATCAGATTTAGAATACACCAATATACACCAATAAAATAAAAAAATAGCAAGCATTCAAAAGTGATGAAAAAGCATGAATATACACAAATAGGCTTAAATCCACAAGTCCCCAGCAGAGTCGCCAGTTGTGAGACATGGGAAAAAATCACCGGAGTGATCGTCCCTCCGTCAACACACGGGCTCAACGCAAAAATTGGGAGAGTCGCCACCATTCATGATTTTGGGGTGAGAATGGACACCAAAGAGTTCAAAAATAGGCAAAATGGCCAAAAGAAACATTCTAGGGTAAAAATAACCCCACTTGAAAATAAAATCCAGAGATGGGTAAGGGGATTAGATTATGAACGGGGGAAGGTGTTAGGCACCCCCATTCATCCACACGAAGTGGTTGCCAAGTGTATGTTCATGCAAAAAATAAAGTAAGAAAGCTTGCTAAAAATCATAGAAAACCTTGAAAAAGGATTAATGTATGATATTTTCACATGAAGATCTAAATGGATTTTAGATCCTCTCTTATGTCAATATCACTTCTGGAATATCTCAAAGGATGGAAATCAAAGTAGAGGTTGCATAAAACCAAGTTAAATCAAATCCGGAAAATTCGGTAAAAAGTATGCCATTTGCCTTAAAATCATTCAAATCCAATTCTAAATTGACCCAAACCAAATCCATTTGAAAGATTAGGGTAAATAAGAGTCTCATACAAAATTTCACTTCATTTCGATGAAAAATCTAGGAGTTATGCTCCTTTGAAGTTGCTGTTGGGGATTTTTAAAAGTGGTAAGTGGGCAACTTTGGAAAATTGTCTAGAAAAATCCACTACATAGAAATCCGTGAAATTTGGTGTGATTGAAGTCTGTATGGCCATCTTTCAACAGAAACTAGCCTCATACAAAAATCCCTTCGGGTGTGCCTTGGGTGGTCTCCCGAACAGGCCCCGAAGATCACAGATTTACCCAGAAAAATGCAAATGAGCAGTTCTGAGTAAATCGGCTACCAATAATTCAAATGGAATCCAAAAATTATGAAACCAACTGGATTTGAAAATAGACTCAAAAAGGAGTACTCAGAAATAAAAACCACTCGAATCGGACTTAAAACGAACACATGGCGGTCCGTCGAAGTCACAAGTTCTGTACTTGGACCTGAACTGTCCACTTAACTTCGACAGAGAGGTGTCAAAAATCGGCTAGATAGAAATTCATGAAATTTGGTGGACATAAACTAGACAGCCTCACCTTTCCTATGGTTCTGGAATCGCCCCAAAATTCATCCGGATGATGAAGTTACGGACGTCCGAAGTAAGGGTACAGGTGCTGTCAAGCTAAGCCACTTTTAAGTAAAACCAAGTCCGAAAATTGATAAAAATGAAATTCGTGCAATATGAACACAAATGTTTTAAAATCATCCGAAAGGCATTTCAGAATTGATTGAGGTCATTTATTTGAGTTTTATCACAATAAATGCAATAAACCCCAAATATGAGCCTACCCCGCCAAAATAGTGATATGTGTGCAAAAGTGAAAAAACCAAGCAAGATCCATACACATGCATATAGATTCAACAAAATAGGTTCTAGCATAGCCTAGGGTTCCGTTCCATTATCGTTTCCCTCTGTTCTCTTTAAGATAATCAAGGGTACTTTGAATATGGAACGGTTTACAATCAATCAAAAAGCCTTATGCTACATGGGTTCTAGCACTAGGGTCAATCCCCAGTCTCGTTTCTCCTAGATCCGCCTTCACGTTTTACGGCTAGGGGAGTCTTGAGATACTTTGAGCCGGGGAAGGATTTCCACACATACAAACAAGGCTTTACACTACAGAAAGGTAGAAGAAGAGATCTAGATCTAGGAATGTAAAGACAGAAAATAAAAAGAAAAGTTGAGGCTTACCTGAGTGCTGGAGGCGATTCCACAGCGGTTTTCTTCTTCTCTTGGAGTTCTTCTTTGCGAGAATTCAAAACAAGAGTTGTGTGCCATTTGCTCAAGGAGGAGGCTCCTATTTATAGGCAAGGGCTAAGGTCATTGGTAGACACAAACTAATGTCTAGAACCCCTCAAACCTAAACCCTAAGGTTATTTCCGCGATTTCCCCTCATTTAATGAGGGACATGATGGTAAAAGTGAAAACCTCTCGGAAAACCCTAATTTTGAGCAAACTTAAGGTATCCGGTACATCAGGCCGGATAACAAAGTGCCTTAAGGTATCCGGTACATGGTACCGGATACGCTAAGGATCACACGTATCCGGTACGACTATCCGGATACGGGGAGGAGTACTTGTATCCGGATACTCTATCCGGATACAGGTAAAAGTTTATTTTCTTCAAATTCTGTGCTGGCTTTCCAGGAGATAATGATTTTTGATGATTGTTTGTGCAATTTGGGGTGTCTACAATGGGCCAGTAACATCTCGGATTTGGTTGTTGAACTGAATTCGGGTTGTTACAGTAGCGAATCGGGTTCGGGTCGGATGTTGGTTTTGCATTGACCCGGGTTCGGGGCGTTACAAAAGGTGTCTGCCAGGTCCTTCCATCCTCTAATCTTCCCATGGTCAACTGTGGCAAACCACCTCAGAGCAGCTCTAGTCAAACTCCTTTGGAAGAGCTGGATCAGTATGCCATCATCTTGACCGAATTGGCATAGGGCCCCACAGTACAACTTCAAATGGCTCATGGGGCAGCCCATGCCATCATACTTGTCAAAGTCCGGACACTTAAATTTTGCCAGTAAGCTTACGTCGGGGTATAGACACAAATCTTCGAAATTGGTGCCTCCAAAGTTATTCACCCTTTTCACTTCCCTCAGTTCATCCTAAATGATTTCCAGCCTATGCATGAACTTCGTTTGCATCTCATCCCTCATTCTCTCTTTTTCCTTCTCTTTCTCAGACTCAACCGTCTCCTTCCTGATCAGTATAGGTTCAAGGGTAGGTTCAGAAATGGGTTCAGGAATAGGTTGAACTGGAGGTGGAATGTTGGCTTGAGGTGGGGGTGCTTGGTTGGAAGTGGAGGCTTGGTTCTGGGCTTGGACTTGCTGGGCCTGCACCGCCAGTAAGTTTTCTAGCATTCGGGCAAGTCCTGCCACTTGCTCTTGTAGCTGGGCAAAGTCTTGAATAGGAACATCGGCTTGATTCCCAGTGGGATTCATGGTGTGAGATCTTGATCTAGTCACGGGAGCAATGGTTGCAAATATACTGGTACCTGGCAAAATAAAAATAAAGAAAAATATCAGTACCAATTTGATCTCAGTCACATACCTATGAATGCCTATATGCAGGTTAGGTGAACACTAGTTTGGATTTTTATTTTCCTTTCTTTCTTTGTTTTTTTTTTTTTAGAATTGTTGGAATATTCTAGGGCTTCCAAGTGTCCCACAAAAATCTGAATTGATTGGTACAAAAAAGACCAACCAAAGGTTTTTTTGGAATATTTTAGGGCTTCCAAGTGTCCCACAAAAATTTCAATTGATTGATACGAAAAAGACCAACCAAAGGTTTATTGGAATATTTTAGGGCTTCCAAAGGTCCCACAAAAAAGAAAAAAGGATCTGAAATTCAAGGGCTTTCAGAGGCCCAAGGATATTTTTGAAAAAAAGTCTGAAATTCAAAGGCTTTCAGAGGCCCAAGGATTTTCTGAAATTCAAAGGCTTTCAGAGGCCCATGGATGTTTTTAAAAAAAAGTCTGAAATTCAAAGACTTTCAGAGGCCCAGGGATATTTTTGAAAAAGGTCTGAAATTCAAAGGCTTTCAGAGGCCCAGGGATATTTTTGAAAAAAAGTCTGAAATTCAAAGACTTTCAGAGGCCTAAGGATTTTCTGAAATTCAAAGGCTTTCAGAGGCCCAAGGATTTTCTGAAATTCAAAGGCTTTTAGAGGCCCAGGGATATTTTTGAAAAAGGCCTGAAATTCAAAGGCTTTCAGAGGCCCAGGGATATTTTTGCAAAAAAAGTCTGAAATTCAATGGCTTTCAGAGGCCCAGGGGTATTTTTGAAAAAAAATGTCTGAAATTCAAAGGCTTTCAGAGGCCTAGGGATATTTTTGAAAAAAAAGTCTGAAATTCAAAGGCTTTCAGAGGCCCAAGGATATTTTTGAAAAAAAGTCTGAAATTCAAAGGCTTTCAGAGGCCTAGTGATTTTTTTTTAAGAAATTTTGTTTCACATTTTTATTTTATTTTGTTTTTTTTTTTTTGAAACATTTTATTCAAACTCATTTCCCTTTATCATCACTTAAAAGGTTAAAGGAACAAGATTTGGTGGGAAAAAACCATTAAAATTGAATTTTCCGTGAAGCCCGTATATATACTACGGTCCGGCCCTGCCCGTACTTAAATTGCAGGCAAGGGTTGCCCATGTAGTACATATGGGTTTCGGAGTTTTTTTCATTTTTTTTTTCCATTTTTACATGATTTGATCACTTGATGTGCTCATCCAAATATACGGTTTACCCTTGCAAGGCTTCTAAACTATCCCAAAGTGGACTTTGACCCTATTTTCAAAAATGCCTGCTCAAGAGGGCACATGTTCCCTCCAAATTAGACACCCTATTCAAGGATTTTTGTACCTTTGGTTGCCTCTTATATGGACTTTGGGTAAGATCAATTCTGATAAAAGTTAAAAACTCTTCCTATGGGCTACACCAATTTTAAGATACATGCCTATTTGGGACCAATTTCATCCCAAATAGATGGATACCATGACACGAAAATAATGCTAAATTTAAGGCTACCTTGTTACCTTGTTTTCCTTTAATATGGCATCCACATTATGCCTTAGCTTGTGAACCATGCAAACGGCCTTCCCTTAATTACAAACCCATATCCCCACGTAATTGTGTACTTTAGCCAAAAACGTGTATCTCCACCTTCAAGTGTAGGGGTTTTGGGTTTTGGCTTAGTGGCAACTTAGAACTCAAGCCTAGTGATGACCAGAATCGAATCACAGATCCACATTGTCATCACATCATTAGCCCAAAGTTCTAAGGTGAATGTTTTCACTTTCACTTTCTGAAGTATCGACCTCGTTGTGCCAAGCTACATACATTCGGGTTCAACTTCCTATAGGTTATGGGTAGGCTATGTAAAAAATAAAATGTGCACAGTACATTTGTAAAAATTGGGTGCATTCACAATGTCCCAACCCCTTTGCCACTCTTTTTTGCAGCCATGCATTATACAAACCAAGGCATAATAAGAAGCATATTTGAAGCAAATAAACATAAGTAAACAAGGCAATCCTATAGCACCTAAACATGCTCACAAAAATCACCCAAACATGTCGACATATGTTCATGTTATACAACCAAAATACATCATTGAGAACATGCTGAAAATTAAAACATCTTTTTATTAAAATACAGCAAGAAATCAGCATGGTTTATCAAAGCAAACCCCCTACACATGCATCTAGAAACAATCTTATAAAGCAGAATTAAGCATGTTTCTACCCCCATGAACTTTTAAACAATAATTCAGATTTAAAACATATCCAACATACTTAAGAACAACAAAATAGCAAGCAAAACAAAAACATTAAAAACATGAACAAATACACCAAAAGGCTGAAATCCAAGTGTCCCCTGCAGAGTCGCCAGTTGTAAGACATGGAAAATCAATTTAATGACTTCCTAATCATCACACGGGATTCATTAAAAACAAAGAGTCGCCACCATTCTGTTTAGGTGTGAATGGACACCAAAATATCAAATCAGCACAAAAAGGCAAAATTAGAGGGAAAATAACTCTATTTTAAAAAAAACAAAACAAAAACAACCAGAAATGGGTAAGGGGATTAAGTTATGAACATGGGAAGGTGTTAGGCACCCCTATTCATCCACACAAGGTGGTTGCCATATATTGTTCATGTTAAAATAAAGAATGCTTGCTTAAAAACAAAAAAACTTAAAAGTAACAAAAATGTATGGTTTTTTATATGAATATCCAGATTAATTCAGAACCTTCAATATGATCATACCATTCTAAGGGTTTCATGATTAAAATAAAATTGAGATAAAAATCAGATAAAACCAATCTAAAGAGAAACCTGAAAAACTAGCTTTAGCCTAAACCATTAAAAGGATGAAAAACTAGATTGAAATCTCTTGATTAAATCATTGAAGAATAAAGTTACTTGGAGTACAGATCTGATCCGGATCTCTCAATAGTGGAGAAATAGAACCCCTACTCAACCCATGTTGATGAAAAAACATCAAAAGGGAGAGTTTAGACCATAGGATCCTTTCTCCAAGATTAAAACAATTTCAAAATCACATAATGAAACCCTACAAGTTACTTTCAGGCTTTTGGTTTTAGATCTACCATATTGATCATGGTAGATCCAGAATCCTAGCCAAATATCACCAAAATTAAGAAAAACAGTGATGTAGGTGCAATGGTGTGAAAAATCCAAATTATAGAGAGAAGTGGGGATCTCATGCTATAAACAACCTAGATCCATAGGATTCCTCCAGATTCAAAATAAAACCATTAAAATATTACCAGAATAGTAAAAGCAACCACATCTCACAGATTATAGCACATGGGGGTCTACCCTATGGATCCACCTGTTCTCTTTTCCCCTAGCTCTCTCTTCACGTTTTAGGGCTAGAGAAGAGTCTTGAGGTACTTGGAGATAGGTTTGGAGATACAAACACAATCAATGGCCTTATTCTACAGAAATAAAGAAAAGGACAGATTATGGGATTCTATTCTAAGAATCCACCTGTTCCCCTTTCCCCTAGCTCTCTCTTCACGTTTTATGGCTAGAAAGGAGTCTTGAGGTACTTGGAGGCAGGTTTGGGAATACAAGTATAAACTAGGCATTATTCTACAGCAATGGAGAAAATTAGATTATTTCTAGAATTGAGAATAGAAAATAAAAGAGAAAAGGGACTTACTTGGATTGAGAAAGCAGAAAATTAGGGATTCCCTTCTTCACTTGGAGCTCTTCAGACTTCAAATTAATGCCCATTTGCTTGAAGAGAGGCTGTCTATTTATAGGCAAACCCAGGGGCATGGTTGGTCCCAAGGGATATGCCAAAATCTTCCAATTGAGTTAAAAAAGGATTAAATATAAATCCATTAAACCACAGAGGATAAACAAGAGGATTCGAATCTCCCAGAGAGATATTTGAATGCAAATAAGGCTCAAAAATCGAAAAAGGATAAATTCGCTCAAAAACACCCGTGCTCGTATATATAATACGGTCGTGCCTTGCCCGTATTGTTAATACGGTCATGCCATGACCGTATATCAATTGCGGGCACGACCAGACCACAGATAAAATACGGGCATTTCATGTTTTACCAAATTTTACACTTTTTTGACCTGTTTCTGCACAGGCAATACTTATTTACATGTAATATCATTTAAGTAAATGTCCTCGTATTTCTTAATCTCCATTTACTTAAGATATTACATGTAAATAAGCAAACACCCCCCCCCCCCAATTTGAATCCATTAAAAACAGTTCTAGACCCAAATTCCAAGTGAATAAAAGTCAACTTTCCAATTCCAAGCTAAATTCCGGTTTTTCAAGTCCGGTAAAAAGATTTAACATGTTAATACCAAGGTATTCATCAAGATTTAAAATCTCAAAAAATTCATTTATGCAATAACATTGCTAAAAGCCTGATTACCGGTAAAAATTATCTTGAAATCTTGCTTAAAAAAATATTTCATTTTTTGGGGTCAAAAGTCAACAAAATTCAACCGGAAAAAGTTTGACTTTGCGCAAAAAATTGAATTTGGGCCTTTTCCTTTGTGGTTCTGGATTCAAATGGGTTAAGGATCTCAAACCCAATGCTAAAAATTGAAAATTCCAATAAAATATTTCTATCCTTCAAGATTTATCAAAAATCGTGCAATTTTGGGGTGTCTACACCATTTACTTAAGATATTACATGTAAATAAGCAAACACCCCCCCCCCCCCCCCCCCATTTGAATCCATTAAAAATAGTTCCAGACCCAAAGTCCAAGTGAAAAAAAGTCAACTTTTCAGTTCAAGGCTAAATTCCGGTTTTTCAAGTCCAATAAAAAGATTCAACATGTTCATACCAAGGTATTCGTCGAGATTTAAAGGCTCAAAAAATTCATTTATGCAATAACATTGCTAAAAACCTGATTACCGGGAAAAATTATCTTGAAATCTTGCCTTAAAAAATTTTCATTTTTTGGGGTTAAAATTCAACCAGAAAAAGTTTGACTTTGCGCAAAAAATTGAATTTGGGCCTTTTCCTTTGCAGTTTTGGATTCAGATGGGTTAAGGATCTCAAACCCAATGCTAAGAATTGAAAATTCCAATAAGATATTTCTCTCCTTCATGATTTATCAAAAATCGTGCAATTTTGTGGTGTCTACACCCTCAAAACACTTCTTAATCTTATTAAAACATGATAACAAACAAATTCTTTTTACAATTATGTTGAGAGCAATTTTTGGAAAAAGTCCTTCATCAAAAGTAGAACAAAACTGATTCACAATTATTTCCAAAAAGTATCACTAATTCTTAATTACCTAGACTTTTACAACTGAATCAAGATTATTTTTAAAAAGCATCACTAAAACCAATTTGTATCTTACAAAAGAAAGGGTCGATCACTAAAACCAATTTGTATCTTACAAAAGAAAAGGTCGATTGTGTAGCTTTACTTCCCCACAAAAAAAGGCAAGAAAAATTTGAAGCAAGCTCCCAATTTCTCTTCTCTCATGGGCAAGGGTATCAACATGAAGTCCAAAAAGTCTCTAGTCTTTCACAAGCTTAACAAAAATCTACAAACTAACCTTCTGGAAGCACACGGGGCTCGCTTTTCCTCTTTCCTTTCTTTTACTTCTATTTTCTCTTTTATAAGTTGGACTCATGCTCACCTTTGATAAATGCGCTTAACGGTACCAACTATCCATATCATATCACATTACACAATCTAGACCGGCCAATATAACTATTACTCGCATTAATAATACCATATCAAATTGAGCCCAATATTGTTTTTGGTGAAAAGATAACATCGTATAAATAGAACTATAGTTTAACAAAACGGATCGTTGTCCAGCCAAGGTAATTAGTAGAAACGATTTGAGAAAGAGAACGGGGGAAATTTAACTTTCGAAGATAAGAAAAACTTTGGCAGGCAAAGTTTGCCAAAAAGTCCGCAGCCATGTTAGCTTCGCTGTACATAGATTCAAAATTGACTTCATCAAACCATTCATCTAAAGCATTGATGTTATTGCAGATGCCCTCCAATATGCCTATTATTGGCATTAACAATATAGCCCAATATACCTATCATTGATGATACATTCAAACATTTATATCATATCACATTGTCCAATAATTATCAAATTGAGATACAAATTACGTCATCAAGTTATATAAACCATCATACTGCCCACCTCCGATTTGAACTTTATTAAGTATATTTTTCACCATGGAGGCATTATCAACATTTCATGCCATATATTCAATCACAAGACATTTGTATTCATCTAGTACCATCTCATCTTCATCATGATCAAAAGCCAGTTCTCACCAAAGTGGAGTCGGAAACACGAATATTGTCAATCCGTCCCATTCTGTCAAAGATTATATCTTATGTTAATTTACGTCTTTGTAAATCATGTTTTATTAACTCCGTCCGTATGTATAGTCACATCTACAACTCCTAATTATTCATTACGAGACTCATCTCATTTTACATGTGGTAGTGCCTTAAATAGGTTAACGCAAATCTTTCAAATACAACTTCTAGAAGAAAAAGCTAATTTCTGGCTCAAGTGTTGGGAAGTAATTTTTTGCCCAATAAAATTCAAATTTTTTACAAGCAAATGCTAGGAGTCAGCTTTGTCAACTTCGATTTGTTGCTAAATGGGAATCCTACATAACCATGAGTTGTGCCATTTGTAGCATAATGAATTTGATGCAACAGATTATTTAATAGTTGTAATATTAATATTATTATTATTATACCCTTTTCAGAGTAGTTTCGGGTGTATATAACTTGAAGGAAACTTTGAAAGGGATGGGCCAACTGAATTAAACCATTTTTTTCATTTGGCTCAAGCAAAATATTCCCATACAAATTCAAGTTGGCAGAAAGCCTAATTTACATTACAAAAGATACAATTTTTACATGATACCTGTGTTTAGGATATTTTTGTTATTCTCATAATATGACAGCTAAAGAATCTATTGTCTCCTCAAAAAACAGCTAAAACATCAGCAGTGAAAATTAACTAATATATTAAGATTCGGTAGGAAGAAAGCTCATTTAATGTATAGAGGACATGATACAAAAGGTACTTTCTAATATATTAGTTAGATATGCTTTGAGACATTAAAATTAATTATCAAAACCTAAAGACGAAAAAAATTTGAAAGGAAAAGAGAGACTACAATTTTAGGTCACTACCATAATTTCAGTACAAATACATTTGGCCAGTCCATGCATCCATGGGAATACCAATTTCTTTATTGATCAACAACTTATCCTTTTATTTTTCATAACATAGGTTCATAAAATAAAGAGGAATATAAGGAAACATACATCATTTCTTCTTAAATAGAAGATGGCAAATCATTAATTCTTCTCCATTGTCATATTGAAATACCTCCATCATTATAATGCAGTAGACTCTCCAATAATTAATAAATTTCTTAGCTTCTTCCATGCTCCCACAGAAAGTCTTAAGAACGGAATCCGCATCAGTGTCCAATCTCTTCAACCACTCTTCACTAAACCATATAAATCATTTATTATCTTCAATTAGTCTAAAAGAGATGATAAAAACAAAAATAAAGGATATTAATATTAATTTGATATTCATCCTTACCAAGTACGTGCATAATGCTTCCCACTCAAAGTCCAATGATCTAGAACTGATAAGTCATCCTAATAAAATATGAGAAATTTTAATACCTAGTTAAAGATATGGCCATATATAAGAAAGAATTAAAAATAATTTAAATAGAGAAAATCAAAATGATAATAAATTCATTTAAAAATAAATTTATTTAAACCAAGATGTCTTATATTAATTTTGTGTCATTATTCAAAATCCTATTCCACTTGCTAATCAATGACCATACATATAATTTTGGTCCCTAGTTTTCTCAAAAATGACATAATGCATGAGATAAAATAGAAGGTAGCATACATCTATACTACTATAAAGGGAATCGAACAAATTTTTGACTATGATTTGCGACCCAAAGATCCCCTCCCCTTTCTCCATATTGGCTTCTATATCCCTATTAGTGCATGCCACATAATCACCTATTATAAAGGGAAAAAGGCAGATTCTAGATTAAGATTTCTTGCCTAAAGAGCCCTTCTCATTTTTTCTATCTTAACTTCTATGCCTCAATTAATAAATTATACCCATCGTTCTGCATGCCCATGCATACATAAATAATTTCTCCATATTGACTTCTATATCCTAATTAATAAATTATATTCACGTTCTGCATGCCCATACATACATACATAATTTCTCCATATTGACTTCTATATCCTAGTTAATAAATTATTCAAACCCACGTTCTGCATGCTAACACACACACATATATATCTGTGTGTATGTGCGTGTCTAATTTCCAATTAATATAGGAATAAAATATCTTATTCAATATCTCATACCTGAAAATATAGTAACATGGTAGCTGATGGTACGAGTAGAGTTCCAGATGGAAACAAAAAGTCAATAGCACTTTCTTCTCCATCCATAGGCTGCAAGGTAAACTCTTCATAAAGTTTCATATGATTGCATTCAGATAATAACCATGTTTTAGGTAAGTAGCTAGGAAAATAAAAAAAAACCTTTTCAAGGCAAATAAGTTAGGTCATTAGTCTCTTGGAATGGCTAATTTACTTGATTTATTGTACCTGCCCAAAGGGAACAATGTTTTTGTTACATACGTGTTGCACAAAGAGAAGCCCTTCATTTGTCATCCAATTTGATATCTTCTTAAGAAGCAACTCATAGTTCAACATGTGCTAAAAAAGTCCAAAAAAGAAAAAGGAAAAAAAGAAAATGTCCAATAACTCAAATCTAATTAAAAGCAATAAATTTCATTTGAAGATAAGGAGAAGACTTTTATACCTCAAGAAATTCGATAACAAGTACTCTATCAAAAGTGTCCTCCATTTCATGTGTTGATATGTCTGCTAATGTGGCCTTCACATTTGATAGATTTAGGTTCTTGATTCTCTCCTCTATGAACTCTATCTGTGTCTTTGAATTAGAAATTGCCATAACATGGCAATTTTTATACTTTTGTGCAATATATAGTGTCATAGCTCCCCATCCACAGCCAAGATCAAGTATGCATTGGCCATCTTTAATTTTTGCCCTTTCGCAATATAGTTCCATCGTTGCTATCTCTGCTTCATCTATTGTCATTGAATCATCTTTGAAGTAGTTACAACTGTAGAATGTGTATGCAACAAGTGGATATTTTGAGTTATCAATTCATCAAATGTCTTAGTTTTTTCTTCACATTAGGAAGTAATCTATACTATATATAATGAGAATATGCTACTTGGGAAGCATGCCAACAACTATGCATGACTTCCCCGAAAAGCCCTTACTGCTCATTTTGTAAAGGCATCATTAAAATAGGATTAAGCTAGTCAAAACTTGGCCAATTTACTTAAAATCTAGACAGTTCCAGAACTGTTCCCTCCCTCTATGTGCAGTATTGCACATCCACCCCGCTCGTACCATAAAAGAAATAACTACAATGACATAGGCTACAAAATTTTCATTACATGTCTCCATTCATTTAATTCTACATATTTGAAACTTTCTTTTTCTATGCAGTCCTCACCTATGGTTTGAAAAAGGTGTTCGAAAAAATAAGGAAACAAATGAACTTCCTAAACAAATGTTTTCCAACAGTTAAGTGTTTTTTCAGACTAAAATTTCATAATAACATGTACAAGGTCAAGCAACCCAATTATAATCCCATGACCAAAGTTCGAAAACTTCAATATTGTGTTTTTGATTTATTAAACTGGAGGTTTGTCAATAGAAAATCTAGAAACAAAGGAGTGTTGAAGAGGAACAACAAAATTGGAAACTAGATTAGCATTATCCCAAAGGCCTTGTTTCACGGCCTAATTTGAGAGATCACAATCTGTTCAAGAGATATGGATAGAACTAACTGTTGAAGATATAGGGAAGAATGAAGCAAATCAAGTTTTATGAGATACCAATATCTGTGATTATTTATATAGCTGTTGCTCTTTATACAACTTTACACAACTTCTTGTTCTATATACTAGTGGTGGCACGTGCATACTACACGTCCTCAATCCAATAATTGTAGCATAGAAGTATGGGTGTGTAGACACCCCAAAATTTCACAATTTTTTAGAAATCTTGAAGGAGAGAAATCTTTTATTGGAATTGTCAATTCTTAGCATTGAGTTTGAGATCCTTAATCCATTTGAGTCCAAAACCAAAAAGGAAAAGGCATAAATTCAATATTTACCATTCATACCTCTCTCTGGGAGACTCGATCTCCCCTATTTGCCCTCCGAATCCTCTAGATTTACTCCAACTCATGTCTTAAAATTGAATTGGAAGAATCTAGAAAGGAATTTTTCCCTACGCTTGGGACTTTTGTACCCTTGGCCTTGCCTATAAATAGAGGGTCTCTCTTCTAGCAAATGGCTAGAATTTGAAGCTTAAAGAACTCCTGGAGAAGAAAGGACCCCCTACCCACTCAACTCTCTTAAGCTACCAAGGTGAGCCCCTGCTCTTCTCCTTTCATTTTATTTTAGTTTTAGCACAATCTCTCCTTCTACCTTTCTGTAGTGTAAGGCCCTGGATGTGATTGTAACCCAAAACCACTTTCAAAGTACCTTAAGCACCCTCTCTAGCCATAAAACGTAAAGAGAGAGCTAGGGGAAACGAGAGTTGGAATGGATCATATCCTTAGGTTAAAACCCTTTTTTGATGATACACTTGCATGTTTTTTGTTTTTTTTTTATGCGCTTGTTGTTTTATGTGATCTTGCTTCAAATCTGGAGAATTTACATGGATCTATTCTCTCCATAGCATTAGATCCCAATTTTCTCCTAAAATTTTGATTTCCCACACAACCACACATACATCACTCAATTTTTGGTAAAAATAGGCACAGATCTTAGATTTATCATGTTCAATATGGTAGATATGAGATCAGAAGCCTTAGAACAAACTCTCAGGATTTTGTGAATTGATTTCAAATGGTTTTAATCTTCTAGAGAGGACCTTATGGTCTAATCTCTTTTATTTGGATATTTTCCATCAATTTGGGTAGATTTGGCTTTCCCTCTCCAATTAATGAGAGATTTAAGCCAAATCTATGCCATAAATGTTTCTGGATGTTTTTCAATTCATTTCAAGTGATTTCAATTCAGATCACATGGATCATTCACACACATCCACTGTTTTGTCTTGATTTTCATTAAATTTTACATATCTGGACAGAACCTGTACCCTATCTTGGATCATTCATAACTTCATCATTCGGATGAATTTTTGAATGATTCCAAAGGCATGTGAAAGGTAAGGATGTCTAATTGTTTTTTGTAAAATTTCAGCAATTTATATGGAGCCAATCTCTACGAATAGGATTTCAAAGTTGGCCACTCAGTGTTTTTACTGTTTTATAATAGTGGATTTCAACAAGTATATCTTCTTTGATTTTTATCGGATTTAAGTGAAATTTTACTGAGTCTTCCATTTTATATAAGCTTTCAAATGGCTTTGGTTTTATTCAATTTGAGTTTGGATTGAGAGACTTATGATTGGTTGAGTTTTCAAAGCTTTAATGATTTAATTTTAAGCTGATTTTTCTAGATTTGCTTTAAGTTTGCTATTGTTCGAGTTTTATTTTGATTTTTTACTTGATCACGAAGTCCTAAAGGTGATACATCTATAGAGAGAGTCCAGAATCTATTGGACTACTCATATGGAAAAATCACACATATGATTTTTTTTAAGTACTTTTGAATGACTGTATTTGCAAGCAATTGATAAGCATGAATGACATTTGGCAACCACCTTGTGTGGATGAGTAGGGGTGCCTAACATCTTCCCCTATTAATAACCTAATCCCCTTACCCAATCTCTGGATTTAGCAATAAAGTAAAGCTACTTTCAGCTCTATTATTATCTTTTATGCACACTTTGGTGTTCATTCACACCTTAACTTAAATGGTGGCAACTCCAGTATTTTTTTAACCCCGTATGATGATTAGGAAGTCATGTAGGTGATTTTCCATGTCTCACAGGGTGAGGTTTAAATTTGAAAGTGAAAAGAGGAGTGGCATGGTGGTTATAATTTGAGATTTTTTTTTAACTTGTAGAGGGTAATTTTTGGGAAAAAAAAAAGGGAGGGCCAGAATCTAGAGATTATTCTACCCAGTTGAATTTACTAATAGTATAGATATAGAACACATGTATGTTAAAGTCAAAAAGATAGAAGAGTTTTACTCATCTTTTCATGTCATAGGCTAAAAGGTTTTAGCAACTTACATTTCAATCCAAGACGATAATAGAAAAATAAACTCAATGAGACCTCCAATGAAACCTCCACGTTTTTTAACAAATTAATATGGCTAATGTCATTAGTCTTTAAGTATAAAAAGGTAAATTTATCCTTCAAATTACTTATTTAGCGAGTTAAGAAAATGAGTAAAGAAAGAGAATAAGTAATTGTTTAACAAATAAATGGAAGTAATTTTGTAGTAAAGTAGAGGGCGCCCTCTACTTTAAACAAAATCAAATAAAACATTTAGTTTAATAAGGATGAGCTCTTAAAGGTGAAAGATTCGTGCAAACCTGAATGGAGGTTTCTGTAATTTACCCTAAATAGTATGAAAACTATCAAATCAAATTAGAGCATATATCAATGGTTTGTCCAAAGAAATTTTCAACCAACCTGTACTTTAAGTTGCTTCCGAACATACTCTTCAATAAGGAGACTGGCATTTCGTATGAATGAGAGTTCAAGGAATCTGTGTCTTGTGCAATTTTCATCTTTCGAAGGGCTGCATGGTTCAATTCATTAGTATTGTATCAGAATTTTTTTTTTTCTTCTTTATTATTTTTTTTCTGGGAAAAACTTTCCCCTTGATTTAGATATGTGTGTGCGCACAAATGTTTCATAGTTGTGATGAAATATGGAGTCCCTCCAGCTGATATGCATGTGAGCGTATGGAGATGTAGAAATAGAAAGTGTTGTAAAAGAGCCGAGCTAAGTTGAGCTTTACACAACTCGGCTTAGCCTCAGAAACCTTGGGCAAATCTCTGGCATGTCTCAAGCTTGTCAAAAACTTTTGGGCTTAGGCTGAACTTAAACTCATTAAAAATCCTTGAGCTCAGTGTATGCTCACGTAATCTTGATCATTAATTTCTAGGCTTACAAAAGGCCGACTTACAAAAAATGACTTCAACCTATTGTTTGTTTAGATATATGTAGAGTAATTAAAAAAAAATACCAATCTACTCTGATGATCAACAAACATTCATTCTATAAAAAAAGTTATTAAAAAAATTCAGAAATGCTCTCTAAATTAATTATAACTGTATAAAGTGTCAAGTCCTAATACATCGTATAGGAACAAAAGTATTCAAAAATTGACAAAAAAAACCAATGGATGATTGAAAAGAAGAGAGCCAGTAGACAACAACGTAAAAGTAAGAATAAAATAACCCAAATCTTCATTAAAGAAAAATAAATAAAAATTTACTCATTCAATTAATTATAATAGTATAACCACCAGATCTTTAACCAACTCAAGCCAACCCAATCTTGGCTCAGGCTCCGGCTCGTTAACTCACGAGCTATTTTTGAGGCTCAAGGATCATGAGCCTGAGCCTAAAAATAGAGCTTAAGTTCAGCTAGTGCCCAAGTTGAACAGAGCTAACTCGGATCGTTGAGAACCCTTGAAATAGAGAGAGACAGATAGCAAGAAAGCATACACTTGACGATGTTGAGTAAGTCAGCAAGTTGCTCCTCATGGGTTGGTTTATAACCCCGTTTGAGACGTTCTTCACACTCAGTACGGGCAATCAGTCTGATCTCATCGTCGGGAAGGAACTGCTCCAAACTCTCGGCGGTCGCCATGTTTTTACTCAGCCTCCGATCACTCTCCCTTGCCTGCTCGCTGTGTCTCTGTTTGTGTTAGACCCAGAGGGGATCACAGTTTCTTGGCTATTACGAGGCGAGTATTGCTGTAATGGCTTGCTGTACTTGTCGTCTTCCTCTTATCTAAAACTGCTCTAGTGATCGAGAAGAATGCATTTCCTCCGGAGCCAGATTCCGGTGGTCCAATGAAATCACCAACGTGGATGAAGTGTAGATGTGTGGGACCCCTTATTGACATGGGCATCCATCTGTTCATTTCAAGTTGGTTTCACTGAATGGCTCCAGACGAAACTCTCTCGATCGATCGAGAAAGGTTCCTCGATCGGGAAATAAAACTAACTTTTTTTTTTTTTTGGTAGAAGGGAAATAAAACTAACAGTTTCTCTTTCTTTTAAACGGTTTCATTCAATGTCCTACAATATTTTTTTTCTTTTTAATTAATATTATTATTTGTTTACGTATTTAATTTGTTTCAATCAATCTGTGAATCTTTGTTGGGATGGTTTCGAACGATACGAGAAAAGTTTTTCTTTTCTTTTGTTTTTTCTTAAGTTTGCTGGCTTCCTTGCTGCAAGTGTAAGGTATATGGGGCCTTCCTCGGAATCCTATCCACTTTCTAGGAACAGAAATCATCTGCACCTAATTTCTCGTGCACCATTGCAGTAGCTACTTGTTATTGGTGCATCGATCCCACTTAAAAAAGGCATTTTATCTCTCATGAAATGATTCTTTCAAATGTAAACGTACTAATCACAACGATGTGGAAACTGCCGATTGCGATTATGGTAGGTTGAAGGTAGGGATGAAAATGGGCCCCTGATGGGACGGGTTTACCAAAGGAAATCTCTAACTTTGCTGGCGATTTATAATAACATAAATATTCACTTCGCAAACAAAGAATTTGGTGCTACTATTGTAAGATTATCAAAAAGAAAAAAAAGAAAAAAAAATGGGGCAATTTCCATCAGAGAAAATTGTTTTAATTCTTCAAGTTTATAAAAAAATGAGCATAATTTTCAGAACATGAAGAGCTACTAAGCTTCAATGATTTGGGAAAAGAGGAGCTCCTGTAAGATAGATAAAATCATTCATTCTACAGCCATGGTGAGGAGATTTGATAAATTAGATTACCAGACTATTGAACCCAAATCACTGGTTGGTCAATGAGCCGAATGAATTAACAATGACTGGGGTGCACCCACCAGTGTGCTTAAGGAGTTGTCTACAGTCATTACCAATTCATTAAGTTGAACCCAACAAGGATCTTCATCCATGCCAAAAACATGAAGTAAACATAATTTTGATGATCAATGTCCACTCCACAATCCAATTCAAAAACAATGCACAGCCCCAGAGATTTTAATATGAGGGCCGCAGGGAAGACAAAAAGCCAATTACTGAATTTTTAATTTAACAATAATGTTTGAATAAAATTTCTCACATATCCATGGCCTCTATTGCAAATATCCTGATTTTTTTAAGTATGTGGACAATCAATAACTGATCAATAGCTCATCAACCCCTTCCTCATCAAGAAACATTTCAAGTAGGTTTTCCAGTCACTAACAATTTCTGCAGAAGAATGAAGCTTTTACTATATATAGGACTTGAGATTGTAAATAAATTAAATACCAATATCTCGAGGAGAGATAGGATATGTAGAGTTTGTGATCAAAAGTGCAGGAGGAGGAGAAACCAAAGAACCCAAGGCTTAGATCATCATCATCATCATCATCAGTTCCCACCAAAGTGAGGTCGGCGATGATGATGATGATCTCTTATGACTCTCCATGCCGCTCTATCAAAAATCATATCTACAGTTAAATTACATCATATCAAGAAAACCACATCAAGTTAATTTAGATTAGCACATTCACACGACACATTGGTGGGTCATCTGAAAATGCCTGTGCAGAGAATTACCTAATCTTTCATGATTGAGGCTTAATAGCCCAACAAATGAATGCAATAGTTATGACAATGAGACTTTTGATGATTTCCTATATCAAGAAGAAAAAAATGTTTGAAAAGTCTCAAGCAATAAATATTAATATCTCAGCTAGTAATACAGGAATCCAAAAAAAATTAGAAGATGACAGGAAGACTTTGTAGGCTTAAATCATATCAGAGAAAGGAATATTACAGGACTTGCTTCACCCTTACAGTAAAGAAAGCTATGATACATCTCAAGAAGACTCATGATCTATAAATGATCTCTTAAAAGGAATCCTAATAAGCTGTGTAAGCCAAGCATGAGAACAAATCCTTATTAATCAAGCATAATAAAGAGTATATGGAGAATACAGGAATTGACAAATAATTGCCAAGAAGATTTTTCAACAAGAATAATATTAACACTCAATAATTAGAAGAGACAAAAAAGATTGTTACAAGTGTTCCAAAAGGTCAGATCCATTCAAAAATAATGAAGGAAAATCCACATCAATCCATCATTTCATTGCACTGTGGGCATCTTATATATATGCTTTCAATATAGCCAGCTCATTTGACCTTAGTATTGCTAATTATACTATCCCTGTATACCTTGAGGTTTGGGGTATCAACTCATGTGAATTGCTTGCTTCCTCGCTCGCTTGCATTCATTCACACATGTACGCATGCATGCAAATATATATATAGATAAGAGATTCTGATCTGATTTCTACCCAAAAAAAAAAAAAAAGATTCTGATCTGATATTTGGGTTTAATAAGAACAAGTTTCAAATTGACTTAAAAATATATATATATATATATATAAACAACCCTAATTTTAGAAGCTGAAAATTTCAACTTTTAAAAATAGATAATCATTTTCTAATTTTTCTAACGGAATTTTCATAATTTCTTGTATAATTAATCAAATCACTTATGGCTTCATTTACCACCACTACCACAACCTGCCACCACCTCCGTCACCACCGCCACTATTCCCACCCATGGTCTCTAAGTAGTTTTCAATGATGTTCAAAATATAATTAATTTGAAATTATTATCCCATGTTAAGCAGCAGACTTCACGGCAATTTCTAATGTCAAGCAAAAATAATTTATGGCAATTTCTTATGTACATCTAGCATGCATGTGCACCCACTAGTTATATGTCCACACTATCACCACCATAGAGACCGTTGAAAGCTACCAAAAGGACCCCCAAGTCTACAATCAAGAAGACTGAAAAAAACTATTTGATTGGCTTGACCGACCTCATAGAAGCTTTTATGTGCCAAACAAACACTCATCGATTCCCTAATAAGTTAAGACTACATTAGAATGTCCTCTTATAAGAAATCTAGATAACAGCTCTGGATAGAAGAAGACATGCCCATATATGAACACAGTAGAGTTCATTCTATTCAATTAGAGTCTCCTCCTGTATGACATTCCTAACAAACATACACAATATGTTATTGTCCCCCAAACAAAAAAAGGAAACAAAATAAAATACTAGTGAAGAAAAGTTACATGAGACTAAATCACTTCAAAATATAGCATTTTATTTACCATTCACATGGTGCACTATTAATCAAAGAATTCAACAATGTACAGTTTATTACAAAAATCAATGCCTGTTTAAATAAATCTCTATAGTAAAATGCAACCATACAGAGGGAAGAAAAGGATAATACATTGTCACAGTGGGCCATCAGATCTCAAGTTTTTCTCGTCAAAGGTTCAGAGTTTGCCGTTACTCCAGAGTCATGAATTGAGGCGAGAGCTAATCATCTGAGTATCTGACAATCCACGAGTTAATAATCTGAGTATCTGACAATCCGCTTACCGGTTCGGGTGATCAGAGTTCAAGTTGTGATCCCGAAGTAATTGAATCCAAGAAAGAATGGTACCCTCTTCATTTCTCATCTTTCTTTGTTTTGACCTTTTCTATGGACTCCATTGCTTCTTCAAATGACTTCTGCTCATCAAATTCACAGAAATCAGTAGAATTTTCAAACTTTATTACTCTGTTTAAATCACTTGTCAATCCCATCTAACATAATACGCAAGAAGTTATGTGGAAAAAAAAATCATTTTGAGTAAGAGATTTTATTTAAACTGAATTCAACAGGATTGAGATGTTCAATTAAAATGGAATGTCAATATGCCATTTCAGTACAGTTAGGAAGTAGAACAGACAATCGTGGTAGAAGGTCACAAATATTGATGATAATAAAATGTTCAATAATAATAAAAACAAAACAATTACTACAGCATCACACAATCAGCTGCTAAAGACTGTAAACTATCCACCAGAGTCGGTTACTCAGGCATAGTTTTAACAAATTGTCAAACCCCATGGTTATTGAAGGAATGCGAATTGTTTATGTTTTTTCCTCCTAAGTACACTTTTTTATGGACTATTATTGAATAGCTATCCATTTTCAGAATCATTTGCCATGGCTTTGATGGAAAAGATGCCAATAACAGATATCAAAGGCGTTTCATCTAGAAAAACTCGAGATTTCCCCATATGTCAGCAAGAAATTTTTTTGTGTATCAAACATTCATTTATATAAATCCGTGACTTATAACGGAAAAAGCTTTAGAAAAAATGATAAATATCAATGAAGATGATGGACCGAGATATCATTTCGTGAGGCAGAGGGAAATTGCAGGTATATCAGAAATTGTTGAGTCAACTCGATTTCACCGCCAGCAAAATCCTTGTTCTATACTATAATTACAGGTATAATGTGAAGTATAAATTGTTATTTTGTCAGCAAGTATTGTAGCAAGAAAAAGAAATTAATAAAAGATAAAAAAGGAAATTAAAAACAAAATCCACAAGATATGGCCAATAGATCAATGAAACAGGCAAAAAAGTCATGTTACATACCCCTGAATTATGCATCTTCCAGAGTGCATCTCGACTTGAATCAATCATAAACGTCCCACCCAGTAAAATACTGCAGAAAGTATTACCCGTTATGTTCCCTTAGAGCAAGCTAGAAAACTTTAAACTAAAAATGAACCTTGGATATAAGTAAGATCCAAAAAATATTACTTGTCATATAGCATATGAAAATGAATGTAACACAAACAGATCAAGGAAAACCACAAAGAAAAGAGTAAGGAAGTTGTTACCTTCTGTTGTTTATCTCCTGAAATGCCTTTAGGTGATTAATTCTGTCCTCTCAAGTTCACATAACTTGTTAAAAAATCAAATTTGCCATCTTTCTGGCAATGCCAGATAAGGAAGGACTTATGCAGCTGAATGATGATCAATTTTCTAATTTCTATCAATCTTGAAGAATCTAGATGGTAATACCTTAGCTAACACTGAATTTTGGTGGATCTATCAGCCAAAAATGTCAGGCAATTTTGTAAAATATTACATCCAAATCCACAGCTCTATCTTCCAGTCCATAAAACTCATTAAAAAAAAAAAAAGTGAGCCCAACCTTTATCTCTCTATATTTAAGGTTCGAAATTTTTACTGATGAAATTGATCTGTTATCTATTTCGCACCTTTGTTTAATGGTTAATCACCCATTTGCATGGATACATACAGTTCAATATTAAGATCCTTCCTATAGAGTACAATAATGGTCCTGAATAAAAAACTTGCTCTTTTTGGTAAGTGATGGCATCCAAGAGAATGCTGATGATTCTCAGAAAAATTATATATAATCAATTCAGTTACATATTCCAACTCTGCTCCTTCGCTGACATTAGAGCTGGCAACTGGTCGGGTTCAGGTCGGGTCATAATCGGGTTGGGTGTTGCTCGAGTCAGGTTTGGGTTGGACTAAATTAAGGTGGGTTGGAAAACCCCAAACCTGACCCGCCAATAAACGGGTTCAACCCGCCAACCCATTTATTATTATTTTTTTATTTTCCAAAAAATATGATTAAAATAGGGTTGGGGGTTAATTGGATCGGGTTGGGGGTTAATTGGGTCGGGGATGGGACACTTTTGCCACTTTTTAAAATCAGGTTGACCCGATTACTAGCGGGTTGGGGTTTCCCCAACCCAATTAATAAACGGGTCAACCCAAAGCGAAAAATGTTTTACACCCCTATTTCGTGCCGTCAGAGCAACAAAAAAAAATGAAATTATCATGCTATAAACCATATAGTAAGTAAAGATGAAAATAATTGACAAAATTTAATCTTATTGATAATTGATTGTCGTAGTCTCTTGTAGGTCATGTGGTATTTATTTGCATTTCTACAAATCAATTATGAGATTTAAACAAAAACCTATATCATTCCACTTGTCTTCATAAGTCTATTAGTGGTGCCTTCTCTCTAATCCTTTTTCCTCCTAACATGTAAATTTTGGCTAATTGTTTCAGAGGCTCTATAACGAAAAAAAATTTTATTTGAATAATAATATTCTATTCTTTAGTTGTATTTCTCTCATCTTAAGTCTATGTCAAAGAATACATACATTTACAACATAGGTTTTCTCATTCTCAAAATCACATGGAGTATTAGAGTATGTAGAGTTCTTAGGAATTGACTAATTTGAGGAACTTAACACACATGATGCCTTTCTCAAGATAAGGCAAAGTTAAGAGACAGGTCTTCCATCCATATAGCACTTTCTCCTCTAACCAAAGCCTTCTAATCCATGCATTCCACTTCTCTGCGCACCCACCCATGGCAATAAGGGGCCAGTGAAGGAACAAAAAGCCATTTGTAAAAATTTTTAGTGGCTCTAAAGAAATCAAAACAACGGAGATATTTCAAACAAGAAGAAAAGCCATTGAGGGTGAATCTATATACCCAGTATTCATATGTTGCATGGTGGCTTAGAGTTTGTGGAACTAATTTCCTGAAGGATTGAGATATGATGGATGTTAATTATATGTCGAAGTTGCTATCTCAAATAGGATCCAAGTCCTTTTGATAGTCCTAGTTGAATTCTTTGGAAAATAATTGTCATTTTTATTGCATTGTCTTGAGTCTTGCTAGACCACTACTAACCAAAAAAATAATAAAAAAATAAAAAACAAATCGGAAGTGTTGAGGATATCTCAACACTTTCAATTAGTAGGTGTAGTACAGGTTTATATGATGAGATAATGATCAGTTTATTCAATCAATAGCGCAAGGGAAAATTTTAATGAGCCACAATCATTATTTTGTGATGCCAAAGCTTGTGAAAAGCCCACTTTATTAGTAGGTGTAGTACACATCAAATGCAATGAGAATGTCATATAGATGTTTAGTTTTTCACTGAAAATATGACTTTGGATAGAGTGGGTTGGAGAGACAAAATTCGTGTTGCCAACCCCACTTTGGTGGGAACTGGCTTATGATGATGATGATGATGATTGAAACAAATTCTTAATTGATCGAATTTTACAATAACCATTTTCTTGTTGCTTAAAATCGTCCCTCAAGCTGTTAACTTTAAGACATTCTGATTCTGATTGCCACAGCTTATGATATACAAAATTTTTATGGTTTCATTAAGCTTCAAATTTCTCATTTGACTCTTAATTATCCTTTATTAACTCATTCTTCAAATATATCGTCTTCATAGTGTTACTCATAAATCCTCTCAAATTCCACTAATTATATATGAATAGCATCATCTGCAACCAAGTAGTGTTTCTGTATTCCATTTTTTAACCTTAAATTCTACTATTCTTATATTTTGCATTCAGATTAATCCAGTTTCATGAGTAATTTTTCTTATCTTCAAAGCAGCCAGAGCCCAATTTCCCAGATTCATATTTTCATTACTTTTTTTGTCTACATGCTAAATATATTGTAGTATTCAACTAATATTAGCATATGATTATTTTTCTATTTATTTATACATAGTAGGCCTGTACTTGTGATGTTATTCGTGCTGATCCTGGCCTTTGGAATGTATTCTTTAAAGCTATAAATCGCTGCCCTCATTTTTTTCATTGTCTACTACTTTTTGTAAGTAATTTTCCTTATCTTCATATCAGTCAGCTCGATCACCCAGATTTCAGATTTTCATGGTTTCTTATAAAAGAATTTTAAGTATTCACGTAGATTTAATAAATCTTAGTCTTGACGCTTACCCTCAATTCTGACCTCCAGAATATACTGTTTGTAATAATAATACAGCTGATACTATATTTGTGCATTGAAACTGCATCAACCTACGTTTGCCGCCATGTTGGGAATTCAAATGATCACTAAAATTAACATTTAGCATATTTTGTTCATTTTCACTGTAACATTTAGCATATTCCATCAGAATTAACATCTCAAAAGATTATAGTTGAATAACATTGAGATCAACATATAGTTCCTTGAGTTTCAGTATATTTTGGTTACGCTTGGTACTTTCTTTCTAATCTCTTTCTTGTTAGAATAGGATAACTTTCACAAACTAAAATCTCAATGTACATTGATCACTCTATAGAATGTCATTTTTTAAAAATTTATGCATACTAATTACATTTCAGATACATGATTGACATTAAATCTAGAATTTTTCCATTCACCATGGTTCGTCATCTAAATGCTTAAATATTAATCTTGTAATATAAACATTAAATATATGCCAAACTAATCTCCTGGCACCTTTTAATTTTGTCCTTGGGATATTATTTCCCAACCAGTTCCTCTTCAGATTTCAGTATTCTCATCTTCAGGGGCAGAAAGCACATTATCTGATCTTTTTCCAAATATTAAGAGGATTGAATAAATAACATAAAGTGAAGGGAATCTATAGGGAAAAGATATCATATACACTCTTCCCATTATGAAAACTAGCAGGCCCCACGTGCAGTACTGCACGCACGTAAAAAAGGGAGGGAGTAGTTTTAAAACTGCACGTGGAGAGAGAATAAATAGGAAGAGAGGGAATGGAGAGAGGAGAAGTGGGGGTAGTTACAAACTAATTGTTTTTGAACGAAAATAGTGAGTTGAGACAGGTATAGCCCTGTATTATTGAAACTAAACTATACAGGAGATGGCCATTTTGTGAAAGTTGTAACTTGTTGTTTGGCACAATTCCCAAAAAGGGCGCCTCGCTTTATATATAGTAGATATTCTAAAATTGGAACGAACATTGGGTTATTTTTATGTTTGAAATTACATGGTTTTATATGTCAACTTCAAAAAGAAAAATTACATCCCCAAAAATGCAAAACTTTGAAGGATTTTTATTTTTGTGACATATCTAAAGATTTACAAGAGAGCTTTTTCAATGAGAGAAGTAACACCATGAGGGAAATTTTGGTGCCCTTTGAAGTGAGAAGTTCTGAAAATTGTCAGAAAATTAAGATTTTCTAATAGCATTGCAAAGTCCCTTGCTATTAAATGGCTCATATTACATAGTCTCCCCCATTCTAACTTGAATCCTTTAAACAACATTTTCTAGATTTGGATTTCCATTTGCCATTTTTTCCCCTTCCTCTTTTCTCTCGCCTTGAATAAGCCCTTGTTATTATCAAAGAAAACTTGGCTACAAGTACCACATATGGGATTCAAACAAAACCATGACCAACTTAATCCCCATCTTGGACGCTAATTACATGTGTCTATACCCATAAAAATTTAAATCCAAACCAGAACAAAAGGCACAGCAACTGCTAATAAGAGTAAAACTTAGAGAGAGAGAGAGAGAGAGAGAGAGAGAGAGAGAGAGAGGATATTACCTTGCAAAGACAAGGTTGAGAAGAAACCCACGACTCGTAAAAAACCGAAGAGTTGCATCAAAACTTGAAACCCATTTGTCCCCACTCGAAGCATAGCTTGATCTGTATCTGGGTCTGTGAGAATTCCCGCTATAATAACCATACCCATCTCCACCATTGAATGATCCCGATCTCCGATTGTATTCTGCACGTTTACGATCATCGATCAGAACCTCGTAAGCGTCCGAAGCCTGCTTGAATCTGACAGTTGCTCCGTCCCGAACTGCTTTCGACGATTGCAAGTGCTTGTCCGGGTGGAATTTCAAAGCCAATTTCCTGAAAGCCTCCTTGATTTCTTCCTTCGTGGCGTTTCTGCTCAGCCCGAGAACTTTGTAATGATCCATTGAATAAGTTCGAAGAAGAAAGCTCCGCACAAAGTCAGAAACCTTGTCCCAGAAACCCCACTAAATAAAAATTAAAAATCTCCCTAAATTCCATGGATTTCGATCCAGAAACTTGATGTTACAGAGACCGGAGACTCAGGAACCACATGGGTTTCATGCGGAAAGCTGAATTTGGAGAGAATACAGATACCAACTTCCGTATATCATGTACAATGACCTCGTTATCGATCAAACTGGGTTCATTAGGGCGATGGATGATGAAGGAAAGAAGAAAGAAAAAGGTCAAAAGCACAAAATTTTGTAACTCCATTTAAAGGTCGGTGAGATCGTTTTGTAGGAGGGGAAGGCGAAGAGTGGAGGTGAAGAATCGAACTGCTTCGTGTTTGATTTGCTGCCATTGATGAGGCCGCACATTAGGAACGCGGGTACTGTATAACGATCCGGATAAACCCGGACCGGGCCAGAATGATATTGTGCGGGCGTGCTGTGATCCTTCCAAGCATGCACGTTTCTTGTCTTCATCCTTCCTGCGAAGCAACAACCGTGTTTGTTTTCTTCTAAGGAACCTGAAGACCAGGGTTTATGCCACATCTTCATCTTCAAATATCAAAGATATTACAAATTGTATATGTAGGCATGCAGGTGCATCTCACACGAACATAGATACAAATCTAGACCATATATAATGGCTCTTTGAGAAGCGTGACAACAATTATGCATGACTTCTCCAAAAGCCCTAATTATTCATCGTAAAGGCATTATTAATATAGGGTTTGTAAATGACCACTTTTATAACTTGACACGTCACCCATATAATTATCTACCATGAATTATTTGTCACCAAACAAAGACAACCTGTCTTGGGTCATCTGTCACCCAACAAAGATAGCATGTCATGGGTTAGCCATTACCTAATAGAAATAATAATTAAATGTGGCATGGTTTATTTATATTAAATGTAAAACTTATCTAGCATGTTGGAGTGGAGATCTCCGTCTTGGCGAAAGTCCACTTAAGGGGAGTTATTTGGTGGCCCTTAAAGCGTGGCTAACACGGACATGAAGATCGTCGGCAGCCAGTGACGAGTCGTGGCATGTTTACCTAGAATGACAAAAACGTCAAGTAATCTATAGTGTCACATATTGACATGTAAAACCCAATGTGTGCCAATTAAAGAGCTCTGTCCGCTATCATGTTAATATTTGCAAGCCTTATCTTTTATTTTATTCTTATCTTGAACCTAGACCTTTATGAAACAAAATTTATGATAGACATGTAAACATTTCTAAAGCCTCAGATTGTTACAAGTATCACAATCCTAGAGACACATTCCATCTATAAATATGAGAACCATTTTCCATTTGAGGGCCTGTAGACACCCCAAAATTGCATGATTTGTTATAAATCTTGAAAGAGAGAAGTATTTTATTGGAATTTCCAATTCTTTGCATTGAGTTTGAGATCCTTAACCCATTTGAATCCAAACCGCGAAGGAAAAAGCCCGAATTCAACCTTTTGTGTAAACTTTTTCTGGTTGAATTTTGTTGACTTTTGACCCCAGAAAATGAAATATTTTTTAAAGCAAGATTTCAAGATAATTTTTCCCGGTAATCAGGTTTTTAGCAATGTTATTGCATAAATGAATTTTTTAAGATTTTAAATCTTGACGAATACCTTGGTATTAACATATTGAACCTTTTTACTAAACCTGAAAAACCGGAATTTTGCCTTGAACTGAAAAGTTGACTTTTTATTCACTTGGAATTTGGGTCTGGAACTATTTTTAATGGATTCAAATGGGGGGGGGGGGGGGGGGTGTTTGCTTATTTACATATAATATCTTAAGTAAATAGAGATTAAAAAATACGATGACATTTACTTAAATGATATTACATGTAAATAAGTATTGCTTGTGTTAAAATTCAGATAAAAGCTTCTTTCCTTGTATCCGATGTTAATGTTCGGATACAAAACATCTTTATTGTATCCGACAGATAATGTCGGATACACAAAAGATATTTATTGTATCCGACAAATAATGTCGGATACAAAGAGTTTTGTTTGTATCCGACCTGAGTTGTCGGATACAAGTGTTTTGCTCAACATTAGGGTTTTCCGATAGTTTTCACTTTTTACTGTCTTATCCCTTATTTAAGAAGTGGAAATCTCGAAAATAACCCTAGGGTTAAGTGGGAGAATGGTAGACACTTCCTTGTGTCTACCATTAAGGTTCCCCCTAACCCTAACCTTTGCCTATAAATAGGAGGCCTCTCCTCAAGCAAATAGCCAAGAATTTTTTCCAAGAGTTGGAGATTGAAGAACTCCAAGTGAAGAAGGGAAACCTCTGCCCCATTGCTTCCAGCACCCCCAGGTAAGCCTAAAACCCCTTTTCTTTTATGTTCTTAAATTCTAGAAATAGATCTTTCTTCTACCTTTCTGTAGAATAATGGCCTAATCTGTGTGCTTGAAACCCCTTTCCCTACTCAAAGTACCTCGAGACTCCCTCTAGCCGTAAAACGTGGAGAGGGATCTAGGGGAAACGAAACTGGGAATTGATCCTTAGTCATAGAACCCTCTTTAATAGCCTTATGTTCTGTGAAAACCGTTTCATATTCAAAGTACTCCAAAACTATCTCGAAACCATAAAAACGGAGAGAGAGAGCTAGGGGAAACGGGAATGGAAGGGAACCCTAGTTTTTAATAACCCCCATTTAATTGATATGCTTTTAATGCTATATGTCATGATGTGTTGAGATGATTTATTACACATGCACACCTAGCACTTGTTTTGTCGGAATCGGCTTGTATTTCGGATCTATCGTATTCATTGTGATAGATCTAAAATAAATGGCCCTAAGCAGTTCTGGGACATCTCTCAATGATTTTACAAATTATTTCAAGCAAGTTATCTTTGAGTATTGAAGACCTCATGGTCTAACCTCTCGGTTTTGGGCATTTTTGCTCCACTTTAGGGTTTTTGGCATATTCTCTTCAATCGAAGAGAATGGTGAGCCAAACTTGTGCCCTATTTCTTTCGAGAGGTTTTTCAATACTTTTTCAAATGATTTTGGTTTGGATTGCACGGATTCCACACACTTAATCACTATTTTGGGTTGATTTTACTTTAAAATGGCAAAACTGGACAGCATCTATACCCTAACTTCGGACACTCATAACTTCATCATCCGGATGAATTTTGGAGTGATTTCAAAGATATGTGAAAGGTGAGACTATCTAGTTTATGTCTGTAAAATTTCAGCCATTTTTATGAAGTGGATTTGTGACACCATTCAGTCGAAGTTGACAGGTCAGTTCAGGACAGATTGCTGAACCTGTCACTTCGAATGAGCACCATCTGCTCGATTTAAGTCCGATTTGAGTGATTTTTGTTTTTGTGTTTTCCTTTGGGAGTCAACTTTGAAATCCAATTAGTTTCATAATTTTTTTATTTCATTTGTGTCTTGGGTAACAGATTTACTCAAAACTACTCAACAGCATATTTCTGGGCTAACCTGTGATCTTCGGGGCCTATTTGGGAGGTCACCCAAGGCACATCCGGATGAATTTTTGTATGAGGCTAGATTCATTTGAAATATGGCCATACATACTTCATTCATGCAAAATTTCACGGATTTATATGGAGCCAATGTTTCCGAATGAATTTCCAAAGTTGCCAACTTGTTAATTTTACCGATTTCCAACAGCAGATTTCAAATGAGCATAACTCTTAGGGTTTTAACCGGATCTATTTTAAAATTTTCATAAGTCTTCTATTTATCATAATCTTTCAAATGGATTTGGTTTGATTCAATTTGAATTTGATTTGAATGATTTATGGTCAAATGGCACCATCTTTTACCGAATTTTCCGGATTTGTCTTAACTTGTTTATATTCAAGTTTTGCTTTGATTTCCATTTAAGTGGTGATGTCTCAAAAGTGATACTTTCATAAAAGAAAGTCTAAGATTCATTAGACTTCTCATGTGGAGGAATCATACATGTGTTTAATCTTTTTTAAGCTCTTTTGATTACTTTAGCAAGCCTTCTTTATTTTGAGCATGAACAACACTTGGAAAACCACCTTGTGTGGGTGAATGGGGGTGCCTAACACCTTCCCCCGTTCATAATCTAATCCCCTTGTAAGCAGCTTATTTTTGCACCCTAGAAGTGCTGAAAATGAAAACCCTGGCGGAAAAGTCAAACCCTGAGGGGACAAATGTTGACTTTTTGATCAAGTAATAATTGGCCACCTTGATCTATCTCAATGGATAGAGAATCCCGACGCTGTTCCAACGCAACTGAGTTTGCAGGAATCGGGGTCCGGATGAAGATTCTACAGGTCAGTCAAACTTGAGGGGGAGCTAAAAGTTGACTTTCTGTTGAACCCCGATCTAGGTGCTTACCCCCATGCCATTGGATAGAGGGCTCCGATACAATTCTAACGCAACCAAGTTTGCTGGAATCGGAGTCCGGATGGGAAAGATATGAGCTGTCAAAGTTTCGGGGCAGCAAAACTGGAAAATTGCACACGTGGCAGAGAGCTGCACACGTGGCAAGTGGCGCAGGAAAATATCTTGGGGATCAAATCCGTAAATATCCAAACATTCAAAATATCTTAGGGACTAAATCTGTAAAAATCCAAGAGTATCGGATTAAATCAAAAATGTCCAGGGACTAAATCTGTAAATATGAGATTTTTCAGACAAATCAGCGGCCGAATTAATTTTTTTAATCATTGTGTCTCGCTTGCGCAAGCAAGGCGAGCACAAAAAGCGCTCGGCGCCAGCTCGGCTCCAACCCGACGGACGCTCGTTTTTCTCTATAAATACCGTAGCCCCCTTCTTGCGAAGGGGTTCGGCTTTTCTGGGTTTGGCTTTTTCGGGTGGTTCTCTCCCTTCGTTGGCTTTCTATTCGTTGGGCTCATGTGGTCTTGACCCCCGTCTTCCCCAAAAAACCAAACACACTTCTTCCTTGACCATCCTGGCATTGGGTCCTTCTTCCCATCTTCACCCCCACCTCTTGATACCCGAAGGAGAAGGAGGAGCTTGCCGTGTGAGCTCGAAGGAGGAGACTTCAGTCACGGTGGTGCTGCAAGAGGGAGCCTACCCACTTTAGAAGGGTGTTAAAACACCAAGGTAACGTTCCCTACAACCTTTTGTTCAGTATAAATAAGAATTGGCTTATCTCGAGCATGTTACTGTGTTTTTGGTTCTAGCACGTTGTTTGTTGTTATTGCTTGTCTAATTTGAAGGTGGGAGCATGTTCCCCCATAGTCGCTTCATCTCTTGTACCCCGATGTAAACCCCCTCTTCCCTTCGTCAGTCCCGTTCTTCTTTTTCGGATTTGGGTGTTTGCAAGGAGATCTTGAGTCATGATATAGAGTAGCTTAGATTAATTTCAAGTTGTGTTTGAAGGTCTTCTGTGAGTCTGAGGAACACCGGGGGAGTGTTACAGAGCTCGAAAACCCAGCCAATCATGGAGTTTTCCAAAAAAACAGAGGGTTGTCTTCACAGAGGGGTGTCCGCCAAGCTGGCGCTGAGCTCGTGCTCAGTGCTTTTCGCGCTCGCGCCTAGCTCGCTCCCCGCTCGCGCTCAGCGCTTTTAGTGCTCGCCGGGCGCTTTTTGCGGCCGCCTCGCTCGAGCCTTGCACACGCGCGGGGTGCCTTTTTCTGTTGTTTTGGTTCCGTCAAGCGCGCGCTGGCCTTGCGCCTCGCGCCTGAGGTCAGCGCACCCCCTTTAAATGCCGATTTGCTTGCGGCTAGCCAACCCCAAACCCAGTATTTTTGAAAACCCGAAAATACCCTTGACCGTACTGTGGGGGGCTTCGCCCCCCGCACCCCCCAACCCCTTTGTTCACCGCGCGTCCAACTCATTCTTTGGACCCAAATGTGAGCCATCAGTTCCAACCCAATCAGAGATTGTTGCATTTTTGCATATTCTGTGATTTGTTGATTTTTGTGATTTCTGTGATTTTGCTGGATGTGGGTGACCTCTTCAAATCGAACCCAGTGAACCAATAGGGTTTCCGGGCCACCCGGAAACCCAACATGGGACTTGGACCCCCGGTCCAATTTGATCTCTAGTGGGCCTTCCAATGGGACCCACCCAACCGGAACCATTCAATTGTGCTTAAATAAGATAATTAAAAGAATTGAGTGGGCCAGACCCTTTGAGGCCCGCTAATGCCCAATTCTGGAAGCATGCTTAGATTTAGGCATGGTTTGGCCGAGACCATGGGTAGGGCCTCTCGAGCCCACTAAAGCCCATTGAACCAAGCTAACTTAGGGTTCTAAACCCTAATTCAGGAAGTCTTGGGCTTTCAAGCCCAAGCCCAGGTAAAGGGACCCAAGCCCAAGGCCTGGCCCATTTTGGAAACTTAAGCAAGATAAATCCAATAAATCACTTGGCTACCATGTGCGGCCCACCCAATGGGCCCACAAACCAAACCGGCCCACCTTTACATAAAAATCACTTAAATTCAATTTGAACCCCAAAGTAAAATCAATTGAACTAACTAAAGCCCAAAGCGCCTCCCAAACTAGATGGAGGCCCACCAAGGGGCATGTGGGCTTAACCGAGCCGACCAGGGATACCGTGGGCCTTCCAACTAAGAAGATAAAATCAAGTAGAGGGACTGTAGACACCCCAAATTGCACGGTAAAAATGATGAACAATTGTCAAAAATCATTCTTTCCTTTGAAACCAGCACAAAAATTCAGATTTGTGCATTTCTTCCTGTATCTGACAACACAAGTCGGATACAAACATATCCTTTTGTATCCGACAGAAGTTGTCGGATACAAGCAGGCATTAATGTATCCGACGACATATGTCGGATACATATATGTGCTCTTGTATCCGACTTGATATGTCGGATACAAGCTTTTTGCTCAAAATTAGGGTTTTCCGAGAGTTTTCACCTTTTACCATCATATCCTTCATTAAAGGAGTGAAAATCTCAGAAATAGCCTTAGGGTTAAGGTTGGTGGACTCTAGACATCATTTTGTGTCTACCATCTACTTAGCCCTAACCCTAGCCTTTGCCTATAAATAGGAGGCTCCTCCTTAAGCAAATGGCCAATAAGTTGGAGATTGAAGAGCTCCGAGTGAAGAAGGGAACCGCTGTCGCACTGCTTCCAGAACCCAGGTAAGCCTAAACCCCTCTTTATTTTTCTGTCTTACATTCTAGGTTTAGTTCTTTTCTTCTACCTTTCTGTAGAATAAGGCCTATTCTGTGTGTATGCAAACCCTTCCTCTACTCAAAGAACCTCAAGACTCCCCCTAGCCATAAAATGTGAAGATGGGATCTAGGGGAAACGAGACTGAGGATTGATCCTTAGTGCTAGAACCTTATTGAATAGCCCTTTGATTCTATGAAAACCGTTTCATATTCAAAGTACCCCAAGATTATCTCAAAGAACCGTTAAAAGGGGATAGAGAACTAAGGGAAACGAGAATGGAACAGAACTCTAGGTTGTTGTAGAATCCCATTTGATTGATATGAATACATGCTATAAGTTGTTATGTTATTGAAGAGTGGATTTTTACACATACACACATAGCACCCGTTTTTGTTGGAATCGGCTTATATTCCGGATTTATTGCATTCATTGTGATAGATTTGAAATGAATAGCCCCAAGCAATTCTGGAATATATTTCAATGATTTTCGAATTGATTTCAATCAAGCTTATCTTGAGTATTGAAGACCTCTAGGTCTAACCTTTCGGTTTTGGGCATTTTTGCTCACTTTTGGGGTTTTTGGCATATTCCTTCCAATCGGAGAGAATGGTGAGCCAAGCTTGTGCCCTATTTCTTCCTAGAGGTTCTCCAACACTTTTGCAAGTAGTTTTTGTTTGTATTGCACGGATCGCACACATCCAATCACTGTTTTGAATTGATTTTACTTAAAAGTGGCAAAACGGGACAGCAGCTATACCCCAAATTCGAACACTCGTAACTTCATTGTCCGGATGAATTTTGGAGTGATTCCAAAGCCATGGGAAAGCTGAGGCTGTCTAGTTTATACCTGAAAATTTTCATCAATTTATATGAAGTGAATGTTTGACACCACTCAGTCGAAGTTGATAGGTCAGTTCAAGCCAAATTACAGAACCTGTCACTTCGACTGAGTGCCATGTGTTTGTTTTAAGTCCGATTCTAGTGATTTTTGTTTCTGTGTTTTCCTTTGGAAGTTTAATTTCAAATCCAGTTAGTTTCATAATTTTTTAACTCCATTTGTGTCGTGGATAACAGATTTACTCAGAACTGCTCAACAGCACTTTTCTGGGTTAATCTGTGATCCTCGTGGCCTGTTCGGGAGGTCACCCAAGGCACATCCGAATGAATTTTTGTATGAGGCTAGTTTTGTTTGAAATATGGCCATACATACTTCATTCACACCAAATTTCATGGATTGATATGGAGCCGATTTTTCTAAATGATTTTCCAAACTTGCCACTTGTCACTTTTAACTATCTCCAGCAGCAGATTTCAAAGAGAATAACTCCTAGGATTTTAACCAGAATTGATTGAAAATTTGCATGAGTCTTCTATTTATCATAATCTTTCAAATGGATTTGGTTTGATTCAATTTAAATTAGATTTGAATGATTTCAAGATAATGGTTTTATCTTTTACCGAATTTTCCGGATTTGATTCAATTTGGTTTTGTGCAATTTTTGCTTTGATTTCCATCTATTTGTGATATTCCAGAAGTGATATTGACATAAAATAGGATCTGAAATTCATTTGGATTTCTCATGTGAAGGTATCACACATTTGTTTAATCCTTTTTCAAGGTTTTTGATTATTTTAGCAAGCTTTCTCATTTTTTTAACATGAACAACACTTGGCAACTACCTTGTGTGGGTGAATGGGGGTGCCTAACACCTTCCCCTGTTCATAATCTAATCCCCTTACCCATCTCTGGATTTGATTTTCAAGTAGAGTTATTTTTACTCTAGATTTGTCTTTTTGCTTATTTTGAATCTTTTGGTGTCCATTCACACCCCAAAAACTGAATGGTGGTGACTCTCCCATTTCTGTTAAGCCCGTGTGATGACGGAGAGGAATCATCTCGGTGATTTTTCCATGTCTCACAACTGGCGACTCTGCTGGGGACCTGTGGATTTAAGCCATGTTTGGTGTTTGTTCATGCTTTGTTCTTATTTGTGAAGGCTTGCTGTTTTTGAAATTTTATGTGAACTTGCTTGATGTATCTAGCATGTTGTTTTGTATGATTAGAAGATTCATGAAGATATGGCATGTATGTGGTGCTTAATTATGCCTAGAAATTTGTTTAGGGAAAGCCTTTCCCATAACATGATTTTGGTGTACTTGATGATAACATACTTTGATTTGGGGATTTAATGTCATATTTGGATGATGGAAATTAACAACATGAATTCAATACATTTGGTAGGGATTTTTGGGGGTTTTCAAGCATGTTTTCCTCAATTAACACACTTCTTGTACCCTATTTTAGTTGCTAGATTTTTTTTAGGCTTTAATGATGCATGTTGAACATAAAGAATTAAGAGCAAGAAATCTGGAAATTCAGTAGCTATTTTGGTGATTTTCAAGCATGTTTCCCCTAATTAAAATGCCTATTGTACCAAATTCTTAGTTGCTGTATTTTAGGCTTCAATTGGAGGTATAAACAATGCACTTTGAGCATGAAAATGAAAACCATAAAACCCAGAATTCAATAGAGGTTTGGAGGGGTTTCAAGTAGGGCTGGCAATGGATCGGATATATATCAGAATTCGATCCGAATCCGATCCGAAATCTAAGATCCGTGGTTCGAATACGGATTTGAAATCTAAGATCCGAAAAAATTTGGATTCAAATACGAATATACATATATCCGATCCGAATAAGATCCAACCGAAATCATATATATCTTATACATAAACCCAGGGCAGACATTGGTTAGAATGTAGACCATTTATAAACTATGGTTGCACCATCATAACTAAAACCAAAAACCTTTAGAGAACGATTTGCCCTAAATCTAAACTTTCTATCCTCTTTGTCACTGTCACCCTCTGGCGACTGGTACCTGCAAACCCACTTAAAGAACCAATTCCAAAACCCCTTATTTTGAAACCTTTTTTGCTCTGAAATTCCATTGTCCAAAATAGGCTGGTTGTTCTAAGTTCCGGGGTACGATTTTTTTTGTCAGTCGCTCAATATCCACTGTTGCATGGTGCTTCAAATTTGAAGTTCAAACCCATTTCTCATTTAAATCCATCTCTGAGTAGGGCTAGCAATGAGTGGGATATATATCCGAATTCGATCCGAATCCGATCCGAAACCAAAATTGGCGAATTCAAATATAAGATTTAGATCCGTGGTTCGAATACGGATCCGAAATCTAAGATCCGATAAAATTCGGATTCAAATACGAATATACGTATATCCGATCCGTATTCAACCGATTGCCACCCCTAGTTTCAAGCATGTTTTCCCCGGTTAGAAGCTTCTTGTACAATACATCTATTTGCTGTATTTTTAGGCTTCAATTTGGGTGTGAATAAGTACCTTGAGCATGAAAAAGAGCATGAAATCTAGAAATTTATGGGATGTTTTGAGTTTTACAAGCATGTTTTTCATGATCTAATGGTTGTTTATGCAATATGATACCATGTTTGTATACTACTTTTGGGCATGTAATAATTGTGTACATATTTAGTTGCTTTGGCTACCATGCTTGCTTGTGTTTGCTTTCATTATATTGTCGTATATGCCTTGGCTTGAAATTTTATGCATGGCTACGAAAAAGAGTGGCAAGGGGCTGGGACAATGTGAATGTATCTCAAAATTCAAAATGCACTTGAGCACTATAAACACTTTGCACAACCTACCCATTACCTATAGGAAGTTGAACCCGAATGTGTGTAGCTTGGTGCACCGAGGTCGGTACTTCGGAAAGCGAAAGTGAAAACATTTACCTTAGAATTTGAGTCAATGATGTGATGACAATGGGATCTGTAATTCGATTCCGGGCATCACTAGACTTGAGTTCTAAGTTGCCAATTAAGCCAAAACCCAAAAACCATACACTTGAAGGTGGAGAAACACATTTTCAGCTAAAGTACACAATTGCGTTTGGGGAATTGGGTGTAAATGTGGGAAGGCCGTTTGCATGTTTCATAGGCCAAGGTATAATATGAATACCATATTGAAGGTAACACAAGGTGGCAAGGTAAAGCCATGTTTTTTATTTATCTTCATGAAAATTAAAGCCATGGTGTCCACATGCTTGGGATGAAATTTTTCCCAAAAAAATGTTTATAGCCTAAGGATGGTGTAACCCATAGGATGAGTTTCCAACTCAATTTGAAAGTCATCCGACCCAAAGACCATGTAGGAGGCAACCCAGTGTACAAGATCCGTGAATTGGTGTCTAACAGTCAAAGGGGCATGTACCCTCATGAGTGGTCATGTATTTTGCAAAGATAGTGTCAAAGTCCAATTGAAGACTATTTTTGAAATCCAAGTCAAGGTGAACATCAAGTGGGAATGAAAATAACATGATCTGGTGAAAAAATGAGTCAAAAAGGGCCATTTCGGCATTAACCGACAACTCAGGTTGGTTAAACAACATTTTACCCTTATCCGACATATGTCATCGGTTACAAAAGCTTATGCATGTATCCGATCGTTTGTATCGGATACAATAAGACATAGCCTTAGCCGACATGTCATGTTGGATACAGTCAGAAATGTACAAATTGGTTTTTCATCCCAAATTTTTAGAATAAAATGCCTAAAACACTGTGGATAATCCTTATGCACCCCAAAGAGAATATAAAAATGTTTCAAAAAATAAAAAATAAAAAAAAATTTTAGGATTTAACCTAATTTTGAAACTCAAACTACCCTTTCCACAAGCTTAAGGAAGATACATAAAAAAGGAACCAAGGTGTCATATTTCTTGATACCAACTCACCTCAAACAAACATGTTTCAATCAAACTTTTGAACTCGAAAATTGAGAAAATTCATCAAATAAAAAAAGAAAAACCTTTGGTTGGTTATTTTTTCCAATCAAATCAAAACATTTGTGGGACACTTGGAAGCCCTAGAATATTCCAACAATCAAAAATAAAAAAAAACAAAAACAAAAAAACAAAAAAATAAAAAAAAAACAAATAAATCCGGACTTGTATTCACCTAACCTACTTATCTACATTTATAGGGGTGTGACTCAGGTTAAATGGAAGCTGATATGTTTCTTTGCTTTTCCTTCCCCAGGTACAATTACTTGCAATCATTGCTCCCGTAACTAGATCAAAAGCCCGCACCATGAATCCTGAAGAGAATCAAGCTCAAGCCATCGTTCCCGCTCAGGACTTTGCTCAGCTGCAAGAGCAAGTGGCTGGACTGGCCAAGATGTTAAGAGACCTACTAGCAGCTCAGGCCCAGGCCCAAAACCAAGCTTCAACTTCCAATCAAGCACCACCACCTCAAGCCTACATTCCACCTCCTGCTCAACCCATGCCTGAACCCATTTCTAAGCCAGTCCCTGAATCTATTCTGATTAGGGAAAACACTGTGGAGTATGAGAAGGAAATGGAAAAAGAAAAAGCCAGGGAGGAGATGGAAAGAAAACTCCTACATAAGATAGAGAAGATTCAGGAAGAACTTAAAGAGGTGAAGGGGGGAAACAGCTACGGAGGTACCACCTTCGATGACTTATGCATATACCCGGATGCATGCCTACCAGCCAAGTTCAAGTGCCCAGACTTCGACAAATATGATGGCACGGGCTGTCCAATGAGCCACTTGAAACTATACTGTGGGGCTTTGTGCCAGTTTGGCTGGGATGACGGCATACTAATCCAACTCTTTCAGAGGAGTTTGACAGGATCAGCTCTGAGGTGGTTTGCCACGGTGGACTATGAAAAGATCAGAAGATGGAAGGACCTAGCCGACGCTTTTCTAGACCAGTATAAATTCAACTCGGAGATCATGTCAGATCGGTACGATATGATGAGGATGAGTAAGGGAAAAAAGGAGTCTGTAAGGCAGTATGCCAAGAGGTGGAGAGAGGCCGCCTCCCAGGTCAGGCCTCCGATGTTGGAGCCTGAGATGATCTCAACCTTTGTAAGCACATTGGGCCACCCTTATATAATCATTTGGTGGGTCAGATTACCACCAATTTTGCAACCCTGGTACAGGTAGCAAACCGGATCGAGGAAGGGGTCAGGTCGGGAAAGCTTATCGACTACTCTACTTTGGCCGGGCAATCTAATTCCTCCGCTTCCCTGGCACAGAAAAAGGGGACTGGGTTTAAGAAGAACGGGGCCAGAAAAGAAGGAGAAGTAAACCTGGTACAGGCTCCTCCCTCCAAGAAACCACTCCATGTGAACATCTCTGCACCCCAACAGGCCCAACAGTCATACTAGACCCCACTTAATGTCAATTTCTCTCCCTCCGTACCTGCAAACCCAAGGAGGACTTTTACTAAGGAAGAGAAGGATGCCTGGATGGCAGCAAGGAAGAGTAGAGTTTTAACTCCCCTTCCCGTATCTCTCTCCTAACTATTACCAACCCTGCTGAAAGGGGAATATGTGACCTTGAAGGAGCCCAACCCGAATGCCACAAAAGGAAGGAATTTCAATCCGGCAATCACTTGAGACTTCCTCATGGGTGCACCAGGGCACTCTACAGATACTTGCTGGGTTCTTAAGCATGCGGTCCAGGATCTGTTGGATCAGAAGGCCCTAGTTTTTAATACTGCTGCGCATGCCCCGTCGGGAAATGATATCGGGCAAAACCCCTTGCTTTACCACAATGGGGCAGGCCCATCCAACTTCATCACTGCCATATCTGCCAGGACAAGGGCCTTTGACCCATCTCAACTTATAGCACCCGTGGGGACCTTGGTGTAACGCCCCGAACCCGGGTCAGTGCAAACCGGCACCCAACCCGAACCCGGTTCGCTACTGTAACAACCCAAGTCCGATTCAACAATCAAACTCGAGATGTTACCACGAAGCTGGGGTCAAATACATACCAAGATTCACAATAATTTTAAAATTTATAAATCAATTACATCAGAGTTATGGTGGCCAAATAAAATAAACAATTCTTTAATCAATATATTCAATTAAATTTACAATTAAGTTTATCTAATCAACATGTGACATTAATACCAATTATGATTCTACCCATCAAATTAAAACCCCATCTTCGCGATCTCTCCAAGCAACCTGAAAAATATAGGGGAAAACGGAGTGAGATTTACATCTCAGCAAGTAGCAGGTGCATGCAATTTGTAACAGTCCAATATAAGCAAATAGTCATGAGGTATTCGATTAATCAACGATAAGACGAGAAATCCAAGTTATTCATGGCAATTACAAATAAGGCGATGAAACATATGATCATGTATAAATACCAGTCTCTTGATGTTAACGAGGTAAAACCGACAAAAACGATAAAACACGTGCCATTGCAGGACTCACAAAGATGATAAGTATTTGAGATGACACTCAACTAAATGCTGTTCCACCGTGCGGCTTAGGGGCAGTGCTACTTGATGATACTCAAGCCCCATGCAGCGCAGCTTAGGCAAGAGTCGTAGTCACCGACTTATTGCGCACGAACCCCGCAGAGTTGGACGTACCACCAGCATGCAGCACCAGAATCAATACATGGAGTGTGGTCGCTTATCCACATGTACAGGGAATCACCAGCGGCTCACCGGGGTGTCCCTCCAGACATAGGACCCTCCCAGAGCAAACTAACTTGCAAAGGGAAGCGTGCTCGCAATATAGGAGTAAATCAACCCAAACTAAATACCACTTAGCTAACCAGCCAAAACTATGGATCCATATACAGCTAAGCCCACTGACACAAACCACGATAAACCACCTACGGGAGGACACGCTAATGTAGGAGGCATACACACTTTTACCCGTAAAGGATTACACATCTCTACACAGAGGATTACCCATCTCTGCCGTAAAAGATAGTATCAAACTCCACCACAGAAGCCGTATCACCCAACCGTAAAATTAAAGAGAACAATATCATACCACATACCAATCCATACCAAAGTATTCCATTCCATGTGAAATCCATGATTCAATCATAACAAATCCAATTATAGGCATTTTTAGAATAACATATGCAATTCTTCCAATTATATTCAAAATAAAACTCAAGTATCATAAATCCGATAAAATCTGAGTTTATGCAATTCCAATAGCCAATATTCCTATTTAAAGCTCAGAATAAAGTAAATCCAATCTTACTTAGAGTTTTCTTTATTAATCCTTTTTATTAGAATCCAATTTCCTACCTTAGCACCTAAGCTAGTTTATATTTGAATTTTCTGTATTTTATTTTTCCAGCATGTTCTACAGACCTAGAATGAAGTTTAAAAGATGTTTATAAGCTATAAATTTCAGTAGTATTATTTCTAGCAATATCCATACCCTTTGACTCTTTTATAAACAATCCTTTCATTATAACCTTCTATTTATTGCTTAATCTTTCCAAATTAATTTTATAATTTTTATAGCTTAATTAGGTCCTTATAAATATGCTAACATGCTTAACTAATCATAAGAATTATTGGGTATTTATTCGAATTACAAAATCCACAAAATCTACAAATTTTACTTAGAGCGCCTACCTCTACTGTGCTGGGCGATCCTAGGCGCTCGTGCAATTTTTAACAGAATTTTCCAGATTTCTAAAGTTCTGATTTTTATGCCTTTACCATATGTTTCTTTGGTCTAAATTAATCTAATAACATTCTAAAACATTCCTAAAGCCTTCCAGATTAATTCTTGTTAATTAAATACCCTCCTACCTTTATTTACATAATCAAACTAAGTTTCCTTCTTTAATTCAATAAATCTTTCAAGAATACAAATCACTAACATGTAAATAGTTTGATTCCATGTAAATACTATTCCGACTAATCCGTTCAATCCATATGAAATCACAGAAATCAAAATCATGCAATTCCTCACGTTTTCCAAGGGTTACTACTTGCCTTATACGCTAAATCCTTCTTCTAGTGCACCTTCTAATTCTGGACCAGAATGTTGCTCCCAACCGTACCAAGCTAGACTCTTCCAATTCAAATCTCCACCGTTCACAATGTAGTTTTATCAGTCACAAACAAAACCTCAAAATATGAAGGCAATCCACCGTACGGATTTTCCCCGATCGCGTTTTGATGGTGGCTGGTCAGACACCTCCATTAGAGACCTCCTTCCTTTCTCTCCCTCTTTTCTCTCCATAAGAAACCCACGAAAATTACCTCTCTTCTAACCTTAGTCTCCTATTTATACTAGGCTTTAGAAATCCTAAACCAACCCTAATTGGCTAATTAAATTTGGGCTAACCCAACCATGGTCTAATTAATGTCTAATCCTTCTAATTTAATTCCTACTTTTTCTCCACCTTCTATTTTCAACTTAAATAATACTAATTAAGTTTCTTATTATCTAAACTCATGAAAATAACCTAATTTCGTGCAAAATATTTAATTAAACATTTCTATCACTTAAAACCTTATTTTCTCCAAATTAAGACGTGAAATCTCCTACTTACCCTTTTTCCCTATTTTAGGCTTTTATTAATTTCTTTTAATTTCTAACTTGTCAAAATAATTTGTTTTCTTCTATTTTCTAATTCTAATTATTATTTGATGATCTATTCACTAATTACCCTTTTCTGGAAATTACCAAAATACCCTTTTTATTCTTTTAGGCTAATTTCATTAAAATTTTTTCTTTATTTTCAACTTAGGACTTATTTGAATTAATTATCCTCTAAATCTTCACTTTTTATTTTAACTAGGACTTAACTTATATTTTCTTTTATTTATTATCTATTTATTTATTAGGTGAAAAATCGGGGTTTTACACTTGGTCAATGTCCATTTTTTCCAAGAGAAAGAAGAAGAGGAGGTCAATGTTGTCTCCCAGAAAAATGATCATGCTGCTGAGGACATTAGCTCCTCTCTGAACCGGGTCTCCTCCCTCATGACCCAGATAAACACGGCAAGGCCACCATTGGTCTTTAATTGCGGTCCACCCACCTGCTCTCCAGCCAAGCCATCAAAAACTCCTTTGGTCATCAACCTTGACCCCACCACCTCTTCTGTTCCCACAAAATCCAAGCTCCAGCCTTTGGTTGTAAATGTTCAGCCATCCTACAATATCCCTAAATCGGCCCATACATCTCGGTCCAAACTCCAGCTGTTGGTGGTTAATATCCCTAAACTGGCCTATTCTGAGGCAGCTGTACCATGGAATTATAGCGAGGGGGTCACGGCTACGGTTCCGGTGGTCAAGAACCAGAACCAGGAGGAAGTGAACCTCATGACGAGGTCGGGTAGATGTGCGGGAGGAGAAGAGAAAGAAAAAGAAACAGAGGTAGAGAAAGAGAGAGAAAAAAGAAACAGAAAAAAATAAAAATGAAAGGAAAAACAAAAGTGAGAGAAGACACCCCCAAGGTGCAGAAAATGAGGCATCAGACCTCATAAAAAGTTATAAAAAAAAGTGAACTTAATCTTGTGGATCAGTTAAACAAGGTCCCGGCCCAGATTTCAATACTGGGCCTTTTGCTAAATTCAGAATGGCACAGGGACGCATTGTTAAGGGTGCTACAGAGTGCACATGTATCCCAGACTATCGATCTGAACCAACTAGGCAAAATGGTTGGTCAAATCTTGTCACATAATGTGATAAATTTCTCCGAAGGTGAGATAAGCCCAGGTGGGTGCTACCATGTCGACCCTTTGCACATCACAGTGTTTTGTAAGGGCAGCATGATCGCACGGGTTTTAATTGACAATGGGTCGGCATTAAATGTCTGCCCATTAATCACTTTTGCCAAGCTTGGTCTGGATCAATCGAAGATCAAGCAAAACGGGAGGATAGTGAGGGCTTTTGATAGCTCTAAAACACACTCCCTAGGGGAGATTGAATTTCCGGTCACCATTGGACCGAATATCTTTAACATTACATTTGAAGTGATGGATATTCCAGCAGCCTTCAATCTGCTTCTAGGGAGGCCGTGAATACACTCGGCTAGGGCAATACCATCCACGCTCCACCAAAGGGTGAAATACATAAGAGGGCAAAGGGTGATAACTGTCCTAACTGAGAACTTGGTGCCTCCCATTGTGTCGCTTGATGGACCCTTGATAAATGTGGATTTAACTATCGATAAGATTGCGTTCCACTCGTTTCAGTTTGAGACGGTCAATTTCATACCTGGGGGATATGAGAAAAAAGAAAAGAAAGGGACTACTGCTGATAAAATGGTGAAAAAAGTGATGGAAAAATACCACTTTCACCAGGGGAAAGGCCTGGGAATAAATTTGCAGAGAATGGTGTAGCCAATCAGGGCCAAGAAGCTGATCCCTAAAGTAGGGTTGGGTTTTAAACCCAGAGGATGGAGAAGGGTGAAGCATGAAGAAGGAAAGAAAAGAAGCAGAGGAAAAATCCCTCATCTAAGGGAAAATTTTCCAAAACCCTCTTGCATCATCCAACTGTCTCCTACCATGGACCAGTCCAAACCCCTTTACCGAAATGTCAATCCTTACCAAAGGCCTTCTGTTCCAACCCTGCAACCCTACAACCCATCTCCTATGCTTGAAACAGTGGATGGGCCTGGACCACAGCCAAAGCAGCAGACAAACTTCTCTGAAGATATTGGGGCTTTCTTCACCAATGACTGAAGGTGAAAAAACAGTTGGTGACAAGGAGCTGCCATTCATTGACTGGGCAGCGGTAAAGATTCCAGAGAAGGTCATGTCCAGACTGGGCCCCGTAGCAGAAAAGGGCAGTACCCACCCGGTGATGATGGCATCGGATTCTAGGTTTGATGAGTAGGCTTGCACAATTTCCCCTGCTCCTGAAAAATATTTTTTGAATAATTGGGAGGAAACTTCGCTTACCTTTGAAACAACGTTTGTTTGGCAAACTAATGCGGCTTCCAAAAAAGACTTCATTAGTGGAATGCCATTTCCCTGAAGGTCCTAATGAGCCTTCGTCTTCAGGGGAATTATGTTCAGAAGGCTCACAAAAAACCCAAAAAGATTTTTCTATTTTTTCTAGAAAATTTAATTTTTTCAAAAAGGTCCAAACCACTTATGAACCATATAAGCAAACCGAATTGGAGTAGGTTGAATATGACTTCGACTCTAAGCTCGACTTTGATCTCATGGGGATCGAAGAAGAAGACGTTCCAAAAGAAATTGAATATCAATTGGAACATCATGAAAAGGGGGTCCAACTTAATATTGAGGAGACCATTTCAATAAATCTTGGGACCGAAGATGACCCAAAAATAGTGAAAATCGGGGCATGCCTATCTGATGTGCAGCGTGGTGAAATGACACGGTTCTTGGCAGATTATAAGGATGTGTTCGCTTGGTCGTATCGGGACATACCGGGGTTGGACACTGACATGGTGGTGCACAAGTTGCCAATTTTGCCTAGGATTAAGCCAATTAAGCAGAAGCTGAGAAGATTGAAACCTGAATGGACCTTTAAGTCAAGGACGAAGTGGTCAAGCAATTCCAAGCAGGATTTTTGGCTGTCTCCACGTACCCCGAGTGGCTTGCAAACATAGTGCCAGTACCAAAGAAGGACGGGAAAGTTATAATGTGCGTGGACTATAGAGATCTGAACAAGGCAAGCCCAAAGGATGATTTTCCACTTCCACACATCGATATTCTGGTTGATAATACTGCAGTACATAGCCTATTTTCGTTCATGGATGGTTTCTCGGGATACAATCAAATCAAAATGGCCAAGGAAGATCAAGAGAAAACAGCGTTCGTCACACCTTGGAGCACCTTCCATTATACAGTCATGCCATTTGGGTTCAAGAATGTCGGGGCAACCTACCAGCGGGCCATGACGGCACTATTCCATGACATGATCCACAAGGAGATGGAAGTCTACGTGGACAATATGATTGCTAAATCGTGCAAAGAAGAGGACCACTTGATCAATCTGAAAAAGGTGTTTGATCGTCTCAGGAAGTACAGTCTACGGCTTAACCCGGCTAAATGCTTCTTTGGGGCTACATCAGGAAAGTTGCGGGGATTTATAGTGAGCAGAAGAGGAATTGAAATTGACTCGGCTAAAGCCAATGCCATAATTGAAATGCCATCACCCAGAACAGAGAAGGAGGTTAGGGGCTTTCTTAGAAGAATTCAATATATAAGTCGGTTCATAGCACAGCTCAGAGCTATCTGTGAACCAATTTTCAAGCTTCTAAGGAAAGATAACCCGACGGTCTGGAATGACGATTGCCAACAGGCCTTTGATACAATAAAGAAGTATTTGCTGAATCCACCTGTGCTAGTGCAACCAACTCCAGGAAGACAACTGATTCTGTACTTGTCAGTGTTGGAAACGTAGATGGGATGTCTCCTAGGGCAGCATGATGAGACTGGTAGAAAGGAAAGGGCAATTTACTATCTGAGTAAAAAATTCACAGAATATGAAGCCAAGTACTCACCATTGGAAAAGACCTGTTGTGCTATAGTGTGGGCAACTCAGAGGCTAAGGCATTACTTCCTTTGTCACTCCACATTATTGATATCCCGGATGGACTTTTTGAAGTATTTATTTGAGAAACTGGCACTAACTAGCAGGACGGCAAAGTGGCAACTGCTACTATCCGAGTTTGACCTCACGTACATCACTCAAAAGGCGATTAAGGGTCAAGCCATTACTGATCACCTGGCTGCACATCCTTTGCCAGAATACCAACCGTTGAAGACCAACTTTCCTGATGAAGCAATTCTATTTACTAAAGAAGAGGAAAGTAAAAGTTCTTGGCAGATGTTCTTCGATGGGGCCGCCAACATGAATGGAAATGGAATAGGGGTAGTCTTGGTCAAACCAGATGGTTCACACATCCCGATCGCAGTAAAGCTGAGATTCCAGTGCACCAATAATATTGCAGAGTATGAAGCATGTATAATTGGGTTGCAAGCCGCCATAGATCATGAAGTGGAGGAACTTGACGTATACGGAGATTCGAGTCTTATCATCTTCCAAGCAACTGGTGAATGGAAAACCAAGGTCACAAATTGATCCCCTATCACCAGTATTTGGAAGAAATAAGCACAAACTTTACTCAAATTTCCTTCAATTATATGCCAAGGGCCAAGAATCAGTTCGCGGATGCTCTAGCAACATTGGCTTCAATGGTCAGCATGCCAGAAGGGGTAGACATGAAACCACTGGAAATTGAGGTCAGAGATGAACCGGCTTATTGTCTCATTCTAGAGGAAGCACCCATAGAGGAAGCACCATGGTTTCAAGATATCAAAAATTTCTTGAATGATCGAAGTTTGCCAGAAAATGCCAATTCTACTGAGAAAAAGACAATGCAGAGATTAGCCGGTCAATTCCTACTAAGTGGAGGACATTGGTACAAGAGGTCACATAACGACATTCTGCTCAGGTGTGTTGCTAAGGCTGAGTCAGAAAGGTTGATTGAGACTGTACATGGAGGAGTCTGTGGACCCCATATGAACAGACAAATGCTTGCAAAGAAGATCCTGCGGTTGGGATACTATTGGTCGACAATGGAGCACGATTGCTGTATACATGTCAGGAGGTGTCACCAATGTCAGATATATGCAGATAACAAGCATGCACCCCCAAGTGAGCTGCATAACATGACATCACCATGGCCCTTATGTAACGCCTCGAACCCGGGTCAGTGCAAACCGGCACCCGACCCGAACCCGGTTCGCTACTGTAACAACCCCAATTTAGTTCAACAACCAAATCCGAGGTGTTACTGGCCCAGATCATATACAACATCAAAACATACCAGACCAAAGGATTCAAAATCCATTATCTTATTAATACTATCAGAGTTGCGGAAACAAGTATGTGTGCAAGTGTAGTTCAAAATCCTCACCTAAACGTAAAGTTTGACCATCAATTAGTAATATCAAAGTCTGGTAAAATAACTGGGTACTATCTCTCTCATCTCTCAATACATCAACCCAATGAATAATAATAATCCAATCAAATATACTAAGTCTATAGCAAGAATCCACCTCAGACAAGATCTGGATAATAGTAATCCTCCGGAGAATACTCAGCTATCTCTCCCTGGAAGTCTAAGAGATCCCCCTCTCGCGTATCAGCTGAAAAAAATGGAATAACAGTAAGGTGAGATACGAATATCCCAGTAGGTAACACATGCATGATTAAACAGTTCATATAAGTAAAATAACAGTTCATGCACAATTAAGCAATATCGACTAATCAGGCTCGCATAATCATTTATACTACTCATGAACTGTAAAACCCCGAATTTTTCCTTAAATAATAAATTAAATTAATAAATAATATTACCAAGAGTTATGATTGATAGAAACATTTTAATATTGTAGGGGGTCATCAACTTAGCGGAGATCCAGAATTAGACGCAGATCTGATCGTCCGATCGTGAGATATCGAGGTAAGTATTCTAATTGGGCAAGGTGTATAGAAGAGTTGCATGGGAGATGCATAGGATCAGGGGGTATATATATGTATAAAGAAATAACCTAAATTTTATACTTGTATTGTCGCTCGTATTGAAGAGCCGCAAGCGACGAAACCTGTTTGAACGACCAAGAGAAGAAGAAGAAGAAGAAGAAGAAGGAAGGGCTGGGCGTGCGTTCATCGTCCAGGGAGTTTCTCAGTGCAAGAGTTTCGCCATTGTTCAGAATAGAGAAGGAGAAATCAGCGTATAGAGGTAGGTGACATCGTTTTGGTTTTAAAATTGGATTTACCTCTGTTTAATCGCAAACGCATGTTTCTATGATATGTAATGTTGTATTTAGTTAGCTAAGCATGTTATAAATACATTAGAATGAGTTTAGATGAGAAAAATCATGATTTAGAACTGTTTCTGCTCGATTTTGTATGACCGCCGACCTCGACTGCACTCAGCGCTCATCGGCGATCCTAGGCGCTGGTTATAAAATTGAGGACGCCGTGGACTGCGGGACGACGGACCGTTGGAGCTCGAAATTGAACTACCGCCGACTGGAGACCGCCCGGAGTGATCCTAAGCGATCCCAGGCGCTTTAAGCAGAAATTCCAATTTTTCATAATTTCGAACCTAATTCAATTCTAAACTATTTTTAGACAACTTTAATGATTAATTAAGGTCTTTTAAGACCAAAATAAACTATCTAATTCCCTGTTTTACAGAAAAACAAATTAGGGTGATATTTAGGACATTAGTTGCCAAGTTTTGAAGGTAAACGAGAAATGTGATTTTGGAAAAGCCTAACTACCATTTGATTATCCAAACACTTCTAAATGGCATTATAAATCATAAGACATTATAAAGAGAATTCAGAATTCGAATGACTGAATAATGAAGGAAATGTACAGATATAACCATTATATGCCGCTAGGCACCAACCCTTATAGAATTATGATACTTTAGGGAATTTTGGAGTCTAGTGGGCATAGCTGGTTATGGATCCATAGTCGTAGCTAGATAGCTGAGGGATATGTCATTTGGGTTGAGTTACTCCTATATGCGACGCGCTTCCTTTGCAAGTTAGTTTGTCTGGGAAGGTCCTATGTCTGGAGGGACACCCCGGTAAGCCGCTGGTGATTCCCTGTACATGTGGATAAGCGACCATCTCCATGTATTGATTCTGGTGCTGCATGCTGGTGGTACATGCCAACTCTGATGGGTACGTGTGCAATAAGTCGGTGACTACGGCTCTTGTCTAAGCTGCGCTGTATGGGGCTTGAGTATCATTAGTAGCATCGCTCCTAAGTCGCACGGTGGTATAGCAATTGGTTGAGAATCATCTCAAAAGGTTTATCTATCTTTGTGAGTCCTACAATGACACTGAAAACACAACACTTGATATGATTATTATTATTATTGTGCACGTGCGGGATGCATGTGATTGAGATATTGGTTGGATGTGACTGCTTAGTACATCCTGGCAATGTATGGATTATGCTACTGATTTGACTATTGAGTTCTTATATTAAAACTTGCTGAAAATCATTTCTAGAACTGTTTTGTGTTCATGAATGGTATAAATGATTATGCGAGCCTGATTTATCGATGTTGCTTAATCGTGCATGAAATGTTACTTTGCTTATATTAACTGTTTAGTCATGCATGTGTTACCTACTGAGATATTCGTATCTCACCCTACTTCTATTCCATTTTTTTCAGCTGATACGCGAGAGGGGGATCTCTTAGACTTCCAGGGAGAGATAGCCGAGTATTCACCGGAGGATTATTATTATCCAGATCTTGTCTGAGGTGGATTGATGTTATAGACTTAGCATTTTTGATTGGTTTATTATCATTTATTTGGATTGATTTATGAGAGAGATAAGGAGAGAAATAGTGACCAGTTCATTTTACCAGACTTTGATATTACTGACTGATGGTCAAGCTTTATGCTTAGTTGAGGATTTTGATCTACACTTCCGCACATACTTGTTTCCGTAACTCTGATAGTTTAATAAAATAGATTGGATTTTGCTTTCCTTGGTCTGGTATGTTATTGATGTTGTAATTGATATGGGCCATTAACACCTCAGATTTGGTTGTTGAACTAGATTCGGGTTGTTACAGTAGCGAACCGGGTTCGGGTCGGGTGCCGGTTTGCACTGACCTGGGTTCGGGGCGTTACATGAACACAAAACAGTTTGATAAACAGTTCTAGAAATGAACTTCAGCAAGTTTTATTATGAGAATACAATACTCAAATCAGTAACATAGTTCACACATTGTCAAGATGTACTAAGCAGTCACATCCGACCCATATCTCAATCACATGCCTCCCGCATGTATACAATAATAATACCAAGTGTTGTGTTTTCAGTGTCATTGTAGGACTCACAAAGATAGATAAACCTTTTGAGATGATTCTCAACCAATTGCTGTACCACCGTGCGACTTAGGAGCGATGCTACTAATGATACTCAAGCCCCATGCAGCGCAGCTTAGACAAGAGCCGTAGTCACCGACTTATTGCACACATATCCATCAGAGTTGGCATGTACCACCAGCATGCAACACCAGAATCAATACATGGAGATGGTTGCTTATCCACATGTACAGGGAATCACCAGCGGCTCACCGGGGTGTCCCTCCAGACATAGGACCTTCCCAGACAAACTAACTTGCAAAGGAAGCGCGTCGCATATAGGAGTAACTCAACCCAAATGACATATCCCTCAGCTATCTAGCTACGACTATGGATCCATAACCAGCTATGCCCACTAGACTCCAAAATTCCCTAAAGTATCATATTTCTATAAGGGTTGGTACCTAGCGGCATATAATGGTTATAACTGTACATTTACTTCAATATTTGTTCATCTGAACTCTGAATTCTCTTTAGAATGTATTCTGATATATAATGTCATTTAGAGGTGTTTTGATAATCAAAGTGTAGTTAGGCTTTTCCCAAAATCACATTTCTCAATTACCTTTGAAACTTGGCAACTAATGTCCTAAATATTTCCCTAATTTATTTTTTTGTAAAACAGGGATTTAGGTAGTTTATTTTGGTCTTAAAGTACCTTAATTAATCATTAAAATTGTCTAAAAATAGTTTAGAATTGAATTAGGTTCGAAATTATGAAAATCTGGATTTTCTGCTTAGAGCGCCTAGGATCGCTCAGGATCGCCCTGGCGGTCTCAGGTCGGCGGTAGTGCAAATTCGAGCGCCCGCGGTCTGTCTTCTCGCGGTTTGCGGCGTCCTAATTTTTTTAACCAGCGCCGATGATCGCCGAGAACAGTCGAGGTCGGCGGTCATACAAAATCGAGCCGAAACAGTTCTAAATCATGATTTTTCTCGTCTAAACTCATTCTAATGTATTTATTACATGCTTATCTAGCTAAATACACCAATACATATAATAGAAACATGCGTTTGCGAGTAAACGAAGGAAAATCCGATTTCTGAAAGCAAAACGGTGTCACCTACCTCGTATACGCGCGTTCCTCTTCTTCTCTTCTGAATAGCAACCCTCAAATCTCCCTACGGTTGCAAAGCAATACTCCGAGCAAGTTTACCTGGTCTTCCTCCCTCCTTCTCCTTCTTCTCTTCTCGGTCGTTCAACGCTCGTCGCTTGCGGCTGAGTAATACGAGCGACAATACGATTAGGTTATTTTAATACATATATATACCCCCTGATCCTATGCATCTCCCATGCAAACTCTCCTATACACCTCGCCCAATTAGGATACATACCTTGATATCTCAAGATCGGACGGTCAGATCTGCATCAAATTCTGGATCTCCGCTAAACTGATCACCCCCTACAATAATAAAATATTCCCATCAATCATAACCCTCAGTAATATTATTTACTAATTTAATTTATTATTTAAGGAAAATTCGGGGTTTTACACCTTATCCATGTGGGCATAGATGTCATCGGCATGATTTCCCCTAAGGCATCGAACGAGCACAGATTCATCCTGGTAGCAATTGATTATTTCACTAAGTGGGTAGAAGCGGCTTCATATGCAAATATCACAAGCAGCCATGTTATTAAATTTTTGAAGCACAATATCACTTGTCGCTATGGACTGCCAAGTGCCATAGTGTAAGTGTGAAAACTCACACTCCTTTTATGACAAATGTTTGACAAATTATGTCTTCTAATAAATCTTCAAGATGTGCAGATTAAATAATGAAAATTCAGTAAATTTAGAAAAGAAGAAGAAGACGATGCTGCCACACAGCTACCACGCCGCTGGTAGCCCAATGAAATGGAAGATTTTCTAAACAGAGCATTTTATTGTAAAGGCACTTGCGAAGATCAACGCCGCTGCCACCCCGCTGGCAGCGCATAAGTGAATCAGTGCTTTGAAAGAAAGGTACGTGCACTAGCGTCGTAAGGCGGCGCCGACACGCCACTGGTAGCGTAGAGCGAGATTGAAGATTACATGATCAGCCGTGCACATGCCGTGTTCTCTCCCGCTAGCAGCTCGCTGGCAGCACGCCCTTAACTGATTCAACCTGTTCTGAGCGGGATTTGAGTTCGCTTCCAGCCGTCTACCCCGATCGCTTCACGACGCCACCAGCGCTCGACGCGATCTGAGTTTTATTCTTTAAATAGACGTGCTGTAATTTTCTGAAGTGACTTTTGATCTTTGGAACTTTTTGATTTCGGATCTTGAGGTGTTTGAGATTCGATCAAATCGTCTTTAGAGAGTCGGCGATCGAGTGAGGGGGAGATCTGAGATAGATCACCTGGAATTGAAGGTAGAGGATTCTTCTTCAATTCAGAACTTCATCTGATCGTGTGATCGCCTGGACTGGTGATCGGCTTTGATTGATGCATAGGTGGATTCCTACTGCATTGGATCGTCTCAGTGGATTCTGAGGTGATTGTTGCGAACTGGATTGATCGTGTTCTGCAGCTTGTGGATTCAAGCTGTGTTGCAGTTCGTGGATTCAAACTGTGGATCACTGGTGAGTGATTGTTTGCGATCTGGACTGATCGTGTTCTGCAGCTTGTGGATTCAAGTTGTGTTGCAGTTCGTGGATTCGAACTGTGGATTGCTGTTGAGTGAGTCCAATTGTAAAGGTTAAGTATGTACTCCTTTGTAATTGTCTTTTCATTCAATAGTGGATTTTCGAAGGGTTAGTCGCCTCATATAGACTCGAGGTTTTTCCTGGATCTGGATCCAGGTTTCCTCGTATAATTCTCTGTGTATTGTTTCCGCATTGTTAAATTCTGAATTGTTGTAGATCGTGGACCTATAGAGTAGTCCTCTACTCTTTCAAGTGGTATCAAAGCCTATTCACTTTGAATTGCTATACAAAGTGTGATCTAGATCTATAGCATGGATTTTGGAAAAGAAGGAGGATCTGCCTCTAGACCTCCATTATTTGAAGGTAACAATTATTCTTACTGGAAAGCAAGAATGAGAGCTTACCTGAAATCAATCGATGAGCGTGTCTAGCTCTCGGTTTGTAATGGTTATCATCCACCTGAGATCACAACAGAAGGAGGTGTTGTGATCCCTAAACCTCATGATCAGTGGACTAAAACTGAATCTGATCAATGTGGATGGAACAACAAGGCAATGAATGCCTTATTTTGTGCTGTTAGTGTTGAGGAATTCAGGAGAATTTCCTCATGTGAAGTCGCTAAGGAAGCTTGGGACATTCTTGAGGTCACTCATGAAGGAACCTCAGCTGTCAAGCTGTCCAGACTTCAAAGACTTACTACATCTTTCGAAACTCTATATATGAAAGATGATGAGTCTTTTGATGAGTTTTATGCTAAACTCTCAGATATTGTTAATTCTAGTTTTAATCTTGGAGAAAAAATCTCTACATCAAAGGTTATTAGAAAAATCTTAAGATCTTTGCCTGAAAAATTCAGACCTAAAGTAACTGCCATTCAAGAGGCAAAAGATGTAGATAACATGAGAATTGAAGATCTGGTAGGATCTTTACAGACTTATGAGCTAGATCTGAATATTCCTAAGAGGAGTAAAGGAATAGCTCTAAAATCTGTAAAATCTGTAAATACTGAAGAATCAGATAATTTTGATGTTGATATGGATAAGCTTGTTCTCTTAGCTAAAAAGTTTAAGAGAATGTTTAAAAAGAGACAATCCAATCCTTCATCATCCATGGACAGATCTAATAGGAGATCAGATAAGAAAAGTTCTAATCCAAGAAAGGAGAAGAAATTTTCTCAGAATGATGAAGTTCAATGTTACAAATGTAGAGGATTTGGACATGTTGCCTCTGAGTGTCCCTCAAAGGATAAAAAGAAAAAGACTAATTATCAGGTTACTTGGGATGACAGTAACACTGATAATTCTTCACAATCTGATGAGGATATTTCTGCTAATTTTACTGCTTTCAATTCTTTTTACTCATCCTCCTCTGGTAGTTCAATCTCTGGAATTGCAGGAGATAATAAAGAGACTTTATCAGATGATGAAGAAGAACTACAAGAAGCCTACAATCAGCTCTATAAGGAATTCAATAGAGCTCAGAAGAAAGTCAAGAAACTGAGTAAAAAATTGAAGGAATCAGAAACAGAGAAAAATAAAGCTCTTGCAGAAATAGATTCAATAAACCAGAAGTTACTTGAAAAACATGCCAAAGAAAATTCTCTGGTAACTTCTTTAACTGAAAAAACTGAAAAACTAAAAGAAAAGGAAGCTCAGATTTCTACACTTCAAGATAAAGTGATTGAACTTGAGAAAGTTTCAAATTCAAGTAAATCTAATGCTTCAAATTCTTCTGCCGGAAATCATCAAATTGATGAGGAATCAACTTCAAAGGAAGTTCCTGAAAGCTCAAATTCTCACCACAGGTAAAATCAACATCCTTTGCCGGTTTCTCCAGCTTCTCTTGAGTCTCTGATTTGAACATGCTCATCATGAGCATGTGAGCCCTAACTTCAGAATTGAAAGCCTCCTGGGAGGCTTGCATGGAATTCAGTTTGTCCATAATTGCCACAGCATCAGAGCTGGACAAAGAGGACTGAGAAGAAGAGGGTTCAGAAGACACCAAACGAAAAGGATTGGCTCGTTTACTTCTGGTCAGGGTGGAGGAATCAATGGGAGGTCTGGGATGAATGATCATTTCAACAGGATCAGGGAGTACCCCCTGATGAATGCACATGTAAGATATGAATATGCCAAAAGGAAGAGCTGCAGTCTTGGATTTTAAATTCCAAGACTGAAGGATCTGATGGAAGATGATGGAGGGAATACAAATACTATCTCTGTTCCAGAGAGCATGAAGAAGTCTTGCTCTTGAGTGAGAAATCTCAGAATGGTGATCTGAGGGAACCAGAGAAGCACACACAAACAGATTCAAGATCCGGAGAAGATCCTGAAGAGAGCCATGAGGAAGGTAGTTGGGCTTTTTTTTTATGGAAGTAGGAGCACCCGGAACAATTAGAGAAGGAATAATAGACTCCATCGGAGGATCAGTATGAGAATCAAGAAAGTTAAATGAAGGAGAATCAACTAGGGGCAATTCGAGCAGAGAGGAGATAAGCTCTTTCGAGAAGTCGAAAGAGATACCCCTGATATAGGCTTTGACATAGCCTTGATTGGCAAGATGCAGATGGTGGAGATTTGAATAAAATTCTCGAACTAGGTCCGGATAGGCAAAACCACTAATTAATGCAAATTTTTTCCAACCATTGTCCGAAAACAATGAGTAGAGAGGAGATTCAGAAAAAGACTCAAGCTGTGTTCTGCAGAATTTAATTCAAAACAAGGAATCTTCACAGAAAATTTCTGCTGGAGAATTAAGACCAACAGGTAAACCTTCAACTTCTGAGAAATCTAAATCTGTACAGTTTAGAAATACTGGCAAATCTAGAAATGTTGATTTTTCTGAACATAGGTTCATACCTGTATGTCATCACTGCAATAAAAAGGGTCATATAAGACCAAAGTGTTATGTATTACATGGTTTTCCTGAGGGATATTTTGATAATAAGAGAAAAGTAAATCAAAGTCAGTCTTTGGATTTACATAACAGATTTGATTCTCTGTTAAAATTGACTGAAACATTAAATAAGGAAGTCACAAATCTATCAAAGAAACTTCCTTCAAAAACTCATGTAGTTGATGAAGGTACTTCTTAGAAAACTCCTGAAAAACAGATTTGGGTAAGAAAAGATTCCTTAGTTGCTAATGTGGTTCATGTAGCTTTGAAAGCTCATGATGTCAACATGTGGTACTTGGGCAGTGGTTGTTCAAGACATATGTGTGGACACAGGTCTATGTTCAGTACCTTTGAAGAATACTTTGGTGGAAGTGTTACATTTGGTGATGGAAGCACTTCCCAAGTTAAAGGTAAAGGAACTGTAAATGGTCCAAATGATGTTTGTCTGAAAGATGTATTATTTGTATCTGGTTTGAAGGCTAATTTGATTAGTATTAGCCAATTATGTGATTCCAGATTGTTTGTCAATTTTACCAGAAAAGAATGTAAAATCTTGGATAATTCTGGTAAAACTGTTCTTATAGGTGTAAGAACAAATGACAATTATTATGGAATTATTGGAAACAATGAAAAATCTTTAAAATCTTCTGTATGTGATGAAATTGATTTGTGGCATAAAAGACTGGGTCACATTAACTATAGAGATTTGTCAAAAATCTCTAAGTCTGAATTGGTTAGAGGAATTCCCAAGTTTGGGAATAATAAAAAGAAAGGAATATGTGGTCCTTGCAATCAAGGAAAACAAATCAAAGCCACACACAAGAAAACCAACATTGTAGGAACCTCTAGACCATTAGAACTGATTCATATGGACTTAATGGGACCTACAAAGACTGAAAGTCTGGGAGGAAAGAGGTATATCTTTGTGGCTGTAGATGACTACAGTAGATATACCTGGGTAAATTTTTTAAGAGAAAAATCTGAATGTTTTGATTGTTTTAAACAATTGTGCTGTCAAATTCAAGTTGAAAAGAACTTGCAAATAGGGAGAATAGTTAGAATAAGATCTGATCATGGGACAGAATTTGAAAATCAGATGTTTTCAAAATTCTGTGAAGACCAGGGAATTAAACATGAATTTTCTGCTCAAAAGACTCCACAGCAAAATGGAGTTGTGGAAAGGAAAAACAGAGTTTTGCAGGAAATGGCTAGAACCATGATGATAGCCAAGAAAGTGTCAACAAAATTCTGGGCTGAAGCTATAAATACTGCCTGTTATATAAGTAACAGAGTGTATGTCAGATCTGGATGGAAACAAACTCCTTATGAAATGTGGAAAGGAAAACAGCCAAACCTGAAATATTTTAGAGTCTTTGGAAGTAAATGCTATATTCTAAGGGACAGAGAAAATCTAGGAAAATTTGATTCTAGAAGTGATGAAGGAATTTTTCTAGGATATTCTTCTTCTAGTAGAGCATACAGAGTTTTTAACTTAAAAAAATCTGTTGTAATGGAATCTATTAATGTGTTAATAGATGATGAAGGAACTGACTGTGAACTTCTGCAGGTTGTAGATGAAGAGGATGAAATCAGAGATGCTTCCTCAAGCAATGAAGTGGTTCCTCTGACAAAAACTCTCAAAGATCACCCTACTGAGCAAATTGTTGGAAATATTTCAGATGGTGTCAGAACAAGACATCAAGTACATAATGAGGTAAGATTTTCTTCTTATCTCTCTCAATTTGAGCCAAAATCATATAAAGATGCCCTGTTGGATGAATTCTGGTTAAATGCCATGCATGAAGAACTAAACCAATTTACTAGAAATAATGTATGGGAATTGGTTGAAAGACCTTCTGATCTGAATGTGATAGGAACCAAATGGATTTTTAAGAACAAATCTGATGAGAATGGGATAGTAACCAGAAATAAAGCTAGGCTTGTTGCTCAGGGATACACTCAAGTAGAAGGAATAGATTTTGATGAAACCATTGCTCCTGTAGCTAGGTTAGAATCAATCAGATTACTTTTGTCTATTGCATGCTATTTTAAGTTTAAACTGTTTCAAATGGATGTTAAGAGTGCATTCTTGAATGGATATTTGAATGAAGAGGTCTATGTAGAGCAACCTAAAGGATTTGAGGACACAAATCATCCTAAATATGTTTATAAACTGAACAAAGCTTTATATGGATTCAAACAAGCTCCTAGAGCTTGGTATGAGAGACTCACCTCTTTTTTACTTGATTCTGGTTTTATGAGAGGAAATGTAGATAAAACTCTCTTTATTCAAAGAGAGTCCAAACATATTTTGATTGCTCAAATCTATGTTGATGACATAGTGTTTGGATCTACTTCTGAAATTCATGCTCACTCCTTTGCTGACTTAATGAAAAGTGAATTTGAGATAAGTATGATGGGTGAACTGAACTTTTTCTTAGGGCTTCAGATTTATCAATCTCAACAAGGGATTTTTTTCTCTTAAGCAAAATATGCTAGAAATTTAGTCAAAAGATTCAGTTTAACTCATGCAAAACATGCTAGGACTCCTATGAGTACTAGCTTAAAGCTTGGAAAAGATGAATTTGGTAAGGATATAGACCCTACCTTGTACAGAGGGATGATTGGAAGTCTTCTGTACTTAACAGCAAGTAGACCTGATATATGTTTTAGTGTTGGAGTGTGTGAAAGATATCAGGCCAATCCTAAAGAATCCCATCTAAATGCTGTAAAAAGAATCATAAAGTATGTTAATGGTACTGTTGACCTGGGAATTTGGTTTTCCAAAGAAACAAACCCATATCTGACTGGATACACTGATGCTGATTGGGCTGGGTGTATGGATGATAGGAAAAGCACCTCTGGTGGTTGCTTTTATATGGGTAATAATCTCATTGCTTGGTTAAGCAAAAAGCAAAACTCAGTTTCTCTGAGTACTGCTGAAGCAGAGTACATCGCTGCTGGAAGCAGTTGTACTCAACTAATTTTGATGAAACAAATGCTATCTGATTATGGTTTAGATCAGGACCAAATGATTCTCTTTTGTGACAATCAGAGTGCCATAAATATTTCCAAAAATCCTGTTCAACACTCAAGGACCAAACATATTGACATCAGGCATCACTTTATAAGAGAATTAATTGAAGACAAAACTGTTTTGATTGAATATATATCTACTGAAAAACAGTTGGCTGACATTTTCACTAAACCTTTAGATCAGAACAGATTTGAAACTCTTAGGAAATCCCTAGGAGTTTGCTCTCAAAACTGAAAATCAGGTTCTGTTTTGTGTTAATTTAGATGTAAAATAATCTACATATCTGTTCAAAATGCTCTTGTGTGTTCTTTATACTGAAATCTTAATTCAGGAAGCTTGAGTCTATGCATATTGATTGAAATGTTTTATAATCAACTATCATTTTTGTCTTGAACACTTTGGTGCATTGAAGTTTATTGTGTGTTTGAAGCTTGGATTCTATAGGCTATCACCTTTATGAAAAGAAAAGTTTTGGAAATGGCTGCCATAGAGACTAGAGTGAAAGCCACTGTAATTCTCAAAAAGAAAAAGAGAAAGAAGGTATATCCTTGGAATGAACTGTAAACTCAGGTTTTTTAAGGGTCAACGCCTTCTACAAAAAGAAAAGAAAAAGAGATCAGAAAAGGCTACCTATCTCTGATGTGCGAAAGCCACCAAAATGAAGTTGGGGTATGTCTATACTTTCCAAGTATGATTACACTAAAATAGCCTTTCATATGTATAAAGTGTAAAAGTAAAAAACTGCTTTTCACACACTACACAAACATTGACTAATTAATATGCATATGAGCTCAATATCTTGAAGAAAATTTATAGTATGAGCAACCATGAAGAAATTTTGGTCATAGATATGAAATGTGTCACATCTGAATTAACCTTGATAGGTTCCTTAAGATCAGTTTTGTGAATAAGTACTTCTTGGATTGAATAACAGTTGATTATCTGGATGATTTTAGTTTAGTTAAAATCTTAGCTTTGTGTTTAGAAGTATGATTTCTTCATGAAGAATAGTTCACTTTCTTTTTTATAAAGTTTTGCCTTATGAGTGTATTTCTGTTTGAGTGTGCATGTGCACCTTCTACGTCGCTAGAAGCGTGCTGGTAGCCTCTTCTCTGTTTCATGCTTTGGCACCTGCTGTGGTAAGCGACGCTGGATGCTCGCTGGCAGCGAAATTTTTTTTTCCTATAAAAAGAGGGGAAATCTGTTTCCTTTTTACCTCTGTTTTTTTACTCTCTCTGCTTTTTCACCTCGCTCCTCGCGTCGTGGTCTTTCTACCTTCGTGCTTACCCTCCTCCGTCACCTTGTCCACTGTTCAGGTAAATTTTTTTACTGTCTTCATCTTGCTTCTCCATTCTCTGCTTCCTATTTCAGTGATCTACTCTTGTTCTTCTTAGCTAGGGTTTGGTAGATTCTTCTGCCATTAGGGCTTTATCGTGCATTGTTTGTTTCTGTCTGTTTGTTCTTTCTCTTTCATTTTTTTAATCTTCACCATGCCACTCAAGAGAAAATCGAGGACTGATTCTCCTTCCACATCTTCTCCTCCTGTGAGATCTTCTCCTGTTATCTCTTCTCCTCCAGTGAGACCCCCTTCCCCTTCTCATTCCTCTGAACCTTTTCTTGGGAATGGTCTCTCTGATTTTAATGAGTTCTTCAAGCACCGGCCACTCCTTTTGGAACGGGCCATTAAGCTTGAGTCTTTTTCTAAATCTCCTCTCTACTCATTGTTTTCGGACAATGGTTGGAAAAAATTTGCATTGATTAGTGGTTTTGCCTATCCGGACCTAGTTTGAGAATTTTATTCAAATCTCCACCATCTGCATCTTGCCAATCAAGGCTATGTCAAAGCCTATATCAGGGGTATCTCTTTCGACTTCTCGAAAGAGCTTATCTCCTCTCTGCTCGAACTGCCCCTAGTTGATTCTCCTTCATTTAACTTTCTTGATTCTCATACTGATCCTCCGATGGAGTCTATTATTCCTTCTCTAATTGTTCCGGGTGCTCCTACTTCCATCAAAAACAAGCCCAACTACCTTCCTCATGGCTCTCTTCAGGATCTTCTCCGGATCTTGAATCTGTTTGTGTGTGCTTCTCTGGTTCCCTCAGATCACCATTCTGAGATTTCTCACTCAAGAGCAAGACTTCTTCATGCTCTCTGGAACAGAGATAGTATTTGTATTCCCTCCATCATCTTCCATCAGATCCTTCAGTCTTGGAATTTAAAATCCAAGACTGCAGCTCTTCCTTTTGGCATATTCATATCTTACATGTGCATTCATCAGGGGGTACTCCCTGATCCTGTTGAAATGATCATTCATCCCAGACCTCTCATTGATTCCTCCACCCTGACCAGAAGTAAACGAGCCAATCCTTTTCGTTTGGTGTCTTCTGAACCCTCTTCTTCTCAGTCCTCTTTGTCCAGCTCTGATGCTGTGGCAATTATGGACAAACTGAATTCCATGCAAGCCTCCCAGGAGGCTTTCAATTCTGAAGTTAGGGCTCACATGCTCATGATGAGCATGTTCAAATCAGAGACTCAAGAGAAGCTGGAGAAACTGGCAAAGGATGTTGATTTTACCTGTGGTGAGGTACAACGGGATGTTGCTGCTCAGCAACGGATGCAAAATGAAGTGGATCATTTTCTGGAAAGCATTCGGAAGACGCAGCTAGAGATGGATCACAAACTCTGTTGGCTGCACTCCAGGTCCCAAGACACATACAAGCATTATTCAAGGAATTGGGAACCAAAACCACCTTCCAGAAAGGGGGAGTTTTTTGGATGATGCTGCTGGAGTTGATGTTTCTGTTGATGGTTTTGCTGGGTTCTTGCTGCTGCTTACTGCTTGATGCCTGTTATTTTTTTTCTTTCTTTCTACGTGTTGTGTATCTGTATGTTTTTGAAAGTTGGCTTGTAGAGGAATTCTCTGTGGGTTTGTAAGGAAAGTGTTATGTTGGTTGGTCGGATGTGTATATATGTGTATATATCTGTTGGAACACTGTATATTCTTTTTGAATGAATGAAATTCTGAATTCTCATATCTGTTGGAACAATGTATTTTGAATGAATGAAATTTTGGATTCTCATATCTGTTGGAACAATATATAGCCTTTTTGAATGGATAAAATTCTGGATTCTCCAAAATCACTGTCTCTCCTTATCAGTGTGGGTTTAAAACTCTTAAATGAAAATCAATATTAACTGGGTTTGATATTAAACACTGTTTTAAGGTTGTTGTCAGGCATTTGTCAAGGGGGAGATTGTAAGTGTGAAAACTCACACTCCTTTTATGACAAATGTTTGACAAATTATGTCTTCTAATAAATCTTCAAGATGTGCAGATTAAATAATGAAAATTCAGTAAATTTAGAAAAGAAGAAGAAGACGATGCTGCCACACAGCTACCACGCCGCTGGTAGCCCAATGAAATGGAAGATTTTCTAAACAGAGCATTTTATTGTAAAGGCACTTGCGAAGATCAACGCCGCTGCCACCCCGCTGGCAGCGCATAAGTGAATCAGTGCTTTGAAAGAAAGGTACGTGCACTAGCGTCGTAAGGCGACGCCGACACGCCGCTGGTAGCGTAGAGCGAAATTGAAGATTACATGATCAGCCGTGCACATGCCGTGTTCTCTCCCGCTAGCAGCTCGCTGGCAGCACGCCCTTAACTGATTCAACCTGTTCTGAGCGGGATTTGAGTTCGCTTCCAGCCGTCTACCCCGATCGCTTCACGACGCCACCAGCGCTCGACGCGATCTGAGTTTTATTCTTTAAATAGACGTGCTGTAATTTTCTGAAGTGCCTTTTGATCTTTGGATCTTTTTGATTTCGGATCTTGAGGTGTTTGAGATTCGATCAAATCGTCTTTAGAGAGTCGGCGATCGAGTGAGGGGGAGATCTGAGATAGATCACCTGGAATTGAAGGTAGAGGATTCTTCTTCAATTCAGAACTTCATCTGATCGTGTGATCGCCTGGACTGGTGATCGGCTTTGATTGATGCATAGGTGGATTCCTACTGCATTGGATCGTCTCAGTGGATTCTGAGGTGATTGTTGCGAACTGGATTGATCGTGTTCTGCAGCTTGTGGATTCAAGCTGTGTTGCAGTTCGTGGATTCGAACTGTGGATCACTGGTGAGTGATTGTTTGCGATCTGGACTGATCGTGTTCTGCAGCTTGTGGATTCAAGTTGTGTTGCAGTTCGTGGATTCGAACTGTGGATTGCTGTTGAGTGAGTCCAATTGTAAAGGTTAAGTATGTACTCCTTTGTAATTGTCTTTTCATTCAATAGTGGATTTTCGAAGGGTTAGTCGCCTCATATAGACTCGAGGTTTTTCCTGGATCTGGATCCAGGTTTCCTCGTATAATTCTCTGTGTATTGTTTCCGCATTGTTAAATTCTGAATTGTTGTAGATCGTGGACCTATAGAGTAGTCCTCTACTCTTTCACATAGTATCAGACAACACTTCAAATATTAAGAACAATGATATGAAGAAGTTATGTGAGCAGTTCCAGATTACCCATCACAAGTCTGCTCCATACAGGCCGAAGATGAATGAGGTAGTAGAAGCAGCAAACAAGAATATAAAGAAAATCATTCAGAAGATGGTAGTAAGTTACAAAGATTGGCATGAAATGCTACCACTTGCTCTACATGCCTACAGAACCTCAATCCGGACTTCAATTGGGGCAACCCCGTATTCCCTAGTCTATGGGATGGAAGCAGTCTTGCTAGTGGAAGTAGAAATCCCATCACTCAGAGTGCTCACGGAGGCTGAATTGGAAGAAGCTGAATGGATACAGTCAAGAAGTGATCAACTCAACCTAATAGAAGAGAAGCGTTTGAAGGCGCTTTGTCATGGCCAATTGTACCAGAGGAGAATGGCCCGGGCCTACAATAAGAAGGTGAAGCCCAGAACTTTCCAAGAAGGAAACTTGGTGCTGAAGAAAATCTTACCATTTTTGGAAGATCCTCGTGGCAAGTTCAAGCCAAATTGAGAAGGGCCTTATGTCGTCAAGAAGGTCTTGTCAGGGGGTGCACTCATCTTGACAGAAATGGATTGGACAGATTTTCCTGAGCCAATAAACTCTGATGTGGTTAAAAAGGTATTTTCCTTGATTGAATATTACTAGGAAATGATCCGAGGCCATTTTTCTTTATTTCCCTCAAATTTTAATCCCTAGTTTAGCCAAGTTGAGCCGATTCGTTTCTTTGATAAACTTAAACCGGACTTACAGTCTTATACTGGGGCAAAACAAATTGGGGCAAGGCCAATTGGGGCAAAAATAAAAGAAAAAAGAAAGAAAAAGCAAAAAAAAAAATGGCAAATGAAAGCCAAGTGTGAAAACAAATGAAAAGGATACATTTTGGGGAAATGGGGTAAAATTCATCATGACTGTAAGTCCGGTCGACCTATTTCCACTTTTGAAAAATTTTGAGCCTTTAATACCTTTTCTTTCATAAACCAAGCCTAGCCTTTGTTTCGTCCTATTTTTAAGCCCTCAGTGATCTTAGTTTGTTCATTCAAATTTCAGAGTAAGATTGGTGATGACGGAATGCAGAAGCTGGCCCTAGTGAAAACCATAACTGGCGCTAGGGCAATATTGGCAAGAAGAAAAAAAAATCGGAGGATGAGTCGATCATGGAGACCTAAGCTTGAAGTAAAATCAGCATGAATATTAAGACTGAGCAGATTGAGAACAATGGGGTCAGTTTTGGAAGAAAAAGCATTTGGGGATGACTCTAAAGGTCCTAAGATAGACAGATTTGATCCCTCCTTATTATTTGGATTACCCTTTTCGTTATTTAACCTGGTTTTAATTCCTTTAACTATGGGTGATTAAGTATATGGACCAAATTTCAAAAAAATAAATAAATAAAAAATATAAAAAGAAAAACTATACTTTGGCCAGTGATGATAAATCAAATACTTTTCATAAAACCTTTGTTTTTATAAGCATCTGAGCATTCTGAGGCCAATAATATAAAAAATTTATTTTTGAATTAAATCCTTTGTCTTTCCCCTATTGGAGTTTAATTTCGTACAAAGGTATGAAAAGAAAAAAAAAAGAAAAAAAAAGTGTGGGAAAGAAGGCTAGTTTCTATCCCCTAGCCGCTCCTCAAGCTCCCGAATCTGAGCTGCCTGAGCTACAATAACCCCAGATGCCCCCTCTGCAGCAGGATCACTCAAGAAGGAAATGACCTCATCCGAAAGGGTCTGCCTAATCCTCATGCTCCTAAGGCTGGCTAAAGCATCCTGGTGCTTCTGTCGTAGTACTCGGACTTCAAAGCGGCGAGCCTGCCTCTGCTCAAGTTGTTTTTCCATAGCAAGATAGCGGGATACCTGCTCTTCAAGTTGCCTCTCCATATCAAGACCCTATATTCTGAGCTCCTTGGCCTCTTATACCTATATCTGCTGAAGTCGCTTGTGAGAGGCTCTCTCAAACTCCAGGATGTCTTCATAAGTAGGAACCAAAACTGCAGGAGGATCTTCGGGTACTAGGGCCTGACTTTGTATCTGCTCCTTGATCCAGAAGAGATAGTCCTTCACATAGGACTCTGAGAAGACTGGGCTCCGCATGAAATGAACGTAGGACCACTCCCTCATCAACCAAGCGTTCAGCTTCATGGTGGTGGGTGAAAGTGGCCCAAGATGGTCCTTGTATCCACTTGGGATTATAATCCCCTGGGTCGCTCTGAACTGACGAAGAACCCGCAAAAGGAGGTAAAGCACAGCATGACTCAAGCCAACCAGAACTAAAAAGTTGCGGTCTCGAAAGCTGATCACGGTCTCGGCATTGGGCTGATAAGTACCAAGCCACCTCACCTGATCATCCTAGAGTGTAGCCAAGAAAGTAAACCAGCCCTGTTTACCTCCTGGAATGTCAGGACACCCCTGGTTGCTCATCAAGATGGGAACCTTCAAGCTCGGGAAGAAGTGTCAATTGATTACCTCAATATAACTCAGGTGGTCAAGTAACCAAAGCTGCAATGGAGGAGGGATATTTCAGTATATTGTAAAGGAAAAAAAAAGGAAAAGGCAAACAAAAGAAAAAAAAAACAAGCAAAGAAAAAAAAAGAAAATAAGGAATTTTACCTGCAGGATAAGGGCACATGATAAGAAGCGCTTCTTCTTCCTGTAATAACAGTCAGTCAAAGCCTAGTACATCCCTGCCAAAATCATAGGGGCCAATCTCTCCTACTCCCTAACCTAGCATACAACTGAGATAAGGGCCAAGTCGACCTCATCGTCATCCTGTGGAAAAATAGGTTAACCACTATCAGGGTTAAGGCATTGAACCTGGCTTCCTTGTTCTTCCCCCTTAAGAGCTTCTCAGTCAGAAAAGACTTGGACAAAGTCAAAAGGGTGTCGGAATCCCCTAAATCCTTCTTCCCTATACCCAGAAAAGTAGAAGCCTCTTTCTTGTAACTAGGCCTAAAGGGTGGGTTCACTACTTTCTCTGCAAACCTCAAGCCCAAGATGGTTTCAACCTCTTCAATGGTGGGGGTCATCTCATGGTCCCCAAAACGAAAAAGGTTTAGTTCAGGTACTTAGTGGCCAATCATGGCTTCAATAACTTTCCACTTGAAGGGGAATCTTTGGGATAAGCAGAACGTGACCTAGATGGGTGGAATCCCATTTCCTCTCTTCATCAAGAGTCATAGAATTAACCCACCTAGTGTAGAATTAATCTACAGGATTATACCTAGTGAGGTTAGGGGGTTTTGATCTAAAAGGTTGTTTTGCATGGGAGGCTACGTGGACAGACAATAATGGGGTAGAAGATGATCCGGAATCCATTGAGGATGATAGGACCTTGCTAAGAATCAATGGGAAGAAGAAAAAGGCGAAAAAGGGGTTTTCTAAACTCAAAAACTCGTAAAAAAGACTCAAATCCCGAGGTTGGTTGCATTTATAGCATGTTTTAATGTATCCAATATATCAAATCAGATACAAAGGATTTCCTTCATATCCGACGAACAATGCCGGCTACAAAAGGAGCTATTTATATCCAACAATTCTTGTCGGATACAAAAAAATATCAGTGTATCCGATCTGATATGTCGGATACAAAGAAAAAAAGGCAAAAAAAAAGAGAGAAGGAAGAAAATTTCGAATTTTTTGCCTGTTTTACTTGTGTACAAGTTATAATTGCATAAAAATGAGAAGGAAAAAAGAGCAGAACAAGAGAGAATGAATCAAGAAATTTTTTTTCATATATAAGCAAGTCTCTTTGGTACAAAGGTAATGTAAATACATAGAACTCCTAATATACTACCCCTGTACAGGATCACCCCCGCGCTCCTTTGCGGCATCTACCTTGAGGGAATCAGTGCCTAGAATATGCCAGAAGGCGCTCGGCCATATAGCGTGGTCTCCGGCCCACAATGGACTGAAGCTGATACTCCAAGCAGTAGTCCGAAATGTCAGGAGGCAGTTCAGGAGCAGAATCTGGTGAGGAAGCCTCAGGTCCAGCAGGAACAGGCTCGGCTGGCAGGCTAGCCGCATCAGGCTCAACTGGATCCTCGACCGCAACAGTTTCAACTCCCACAGCTCCAGAAGGCTCAGAAATAGCAGAAGAAGGACCAGGAACAAAAATATCTGGGTCAATGGAAATAAAGTCAGAAATAGAAGCATCAAAATGAACCAAAGGGGTAAAACTGAAGAAAACTTACCAGGGACCTCAGGAGCAGGATCAGGAGCCACCACAGGAGATGAAGTGCCGGCAGGGTCCGCAGGAGCAACAGGAACAGTAGATACAATCGGGTCGGCAACCGGAATGCCCACAAGATCTGTAGGAGCCCCCGGATCCGCAGGAGCGGCAAGTGCAGGAGATGCAATAGGATCAGGAACAGCAATCGGGACATCATCGGGATCAGCAGCCCCGAACCGGAGATAGATCAGGGACAAGAAAATCGGGCTCAAAGGCAACATCATGATCTGGGACTAAACCCTGCAAAAGTCAAACAGTTATATCAGAACAGCAGAAAGACATAGAAATGAAAGAGATGAAATCATAAAGAACCAGATACCTGTCTAGCCCTAAGCTCGGCAACCAAAGCCTCGAGCTCACTGATCCGAGCATCTCACTGGGCCACAACTGCATCGTGCTCAGCAATCAAATCATCCACAGCGGCCCACTGACTCTGGAACCGGTCCCGGAGAGCATTCAACTCCTCTACCTGTCAACAAGAAAGGGATTAGAGTCAGAAATACAGAATTAAAGGAAATGAGATGAAAAATGCAGATCATAAACTTACAGTGTCATCATGGACCCGGATAAAAATCCCGCCTATCTCGGTCACCCCGGCACCGGTGGGCCGGTCCATCAGACAGCCAATGGATACTCTTTGGATCCACTCATCGTAATCCCCGGGTACAGTAAGCGCCTCCGCATCCTCCCACTAATAAAAGTGTGCAACGTCGAATCCGGGCAGAAGGATGGTAGGACCGACAGGAGGTGGAGGAGCAGGGATGCGAGGAACGCTGGTGTGCTGAAATTACAAGCGCTCGCCTAAGTACATAATCCTACCAAGTCTCCCAATGAAACACTGGTAGGACTGGTGTCACACATCTCGCTCAAAAGCGTCCTGCACCATCTCTTGACGAGCAACCTCGTCATCTAGATCCTTGAAGTGGGCCAGTATAAGCTGCAATCAAAGTAAAAAGTGCCAGATACAAGGATAGTGTTGAAGGAAAAGAGAATAAGGAAGGGCGAGGAAAATTTACATCAGAGCGGCGAGAGCGGTCTAAGTGCGCCCGGGCCGATCGTGGCTGGCTCCTGTCTGCGTCTCTATCCAAGACAGACCACCGTATAGCTACGGGGAACTCTACGGCACCAGGCACGAGGGAGGGACGGAAGTATGTCATGTGTGTATACATGAATATCTGGCAAGAAAAGAAAACAAGTTAGAAGAAGATAAAAGAATTTTCAAAAGAAAGTTAAGCAAAAGTATTCTTTACCTGTAAGATCTACCAGAAGAATCGGCAGCTGATACCATCTCCTCTCGAAGCAACCAACCATGGATAACTCAGCTCAGGCCGGCTAATATAGTCCCATATATCAATCGGCCCCATGCTAGCCGCCGGGTCTCCTGAAGATCTCTCAGGGCATCCAAGAAAACAGGATTGACTGACGTTGTATCCTCTTGAAAAAAGCAGCTACCCAGCATCAACAGGAAGACCCGTCGAAATAGAGGGACAAAACCATCATGAGCCTCAGCGATAGTAGCGTGTCTCCGGTCAGGGTGATCAGTAACGCTGCCGCGTAACCAGCTAATAGAAATCCGACCACTCCTGCCATTCCAAGCAGCCTTAGGAAGATCCTCATACCCTAGAAGGGTGCCAATATTCGCAGCAAAAGAACGCTCCATCTCTATGGTCCTACCCGTCAAAGGGATGCCAGTGAGCATCACAAAATCCGACGGACGAATCCCCAGCTCAAAATCCGGCAGATGGAAAGACTGTGTCAGGAAAGTACCGCTCCAGCATGGCAAAGATGAGAGGATGGTCAGCTCGGAACGACGGGATAAGCAGAAAATGATCAAAACGGCATCTACGGAACTCCCGTCTGAGTCCAGGAGATAGGGTCTGATACAACTCGAAGAACCTCCCCCAACTACCTCTCAGATGAGAAGGGGGATACCGAAGGGGAAGATCTGCTCGGATACACATCGAAGGATGATGATCCAATCCACTAAGAAGCTAAGTGTCTTGAACAGATGCCCTCAACTCCTCAGGAAAAACCAAACGGAATCCCCTGGCATCACCTCCAAGGACCGGATCCGGATCCGGAACCGCATCTCTGGCTTTGCCACGTCCTCAGCCTTTGCCACAGCCTCCCTCACCCTCAAGGGCCTGATCCTGAACTCTGCCTCTACCTCGGCCTTTGCCCCGACCTCGAGCAGGAGCAACAACGGGCTAAAATTCAAAAGAGAAATATGAAGGTTTGTGCAGAAAGAAAATAGGAGGGAAATTTTGGGAAGCCTACCTCAGCAGAACCCTCTCCAGAGCCCTCTCTGGAATCATCTAGCGGCTCCGACAGGGTAGCACTAGAACTTGCCTCTGTCCAAGCCCGCGAAGAAAAAGGCTGATCAGCGGGATCAACCTCCTCTCGAACTCGGGAACGACTCCTAGCCATATACATGAAATAGGGAAGTTTTGGATATTTCTGTCTAATTAACAATTTTATGCTAAGTTGTTTATCAGAAATTTTGGTTTAAGGCATTTTCATATGGTCCTAAACATCTCTGCAAAGCTTAATATTTCCTAATTTGTTTTCAGAGTTACTAGAGATGCTCTGGAAAGCAGAACAAATGGGCAGAATAAAGATCAATATTGGTAATCATACTCCAAGGACTACCAAGGCACCAAGTTTGGGGTGGTCATGCAAAGAATCTATAGAGCAAGGTCTGTTCAAGAACAAATCACAGGCAAGTTTGGACAGTTAAAGCCCTGCCTTGATCAAAAGCATGTGGAGATCAGATTGGGAAAAACATATCATAGCATGGTATTTGGAAATTAGAGAGTAGGCAATTTTTCACCACCAGCAATTCAGAAACATTGGCAGTCATGCAACTCAGCGGGAAAATGTCACCGGCAATCATTCTTAGGGAGTTGGCAAATTAAAAAAAAAATCAAACCATAGCATGGGAGACAAAGTAAGCATGCAACAGCAAGAGCAAGGTGAATAAAGAAGTTATAATGATCGAAACAAGAATTGCAAGCATAGAAATTAATAAAGAGGCATCAGAAAATACAAGTAATTGCGATATTCAGAGAATTCATGTTCACTAAAAACATTCAAACTCAAGTCTTGAATGGAGGCGTTGAGCAATGAACCGTCAGCAGGAGAAAATGACCGAAATAAGGGCTTCGTCCCAACAAGAATCAAATGGGGCGCCGGAGCTAGAGAGTCGCCGGAAGCAACGGAAGTCACCGGAGTTCGCAGGAAGTTGCCGGAGCTCAAGGAGTCGTCGAAAGTGACCGGAGAAGAAAGGAAAGTCATCGGGGACGAAGGAGAAGAAGTATGTAGCCGGGGTTTGCAATCGGAGAAGAAGAAAAGAAGCGGAAGAGTTGCGGTTGCGCGCGACTTATATAAACTAATGTATCCAACAGATCATGTCGGATACAAATGAAGGCCTTCTTATCCGACGAGCTACGTCGGATACAAAAGAAAAAGAGAAAAAAAAAAGAGAAAAAAAAAAGAGAAAAAAAAAGAGAGAAAAAGAAAAGAAAAAAAGGGAAAAAGGAAAAGAAAAAGAGAAAAAGAAAAGAAAAAAGACAAAAAGAAAAGAAAAAAGAGAAAAAAAGAAGAAAAAAAAAAGAAAAGAGAAAAAAAAGAGAAATAAACAAAAAGAAAAAATTTGTGTGCTACAAAATCTGTTATTTTCACAAAAAGCCCTATTTTTGGCTTAAAATCCACGTCATAGCCACGAGAGCTCAGTGGAATTTAGGACAACTTGGGGAAATGTGTTGGTCAAGAGGAAAATATTCATTCAATTTTTAACTTGGTCTGATGAAAAAATCAGTTTTCAAAAATATTATTTTGGGCTTAAAATCCACTTCATAGCCACGAGAGCTCAGTGGAATTTAAGACATCTTGAAGAAATGCCCCCTTAAAGTTAGGGCTTTTTGGCAAATCTTCACCCAAAATTATTTTGCGAAATTGAATTGAACAAAGCAAATCATGGTTGGGGAAGTGCAATTAGGGCTTGTCTAATCTTTGCAGCTCATTTCGTTGCAATTTCTGTAAAGAGGGGCAGTTGTAGACACCCCAAATTGCACGGTAAAAATGATGAACAATTGTCAAAAATCATTCTTTCCTTTGAAACCAGCACAAAATTCAGATTTGTGCATTTCTTCTTGTATCCGACAACTCAGGTCGGATACAAACATATCCTTTTGTATCCGACAGAAGTTGTCGGATACAAGCAGGCATTAATGTATCTGACGACATATGTCGGATACATATATGTGCTCTTGTATCCGACCTGATATGTCGGATACAAGCTTTTTGCTCAAAATTATGGTTTTCCGAGAGTTTTCACCTTTTACCATCGTATCCTTCATTAAAGGAGTGGAGATCTCGGAAATAGCCTTAGGTTTAAGGTTGGTGGACTCTAGACATCATTTTGTGTCTACCGTCTACTTAGCCCTAACCCTAGCCTTTGCCTATAAATATGAGGCTCCTCCTTAAGCAAATGGCCAATAAGTTGGAGATTGAAGATGTAAAACCCCGAATTTTACTTAAATAATAAATTAAATTAGTAAATAATATTACTGAGGGTTATGATCGATGGGAATATTTTATTCTTGTAGGGGGTGATCAGTTTAGTGAAGATCCAGAATTAGACGCAGATCTGACCGTCCGATCTTGAGATATCGAGGTACGTATTTTAATTGGGCGAGGTGTATGGGAGAGTTTGCATGGGAGATGCATGGGATCAGGGAGTATATATATGCATTAAAATAACCTAATCGTATTCTCGCTCGTATTATTCAGCCGCAAACGACGAGAGTTGAAACGACCGAGAAGAGAAGAAAGAGAAGGAAGGGGGAAGACCAAGGGGACTTGCTCAGAGCCTTGCCTTGCAACTGAGGAGAGGTTTGGGGGTTTGCTGTTCAGAAGAGAAGAGGAGAAACGTGTATACGAGGTAGGTGACACCGTTTTGGTTTTGAAATTGGATTTTTCCTTGGTTAATCGCAAATGCATGTTTCTATGATATGTAATGTTGTATTTAGTTAGCTAAGCATGTTAGAAATACACTAGAATGAGTTTAGACGAGAAAAATCGTGATTTAGAACTATTTCGGCTCGATTTCGCACGACCGCCGACCTCGACTGTGCTCGGCGCTCGTCGGCGATCCTCGGCGCTGGTTGAATAAAATTAGGGCGCCGTAGACCGCGAGAAGACGGACCGCGGGCGCTCGAAAATACACGACCGCTGACCTGGGACCGCCAGGGCGATCCTGAGCGATCCTAGGCGCTCTCAACAGAATTTCCAATTTTTCCTAATTTCGAACCTAATTCAATTCTAAACTATTTTTAGACAATTTTAATGATTACTTAAGGTGCTGTAAGACCAAAATAAACTACCTAAACCCCTGTTTTACAGAAAAACAAATTAGGGAGATATTTAGGACAATAGTTGCCAAGTTTTGAAGGTAAATGAGAAACGTGATTTTGGAAAAGCCTAACTATCATTTGACTATCTAAATACCTCTAAATGACATTATAAATCAGAATACTTTCTAAAGAGAATACTGAATTCAGATAAATAAATATTGAAGTAAATGTACAGATATAACCATTATATGCCGCTAGGCACCAACCCTTATAGAATATGACACTTTAGGGAAGTTTTGGAGTCTAGTGGGCATAGCTGGTTGTGGATCCATAGTCGTAGCTAGATAGCTGAGGGATATGTCATTTGAGTTGAGTTACTCCTATATGCGACGCGCTTCCTTTGCAAGTTAGTTTGTCTGGGAAGGTCCTATGTCTGGAGGGACACCCCGGTGAGCCGCTGGTGATTCCCTGTACATGTGGATAAGCAACCACCTCCATGTATTGATTCTGGTGCTGCATGCTGGTGGTACACGCCAACTTTGATGGGTACGTGTGCAATAAGTCGGTGACTACGGCTCTTGTCTAAGCTGCGCTGCATGGGGCTTGAGTATCATTAGTAGCATCGCTCCTAAGACGCACGGTGGTATAGCAATTGGTTGAGAATCATCTCAAAAGGTTTATCTAACTTTGTGAGTCCTACAATGACCCTGAAATCATAAAACTTGTTATTATTGTGGTACGTGCGGGAGGCATGTGTTTGGGATATTGGTTGGATGTGACTGTTTAGTACATCCCGGCAATGTATGAATTATGTTACTGATTTGACTATGGTATTTTCATATTAAACTTGCTGGAATTCATCTCTAGAACTGTTTAGTATATTGTTTTGTATTTACGAATGATACGAATGATTATACGAGCCTGATTAATCGATGTGACTTATTCGTGCATGAACTGCTACTTTCCGTATATTAACTGTTTAATCATGCATGTGTTACCTACTGGGATATTCGTATCTCACCCTACTGTTATTCCATTTTTTTTCAGCTGATACGCAAGAGGGGGATCTCTTAGACTTCCAGGGAAAGATAGCTGAGTATTCTCCAGAGGATTACTATTATCCCGATCTTATCTGAGGTGGATTGATGTTATAGACGTAGCATTTTAATTGGTTCATTATCATTAATTGGATTTGATGTATGAGAGAGACAAGAGAGAGTTAGTAACCAATTCATACTACCAGACTTTGATACTATTGATTGATGGTCAAGCTTCATGCTTGTTTGATGATTTTAATCTACACTTCCGCGCATACTTGTTTCCGCAACTCTGATGGATTATATATGGATTGGATTTACTTTCTTTGGTCTGGTATGTTATTGATGTTGTGATTGATATGGGCCAGTAACACCTCGGATTTGGTTGTTGAACTAAATTCGGGTTGTTACAGTAGCGAACCGGGTTCGGGTCAGGTGCCGGTTTGGACTGATCCGGGTTCGGGGCATTACAGAGATGGTATCAGAGCAATGGTCCTAACCTTAGAATTAGCCAAACTTTAGGGGAATGGGATTGTGAGTACGCTAGATAGAACCCCTAGAATTATTGGATTCTAACAAGTGGAATTGAATTTTGCAGATGGCTGGCAGGGGACGACGTGCTAGAGTTGATCCTATTGAGGAGGAGCCGCAAGATGTTCCATTACCTCCACCACCTCCAGGGGGTGATATATGGACTGTTGTTAGCAGCCTGGCAGAGCTTCTTGCCAAGGAGAGAGAGGAGAGGCTGAGCCAGCAGGGAAATGGCGAAAATGGTGGCAATGGTCATGGAGAGGAGCCTGTACACGAGAGGGCCATACATACGGCCAAGGATCTCGAGCAGTTCAGGAAGTTGGATCCACCTATCTTTAGTGGACGACCAGATCCTATGGAGGCTGAGAGATGGCTGATGCGAGTCGAGTGGATTTTTGAGGCCATGGGATGCCCGATGGACAGGAGAGTGCGATTGGCAGCATTCTTGTTTGAGGGAGAGGCAGTGCACTGGTGGACAGCCAGGAAGAGGCAGGATCCACAGGCTACGTACATGACTTGGGATAGATTCAGAGAGGTCTTCTATGACCAGTACTTTTCTGAGGAAGTCCGGCTCAAGAAGGAGCGGGAATTTATGGAGATTACACAGGGAGGCCAGACAGTGGCTCAGTACGAGGCTAGATTTGCAGCCTTGTCTCGATTTGCACCTCACATGACACAGGATGAGCGGAGGCTGACTTCACATTTTGAGCGGGGTCTGAAGCCTGAGATTAGGAGTATGCTGACCGTACTCCTGTGCACCGAATTGAAGGACGTGGTACGTAGAGCCACTAGAGCTGAGAGTGACTTGGAGGCTAGAGCGAGTCAGAGCAGAGCTAGGCCACCTACGAGGCCGGCAGATTAGAGAGGTTTCCTTAGTGGGAACAAGAGACCCAGAGACTGGTCTAGGGCAGAGCCTGCGGGAGGACAGTATAGAGCAGCTCCGAGGGCATGTGGCAGTTGTGGCAGATACCATGTACCTGGACCGTGTGTTGCAGCGCCAGGCACCTGCTACCGATGCGGTAGGCCGGGTCACAGGATCACGGATTGTCGGTTTCCTACTAGTTATCAGCCGTTAGCAGTGCCACGACCGGCATTACCATCGCCAGAGACCGCGCCTGCTTTTCCACAGAGGCCACAGTTTCAGCAGCCAGCTCAGAGAGCACCGGTTGGACAGAAGCCCCAGGGCAGAGGATCAGTTCAGAGAGGAGGCCAGAGGCAGACAGTACCTGCTCAGCAGCAGCCAGCGAGGGTATATGCAGTGGATGCACATGAGGAGCGTGAGCCCGATCGTGTGGAGGATATTGAGGGTGATCCCGAGACACCTGAGTTGATTGGAGGTATTCTCTTCATCTGTGGTAGATCAGCATGTGTTCTGTTTGATTCTGGTGCTTCCCATTCTTTTATATCGCCTGCTTGTGCACAACGGATTGGTTTGTCACCCACTGAATTGGATGCTGTTTTGTCTGTGCACACACCTTTGGGAGAGTCTACTCGAGTGGAGCATATGTATAGAGACTGTATGATTAGATTGGGTAGATTAGAGTTGTCTGGTGATTTGATTGCCTTAGACATTGGAGGTTTTGATGTGATATTGGGGATGGATTGGCTATGTAGACACCATGTGACATTGGACTGTTATGCGAGTACAGTGATAGTTAGAGGGCCAGATCAGACCACTCATTGTTTCAAATGTGAGGGGTTGAAGTCTCGGATTGGTCTGGTAGCATCTGTGATAGCAGAGGAGCTTAGGAGTGACACCCTTGTCATCTCCGATGTACCTGTTGTACAGGAGTTTGCGGATGTGTTTCCAGAGGATTTACCTGGATTACCACCTGCTAGAGGAGTAGAGTTCAGGATCAGTTGATGCCTGGTACGGCTCCAGTTTCGAAACCACCCTATAGGCTTGCGAAACCAGAACAGGAGGAACTTAAGAAACAGTTAGATGAGCTCCAGGAAAAAGGTTTCATCAGACCGAGTATGTCTCCGTGGGGCGCTCCAGTTCTATTTGTCCAGAAGAAGGATGGTAGCATGAGGATGTGTATCGATTATAGGCAACTGAATCAAGTAACAGTGAAGAACAAGTATCCGTTGCCTAGGATTGATGACCTGTTTGACCAGTTAGGAGGAGCATCTTGGTTCTCCAAGATAGACTTGAGGTCAGGATATCATCAGGTGAGAGTAGCAGAGGAGGACATAGAGAAGACAGCTTTTCGTACACGCTATGGGCATTATGAGTTCTTGGTTATGCCTTTTGGGTTGACCAATGCCCCAGCTGTTTTCATGGACCTCATGAACAGAATTTTTCATGCATACTTGGACAGTTTCGTAGTGGTGTTCATTGATGACATCCTAGTATATTCTAAGACCCGAGAAGCACATGTAGGGCATTTGAAGGCAGTATTGCACACTTTGAGAGACCACGGGTTGTATGGGAAATTTAGCAAATGCCAGTTTTGGCTAAGGCAAATTTCTTTCTTAGGTCATGTTATCTCAGGAGAGGGTATATCTGTGGACCCTGAGAAGGTTAAGGCAGTGGCAGAATGGCCTAGGCTTACTACAGTGACAGAGGTCAGGAGTTTCCTTGGTATGGCAGGTTACTATAGGAGATTCATTGCAGGATTTTCGCGTATAGCTGCACCGTTATCTAATCTAACCAAGAAAGCAGTGAAGTTTCAATGGGATGAAAAATGTGAGCAGAGTTTTCAGGAATTGAAGCAGAGATTGACTACTGCACCAGTGTTGATTGTGCCATCCATGGATGAGGCATTTGCAGTATATTGTGATGCTTCTAGGATAGGCTTGGGATGTGTATTGATGCAGCAGGGCAGAGTTATAGCGTATGCTTCGAGATTGTTGAGGCCACATGAGAAGAACTACCCTACCCACGATTTGGAGCTTGCAGCCATAGTCTTTGCATTGAAGCTATGGAGGCATTACCTTTATGGAGTAGAGTTTGAGATCTTTTCTGATCATAAGAGCTTGAGATATCTGTTTTCACAGAAAGACCTGAATATGAGGCAGCGAAGGTGGATGGATCTGCTAAAGGATTTCAAGTTTACTTTGCAATACCACCCTGGTAAGGCAAATGTAGTGGCGGATGCTTTGAGTAGAAAAAGTTCAGTTAAAGGTCAAATAGCTACTTTAGCATCTTTCATGATGAGCCAGTGTAGATTGATTGATTCAGTCAGAGATTGGCAGGGAGAGTTTAGCATGCCACAGGATGGAGTAATTCGAGTTGCTCGTGTTCAGATTGAACCAGATTTGGTTCAGTTGATTCGGGAGAAACAGTTGATTGACCCACAGCTGATCCAGACTAGGGAGATGATGAGTAGAGGATCTGAGGCAGCTGTAGACTTTTCAGATAGAGATGGGCTATTGAGATATAGAAGTCGTATTTGTGTTCCAGCTGATGAGGAGATTAAGGAGAAGATATTATCAGAGGGTCATAGATCGAAGTATGCAGTTCACCCAGGAAGTACGAAAATGTACAAGAACTTGAAAGAAATCTATTGGTGGTCAGGAATGAAGAGAGAGATTGCAGAGTATGTGGCAAAGTGTTTGATATGCCAGCAAGTAAAAGCTGAACATCGGAAACCACCTGGTTTACTTCAGTCGCTTCCTATTCCAGAGTGGAAGTGGGAGCATGTAACTATGGATTTTGTATCTGGACTACCACTGACAGCAAGGAAGGAAGATGCTATTTGGGTTGTCGTGGATAGACTGACTAAGTCTGCGCATTTCTTGCCTATGAGCACTACACAGCCATTGAAGTCTTTAGCTGAGTTATATGTCAGGGAGATAGTGAGACTTCATGGAGTGCCGGTTTCTATAGTGTCTGATAGAGATGCACGATTCACAGCACGCTTTTGGCTTGCATTTCAGGCAGCTTTGGGGACTAAGCTTAATTTCAGCACTAGTTATCATCCTCAGACAGATGGACAGTCCGAGCGTACCATTCAGACTTTGGAAGACATGTTGAGATGCTGTGTTATGGATTGGGGAGGCAGTTGGAATCAGCACCTACCATTGGTGGAGTTTGCCTATAATAACAGCTATCAAGCGAGTATTCAGATGGCACCATTCGAGGCACTTTATGGAAGACCGTGTAGATCCCCAGTGTGCTGGGTGGAAGTTGGTGAAAGACAACTCATTGGGCCCCAGATTGTACAAGATAGCATTGAGAAGGTGAATCAGATTAGGCGAAACATGCTTACAGCCCAGAGTCGTCAAAAGAGTTATGCAGATACCAGAAGAAGAGACTTGCATTTTGAAGTTGGAGATTGGGTATTTCTGAAGATATCACCATCTCGTGGAATCAAGAGGTTTGGAAAGAAAGGCAAATTGGCTCCAAGATATATAGGTCCGTTTGAGATTAAGGGTACAGTGGGACCATTAGCATACAGATTGGCTTTACCTACACAATTGGAAGGAGTTCATGACGTATTCCATGTTTCTATGTTGAGGAAGTACGTGCACGACCCTACTCATATCATTCAGCATGAACCGATAGTAGTGCGAGGGGACTTGACTTACGAGGAGCATCCAGTTGAGATTTTGGACAGGAAGGAACAGGTTCTCCGTACTAAAGTAATACCACTTGTGAAAGTACTTTGGCAAAACCACACGACTGAGGAAGCGACATGGGAATTGGAATCGGAAATGCAGAGAAAGTATCCCAACTTGTTTCCAGAACCACAAGGTAAATTTCGAGGACGAAATTTTTCTTTTAGGAGGGGAGGATGTAAAACCCCGAATTTTACTTAAATAATAAATTAAATTAGTAAATAATATTACTGAGGGTTATGATCGATGGGAATATTTTATTCTTGTAGGGGGTGATCAGTTTAGTGAAGATCCAGAATTAGACGCAGATCTGACCGTCCGATCTTGAGATATCGAGGTACGTATTTTAATTGGGCGAGGTGTATGGGAGAGTTTGCATGGGAGATGCATGGGATCAGGGAGTATATATATGCATTAAAATAACCTAATCGTATTCTCGCTCGTATTATTCAGCCGCAAACGACGAGAGTTGAAACGACCGAGAAGAGAAGAAAGAGAAGGAAGGGGGAAGACCAAGGGGACTTGCTTAGAGCCTTGCCTTGCAACTGAGGAGAGGTTTGGGGGTTTGCTGTTCAGAAGAGAAGAGGAGAAACGTGTATACGAGGTAGGTGACACCGTTTTGGTTTTGAAATTGGATTTTTCCTTGGTTAATCGCAAATGCATGTTTCTATGATATGTAATGTTGTATTTAGTTAGCTAAGCATGTTAGAAATACACTAGAATGAGTTTAGACGAGAAAAATCGTGATTTAGAACTATTTCGGCTCGATTTCGCACGACCGCCGACCTCGACTGTGCTCGGCGCTCGTCGGCGATCCTCGGCGCTGGTTGAATAAAATTAGGGCGCCGTAGACCGCGAGAAGACGGACCGCGGGTGCTCGAAAATACATGACCGCTGACCTGGGACCGCCAGGGCGATCCTGAGCGATCCTAGGCGCTCTCAACAGAATTTCCAATTTTTCCTAATTTCGAACCTAATTCAATTCTAAACTATTTTTAGACAATTTTAATGATTAATTAAGGTGCTTTAAGACCAAAATAAACTACCTAAACCCCTGTTTTACAGAAAAACAAATTAGGGAGATATTTAGGACAATAGTTGCCAAGTTTTGTAGGTAAATGAGAAACGTGATTTTTGAAAAGCCTAACTATCATTTGACTATCTAAATACCTCTAAATGACATTATAAATCAGAATACTTTCTAAAGAGAATACTGAATTCAGATAAATAAATATTGAAGTAAATGTACAGATATAACCATTATATGCCGCTAGGCACCAACCCTTATAGAATATGACACTTTAGGGAAGTTTTGGAGTTTAGTGGGCATAGCTGGTTGTGGATCCATAGTCGTAGCTAGATAGCTGAGGGATATGTCATTTGAGTTGAGTTACTCCTATATGCGACGCGCTTCCTTTGCAAGTTAGTTTGTCTGGGAAGGTCCTATGTCTGGAGGGACACCCCGGTGAGCCGCTGGTGATTCCCTGTACATGTGGATAAGCAACCACCTCCATGTATTGATTCTGGTGCTGCATGCTGGTGGTACATGCCAACTTTGATGGGTACGTGTGCAATAAGTCGGTGACTACGGCTCTTGTCTAAGCTGCGCTGCATGGGGCTTGAGTATCATTAGTAGCATCGCTCCTAAGGCGCACGGTGGTATAGCAATTGGTTGAGAATCATCTCAAAAGGTTTATCTAACTTTGTGAGTCCTACAATGACCCTGAAATCATAAAACTTGTTATTATTGTGGTACGTGCGGGAGGCATGTGTTTGGGATATTGGTTGGATGTGACTGTTTAGTACATCCTGGCAATGTATGAATTATGTTACTGATTTGACTATGGTATTTTCATATTAAACTTGCTGGAATTCATCTCTAGAACTGTTTAGTATATTGTTTTGTATTTACGAATGATACGAATGATTATACGAGCCTGATTAATCGATGTGACTTATTCGTGCATGAACTGCTACTTTCCGTATATTAACTGTTTAATCATGCATGTGTTACCTACTGGGATATTCGTATCTCACCCTACTGTTATTCCATTTTTTTTCAGCTGATACGCAAGAGGGGGATCTCTTAGACTTCCAGGGAGAGATAGCTGAGTATTCTCCAGAGGATTACTATTATCCCGATCTTATCTGAGGTGGATTGATGTTATAGACTTAGCATTTTAATTGGTTCATTATCATTAATTGGATTTGATGTATGAGAGAGACAAGAGAGAGTTAGTAACCAATTCATACTACCAGACTTTGATACTATTGATTGATGGTCAAGCTTCATGCTTGTTTGATGATTTTAATCTACACTTCCGCGCATACTTGTTTCCGCAACTCTGATGGATTATATATGGATTGGATTTACTTTCTTTGGTCTGGTATGTTATTGATGTTGTGATTGATATGGGCCAGTAACACCTCGGATTTGGTTGTTGAACTAAATTCGGGTTGTTACAGTAGCGAACCGGGTTCGGGTCAGGTGCCGGTTTGGACTGATCCGGGTTCGGGGCGTTACAGAAGAGCTCCGAGTGAAGAAGGGAACCGCTGCCGCACTGCTTCCAGAACCCAGGTAAGCCTAAACCCCTCTTTATTTTTTTGTCTTACATTCTAGGTTTAGTTATTTTCTTCTACCTTTCTGTAGAATAAGGCCTATTCTGTGTGTATGCAAACCCTTCCTCTACTCAAAGTACCTCAAGACTCCCCCTAGCCATAAAATGTGAAGATGGGATCTAGGGGAAACGAGACTGAGGATTGATCCTTAGTGCTAGAACCTTATTGAATAGCCCTTTGATTCTATGAAAACCGTTTCATATTCAAAGTACCCCAAGATTATCTCGAAGAACCGTTAAAAGGGGAGAGAGAACTAAGGGAAACGAGAATGGAACGGAACTCTAGGTTGTTGTAGAACCCCATTTGATTGATATGAATGCATGCTATATGTTGTTATGTTATTGAAGAGTGGATTTTTACACATACACACATAGCACCCGTTTTTGTCGGAATCGGCTTATATTCCGGATTTATTGCATTCATTGTGATAGATCTGAAATGAATAGCCCCAAGATATTCTGGAATATATTTCAATGATTTTTGAATTGATTTCAATCAAGCTTATCTTCAGTATTGAAGACCGCTAGGTCTAACCTTTCAGTTTTGGGCATTTTTGCTCACTTTTGGGGTTTTTGGCATATTCCTTCCAATCGGAGAGAATGGTGAGCCAAGCTTGTGCCCTATTTCTTCCTAGAGGTTCTCCAACACTTTTGCAAATGGTTTTGGTTTGTATTGCACGGATCGCACACATCCAATCACTGTTTTGAATTGATTTTACTTAAAAGTGGCAAAACGGGACAGCAGCTGTACCCCAAATTCGGACACTCGTAACTTCATCGTCCAGATGAATTTTGGAGTGATTCCAAAGCCATGGGAAAGGTGAGGCTGTCTAGTTTATACCTGCAAAATTTTATCAATTTATATGGAGTGGATTTTTGACACCACTCAGTCGAAGTTGATAGGTCAGTTCAAGCCAGATTACGGAACCTGTCACTTCGACTGAGCGCCATGTGTTTATTTTAAGTCCAATTTGAATGATTTTTGTTTCTGTGTTTTCCTTTGGAAGTCTAATTTTAAATCCAGTTGGTTTCATAATTTTTTAACTCCATTTGTGTCGTGGGTAACAGATTTACTCAGAACTGCTCAACAGCACTTTTCTGGGTTAATCTGTGATCCTCGTGGCTTGTTCGGGAGGTCACCCAAGGCACATCCGAATGAATTTTTGTATGAGGCTAGTTTCGTTTGAAATATGGTCATACATACTTCATTCACACCAAATTTCATAGATTTATATGGAGCCGAGTTTTCTAAATGATTTTCCAAACTTGCAACTTGTCACTTTTAACTATCTCCAGCAGCAGATTTCAAAGGAGAATAACTCCTAGGATTTTAACCAGAATTGATTAAAAATTTGCATGAGTCTTATATTTATCATAATCTTTCAAATGGATTTGGTTTGATTCAATTTAAATTAGATTTGAATGATTTCAAGACAATGGCTTTATCTTTTACCGAATTTTTCGGATTTGATTCAACTTGGTTTTGTGCAATTTTTGCTTTGATTTCCATCTATTGGTGATATTCCAGAAGTGATATTGACATAAAAGAGGATCTGGAATTCATTTTTATTTCTCATGTGAAGGTATCGCACATTTGTTTAATCCTTTTTCAAGGTTTTTGATTATTTTAGCAAGCTTTCTCATTTTTTTAGTATGAACAACACTTGGCAACCACCTTGTGTGGGTGAATGGGGGTGCCTAATACCTTCCCCCGTTCATAATTTAATCCCCTTACCCATCTCTGGATTTGATTTTCAAATAGAGTTATTTTTACTCTAGTATTTGCTTTTAGCTCTTTTTGCTAATTTTGAATCTTTTGGTGTCCATTCACACCCAAAAACTAAATGGTGGCGACTCTTCCATTTTCTGTTGAGCTTGTGTGATGACGGAGGGAATCATCTCGGTGATTTTTCCATGTCTCACAGGGACCCACACCACTTTAGTGGTCCCACCAGAATTAACCAAATGTGTAGCGCCCCAAATCCGGGTCTGCCCTATCACAGCACCAACCCGTACCCGAGACCTACTTATGGGCCCAATAGAACCTGATAAACACAATTTCCTGGGCAATTACAATGTAATTATCAGAGTGCATGACTAAAGAAGCATGGAATAAAAACTTTCCATATAATCAAAAGATCATCTGTACTATAATCTCCAAAACATGATATACATGTGAACAAAATACAACTAAGGCAACTAACCATTCACAATGTTCTTCCCAAAATATACAGATAAGTACAAACGATTCTCCCAAGAGTATAGGTCCAAAAATATTATTTACATCCCATATACAATTCCCAAGACAAAATACATCATCATAATAAGAACCCTCCTACGGGTAGAAATGGTAGCCCTCTAGTCTTTACTCAAGCTCACCCTCAATGCCTGCCCCAATACGCGGCTCACCAAGCGGATCTGAAAACAAATCCGGTAAAACAAAACACGCGTGAGACTTAAAGTCCCAGTAAGCAGCAAACATGCATGCATAGAAACAGTTTATGCAATTTTGTAACATCATGATAGTATTCACAAGTATAAGAAACCAAATGTAAACCAAAACATCTCAAACAGATATAAAGTGGAATTCCAAGTCAAATATCTCAATCAGGTAATTCATGAAATCAAATCAACCATTCCAAGTCAAATATCTAAATCAAATTAATGATCGCTGTCCAAGATTAAGGCCAAGCGGAGTAATTCAACACTGCCTACGAATCAAGGCCCAGTGGAGTACTTCTACACTACCGACGAAATCAAGGCCAAGTAGAGTACTTCTACACTGCCGACGCATCAAAGCCAAGTGGAATACTTCTGCGCTGCCCGATGAATCAAGGCCTAGTGGAGTACTTCTACGCTGCCCGATGAATCAAGGCTAAGCAGAGTACTTCTACACTGCCTCGGTTCATGAAATCCAAAGTCAATCAAAAAGAACATCGTAAAACCCTCAAAACACATTTTGGATGAGTGGAGTAGTCTTAGAATTCTCAAGTAAGTCATCCTACCAAAAATCAATGGATTCCGAGACAAAAAGTTTTGGACCTCAAAAATATTTTAAGTCTGGATAAAAACGTTGACTTTTCGGTGTAGAATTTTTCTAGATAGATCTACAAGGAGTTTAGGGCTCAAATTCTGGATTGTAGTCTATTGGAGGGTATACAAATCATCTAGAATTTTCTGGGCTTCTGAATCACTCGTTTAGATATCAAACTCAAAAAGTGGCCTTTTATGAAAATCGGGAAAACTGGAAAATTAGGCACAAACTGGAAAGTTGACTTTTTATTGGTTGGGAATTGGGCCTTGAGAGTATTTTTATTGGTTCCAAATGGGGGGTAAAACCTTATTTACATGTAAAGACTTAAGTAAATGGAGCAATAAATACACAGGACATTTACTTAAATGTCTTTCATGTAATAAGGGTGCTCTGCCGAAGGCTTGGGTTGTTTGGAAAAGGGTTGAGGAGAAAAAGGCTGAACAAATCAAGAAATAGGGTCCACGATTAGGTTGTGGATTAATCGTCCAGGGGCGATTAGCTTTAGTGTTCGGGCGTTGAGCTTTAAAGTTCGGGCGTTGAGGTTTAAAACAAAGGTAGCGCGCGCACGTTGAAGGTTTACGTTCCCGCGCTGAGGCAATACATAGGTTGACGCGCGCGCGTTGAGCTTTGACGCTCGCGCGCTGAGGTTATGGATTAATTGCCCACATTAATCCTGATTCGCGATTTAGGATAACAGAGACTTGTTTTTAGAGTTTTGACTCAGGATTAATCGTCAAATTTCAGGATTAATCGCAAGGTCGGGATTCTGAAACGTTTTGACTATTTTCAACACAAAACTCATAGAAATCCTTTCCAACATCAAAATGGTTGATCACAAAACATCCCAACACACTTAAAAACACCTTCTAAAACAAAGATTCATCTCAAATCTACATGAACACAAATCAAACACATGAAACCTCATTCAAGACACAAACCTCAAACCCTAATATAAAATATGATCAATAGAGTTGGAAGTCCATGGCAAATCATTAGAAAACTAACCAAGATCATCATACAATCAAAACCTACGAATTTTAGAAGCGAATAGCAACATGCAAGATCATTTCTTCAAGTAAATCAAACCCTAGAGAGAGAATACGAATTTTTGTAATTCATTTTGTTTTGAAGGGTTTGCTACTTACTTGTTAATGGAGAAGCACAACTTCTCTTCAAGTTCTCCTCTCCTTCTTCTTCTTTTTCTTCTTGCTCAAGCTTCCAAGTGAGCTCACAATCTTCCTCTCTTGATCTATACGTCCAAGACAAGAGAAATGGGTTTTCAAACCCTTAATTAGAAATTAGGGCATCCTTTTATATGCCCAAGTTTTGGGTCTTTCAAATCTGCCCCTAAACAAGGCTTTTATTCAACTAAAACCCTAGGGTGTACCTAAGGCATACCAGGGGTACCTTAGTGCTATTCGAGTGGGGTACCTTGGTATTAAGTGGGGTACCTTAGTGTTAAATGGGGTGTTTGCCTTAGCCACTTCAAAAGGCATGCTTTAGGAATGCTTGGGAGGTGTACCTCAGTTAACACAGAAGGGTACCTCAGTTATGTGAGGGGTACTTTAGTTATTTGAGGAGGTACCTTGATGTTTCAAGGGATTTACCTTAGTCATTCTAAGGAGTAAACTTTGAATAAGCTTAGGAGGGTGTACCTCAGTTATATTGAGGAGGGGTACCTTGATTATTGAGGGGTGTACTTTAGTTATACAGGGGGTACCTTTAGGAAATACAAGGAGGTGTACCCTTGGTAACATGAGGGGTGTACCTTAATAATATAAGAGGGTTACCTGAGTTATATAATGGGTGTACCTTAGCTACAAGAGGGGGTACCTTAGCTATATAAGGGGCTATACCTTAGGGAAAACAGTGGGGGTTACCTTACTTATATAGGGGTTACTTTAGTGAGACAAAGGGGGTACTTTGGCTATATAGGGGGTGTACCCTAGGTAAAACAGTGGGGGTACCTTACTTATATGAGTGGAGTAACTCTAGGAAATTCAAGGGGTGTACCTTAGGTAATATAGGGGATGTACCTTAGGTATGTTAGAGGTACTTTAGTTATATAAATGGGGTACCTCTAGCTGTATAAGGGAATGTACCTTAGCTAAACAAGGGGTACTTCAAGTAAGATAGTAGGGTACCTTAGTTAAAATAATGGGATGCCTTAGGCAATACAAGTTAGGTACCTTAGGTATAATTAGGAGGTACTTTAGGTATTTGAATGGAGTACCTTAGGCAAAACAGTGGGGTACCTTAGCCAATATGAGTGAGGTGCCTTAGGTAATATAAGGGGGTACTTTAGGTATACATGTGAGGTACCTTAGGCAATGCAAGGGAATACCTTAGGTAAACACAGGGGTACCTTAGGCAATTAAAGTAGGATATCTTAGGTGAAACACAGAGGTACCTTAGGCAATTAAAGTAGGGTACCTTAGGGATACAAGTGGGGTACCTTAGGTATAATTGAGGGATACTTTAAGTAATACTTGGGTGGTACCTTGGGAAATACTTGAGCATACCTTGGGCACACGATGAGGGTACCTTAGGAAATACATGGGTGTACCTTGGGTATAGAAGTAGGGTACCTGGGGTATACTTGAGAAGTTATTTGGGTATTCTTAAGAGTTACTTTGAGTATTCTTAGGGGATAATTTGGGTACACTTGGAAGGTACCTTGGGTACTCTTAGGAGTTACTTTAAGTATTCTTGGGAGTATTTTGGGGTATACATGGGTATACACTAGTGTTATCCGGGAGGGTACCTGGGGTAAACTTTAGGGTACCATGGGTATACTTGGGAATTACTCTAGGTACACATAAGTCCAATTTTTCAGAATTTGATTTCCAATTCATTTAAGCTAATTGGAGAGTATCTTAGACAATTGGAATTGAGAAATAACATTGATTAAACTTACCTTAATAACTTTCATATCGTTCAATTGATTTCTCTAAATCCTCAAGAATAATCCACATCTACCTCATCTTCATAACACAAGTACTTAATTAGTCTAATAATCACACTTTAGATAATTAATCTTACTAATTAAATTATAATCTGGGTCGGGGTTTTACAAAATGTGCATACTGGAATAGGAATCGGGTGAGTGAGAGACCAAAGTTGACTCAAACCAGGGAAACCTATGGGACCCGTCATTTGACGGAGTGGACTGGGGTGTCTACAGACTTCCCCAGACCGCAATCGAGAACGTACTTAGAATCTCAAAGCCGCAGATCGCCTAATAGAAAAATCTAGGCACCCCGGTGTCTGCCTGCACCCCATCAGGCAGTGGCGACTCCAATTTCCCATTTTTACCCAGTGCGACACCGAAGTCAGGTGCGCACACCCCTTACCCATCTCTGGATTTTATTTTTAAGTGGAGTTATTTTTACTCTAGATTTTCCTTTTTGCTTATTGTGATGATTTTGGTGTCCATTCACACCTAAAATTGAATGGTGGCGACTCTCCCATTTTTGTTGAGCCCGTGTGATGATGAAGGGAATCATCTAGGTGATTTTCCATGTTTTACAACTGGCGACTCTGCTAGGGACTTGTAGATTTAAGTCATTTTGTGTATTTGTTCATGATTTATTTTGATTCTTGAATGCTTGCTATTTTGTTTACTTCATTTGAGTATGTTTGATGTATTTTAAAACTGATTTATAAGATATAGCATGTATGCATTGTTCAGTTGTGGCTAGAAACATGTTTATGGGGAATTCACCTTTGTGGTATTTTATGAGAACATACTTTAATTTGGGTTGCAATACCATGTTTGATCAAGAAAAATTATGAGCATGAAATCTGGAAATTTAGTGTAGTTTTGGGAGTTTTCAAGCATGTTTCCCCTAACAAAACACTTCTTGTACCATATTATTAGGTGCTGTATTTTTAGGCTTTTAATTTGGGGCATAAATGATGCACTTTGAGTATGGAAAAAAGAGCATGAAATCTGGAAATTTAAGTGATGTTTTTGGGGTTCAAGCATGCTTTCATGGTTTAATTGTTGTTTGTACAATATGATAACATGCTTGTATGCTACTTTTTGGGTATGTAATAATTATGTGCATATTTAGGTGTTTCACTATTTTGTTGGCTTGTGTTTTACTTCCAATATGATGTTGTATATGCCTTGGCTTGAAATTGTATGCATGGCTACGAAAAGAGTAGCAAGGGGCTGGGACGTTGTGAATGCATCTTTAATTTCAAATACACTTGAGCACTTTAAACTTTTTGGATAGCCTACCATTACCTATAGGAGGTTGAACCCGAATGTGTATAGCTTGGCGCACCAAGGTCGATACTTCGGAAAGCGAAAGTGAAAACATTTACCTTAGAATTTGAGTCAATGATGTGATGACAATGGGATCTGTGATTCGATTCTGGGCATCACTAGACTTGAGTTCTAAGTTGTCAATTAAGCTAAAACCCAAAAACCATACGCTTGAAGCTGGAGAAACACGTTTTCAGCTAAAGTAAACAATTACGTTTGGAGAATTGGGTGTAATTGTGGGAAGGCCGTTTGCATGTTTCACAGGCCAAGGCATAATATGAATACCATTTTGAAGGTAACACAAAGTGGCAAGGTAAAACCATGTTTCTTTAATGTCATGTAAATTAAAAGCCATGGTGTCCATATGGTTGGGATGAAATTTTTCACAAAAATGTTTGTAGCCTAAGGTTGGTGTAACCCATAAGAAGAGTCTCTAACTCTACTTAGGAGTCATCCTACCCAAAGTCCACGTAGGAGGCAACCAAGAGTACAAAATCCATGAATTGGTATATAACTTTGAAGGGTACAAATACCCTCATGAATTTGTGCATTTTTGCGAGTATGGTGCAAGTCCAATTGGAGACTATTTTTAGAGGCCAAGTCAAGGTGAACGTTAAGTGGGAATGAAAATAATATGATCTAGTGAAAAAATGAGTCAAAAAGGGCCATTTCGGCATTAACCAACAATTCAGGTCGGTTAAGCAACATAATGTCCCTATCCGACATATATCATTGGTAACAAAGGCTTATGTATGTATCCAATCAATTACATCGGATACAATAAAGCATAGCTTTATCCGACTTGATATGTCGAATACAGCCCGAAAACTTGCAAATTGGTTTTTCATCCCAATTTTTTAGAATAAAGTGCCTAAAACAATGTGAATAATCTTTAGGCACCCCAAGGAGAGTATGAAAAGATGATTCAAGTGTTCAAAAAAAAAAATTTTTTTTAAGGAATTAACCTAATTTGGAAACACAAATCTACCCTTTCCCTCAAGATACATTAAAGGGGCCAAGGTGTCATATTTCTTGATACCAATTCACATCAAGCATATTTCAATCAAACTTTTGAACTTGAAAACTGAGGAAATTCAGCAAATCAAAAAAATTGAAAAAAAAACCTTTGGTTGGTCACGAGTACCAATCAAATCAAAACTTTGTGGGACACTTGGGAGCCCTAGAATGTTCCACAAAAAAACAAAAACCTTTGGTTGGTCACTAGTACCAATCAAACCAAAAATTTGTGGGACATTTGGAAACCCTAGAATATTCCAAAAAACCTTTGGTTGGTTATGAGTACCAATCAAATCAAAACTTTGTGGGACCTTTGGAAGCCCTAGAATATTCCAAAGAAACCTTTGGTTGGTCACGAGTACCAATCAAATCAAAACTTTGTGGGACCTTTGGAAGCCCTAGAATATTCCAAAAAAACCTTTGGTTGGTCACGAGTACCAATCAAATCAAAATTTTGTGGGACATTTGGAAGCCCTAGAATATTCCATAAAACCTTTGGTTGGTCACGAGTATCAATCAAATCAAAATCTTGTGGGACACTTGGAAGCCCTAGAATATTCCAAAAAACCTTTGTTTGGTCACGAGTACCAATCAAGTCAAAAATTTGTGGGACACTTGGAAGCTCTAGAATATTCCAAAAAACCTTTGTTTGGTCACGAGTACCAATCAAATCAAAAATTTGTGGGACACTTGGAAGCCCTAGAATATTCCAAGAAACCTTTGTTTGGTCACGAGTATCAATCAAATCAAAATCTTGTGGGAACTTTGGAAGCCCTAAAATATTCCAACAAAAAAATAGAATATTCCAAAAAACCTTTGGTTGGTCACCAGTATCAATCAAAAACGGAAGTTGCCTCCGGAATTGGCGTGATTCTAACTTCACCAACTGGTGAAAAGCTTGAATATACATTTCAGCTCGAGGAACAATCTACAAATAATCAAGCGGAATTCGAAGCCATGATTATAGGATTGGAAATCTTATGGGAAATAGGTGCTCTTGCTGTTAATATTGTAGGGGATTCTCAACTGGTTCTAAAACAAATTGAGGGTCTATATAGCTGCAATAGCGAAGCATTGATGCCTTTGTTGAAGAAGGCGAGGTTTCTGGGCGAACAATTTAATAGAATTGAATTTGAATATCAGCCAAGGAATGAAAATTATGAAGCCAATGAACTCGCCCAGATCGCGTCTGGACTCAAATTATACGATCCAACTAGAACAGTGACTGTACAGTCTCTTCCCAACGCCGTAAAAAGACAATTTTTGGTGGATTCTCATGCATGTTTTAACCAGACAATACAATTAGATTGGAGGAATGAAATCTGGCAGTATCTTAAAGATCCTACTACAAAGGTGAGCAGAGTGATTAAAAGAAAAGCTACCAGTTATTTCGTTTTGGGCGATGAACTATATAAAAAGGGCTTCGACGACATTTTACTCAGAGGTGTTGGTCCCATAGAAGCCATAGTAGTCATGGCCGAAATACACGAAGGAATTTGTGGTGCACACAAAGCCGGAATTAAGATGCGATGGTTATTGCGATGGCATGGTTATTATTGGCCTACAATTTTGAAATATTGCCAAGCATTTGCCACCGGGTGTTAGGAGTGCCAAAAACACGGACCTACTCAAAGGGTGCCGGCGATAGATTTACAACCAATAGTCAAGCCATGGCCCTTCAAAGGATGGGCGATGGTCCTAATAGGGAAGGTATACCCTCCTTCATCTGGGCTACATAATTTTATCGTAGTTGCTACCGATTATTTCACTAAATGGGTGGAAGCTAAACCTTCGAAAAAAGTGGAACAATCGAATGTGATCGAGTTCATCAGAGAACAGATAATCCATAGATACGGTATCCCAGAAACTATCACGACCGATTCTGGCACTGTTTTTATAGGAAAAACAATGACCGAATTTGCCAAAACATATGGCATAAAACTGATTCAATCAACTCCTTATTATGCACATGCCAATGGGCAGGCGAAGGCAACCAACAAGGTATTAAAAAACATTTTGAGGAAAATTATTGAAGACAAACCAAGAAATTGGCATAAGCTTTTATTTGAAGCCCTATGGGCATATCAGACATCTTACAAAACATCTATCGGAACCACTCCTTTTGCCCTCACTTTTGGCTATGAAGTAGTCATTCCAGTGGAAGTTACGGTCAAATCCTCAAGGGTTGCTCTCCAAAATAATTTTACTCCCAAGGAATACACAGAGGCCATGTTGACCGAGCTTGAAGCCTTGGAGGAGATGAGGAGGTTAGCTCTAGACCGGCAGATGGCACTCAAACAAAGAGTCGCTAGATCCTATAACCGCCGAGTTAAACATAAGTTATTCGCCCAATGAGACCTTGTTTGGAAAACACTTCTGCCTATAGGAAAGAAGGATTTTCCATATGGAAAATGGTCACCCACATGGGAAGTACCATTACGAGTCAGCAAAGTTTTGCCCAGGGGGGCATACCACATACAGTCACTGGGTGGCCAGGAAGAGAAGGTGATTAACGGCTAGTTTTTGAAGCGGTATTTTCCCACTCTATGGGAAAGCCGCAATATCAGTTATTTCATCTACCATACAAAGGAAACCAGGGGCTTTAGAAGAAACTTTGAAAGGAGGATGAGTGAAATGTTCGAGATTAAAAAAGAAATGGAAACATTCAGAAAAAGAGCACTCAACAGGGGTCGCCTTCAAACAGGAGTAACCACAAAATTCGGAGGCTAAAGGACGCTCAACAAGAGTAAAAAACTTGGTCGGAAAATAGTGGTAAATCCAGAATTGCAGAAACCATAAAGGACCCCCAGGATTCTGGAGGTTGCTATGGACTAATTCTTGAAGCGAGCGATATAAAACCGATAGGAAGTAAGGAGCAAGGGCGACCTCGCAATCCCCCATAATAAGCTTGACCAGTGGGGTATACTCTTTGGTAACTACTTCGGCTTTGGGACAGAAGACGAAGTTGCAAAAGAAATAAAGAAGGAAATAGAAATGTTCCACATCAGTATTAAAAGGTGGAGATTGGAATTGTTCGCAATCCTTAATATAGGATCGGTAAAAGCTCCGTATCTTCTTCGCTGTTGGAGGTACATCCTCTTTCTTCTCCAGTGATGCCTTTTCCTTCTTCTGAGGCTTTGTTCCCTTCTTTAGAGTTTTCGTACCTTTCTTGGGAGGCTGTTTCTTTTTCTTCAGAGATACCTTTGTTTCTCTTCCTCCTCTTGCAACGGCAAATATTCAAAAATGCCGAGATCCGGCATACTAAGCCTGATTTCTTTACCGGTCGCCAAAAAGCCAGTAATAAAATAAACGTCCATGACTGTGGCAGTCATCAGCCCACACGGAAAGTTGAAAGTATTGGTTTGGGCATTCCAAAACAAACTAAGTGCGTAGAGAAGGTCACGATGAAGGGGAATGTGATGACAAGAAAATTGAATCATGTCGTAAATACTAGCTTTGCGCTAGTTAAGGGCAAAGCGCTTCTTCATTTGGCCGACCCAAGCCACCCATTCAGAATGAACGATCGACCAACTTCGGCAATGAAAGGATTTGCTAAGGTTTTTACCATGGGTAAGAAGCAAATGACCCCTCACTTTGGCAGTCGATACACCTAGAGGAGCATCACTAGAGTCAAGGAAAGGACCGATAGATATCGAGTTATCGGAAGAATCGACCGGAAAATTATAAGGTAGAATGTTACCCGCCATGGAAGAAGAAGGAAAGAAAATAGTTGAAAGAGACAAGGAAAGTGAAAATTACCAGGGTTAGTTTTTATAAACAAGCCGGAAGACGAAACCGAAAAGATCTCATCATTTCGATCGTGGGAAAGTGGTGAAATGACGACGAACCTTCCGTATCAAGCAATGGACAGAAAATGTTTCGAAAAACTAAAAATACTTACTCATCACACTGGCCGATGACGGTGTAATTAGTAAGTAGGGGGGCAATGTTTACACCCTATACAGACCAACAAATAAGAAAAGGTCACGTGGTATCCACATGGCCTGACTCTATCAGATAGGCAACGTCAGCATACACGTAGGCCAGATACTCAGCCAGAGCCACGTAATCACATACGACAAATGTCTTCATATTTTTAAGAGACCACGTCGCCATCAGCAGAAAATAGATAGTTATAGAGTGGGCGACTACATGCAAAGAAGTTAGTCGTTTATGATCGTGGCTAGGAAGTGGCTTCTCATGGACAGAAGACGGCAGATAAATAACTTCCTCGAAGATCGTGCAAAAGTGGGACGTTAAGCAACCGTAAGGAATGGCTATAAAAGGCACAAGTTCGAAGATCTCGAAGACAACCTCCACTAAAAAACTGCAACCGGTTATCATAATGTTAATTTGATCATCCGTGATCTTTATCCCCTCTTCTACACCCCAAACTGTAGCAAGAAGGATAAATTAGGACTTCTTTCACTGCGTCCAGTCACAGTGACACCTTAGACCCCTGTTTACTCCGATTGACGTCAGAAACCTGCCACTAGCAAGTAAGTTGAGGCCACCCTTGACTCGCAGTTCTGTACCCCGATTACGAATACAGAATCCCGAGCAGCCGGTCCCGAGATTGACTTTGATCAAGCCAGGTAACTTGCGTACTTTCGGTTAAATAGCAATCCTAGGTGAACCCCCAAATTGGCTTTGTTAGCAGCCGCCCCCTTCCACCTGTTCTTATACTCAAATTACGGATATAAGACCAAGATAGGCCGGTCTTGCAAGCTTTATCATTTTTCTTTTTGTTTTTATTTCCTTATGGGGATTATCTGTTGTAACTTACGGCCATCGGCTGATTTTATAATAAAGTGCTATGCCATCAACTGCTTTGACTTTTAAACACATATAAGAACCCCAAACGAAGACCGAACCCCTAGTCTTCATTCTATCGCTTAACCGGTTTTATTACAGGTGACTTGCAATACTGCTAAACCGACTCTAGTTTAGATGCAAAACAAGTGCCCGGGGTCAAGACCTGACCCGAAATCTTTGTATCAATCGATACTGGCACGCCCGTATAGAGACACATCATCAACATCGCCACGTGTCCATACCGGCCCAATTTCGGAGGAACAAAAACTCTTGATAATACATGTGCATTAGGTTTTGTCATGTGTGTAATTATCGTCCAATTATATAATATTTGTAATCAAATTAAAAGTTTATTATAAGTGAGCCCTTTATTAGACTAAAAAGTTTATTTTGATTTTAAACATAATATATGATTGAGGGTAGAACTCACTGAATTTTTTATTATGTTGACATGGATGACTTTCCCCGGTTTTTTTGAAATGGATTCAAATTATCTATGGCTAAGCCGCACAGATACTCGACCTAGCCCACAACTGTTTGCTATTTCAATAAGTAGCTAGTTTTTTAAGCCAAGGCAAGAGGATTTATTAACATCATATACTCTAGAGGTTAACTTCCTCAACAAAGTATTTCCGAAACCTCCGTGGTTCATATCACCTGTGCTTGATCAAATTAATCAGCTCTTCGGTTGGTTTGGAAGTGTGCAAATTCTCCATACATTCAGGGAAGGGAATATGATAGCCGACTATTTAGCCAACTTTGCTAATGATAATTATTCATGTACATGGATATCTAAGCTCCCCTCTTTTCTATTCATTGTGCTTTTTGATGAAGCAAGGGGGCTGACTAATGTACGTTTAATACATAATTAATAAGAGAGGTTGCTGTTTCTTTACCAAAAAAAAATAAATAAATAAGTAGCTAGTTGCAATTAAAAAAAAAAAACCTTTCAAGTTTTAACGAGAGAGAGAGAAACAAGCTTGCTGACCTGACAATCATATGTAGAAAAAGGAGAGGCGCCAAGTGTCCTTGTGGATCCCAACGGCAAGGGCAAGGTTAAATCTCTGCCACATTTTTCAAATAAAATATTAGTATTTAAAAAAAATTTCCTCAACTCGTCCTCTTCAAATAAAAGAGATTTGAAGTTGCTGAACTCTTTGTCTTCAACTCAACAAGCATTAAACCGGAAGAAAAAGGACATTTGTTTCAATCTTCACCCGTTAATTCTTAAACAAACATGGAAGTATATGCTGGTGGTTCTTGAAAAAGTTGTGTGAAGATTATTTTAACAAAAACAGACTGTCTAAATGCATTCACTTAGTGGGAAAAAGGGTATTTGTTGCTGTCGTTTCTAAACAAGTTCTGTTTATGCAGTATATGACTGCTTATGCCTGTGAGTGGTGTTGCCTTTTTTTGAGCTGATAATCTCTCCTCATCTCAACTTTTATCTTATTTCTTATTGTATCTTATTTGAATGGGTCTCTTCGATTTTGTTGAATACAAGAGGTTGCAAATTTTTTTAAGATGCAACGCAAGATTTGTTTGAAGTAGACGAGTTGGGGATTTTTTTTTTTTTTTATTTTTAAATATACTCATGTTTTATTTGAAAACGTCATTGAGATTTAACGTTGCCATTGGCGTTCGGATCCACAAGGACACTTGGCGTCTTCTACTCAATGCAGTAAAAACGTAGTAGAAAATTTCGGAGCTCGACAACCTGTTACCAACACAAAATTAAAACAAAATTCCATTTTTTTTTTAAGATCAATCATAACAAAATCTAATAATCCAGAAACCATGGAGAGGGATGTTTATCAGCAAAGTGAAAGCAAGACCCTCGAAAACTTTTTGAACTAACTGGTCATTACTCACTGACAACGCATTGCACGGCTGTGTTCGCCTGAGCCACCACCATTCAAACATGGGTGGCCTCTGCGGGTTTGAAAAAACTTGGGTGCAAGTACATTTATATATGCAGAAGAAGGAGGTGGTGGAGAAGGACAGAGAGAATCCTCAAAGTTTAATTCAGAACACAGCTTGTAGATGTTTTATTCTCCTAAGAAAAAACCCTGTAATTCCTCTCATTCCAAATGTGCCAAAAACAGTCAAGAAAAAAGGTCCATAAAGGATACTCAAATATCTCCCCTAATTTCACAAAGCTACTGAAGTATCCGGCATCACCTGCATCGTGTTAATCGAGGACAGCAATTGACCCAAAATGCCTCTAGCTAATCATCCTACAATGCATAAAAATATGATCTGTAGTTCTATCATAACACACACATGCAAACGTCAGGGGACAGAGCAACCCACTTCTTCCTATTTTTCAAGTGATTAGCTGTACTGATTTTGCTCAAAAGTTCAGTCCACACAAGCACCTTAATTTTAGGACACTGGCTTTTTAATAAGCTTCTCAAGGAAAAGGAAGCAGAGTTGTCATCATGGCATACAGTGGACATCATACCATCATCACCGGACCACTACCACCACAACCACCACAATCACATTGCTTTTACCACCACCACCACCACCACCACCACCACCACTACCACTATCATATACAGCACTACCATTATACAATTATAGCTAGCATTATTGCTATCATTATAACTTGTTTTTAAATCATTACCATTAGACTTACCAAATGTATTTTTTATTGATTTTTAAAACTATAACAGATTTTAACTAACTGTCACGAAACGGGTTTTATCTTAATTTTTTTTCTCCTTTCAAATTGTTTTACAGAAATCCTTACCAAACAGCCTGTAATAGATACAACACATAAATACAAACATGCATTCAAATATTGGCCGATACAAGTCATACTGACTGGTACAAATTGGTATGTGCAACTCGCAGGCCCATAATAACATGAATATTGTATATTTATTGTAAATATTCACCATTACCAGAACTGAGATTTTAAACCTTGAATATAATAGCAACATAAAAGACATCAAAACCTTAACAGAGCATGCAAGTGAGATGTATACAACAAAAGGCTGTGCAATCACAAAATATCTCCTACAAATTTTAATGTTTTACTGTAACATTTTCCCTTTTTTAATGTTAGGGAGAAATGGGTTTACCTTACCATCTCTCCAGCAGGCTTTTTGAACTTGATTCACAGATCTTTCAAATAACTGGTGCTAAATATAGCCACTACCATTCCTCAGCCTTAGAAACTTTAAAAATTGGTAAATACTGGAAATTTTTGCTTGGTTGTACCTGAAGACAAAATTGAGAAAAATATAAGGAAAAACAGCAGTTTAACCTGTCATTGGTACCAAAATCCAGGTATACACTAAAAATATCAAGAAAATGTATATGTTTAAACAACAAAATAAACATCATCAATGTAATCCTCACGTAAATCCTTTCATCAAACCAAATTTCACCACAAACTTCTGATGATTACAGTCCAGCATTTCACTTAAGGTACAAGCTATATTTCTCTGTTTCAATAGTCTCTGTCTCAACTCCAATCTCTTCTTCAATCCATACCGAAAGAAGTCAGGGTAACCAGCAGCTTCATCAATATCCCTCTTCATAACCTCTATCAAGAATCTGATCCTTGGTTCCAATGAATTCTTGACACTCTTGATCAGAACAAGAGGGTATCCAGCCACCAACGCTGCAATTTGACCATCTCCAAACCCGCAGCTCTTCAGATAATTGAAGTTGGGTCTGAGAATCTTGTCAACATCTCTACACAAAACTTCAGGGAAGTTCATCACCACTTTTTGAAGATCCAATGCTGTGAGACCTACTGACTTAAGAAATTCAGACGTTGGACGGAGTCTTTTATCAACACTATAGCCCATGATAAATGGGTTCTTCACCAAGACCTTACCAATCATCCCTTCCTCAGTCAAGCCAAGGCCAACAAGAAAATCTACAATTGGTGTAAGCTTTGATTCAATGCTGTAGCTGATGAGCCTCGGATTCAGTAATAGCAACTTACCTACTTGCTTTTCAGGAACCCCAAATGCCTGGAAGAATCCTAGTAGGGGACAAAGTTTCTCTTCCACACTATGAGAAAGTATGGGGGGAAATTTGGTAATGGCCAAAATCACCTCTTTAGGTTTTGTTCCAAAGGTTGCAAGAAACTGAACCATAGGCACAAGCTTCTCATTCAGGCCTAGGGTAAGGATCCTTGGGCACCTTGAAACAACAGAAGGAAGCTTCCTCTCTTGAATTCCAATGCTTTTTAAGTAATCCCAGTTCTCCAAAGCCTTTTCTCGTTTTGCATCCTTCAAATGCTTGCATCTTCTGAACATTTCGCAAATGTTCCTATCGTCAAAACCCCTTTCTCTGAAGAAGCCAACAACACTAACGTTCTGAATGCTGCTGATTTCCATGATTCCTGAGAAGATTTGTGGTATAACTCAGCTACATTTCAGATTGTGGATTTAAAAGCTAACATGTGTTTTCTTGTGCAGCAGGAAACAAATATCAAATATGCATTCCCAATGCCAGCCAAGATACTTGTATAATAAGCATTGTTTTTTTTCCCTCCCTCTGATGTGTGAAAGAAAAATAAGTAACGAATTTTCCTGGTTTCAAGTACGTTTAGCCTGAACAGAATAAATTAATTTTTATTTTAGTAAAAGGCATGTGGGCCTCACTACAACTAATAGTCCCAAAACAATTTAATAACTTAAATCTCTTGCAATTGAAATCTAGGCAAGCCATGGTTTTTCATTAAGGTAAACACATAAATAAGCAAGACTGCAACGCTGAAAGATTTGGACCATCCAAGGTCCTGCTGGAACTGAAAAGAAAGGTTTTCCTTATACAGTTCTCCAAGGTGACCCTTGTTAAGGAGACCAAAAAGGGAGTGTCTTTGATAAAATACTGCCCCAAAAAACCAGAAACTTGCAAGCTGAAAAGTAAACTGCTGCATTCAGGACATTTTTTGACGAAAGTCATTAGTATATTAATTAGTAATAGGGTAGTACAAAAAGAGTTACACATAGCAAGTAGAAATCGACATATAAAACATAACAACCCATAAAAAATAACAGAAGATCTATCTTCCCCACCCCCCTCTCCTCTCTCTTGCTAGTCCGTCCGCCACTTCATTGGCTGATTTTGGCATGTGGTGGAATGAGGGATTCAACCCACTAGCTAAGACCTAGGCCAACCGAACAAGTTACACATGAGACCAATTACTATAACCCCCTTTGGTCATCCATGAAATCACTGTGGAGGAGTCCCCCTCAACCACCAAATTAGTAAAGCCTTTTGCTTTTGCTTCCTTTAATCCAAAAACCATGGCCTCAAGTTCTGCCCTCGTGGAAGTAGCTGCACCAATAGGACCCGAAAATGCATGAAGCACTGTACCTTGAGCGACCCCAAAAACTCCCCCCTATACCGGAAGGACCAGGGTTCCCTCTACTGCTGCCATCAAAGTTAAGCTTGATCCACCCAGTACCAGGTGGCTCCCAAGCCACCAACATCCTTGTGGCACATGGTATAGCATCCGGAGTGTCCACCCAATGATGAATAATACTGGGTGGATCAAGCTTAACTTAGAAACCAGGACATTGATCTGGTTTTTCATATATAGTTCAGGCCTCAATACAAATCCATTTATTTATCTGCAGTACGAACTCCATAATGTGTAAATAAAATATTGAAAAATAGATGTCAGCTCCATAAAGGTCCTTCCATTGCATCGAAGGACCTTTTAGAAACCAGATTTATTTCAATTTTTTGGTTGTACATATAGATTATTTTGATTTTTGTAGGATTCTGCTTATTAAGGCATTTCTTCGCACAACTTTTGTTCAGAAAAAAAGTCATATCATCATATATCTAACATTTGAAGAAAGTGTTAACAATAAAAAGAGAGAAAAAATAAATAAAAAAAGAAAGAAAAATGGAGCAACTGGTTTTTTTCCTTTTTTTTTTTTTTGGGCCTATAATATCATGAACTGTTTTTCAAGTAAAGATAATTATATTGGTCACCTATCTAGTAGGGCAGTTGTTTCAAGAAGTCTGTGTATAAAATTTTAGCGTTACAGTTTGGAGTTTATTCAAGAATTGATCTGTGCTACTTTCTACACGGATAAGTCATCTTGAGCTCTTTTGGCACGAGCTGGAACTGTCATTTTTGAGTTGTTCTTGATGTTAGCTTAACTCTTTGATGTTTTCATAGATATAGTACTGGCAAAATTGTACTCACACACACACACACACACACACATATATATATATTTATTTATTTAACTTGTTTGAATGGTATATTAGATATTAAATAGCACATGAATTCATACATCAACAGCATTAGCATGCAAAATATCCAACAGAAACTGGAAGATAAAGTCAACATATATTTTTCCCATTTGAGCACTAGTTGTAGTAGATTCGATAGACATGACAATAGAAGCTCGAGATCATCTAGATCTCACATAGAACTACCAATATTAGGTACACAATCTTAGACGATATAAAACTTAAGCCTTTTTCTGATACTACTACTTTATGAAATTATAATAGAATAAGTAAGATTTCCCACATTTGTAGGTGTTTGCTTTTGCAAGAACAATAGTGAGAAACGTAAGCTCTACGCAAAGCGCGTGCATGGGTTGGTGTGGATTTTAAAGATTGAAATCCCTGACTTCCATTTTCGTAAAAATCAGCTCAATTTGGCATAAAAGGCTTCATCTTCTGATACAAAGTGCATCTCTTCCAGATCTACCACGCAAAAATCCTTATCTAGGCTACCTTTCCTTCTCTTCTACAGCCCTCTCTTTCATTCATGTGATAGGATTGTTTAGCTTTTTAAGATCTCTTCATCAAATTTTTTTTAGTGAACTACTATATTTCAACTTTGATTAAGCATTCCTTTTTTTTTTGAGTTGGGGGGGGTGTGGGGGGCGTTGTGGGGGTTTTGGGGGAGGTGGTGGTGTGCAGAGGAGAGGGAGACTTTGCCATTGTTCTGTTCCAAAACCAAAACCAAAGAAAAAGTCCTCATTCTGTTTAGTCTATATTTTTTCCCCCATTTTTATAAATCCAAAAATCTTTTTAAGAGATCTGTAGAATAAAAATTTGTATAAAACTGTGATTTTGCTCGAATCTGTGTGACCTTATGATTTTTTTTTTCTTAATTCTTTTCAACATTTTGTAATATTTAAATAATAGTTAGTTGGCCTCAAATGCACTACTTATTTATTTGCTTTATTTACTCTTTTTTTTAATATATATATTTAACTGCAAAGACATTTTTTGGAGTGTTGTATAATCGATATTTCCACTCTACCAAAAAGAAAAATTTTATAAGATATACATTGGACCCATTGTGATGTATAGGCCAAAATGTTTTTGGCCTATACATCACAATCGTACAGCCTCAAAGACTCACGAATATAAAAATTCGTGAGTCTTTGAGGCTTCTTAGAGTGAATCTAGGTGCCAAGTGTACAGGCAACAATGGCTTATACTCGAAGCAACATAAAGTTTAAGAGTATACTCATTCAAGGATCTAAAGGTGTGAGAGCAAGACCAAAAAGAACCTAGATGGAGTAAAGCATAAAAGATTTGGATATTCATTATTTGTCTAAAGATGATTTGATAGATTGAGGTGGAAGAACAAATTTTTCATATTATCAACCCTAACTTACCTAAGAGAAAAACTGACGACCTCTCAACATTATCAAATATGCTAAAATACTTTACATGAATAAGAATCGTTAAATAAGGAGATAAAGCCTAAAACCAGATTTCAACATATCACAAAAACATCGAGCAGTAAATACACAAGATTGTAGAATTCCCTATAGATCCTGAACATGACCAATGATTTGCCAAAAAGAAGCCTATAAAATGAAGATTCATATATAAGCATTTCTGATAAGAACATCATGTATTAATACGCAAAACAAGGCATGGCAAATCTGCACAAATAGTAATGAGGATAAAAATAATCAGAACACGGGAAGATTTAACTATAAAAATCTGTAGCAAAGTATTCATCAAACATGTTCAACAGGTCAAACAAAAATGCATACTGGAAACATGGACGGGATAAATCAAATGGGGAATACCTGCCGAACTTGATTAAATTAAATGTCGTTAATAGATTAAAACTGAGCAATTTGTTGCTTCTGTTAAATCGATTAACACTGAGCAATTCGATTTTCCTTTAGTGGAAGAAACCCACCCAACTCTCTCTCTCTTTCTCTCTATCTCAGCTCCTCCTACTATTCTACCTACCGAATCGACACCAGAGCTCTCTCCAAGCTCTGTTTAACGTAAAAAGAAAAACCCCTTTCTTCATCGAGGTATCTTCCTGTCCTTTGCTCTCCGCTGCTCTCTTCTTCTCTCAGAGAAACCAACGAATAAGAGCTATGGCCCTCTCGCGGCTCTGCCACTGTTCTATCACACTCTCAGGCCAACCCCAAGAAGAACAGTTTGTTATACGCTCTCAGAGCTGAACCATATCCTTGTTTCTGATGACCACATCGACTTTTAAAGGCTGGGTCTCCTCTTGCAAATTTTATTTCTCTAGGGCAAAATTGAAAGAAATCATAGCAAATGTCCACATGGGCAAAATTTGGATTTTTTTTTTTGAAAAGTGGGCAAAATTTGGATGTTTATTAGTTCAGGACTCCGGATTTATTTGTATGTTATTCTCCCACTCCCTTAGGTTGTGTTTCGATAACCAAATTAAGTTAGAAAGTCTGTTGGGAAAGTGATATGCTAGAAAGTGATATTCTAGAAAGTGAAAGTTAACTTTCCTGAAAGGTGTTCAGATGCACCTAGAAAATGTATGAATAATTATGGAAAATCCTAATAGTGCTGTTTGGTTAATCAAGTTGAATGGGAAAAGTGATACATTTACCTATTTTACCCTTTTATTATACGAATGAGTAGTTTTGATGAAGAGGGTACATAAGGAATAAATTTTAGTCAATTCACTTTCCAGCAAAATCTGACCTTTTTACTCGGAAAATAAAGTTGGGCCTTTTGAGTGTTGAAAGGGATTTACTGAATTTATTTTCAGTGGGGCCTACACTTTCCGGCTAACCAAACACACGATTTAAACATTAAAGCTTGTTTTCTTATAAAATCCGAATAAATCTAGCTATCTAAATGCAGCCTTAGAGAAAGAAATAGGGTTGCAGATTTATTGGCAAATTTTGCCCCTGATAGCTTCTTTTGTGCATGGATTCGGTCTGTCCCTTTTTTTGATTAGTTCGGATTTTATAAAAAAAAATAATATAGTCATTTTTTTTTTAATATCAAAGTAGAAGCAGAGAATAGGAGTAAGGATGGCAATGGGATGGTTTAAATAGGTAACCTACCCGCCCCATCCCTGACCCAATAGGAGTGGGTTAGGGTTTAGGGGTGGGTTCGAGTTTACACCAATCCACACCCAACGCCAACCTTAGTATATTAAAATATTATTTTTATATATTTAAAATAGTATTTTAATATATACTTAATGGATAAATGTATTATTAATTGATACATAATATTTTTAAAAAGCCTTTTTTTTTTTGGCATCTTTTAATACAATTGGCTCAAATGTTTCCCGCCCCTTCCGGACCCAATAAAGTGGGTTAGGGTTTAGTGTTGGCTAAACCCCTTTTAAGGGCGAGTTTGGTTTCACCAAAAGCCACCCCATTCCCATCCCTAAATAGGAGTTCTTCTTTGATCCGTCCTTCACGGGATGGAATCGTTTGCCGCATGAAAATATGGCAGACGATACCGCCACAATGTGAACCGTGAGATGAGAGCATCTCATAGTTCACATTTTTCACATTTTTTTATGTGAAAAAACAGCTCACATTGAAAAATGTGAGCTGTGAGGGGGCGGTATCGTCTACCGCATCTTCATGCGGTAGAAGATTTCAGCCTGTCCTTCCCATATCAGTTCGTACAAGAAGATAAAGAAAGTATTAAGGCTCATGTTGCCATGTGTGTGCACATTCGTCGATCATGCCCCAACGAGTATCGATTGGATTCCAGTTTTGATTTTAGGGTTTGGTCCTACTTAGCTAATTTTGAAGTCAGCACTATCCAAATTTTCCTAAAAAGAAGGGTATATGCACCTGGATCAATTGATCTATATTTACATTTTTGGCTAAGTCATTTGGTTATGACCGCGAAAGTTCATAGAAAGGTAGGCTCCCTTGTGAGCTTGTGTTGCACACCTAATCAATTTGACTAACCTATTTCTAACCTAGCCAGCATGACTCTATTTGGATCAGTTTGGGCCTCATGGGCATAGCCCAATTCTTTTTATTTTTACTTTATTAATGCCAAGACAAAATGGTTCTCATTGGTTGACGCAGTAAAAGTTACGAAAACAAAGATTAATCTCCGCTAATCCTAGAAAACTGGAATCCACCAACAAATAACCTTGAATCCACAAGGAAGATGAGAGAGAAACTCTATAGTTCTTTAAAAAAATAATAATGTCCAAAAAAATTTCGTGTACGACCTTTATCCCTTATTTATAGACCTTTGCCAAAATAAGATAAAAACCTACTAAAATTAGGACTCCTACTCATAATAAACAACTTAGAGTTAAAATCTAACTCTAAAACCTTTTAAAGACTCCTAATATAACTCAAATACCTAATACATTAAGAAGCAATAAGAAATTACAAAAATAACCCCAAATTAAATAAGAAAACAACTAAAAACAAACTCTAACAACTCCTAAAAGACTTAAAAAACAGCAACAACATTCCAACTCGTCAAGCTTTGTTCCTCTTGTTCATGTCTTGCTTCTCTAAATATTTCATGGCTAGATGTTCTACATCAGTCCCTTCCACTTCAGAAAAACTCGCCCTCGAGTTGATGTCGAGATAAATAGAACCATCCTGTGAATGATAGTCAAACAAATATGCAACATTGAAAGTCCTAGAAATACCCATGTCATCTGGCAAATCGATAACATAAACATTGCTATTGATCTTCTTCAACACTTGGTATGGACCATATTTCTTAGGCTTCAACTTGCTGTATGTACCGATAGGAAACCTCTCCTTTCATAAGAAAACCATCACCTCATCACCTACAGCAAACTCCTTGAACCTCCTATGCTTGTCTGCATTAAACTTGTTTTTAGCATTGGTTGCTTCTAACCTTTGCCTAACCTCCTCCTGAATTGACTGAACCTTCTCAGCCATGTTTTAAGCTGCTGTACTAACACTTGATGACTTGGGAAGAGAAACCAAATCTAATACATGGCATGGAGCCTTTACATACACCACAGAAAAAGGTGTCATACTTGTAGCACTAGATACCGAACTGTTGTATGCAAATTCAGCTTGTGGCAAAGCTTGATCCCACTGTTTCAGCTTATCCCCACAAATACAACGAATCAAATTCCCAAGTGTTCTGTTAACCACTTCCGTCTGCTCATCAGTCTGTGGGTGTGCTGTGCTACTAAACTTTAAGGAAGTATCAAACATCTTCCATAGAGTAAGCCAAAAGTGGCTAAGAAATTTCGTATCCCTGTCAGATGTGATAGATTTGGGAACTCCATGGAGACGAACAATTTCACGAAAGAATAAATTAGCAATATGAGAAGCATCTAATGCCTTATGACAAGGAATAAAGTGTGCCATCTTGCTAAATCTATCAACTACTACAAACACCGAATCCACACCTCGCTGAGTACAAGGCAAACCATGCACAAAATCCATAGATAAATCCTCCCAAATAGATTATGAAATTGGTAAATGAGTGTACAAACCTGTATTATGCGCTTGCCCCTTCGATGTTTGACAGATATAACAGTTTCGAACATGATTTCTAGCTTCCTTCTTCAATTGTGGCTAATAATACCTCTACTCCAACAAGGCTATAGTCTTATCACGACCAAAGTGCCCACTAAGGCCACTACCATGAAAGTCACGAACTAGTTTCTCACGCAAAGAAACCCAAGGAATACACAATCGATTCCCACGAAATAAGAAGCCATCCAACACAAAGAAATCATCCAAAGACTTGTGCGCCATACACTTTTGCCAAATTTCTACAAAATCATCATTAGTAACATAAAGTTCTTTCAAAGAATCAAACCCAACTACCTCATGTTGCATGGTGACCAGCAAGCTAACTCTCCTACTTAGAGCATTTGCAACCCGGTTAAGAACTCCTGATTTATAACAAATCACAAACAGAAATTTTTGCAAATATGCGAACCACCTAGCATGCATACTAGTCAAGTGCTTCTGACCATTTAAGAACTTCAAAACTTGATGATCAAAATAAAGAATAAACTCACGCTGTACAAGATAGTGTTCCCAATGCTTCAAAGCACGAACAATAGCATATAACTCTTGGTCATAGGTAGATCACTTCTGTCTTGCATCACTGAGTTTCTCACTAAAATAAGCAACCAGTCTTCCTTCTTGGGACAAAACATGCATCAACCTTCCCCAACGCCTACTTCACATGCATCAACCTCAACTTCAAATAATTTTTCAAAACATGGTAAGACCAATACAAGGGCGTTGCATAATTTTTCCTTGATCAAGGAAAAACTATCATCTTGTTCTAGACACCAATTAAACTTCCCCTTCTTTAAACATTCAGTAATTGGAGCCATAATAGAACTAAAATTTCTGATGAATCTAAGATAAAATGTAGCAAAACCATGAAAACTAAGTACCTCGGTGATAGTCTTAGGTGTAGGCCAATCTCGGATATCTCGTATCTTGTCATCATCAACATGTATGTCATTTGAACTCACCACATAACCCAAAAATAGCAACTTATCAGTCATGAATATACACTTTTTCAAATTGATAAACAACTTGTTTTGCCTCAAGACCTCCAATACTTGACGCAAATGTACAAGGTGATCCCCATGTGACTTGCTGTATATCAAGATATCATCAAAGTAAACAACCACAAACTTGCCAATAAAGGTTCGTAGTACCTGATTCATCACCCTCATAAAAGTGCTAGGGGCATTCGACAGCCCGAATGGCATGACCAACCATTCTAATAAACCATCCTTGGTCTTAAATGTAGTCTTCCACTCATCTCCAGGACGAATCCGGATTTGATGATAACCACTCCTCAAATCAATTTTAGAAAAAATAGAACCAAATAACATATTCAACATATTATCAAGACGTGGAATGGGAAATTTGTACCTTATAGTGATCTTGTTGATGGCCATGCTATCAACAAACATACGCCAACTCCCATCCTTCTTGGGAGTTAATAGAGCGGGAACTACACATGGGCTCACGCTCTCACGAAGGAAACCCTTCTGTAATAATTCTTCCACTTTCACACGTAGAATATCATTCTCCTAGAGGCTCATGCGATAATGTAGAAGATTAGGCAAACTAACACTTGGTACCAAATCAATGTGATGTTGAATATCACGCAAAGGGGGTAATTCGTTGGGCAAATCATCTGCAACCAACTCACTAAACTCACATAAGTAGTCTTAAGACTCTCTACTAAGCAAGAGGCCTTTTAAGGCATAACACGGAACTAAATCCCCTGGGAATCCTAAAGTTAAGCGTGCATGGGTGGGAGCACTGCTAGGATGGGTGACCCCTGGGAAGTTTTCTCGTGTTATCCTTGAGAACAAATCCGTGAGGGGCCCATGGGCCCAGAGCGGACAATATCTTGCTGGTTATGGGTCTAGGGCGTTACAAATGGTATCAGAGCCTGCCCCGATCGAAAAGTGTGGGGCTTTTGCCCAACGCGAGGACGTGTTGTCCCATGGAGGGGAGTATGTGACATCCTGGTTGTCTGAGTGGGCGGCTATGATGTGGGCGGGGTGAGAGACCTGGGCAAGCTACCACAGTGGCGAGCTACCAGGCGAGGATGTGCATATGGTTAGGATCCCACAACGCTTGGGGATGCTATAAGTAGTCTTAAGACCCCCAAATTAGCAAGAGGCCTTTTAAGGAGCAACACGGGACTAAATCCCCTGGGAACCCTAAAGTTAAGCATGCTCGGTTGGGAGCACTGCTAGGATGGGTGACCCCTGGGAAGTTTTCTCGTGTTATCCTTAAGAACAAATCCGTGAAGGCTCGTGGGCCCAAAGCGGACAATATCTTGCTGGTTATGGATCTGGGGCGTTACAAATGGTATCAGAGCCTGCCCCGACCGGAAGGTGTGGGGGTTCGGCCCAATGCGAGGACGCGTTGTCCCATGGAGGGGAGTATGTGACATCCTGGCTGTCTGAGTAGGCGGGTGAATGGGTAATCTCACTGGGCGAGTTACCAGACGAGTATGTGCATATGGTTGGGATCCCACAACGCTTGGGGATGCTATAAGTAGTCTTAAGACCCCCAAATTAGCAAGAGGCCTTTTAAGGAGCAACACGGGACTAAATCCCCTGGGAACCCTAAAGTTAAGCGTGCTCGGTTAGGAGCACTGCTAGGATGGGTGACCCCTGAGAAGTTTTCTCGTGTTATCCTTGAGAACAAATCCGTGAGAGCCCGTGGGCCCAGAGCGGACAATATCTTGCTGGTTATGGATCTGGGGTGTTACAACATTTTTATATTAAGTTTTTATTTTTATTGATTTGGTGATTTTGTCTACATTAAGCGAGACGAGGTGTCTCTTTGATCAACACGGCAACCCGTCTCGCTTACAAAGAGAACTCGATTAGAAAGAAGTCAAATCTGACGGCGGGTCTTCTTTGATTTTGTTAGATACTTTGTTAAAACAATTCCGGCATAGTCATCTAATTTTTTGAAATTAAAAACCAACGATACTTTTGTAAAATAATTGAAAATGAGTTTCATTTTAAATGTGCTCAAAAGACTTCCTAACTTCATTAAAGGATAATTGACAAAAAAAATTGATTTATAAGTCATTTGAGGGTATTTTTGGAAGAATAAAATGACACTCATTCTCAATTATTTGAAAAAAGTATCACTAATTTCCAATTTTTGAGAATTAGGTGATTGAATCTAGATTGTTTTAAAAAAATATCACTAAAAATCAATTTCTTTCTATCAAGGCAAACAGGTCTTAGAGTTACGTGGCATGTGGAGAAAATCTTCCATAAAATTGGCTTATGGGTCTTGGAGTTACGTGGTGGCTTGCACAGGATTTCAAGAAAAGATGCATGTCACTAAAGGCAAAAGCTTTTGTAAAAGTTTTTTACCAGCTATAATCTACTCCAATAAAGGATTAATACCTATTGTCTTTCCGTCCAATAAAGGATTAATACCTATTTTCTTTCCGTAAACCATATTGAATTGTAATTATAAAAAAGGAAAAAGTTGGCAATTATCATTAAAGGTAATATAACTTCATTAACATTATACAATTAATTATCTTTTCCTTATTAATTTATAATTATCTTAATTATAAATTTATAATTAAATGATATTATAAATTAACTGTCAGTAAAATTTAATATAATTAATTATAATATCTTATCTTAATTAATTATAATAAATTTATATATTAATTAATTAAGTTATTATAATAATATAATTAAATATGTAATCTAAAATTAATTATCTTTTCCCTATTCAATTATTATCGTCTCAATAACTAATAAGTCCACTTCTTAGTTGAGAAGTGAGGTATGTGGCATATTGACTACTATATGTGATGCCCGTGCATCACACGGGCTGTTTGCTAATTGTTTTGTATTCGATTTCGATGGTATTTTTATAATACTTGTTATGAAAATTAATTTTTAGTGGTACTTTATCAAATTATTTAAGATTTAGTCGGCAAAGTTTTGAGTTTTAATTTTTAATGCATCTTTAACAAAATAATTAATTTTTAATTCCATTTCACTATTACAAATCAACTATTTCAAAAATGCCCTTACATCACTTATCCAAATGACTTAAGTCACTTTATTGACTTGTACAAGTTAATTTATTGACTTGTACAAGTCTAAAATGGCTTGTACAAGTCAATTTATTGCTTGTACAAGTCTCGGAAGTAAGTTGTATAAGGATATTTTTGGAAGAATTTAATCCGTGACATTGAAATGACACTAAAAATTAATTATTTTGATAAAAATGTATTAAAAGTTAAAACTCAAAACTTTGCCGATAAAATCTTAAATAGTTTGATAAAATACCACTAAAAATTAAATTTCCCTTATTATTTGTTTATCTCTTCGATCCCTATCTCTCTTCCTCGCAAAGCCCTCGTTTACTTCCCACAAGCTTGATAACTAAACAAAAGTCCTAAGAGCTCCAGAAATCCTATCCTAAAGCATAAATGTTGATAGCTCCGGTGAACTCGAACTCTGAAAAGATGGTGTTAAATTGCCGGTTTCGGTGGGTGCAGAAACAGAACCCATTGGAATCCGTTGGGGTTTTGAAATCGACGGCATATAGGCATATATTTTATATGCACCAAAAACGAAACTTATCGGAACCCACTAGAAACAGAATCCACCGGAAATCGAAGGCATGTAGGCACCAGAAACGGAACCCACCTGAACCCATCGAAATCGACAACATATAGGCATGCTTTCGATTTCGCAGCGATTCTACACATGTGCCGTGCTGATTCTCCAAAATGAAAAAAAAAAAAGTAAAACCACAAAAATTAGAGAGGGGAAGAAAGAAGAGGGAAGAAGATCATACCCGTCGCCGGCGCCGTCACCGTGGTCGCGGCCGTGGTGTACCCTCCTCTTTTGTCGAGACCGAGAGATGCTTCAAGATGAAGAATAAGGCTCCGTTTGATAACGCTTTTCCATTTATGCTTTTAAAAGAAAAAAAAAAAGTAAAAAAGCACTTTTATTCTTTTCAATTGCTTTTTTCTTGAAGCAAAACTGTTTGGTAACTTTTGCTTTGCCGCTAAGAAGCAAAAAAGTATGTTTGGTAACTGCAATAGCATAGAAATTACTTTTTTGCTTCCATAGAAGTATTGTAAAACCAATGTAAACAAATTATAGAGAATTTCAATCCCTCAATTCATCCTAGCATTATCTATTTCAAAAGCCCTTTATTTTTTCCATCTAATCACGAGAATCCAAACTTAAATTCTTCTCAAACAGACTAACACAATTGGATGGTGGCTAATACTGTTAAGAAACAATCTTTGTAAGAAGAATAAAGAAGAATCTCTTCTCATTGATTGACAAGAATGGTGATTACATTGTTTATATAGAAAAGAAAGCCTACAATTATGCCTAGAATTATGTTCGAGAATTATGCATTATACAAGGAAAGTGAAGCTATACAATTGATATGGAAATAAATAGAATATATGCAAACCCCAAAATTGAGCAAAAGTACCCAAAACCGAGAGGTTGGACCTAGAGGTCTTCAATACTTGCTTGAAATTATGTTGAAAACCAATAAGAAATATCCCAGAATTGTTTGGGGCTATTTATTCCAGATCTATCACATCACAATAAATGCAATAAATCCGAAATATAAGCCGAATCCGACAAAACAAGTGCTATGTGTGTGTGTGTGTAAAAATCCATTCTTCAATAATATAACAACATATAGCATGCATTCATATCACTCAAATGGGGTTCTAGAACAACCTAGGGTTCCATTCCATTCTCGTTTCCCTTAGTTCTCTCTCCTCGTTTAACGGTTTTCAAGATAATCTTGGGGTACTTTGAATATGAAACGGTTTTCATAGAATCAAAAGGCTTATTCAACAAGGTTCTAACACTAGGATCAATCCTCAGTCTCGTTTCCCCTAGATCCTGCCTTCATGTTTTACGGCTAGGGGGAGTCTCGAGGTACTTTGAGCAGAAGAAGGGTTTTCATACACACAGATTAGGCCTTATTCTACAGAAAGGTAGAAGAAGAGAACTAAACCTAGAATGTAAGACAGAAAAATTAAAGAAGGTTTTAGGCTTACCTGGGTTCTGGGAGCAGTGCGGCAGCGGTTCCCTTATTCACTCGGAGCTCTTCAATCTCCAACTTATTGGCCATTTGCTTCAGGAGGAGCCTCCTATTTATAGGCAAAGGCTAGGGTTAGGGTTTGCATGATGGTAGACACAAAATGATGTCTAGAGTCCACCAACCTTAACCCAAAGGCTATTTCCGAGATTTCCACTCCTTTAAATGAAGGATATGATGGTAAAAAGTGAAAACTCTCGGAAAACCCTAATTTTAAGCAAAAAGCTTGCATCTGACATATCATGTCGGATACAAGAGCACCTATATGTATCCGACATATGTCATTGGATACATTAATGCCTGCTTGTATCCGACAACTTATGTCGAATATAAGGACATATGTTTGTATTCGACTTGAGTTGTCGGATACAAAAAGAAATGCACAAATCTCAAATTTTGTGCTGGTTTTAAAGGAAAGAATGATTTTTGCCAATTATTCATCATTTTTACTGTGCAATTTGGGGTGTCTACAACTGCCCCTCTTTGCGGGAGTTGCAGAGCAATGAGCTGCAAAGATTAGACAAGCCCAAATTGCGCTCTTTAACCATGATTTGCTTGGTTCAATTCAATTTTGTAAAATAATTTTTGGGTGAAGATTTGCCAAAAAGCCATAACTTTAAGGGGGGCATCTCTCCAAGATGTCTTAAATTCCACTAAGCTCTCGTGGCTATGAAGTGGATTTTAAGCCCAAAATAAGATTTTTGAAAACAGATTTTTTTTTGTTAAACCAAGTTAAAAATTGAATGAATATTTTCCTTTTGACCAACACATTTCCCCAAGTTGTCCTAAATTCCACTGGGCTCTCGTGGCTATGAAGTGGATTTTAAGCCAAAAATAGGGTTTTTTTTGTGTGAAAATAGCAGATTTTGTAGCACACATTTTTTTCCTTTTTTTTTTTCTTTTGTCTTCTTTTTTCTCTTTTTCTTTTCTTTTTCTCCTTTTTTCTCTTTTTTCCTTTCTTTTTCTTTTCTTTTTCTTTTTTTTTTTCTATCTTTCTTTTGTATCCGACGTAATTCATCGGATAAGAAAGTTCTCATTTGTATCCGACATGATTTGTCGGATACACCAGGTTATATTAACTGTCGCGCGATCGTGACTCTTCACTTATCCTTCTTCTCCGATTGCAAACCCTGGACACAGGCCTTTCTTCTTCGCCGATTGTCGACGTTCTTCTTCTCCGGTGTCTTCTGACGAACTCTACTGATTCCGGCAACTTCCCTTAACTCCGGTGACCTCCTTCAACTCAGAAAAACCCACCGTGACTCTGGTGATTGGCATTGCCGAGCCCTAATTTGGTTTCGGTTTTTGGTGATTTCACAACTCGGAGTTGGGGCACTGTTCTCCGGCGATTGCTTCCAAATCCTGGTGACCTGAGCAGCACTCCTTGCTTGCCATAGTGACTGGTTTTCTTTCTTCGACAGCAACTTCTCTTCCTACAGCTATTTCCAATTTTCAGGTAAGTTCTTTGAATCACCTTTTGCCATGAACCATTGATTTACTGATATTTCCTTTTTTGAATTGCAATGTTCTAATTTCTGTGATGCTATGGTTCTCACTTGCATTGATTGGAATTTCTGCCGATAAGGAATTCTGACCGAATTGCTCAGTTTTCATGTTCTTGATTACTTTTGGATTGTAAATACCATGCTGTTCTTCTTTTTTTTTTTTTTTTCTACAATTTGCTTTGACTCCCAAATTGATCCTGCCAATTCTTGAGCTGTCTGCCAGTGAAGGCTAAATTGCATGATTTTTCGAATGATATGCTGCCAATACCATGCTGCAAAAAAAAATATTTTTTTTCTTTGACTTGAATCCTGATTTGCCTGTTGGTGGTGATCTTCCACTGGATTGCTTATACACTAGATGCTTTTTATATTGTGCATTTCTACTGCTTTCGAAGGAAACACAATTTCTAAGGCTCATCTGGGATTTGTTCTTTTCCTTTCAATCCGCCTTGATTGTAGTATACTTTTGATCAATGTGGTGCTCCAATTGTCAGAACCTTTCCATGACCGACTATTGGACTCCATAGTTAGCCTTTTGCTTTGGCATCACTGTCCCGCTTTCATGTAGGAGCCCTGCAATAGGTTAGCAGATATTAAGCCTTGTAAATATCTTTAGCACAAAATGCTTTAGAACCAGAATAGAAATATCAATCACTTCCCAAAAAAACTTTGCACTGAAACAGATAACAAAAACGAGGTAAAATTCCCTCGAGACACAATTCATGATAATTTTGAAAATATTATATAAGATTCCTAATGAATTTGAACCAAAAACTAAATCCAAAAGCAAGGTGAGATTCATGATAAATAAAATAGGATATATTTGAACTGAAACACTTCCCTGTTGCTTGTAGATGGCTAGGAGTCGTTCTCGCGTCCGAAAGGAGGTTGATCCAGCTGATCAGCCTTCTTCTTCTCGAACCCGGATTGAGTCCGATCAGAGTGCCACCCTTTCTGATCCACTGGGTGATTCCAGAGATAGTTCTGGGGAGGGTTCTGCCGAGGTAGGGATTCAAATTCTTTTTTTCCTTCCTTCTATTCTCTTCCTGCACAGACCTTCAAATTTCTCTTTTGAATTTTAACCCATTGTTGCTCCTGCTCGAGGTCGGGGCTGAGGCCGAGAGAGGGGCTGAGGCCGAGCCAGAGAGAGGAGCCAAGGCCGAGCCAAAGAGAGGGGCCGAGGCCAGGCTGGGGCTTCAGGCTAGGAGGGTGTTGCTGCAGCTTTCCGCATAGGGATTTCCGCGAAGTTGAAAGCGTCTGTTCATGATACAGAGCTCCTTAGTGGTTTGGATAGCCACCCTTCCATGTGCATCCGTGCCGATGTGCCTCTTCCGTATCCTCCTTCTCATCTACGAGGCAGTTGGGGGAGATTCAGTGAGTTGGCGCAGACGCTTTCTCCGACACTCAAGCGTGAGTTCGGCAGGTGCCGCCTGGATTATTTTCTCAGCATCCCCGCATTTCGAGCTAACCGCCCCCTAATTTTTGCCATGATGGAGCGGTACTTCCCAGAGACGCAGTCCTTCCATTTGCCGGATGTGGAGCTGGGGATCCGTCCCTCTGATTTTGTTATGATCACCGGCATTCCTCTGATGGGGCGGACTATCGTGTTGGATTGGCCTTCAGCGGTGGACATTGGCCTTCTCTTGGGATACCAGGACCTGCCTGGTGCTGCTTGGGACGGGCGGAGCGGTCGTATCTCCATTATCTGGCTGCGGGAGAGCCTTACCTGACATTTTGAGGGGAGACACGCGATCATTACCGTGGAGGATGCAGCCTTTGCACCTATATTCCGGCATGTATTTCTACTGATGCTCGGGAGCTACTTCTTCCAGGAGGACACGACCAGTGTTAGTCCTCTCTTTTTGGATGCTTTGAGAGATCTCCACCAGACCCGACAGTTAGCATGGGGTCGGCTTATATATGGGACTATCTTGGCTGGATTGTGCCGAGTAGTTCGAGGCCTGGCTGCTCCGAGAGGTGATGGAGTTAGCTGTAGGTTCTTCTAGCAGATCTTACAGGTATGAAATTCATCTGTCTTGTCTTATTCCTTAGGCTTTATCTTCTTTTATCCTTGACTGATTTCTCTTTTGCTAGGTGTTTATGTACACCTACATGACTTACTTCCGCCCGTCTCCCGTGCCTGGTGTTGCTGAGTTCCCCGTTGCCCTGCTGTGGTCCGCCCAGGTCAGAAATGCAGACAGGAGTCAGCCTCGTACTGCTCGGGTTCACTTGGACCGTGCCCGACGATCTGATGTAAAATTCCTGATCCTTTTCTCTTTTATCTCTTTTTAGTACCCTATTTGTATTTGACACCCTTATCCTTTTTTGCAGCTCCTATCAGCACGCTTTGACGATGTGGATATTAGGGTTACCCGTGAGCTGATAGTACAGGACGCTTTTGATCTAGACCTCCGACGTTAGCCTTACCCGTGCTTCATTGGGAGGCTTGGTAGGGTGATGTACCTGGGAGAGCACCTGTACTATCAGCACACAGGCATGCCTCGTATCCCAGTCCCCCCTCCTCCTGTGGGTCCTGACACGCTCCTGCCTGGTTTTGATGTTGATCAGTATCAGGATGCAGAGGGGCTTACAGTAGCTGGGGATTACGACGAGTGGATCAGGAGGATGTCCATTGGGTGCCTGATGGACCGACCCACTCGTGCCGGGGTGACAGAGATTGGTGGGATCTACATCCGGGTCCATGATGACACTGTAAGTTTCATTTTCTTCAATTTTTTTTATCTCATTTCCCTCACTTCTGTACTTGTGACTCTAATCCCTTTCTCATTGGCAGGTAGAGGAGTTGAATGCTCTTCGGGATCGGTTCCAGAGTCAACGGGCCGCCATCGATGATCTGATTGCTGAGCACGATGCGGTTGTGGCCCAGCGAGATGCTCGGATTAGGGAGCTGGAGACTTTGGTTGTTGAGCTTCGGGCCAGCCAGGTATTTAATTCTTCGTGACTATATTTCTTTCATCTTTATGTTTCTCTGTTGTTCTAATATGAACTATTTTGTTCTAATATGAATTAATTAAAAATATTTTATTTTATTTATAAAAAAAAGGTCCCGGGTAAAACAACTAGTTTTTATAGGTTTTCAACATTGTAATTGATTTTTGACGTAATTGTTACCAAACAGGTTTTTTCCTCAACTATTTTGAAAAACACGAAAACAATCTAAAACGTTTTTGGTTTTCAAAAAAAGTTACCAAACAGCCTCTCAAATTTTGGGTTATGCGTTTGAACAATAAACACAGGTGAATTTCTTCCTTATATGCACATTTCAATTTCAGTTTGTTATTTTTATTTTCCAATCTGAGTAGTTGTGCGTTCTCAGGTCGTGCCTAATGTGCATGCTTGACTTCAGTCAGTATTCTGAGCTTCCTTAAGCATGGTCTGGTTTCAAAGAGTCGTGGGCATATGCAAGCCCTCAGAGATTGTTAGTGGCCTTGTGCTAGAAAATTAGCTTAGGAGGGGCAAAATAAATTCAACTACATTAATATTCTAAAGTTCTAGAAAAATTACTTTTAAAAAAAAAATTGGGAAAATTATGTGAAAGGGCCACTTTTGATAGGTATATATAAAAATATAAAAAGAGTCTATTAGAGAAAGGTCACTTTTAAAAAAGAAAAAATTGAATTATAGGGTAAGTTTACTGTAGCCAAGTCAGATACAAGCACAACTTACTTGGAACACGAATTAAGGCATTATACGTGGGATATGAGCGTATTATGTGCTCACGTCACATGTACGTCGTGCTCGAGTCCCATGTAGGATGTGCTCATATCCCACTTAAAATGCCCCCAATAATGGCTTTTTGGGGAATTATGGGCCGAATAACCCGAATTGAGCTCAAATTCTCAAGGGAAGGGAAGGTATAGGGTCAATACATTCTACAGAGCTCGGATCTCTCTTTTCATCTCTATAAATATTCAGGCTTTTAATAGGGACTAAAACAATCCTATGTTTTGCCTAATGCCCTCCAAATCATGCATTTAAGCCTGAGATGGATCACCTTAATAAAGGTCTTAAACACCATTTTTCAAACTTCCAAGAGTTCTGATCGGATCTGAAATTATCTGATTATGGTTCTACTAAAAGTGAGCCCTTTCATGATCATTTGAAGGCTCGAAGAATGATGGCCTTTTTCCATTTAATTCAACAGTTGTTTTTGCTTGAGAGAGAGATCTCTCACGGGTGATTTGAAGGCTTGAGAGCTTTCCTTTTGGGTGAAGGAAGCTTATGGCCACATAAACCTACCCATGGTCCACAACCATATCATCATACAATTAGGGATGGAAATGGGTAACCTGCCCTGACTAGCCCCTAATGTTTTGGGTTTGGTATTGCCAAAATTGGGTTAGGGGTGACTTAGCCCAACCCTGCCCCGACCTCACTTGACTCCAAGCTTTATATGTTTATTAATTTCTTATATATTATGTATAAAAAAAAATGTCACTACAAAAGAAAAAAAAAAGGTGATATAGTGACACTAATATAAGCGCACTTATAAAAAAGTGTTGTTATAAGTGCCTTAATACGGCATTTCATATGTAGATGCCGTTATAAAACAATTTATAACAGCATTTTTCTAAAAATGCCACTATAAAACGATTTATTGTTGCATTTCCTAGAAAAATGCCACTATAAAAAGATTTATTACAGCATTTTCCTAGTGAATGCCACTATAAAATAATTTATTACGACGTTTTCGAATTGAATGTCCCTATTGTAGACACCCCAAAATTGCACGATTTTTGATAAATCTTGAAGGAGAGAAATATTATTGGAATTTTCAATTCTTAACATTGGGTTTGAGATCCTTAACCCATTTGAATCCAAAACCACAAAGGAAAATGCTCGAGTTCAATCTTTTGTGCAAAGTCAAAATTTTTTCGGTTGAATTTTGTTGACTTTTGACCCCAGAAAATGAAATATTTTTTAAAAACAAGATTTTCAGATAATTTTTCCAGGTAATCAGGTTTTTAGCAATGTTATTCCATAAATGAATTTTTTTGAGATTTTAAATCTTGACGAATACCTTGATATTAACATGTTGAACCTTTTTACCAGACCTGAAAAACCAGAATTTTGCCTTGAACTGAAAAGTTGACTTTTTATTCACTTGGAATTTGGGTCTGGAACTATTTTTAATGGATTCAAATTGGGGGGGGGGGGGGGGGTTTGCTTATTTACATGTAATATCTTAAGTAAATAGAGATTAAAAAATACGAGGACATTTACTTAAATGATATTACATGTAAATAAGTATTGCCTGTATTAAAATTCGGATAAAAGCTTCTTTCCTTGTATCCGATGGTAATGTTCGGATACAAAAGATCTTTATTGTATCCGACAGATAATGTCGGATACAAAGAGTTTTGTTTGTATTCGACCTGAGTTGTCGGATACAAGCGTTTTGCTCAAAAAATGAGAAAATTCCGAGAGTTTTCGCTTTTTTACTGTTTTACATTTGTTTAAGAAGTGGAAATCTCGAAAATAGTCTTAGGGTTTAAGTTGGGGGATTCTAGATACATCCTTGTGTCTACCATTAGGGTTCCCCTTTGCCCTAACCTTTGCCTATAAATATGAGGCCTCTCCTCAAGCAATAGGCCAAGAGTTTGAGAGCCAGAAGTTGGAGATTGAAGAGCTCCAAGTAAAGAAGGGAACCGCTGCCGCATTGCTCCCAGAAACCCAGGTAAGCCTGAAACTTCTTTATTTTGCTGTTTTACATTTTAGGGTTAGATCTTTCTTCTACCTTTCTGTAGAATAATGGCCTACTCTTTGTGCTTGAAACCCCTTTCCCTACTCAAAGTACCTTGAAACTCCCTCTAGCCGTAAAACGTAAGAGAGATCTCAGGGAAACGAGGCTGAGAATTGATCCTTAGTCATAGAACCCTCTTTAATGGCCTACTATTGTGTGAAAACCCATTTCCTACTCAAAGTACCCCAAGACTATCTCGAAACCCTAAAACGTGGAGAGAGAACTAAGGGAAACGAGAATGGGGATGGAACCCTAGTTCTAGAACCCCCATTTTATTGATATGCTTTGAATGCTATATGTCATGATGTGTTTAGGCGATTTTTACACTTGCACACATAGCACTCGTCTTGTCGGAATCGGCTTGTATTTCGGATATATTGCATTCATTGTGATAGATCTTAAATAAATAGCCCTAAGCATTTCTGGGATGTTTCTTAATGATTTCAAGCAAGTTTATCTTTGAGCATTGAAGGCCTCATAGTCTAACCTCTCGGTTTTGGGCATTTTTGCTCCATTTTAGGGTTTTTGGCATATTCTCTCCAATCGAAGAAAATGGTGAGCTGGATTTATGCCCTATTTCCTCCTAGAGGTTTTTCAATACTTTTTCAAATGATTTTGATTTGGATTGCATGGATTACACACACTTGATCACTGTTTTGGGTTGATTTTACTTAAAAAATGGCAAAACTGGACAGCATCTGTACCCTAACTTCGGACACTCATAACTTCATCATCCGGATGAATTTTAGAGTGATTCTAAAGACATGTGAAAGGTGAGACTGTCTAGTTCATGTCTGTAAAATTTCACCCATTTTTATGGAGTGGATTTTTGACACCATTCGATCAAAGTCGACAGGTCAGTTCAAGCCAGATTGCTGAACCTGTCACTTTGAATGAGCACCATCTGTTCGTTTTAAATCCGATTTGAGTGATTTTGATTTCGGTACTTTCCTTTATGAGTTTACTTTCAAATCCAATTGGTTTTAGATTTTTTTGATTTCATTTGTGTCGTGGGTAACTGATTTACTCAGAACTGCTCAACAACATATTTCTGGGCTAATCTGTGATCTTCGGGGCCTATTTGGGAGGTCACCCAAGGCACATCCGGATGAAGTTTTGTATGGGGCTAGTTTCATTTGAAAGATGGCACTACATACTTCATTCATACCAAATTTAATGGATTTATATGGAGCCAATCTCCCTAAATGGATTTCCAAAGTTGCCCACTTGTTACTTTTACCGATTTCCAACAGCAGATTTCAAAGGAGCATAACTCTTAGGGTTTTAACCGGATTTAATTGAAAATTTTCATGAGTCTTCTATTTATCATAATCTTCCAAATGGATTTGGTTTGATTCAATTTGAATGATTTATGATCAAATGTCTCCATCTTTTACCGAATTTTCTGGATTTGTCTTAACTTGGTTGTGTTCAAGTTTTGCTTTGATTTCCATTTAATAGTGATGTCCCAGAAGTGATACTTCCATAAAAGAAAGTCTAAGATTCATTGGACTTCTCATGTTGAGGGATCATACATGTTTTTCATCCTTTCCAAGCCTTTGTGATTATTTAGCAAGCTTTCTTTTGAACATGAACAATACTTGGCAACCACCTTGTGTGGGTGAATGGGGGTGCCTAACACCTTCCCCGTTCATAATCTAATTCCTTTACCCATCTCTGGATTTTTATTTTAATGTGAAATTAACTTTGATCTAGATTTGCCTTTTGTGCTTATTTTGATGATTTTAGTGTCCATTCACACCTAAAAGGAATGGTGGCGACTCTACCATTTTTTGAAGCCCGTGTGATGACCGGAAAGTCATTGGATTGATTGTCCTCCATGTCTCACACATATAAACAATTTGTTATGGCATTTTCTAAGAAATGCCGTTACAAAACAAATTATTACAGCATTTTATCTGTATAAAACAAGTTATTACGGTACTTCTCTATCAAATGTCGCTATACAATAATATATAAAATATTTTATTACGATGTTGCTATAAAATTTTAAACAATTATTAAAATAAAGTATTTTTCGGTAAATTTGTTTTAGTGATTTTTATGAAAATAATTCAGATTTAGTCATGCAATTATTTGCAATAAGTCTTATTCTTAATTATTTGAAGTAAACATAATTAATTGTCAATTAGGAAGAATTGGATAACTGAATATGAATTAGTTTTAGAAAATACCCATAAAAAATATTTTACTCTTTTTTTTTCCTTTTTCTAATCTTTGCACCGAACAACCTGAACGGGGAGGTGATGGAAGCGTTGCAAGATGACGGTTTGGGCATGGTTTCAACTCTCGTTGTTGTGAAGATCGGAGCACCCTCGTCATTTCAACTCTCCCACCTCCACAATGCCAAATCTCTAGGGTTTCCGATTTTCTATTTCATTGGTTTGACATTGCAATCAGATTGGTCCTTTGTAGATCATGAATTTCGATTCGGCATTCTCTCGTTTGACAAGCAAAAGCAAGAACTAATTAAATTAAGAACAAAGGAAAAAAAAAAAACACAAAGGCATAGACCAATGCGAGCTTAAGAAACTATTTATCCATTCATCATCAATACGTGCTTGTGGATGCTATTTCGTGAATTGGTTCTACTTTCAACTCCATTCGTTCTCACAGCACTAATTTTACATGTATCCTCTATACACATATCTTTAGGGAAGGGAACCAAGTGGCCGCCTGTCTGGCCAACTTTGCCCTTGACTCCTTCTCTTGTTTGTAGTTAACTTCTCCCCACTTCCTTTCATCTCTGTAATTGGATGAAGTTAGGGGGAGGAGACATGTCCGGATTCTAGATTGGAGGGAGCAGGTCTTGCGGTCAAAGATTATTTCTCTAGTGAATGTTCATTAGCAGCATCATTTGGTGGAGGAGGTTGAGTTGAGTGAGTAGTATCCCCATCCTTTTTTTGTTGATGTGAGTGTCTTTGTGTAGACACCCCAAAATTGCACGATTTTTAATAAATCTTGAAGGAGAGAAATATTTTATTGGAATTTTCAATTCTTAGCATTGGGTTTGATATCCTTAACCCATTTGAAGCCAAAGCCGCAAAGGAAAAGGCCCAAATTCAATATTTTATGCAAAGTCAAACTTTTTCGGGTGGAATTTTGTTGACTTTTGACCCCAGAAAATGAAATATTTTTTAAAGCAAGATTTGAAGATAATTTTTCCCGGTAATCATGTTTTTAGCAATGTTATTGCATAAATAAATTTTTTGAGATTTTAAATCTTGACAAATACCTTGGTATTAACATGTTGAATCTTTTTACTGGACCTGGAAAATCGGAATTTAGCCTGGAACTGGAAAGTTAACTTTTTATTCACTTGGAATTTGGGTCTGGAAATATTTTTAATGGATTCAAATGGGGGGAGGGGGTGTTTGCTTATTTACATGTAATATTTTAAGTAAATAGAGATTAAAAAATAGGAGGACATTTACTTAAACGATATTACATGTAAATAAGCTTGACCTGTGTAGTTAAGGCTCAAAACCAACCAAAAATGTGCTGACCGCAGTATATGTGCGGTTTTGGTTAATTTGGTCTGAACCGCCCTGTGTGTGCGGTTTCGACCATGCACACAGTGCGGTTTGTGTTCATGCTTCTTGTGTGAGCTGCCACACGGCTTCTAGAAGCTTTGGCCATTCGGCCACGTCAATAGCAATCATGACGAGCGTAACCGAATTGAAACCGCCCTGTATGTGCGGTTTAGGTGAATTTGCATGAAAACCGCACATATAGTGACGGTTTTGTGGAAACCGCACTGTGTATGCGGTTTTGGTTATTTCGGGGATTTGCGAAATGGCTCGATCTCTGAGCCTTATTTACGCATATTACCTCTCTCTCAGGGACTTGAACTCCCTGTTTTACCCTCCGAAACCTCTAGATTTACATCAATTCAAGACTTTAACTTGAATTGGAACAATCTAGAGAGATTTTTGGGCATACCCTTGGGACTTTTCTACCCTTGGCTTTGCCTATAAATAGAGGGGTCCTCCTCTTGCAAATGGCTGATAATTTGAAGCTTGGAAGCTCTGCAAGAAGAAGGAAAACTCTGCTGGATTGCTGCCTCAAGTATTCAAGCTACCAAAGGTAAAGCTCTATTTCATTTCTTGCTTCTCCTTTACATTTCAACTCCCAACTTCTGCCTTTCTGTAGTGTAAGGCCATTTGGTGATTGTTTGCAAGCCCCAAACCTCTTCCAAAGTACCTGGAAATCCTCTCTAGCCATAAAACGTGAAGAGAGAGCCTTAGGAAAAGGAAGATGGAATGGATCCTTTAGGCTAGAACCTACCTTGAATGATTTGCATGTTATTTTTATATGCTGATTATTTGTGCTATTTGAATCTGGAGAAATCAACATGATCCATGATCTCAATAGCAATGGATTTTAATTTTCTCCTAAATATGTGTTTACCAATATCACACACTTTTTCACTGTTTTGCATCAAATAGGCTAGATCTTGGATTCTCCATGCTCAATATGGAAAATCTGAGATCACTGGCCTTAGAATGAATTTCTAGGACTTCATGAGTTGCTTTTCATGATTTCAAGTTATTTTGGTCGAATCCACTTACACACATGCACTGGTTTCACACTTTTACTCAAGGTTTTTCAAAACAGGGCAGCATCTGTACCATGTCTTAGAATGCTCATAACTTCATCCTCCGGATGAATTTTTGAGTGATTCCAAAGACATGTGATAGATGAGAAGCCTACTTTATATCTGGAAAATTTCACTCATTTTTATGGAGCCAATTTTTGACACCATCTGTTCAAAGTCTGTAAGTCAGTTCAGCCCAGATTGCTGAACTTGCCGCTTTGATTGTGCACCATTTACTCAATCTTAATCCGTCTTGAGTGATTTTAGTTTCTGTGTTTTCCTTGAGGAATCTATTTTCATTTCCAACTGGTTTCAATAGATTTCGATCTGATTTGTAGCCTGTGTGCTTGATTGACTCAGAGCTGCTCAATGGCATAGTCCTGAGCTAATCTGTGGTCTTCAAGGCCTGTTCAAGAGCACACGCAAGTCACACCCGGATTGAGTTTGGTGCAAGGCTTATTTTATTTGAAAGATGGAACCATATACTTGATCCATGCAAGTTTTTATGAATTTATATGAAGCCAAACTCCACAAATAGAGTTTTGAAAATGCTTACTCATCGCTTTTTTCGAATTACAACAGCAGGTTTCCATAGAGTATTTCTCTCTTATTTTAGATCGGATTGAGCTGATTTTTTTTACTCAATACTCTATTCCATGCCAGATTTCAAATGGCTTTGGTTTTGTTTGATTTGAGTTTAGATCGAAGGATTTATGAGTGTTTAAAGTTTTCAAGCTTATGGCCTGATTTTTCCAGATTTGCCTTAGCTTGACTTCTCTTCAATTTTTACCTTGACTTTTATTCACTCATGAAGTTCTAAGAGGTGATATATCCATGGAGAGAGTTCATATTTATCGGACTACTCACATGGAAAAATCACACATGTTTGCTTACTTTTAAGCATTCTTTGCCTATTTTTGATTCGCAAACAATCTTTAGCATGAGCAAGCATGTGGCAACCGTCTTAGACGGATGAGTTAGGGTGCCTAACACCTTCCCCCACTCATAAATAATTCCCCTTACCTGATCTTTGGATTTTTCCTTGTATTAGAGCTACTTTGGCTCTATTTGGCATTTATGATCCCTTTGGTGTCTATTCACACCTTAACTTGGATGGTGGCGACTCTTTACTTTTATCGATCCCCGCGTGACGATATTCGGAAGTCATCCTAGATGACTTTTCCATATCTCACACTTTGTGATTGCAATGATGCAATTAATGTTAGGGGAAGATATGTAACATCCTGGATTTGCAGTGTGTTATTTATATGGTTTTCCTAATTTATTATTTTTTGTTATTTGTTGTGGTTCATCTTGATTGTTTTATTTGATTTGTCTAATTTTTATGGCATTTTATTTGCTTTTTTTAGTGTGCTTTATTGTTGTGAGCTAGCTTGGCTTTCCGGGCAACATTGAGTTTCAATTTATTTTAGGCATATTATATTGGATTATTGATTGATGTAATTGTATGTATTTAATTATTTGGCTACGTACGTGTTTTATTTTCTGCATGAGTTGGGTTTTGATTTTGATTTGTTTTGTATTGTGCATGGTTCGACTTGTTTTGAGTGGATTTGCTTGGTTATGTTAGGTTGAGCCTGTTTAGATGCTCTTGGTTTGCTCTGTGATTAGTTTCTGATAAGTCATGAAAATACCACATTATAGCACATTAATTACATGACTTATCTGGTTTTATTTCATATTTAATTCCCAATTTTAATTAGAAATTGTCAAAGTCTTTCAACTTTGTATTTTATTTTCATTGTCTAAATTGTTCCTAATTTGTTGATGTAGAGATACTCTTGGTGGTTATAGAAGTCACGGTTCAAACAGCGTAACATTCGGAGTCAAATTACAGAAGTTATGATCAACGTTCACTGAACGTTCGACTGTCGTTCGAACGTTAGTGTTTTACAGAGAAACCCGAGAGTAGCGTTCGCTTGCCGTTTGACTGTCGTTCGAACGTTAGTGTTCTACAGAGAAACCCGAGAGTAGCGTTCGCTGGCCATTCGACTGTCATTCGAACGATAGTGTTTTACAGAGAAACCCGAGAGTAACGTTCGCTGACCGTTCGATGAACGTTCGAAGAAGAGAAGAGGAAACAGTTGTTTGACTTGAACGTTCGACCCACATTCGACTGTCGTTCGAACGCTCAAGTAGTAAAAACTGTTATAAAATTCCGAACTTTACGGATTTGTTTCCTTTTTCTTGGGGATCTTCTTCTAACTTTTAGGAGGATTTTAAGGGGTTTCTAAGAGAGGAGATTAGGTCGTTTTTGGACTTCTAAGTCGTGGATATACAAGAAAAGGAAGTTCTCTTTTCCTTAGGAGTTTATTATTGGAAGGAAAGTTTCTATTCCTCTTCAAGGATTCTTTGGCAAGCTTATGGGATTCATATAAAGGAGAGAGCTGGAACGTGAAAAGGGGAGTTGATGTTGGGAACGTGAGAAGGGAGCTGGAACGTGGGAGAGATCAGAGATTGGATCGTCATTAGTTTATTTCTTCTCTTTTCTTCTCTTTCTTTTATTATACTCTGTTTTTTATGGTTGTTTTTAGTTCAATCATGAACTAACTTTTATTACTAAGGCTTTGATGTAATCTAAACATGATGTTTTAATTCTGAATATTATTTCTAATGAATTTATGATTCGTTTTTTGAGTATTTTATTATTGTGCTTAACTCAATTGAGTACTTGATCACCATTCAATTGTATTTGGTAGTTGTATTGAGACCGAGAGGAGATATACAATTTTAGGTCCTGTGATAAAACACCATATTTTACATGTTGATAGAGATATTGGCATGGTTTATGTAGCTTTGTGTTTTTGTACATGAAAGTCCACAGATCTTAATGTGCCTTTTTGCTTTTAAATTCACATAGAGATATCGTGAGTTATCGTGGGGAGATAAGTTCGTTGGTGCTCGAGAGAGACCATTGGATAGGATAAGGATTTTCACTTTCAAATTGAATTATAAAATTCAATAGCATGTGTATTCAAGAGTTAATTTAGATTGGCCTATGATGAAATCAAATGCCTTAGTATTTTAAATCTCTTATTGAATCTTACTCTTATATTTTCTTAGTTAATACTTTTAATTGCTAGTTAAACACCCATCTCACTTTTTGATTATCCAAATAGAATTTAGGATAGTAATTTCAGTATTTAGTAGCTACAATTCCCTGTGGGTTCGACACTCTATTTCATCACTTTATTACTTGTTACGAATTCGTGCACTTGCGAAAAAGTACATCAAGTTTTTTGCGCTATTGCCGTGGATTTATTTGTTTACTAATATTGATACTATATATTCTCAATTTTAATTTGGATTTTTAATTTTTATTTCAGGTCTTGTGTATGCGACACTCAAGAAGTGCTAAAATCTTTCCTTGTGATCCCGAAATTGATCGTACCTTTAGGCGGTTAAACAAGGAGAAGAGACAAGTTTTGAATAACTCTCCAGTTGAAATGGCAAATCAAATTGAAGAAGAGGAGAACAATAGGGCTTTGAGAGACTATGCCATGCCATTAGTCACAGGGGCTCATACAAGCATTAGAAGGCCAGCCATTCAAGCCAATAATTTTGAGATAAAGCCAGCCATCATTCAAATGATCCAATCAACAGTGCAATTCAGTGGCATGCCGAATGATGATCCCAATGCTCATATTGCAAATTTTTTGGAAATTTGTGATACCTTCAAGCATAATGGAGTTTCTGATGATGCAATAAAGTTGAGGCTCTTTCCTTTCTCTTTAAGAGATAAGGCAAAAGGTTGGTTAAACTCACTTCCACCAATGACCATCACTACGTGGGATGGTTTGGCTCAGAAATTTTTAGCAAAGTTCTTTCCTCCATCAAAAACTGCTAAGATGAGGAATGATATCACTACCTTTGCTCAATTTGACATGGAGTCACTATATGAAGCATGGGAAAGATATAAGGACTTGCTTAGAAGATGTCCTCACCATGGTTTATCCAATTGGTTGCAAGTCCAAACCTTTTATAATGGATTGAGTCCAAATACACGGACAATTGTGGATGCCGCAGCGGGTGGAGCATTGATGGGGAAGCCATTTGAAGAAGCCTACAATTTATTTGAGGAAATTGCCTCAAATAACTACCAATGGCCATCAGATCGTTTGGGACCAAAAAAAATTCAGGGAGTTCATGAAATTGATACCATAAATTCTTTAACTTCTCAAGTTGCTTTATTGTAAAAGAAAGTAGATAATATTAATGTGAATGCTGTTCAATCTACTCACTTTGTTTGTGAAATTTGTGCAGGGAATCATTCAAGTGTTGAATGTCAAGTTGGAAACTCTTTTGCCATGGGTGCATCCGAGCAAGCCAATTATGTCTCCAATTTTCAACGCCCAAATAATCCCTATTCAAATACTTACAACCTCGGATGGCGAAATCATCCCAATTTTTCATGGAGTGGTCCTCAAAATATCAATAAGTAACCTCCCGGGTTCCAACAGCAAGAAAAGAAGCCAAATATGGAGGAATTGCTTACCAAGTTCATGCAAGACACTTCAGGATTCATGCAAGAAGCAAGGACTACTTTCCGGAACCAAGATGCTAGCATCCGGAACCTTGAGCTCCAAATGGGACAGTTTTCAAAACAATTGGCAGAAAGATCTCAAGGGTCCCTCCCAAGTGATACTATTACCAATCCAAGAGAACATGTTAAAGCCATTACCCTAAGGAGTGGGAAAAATTTAGAAATTCAGCTAGAAGTGAGAAAAGAAGATAAAGAAGAGGAAAATGAGAAGCACAAAGAAAATACAAAAAAAGATTTGCTTTCTAAAACTCTTCCTCCTTATATTCCTCCTATTCCTTTTCCACAAAGATTGAGAATAAATAAGTTGGACAAACAATTTTCTAAGTTTCTAGATATTTTTAAGAAATTGCATATTAACATCCCTTTTGCAGATGCGTTGGAACAAATGCCTACTTATGCCAAGTTCATAAAGGAGATGTTGTCTAACAAGAGAAAATGGGAGGAGCATGAAACAGTGATGCTGACCGAGGAATGTACAGCAATCTTGCAAAATAAACTTCCACAAAAGCTAAAAGACATTTTTTTTTATCATGATGATATTTACTAATTAATCATAAAAGTAAATAAGATGGCTACGAAAATGAGGGATTATGTAGATCGTTAATTAATAATACATGGTGATTGAATAAAAAAATGTTTATCTTTCTTCAGAGTCATACATCTTTTGAGAAAGTCTTGTTATTATTCCAAATTTGTCTAACCAAAGTTTGATTAAATTCAAAAAGGCATAATATTTGATAAAAGGGAGAACGTAATCCTATATTCCTTACTCGAGTAAGAAATATTTGTAAGAAAGTATTAATATGTTAAAAAGAATTTTTCTTTGGAAGAATCCAAAGTTACATGTGTGTTCATGCGCCCGTGCACATCTGTGTGTGTGTATATATATGTGTGTGTAAGAGATAGAATAGAAGATGCGTTCTTAAAATAGGAATTATAATTAAGAAATATTTTTCTTCATATGTATAAAACAATGTCGTTAGAAGAGTTTGAGTTGACATAACCGCTCCTAAAGCCCTTTAGTAGCCCTTGAATTAGTAGCAGTTGTGGTACCACTACTATGACTTTTACTACCGGTTTTCGGCCGCTATTAAAAATCACTTTTCTTAAAATTAATTTGAGTTGATAAAGAAACTATTTTTTGTTTATTGATGAACATAATATATTTATACAGTTTGTTATTATTTATTATGTTTATAGTAATCGTTAATATGTGTTTATTTCCAAAGTATATGTATATAAATAAAGCCTTGCATGGTATCTATATGAAAAACTATAAAAATTTAGCAAGAGAGACTTCAAATCTGTATTTATTATCATTATCTATACAAATAAAAGCACCAACTACTTTAGTGTGATGAAACTTCACGAAAAGTAAGAAGTATAAATCAAACGAAATATCCATATTAATTTAAATAAATAGTCAAAAAGAAGGAGAAGTAAAATCTTATACGAGTATAATAAAAAGAACCAATTATGTGATTCAATGAATTTATAAAATATATGATGCTTGTAATTTATACAATTATTCAAAAATGGTAATATATTTTAAATATAACAATTTTCAATTTAAATAACAGTTTCTTGATTTAATATTAAAAGTCAATTTGCTAAAGAAAATTGCAAAATATGAGAATCATTCTCAATGTTCAATGCATATTCACATTTGGTAGTGTGCGTATATATATGTCTTTGCACGTGTTTTAGAAGCTGTTTGGTAATTTTTTTTTTAACAATTTGAAAAAAAAATCTTTTCAAATTGTTTTTGTGTTTCTGAAAATAATTAAAAAAAACTTGTTTGGTAACAGTTAAATAAAAATCAATTACAATTTTTAAAAATGAGTAAAAACATGTTTGGTAACTAATTAAGAATTGATTTTGCTTATATTATCTTTCACAATATGATGCAGAAAGCCTAAGGATGGCAAAGATTCAATTTTGAGAAAAAACCAAAACCAAAACCAAACACATTAATTCAAACTCAAAACTGAATCGAATAGGTTTGGTTCTATTCGGTTTATTGGCTCAAGAATCCAATCATCTTCCACTAGGGTTCGTGAAGAAGTACGTTTCCCATAACTTCATCCCCCCTCCCCACCCCCACCCCCACCCCCACTTTCTTTCCCCACCGTCGTCCCATGAAACATGTTCTGCTTAGTATTCACAGCCACAGAAATTAAAAGAAAATAGATGGGGTCACAGTATAAAAGGGCAAAGTTACTTTAGAAGTCAGATACATCCCAAAGAAGGTGAATGAAGTTGGTGTTCATCAACATTTGTTATCAATCATTCTTCAATAAGATTTCTTGAGCTTTGTGTTAAAGATAAAAAATATGAAGAGAAGAGAAATACTTGTAGCCACAAGAAGCAGCATGAGGATTTTTTTTTTTTGTTGGTAGGAAGAAGCAGCATGAGGATGATAGAGAGAATTTAAAAAATAAAGCATTGCACTCATATATATACACACACATACATACATACATACATATGCCCCATATGCATGAGGATATGTGTGTGTATATATATATATATATATATATATATATATATATAGACACACACACACACACATACATATGCATATGTATATATATACAAATACATGTACACACACACAACATACATATACATACATATGGCTTGAAGGGACTGATTCAAGATGAGGTGGAACTACAAAAAAATCTGCTCTAAACTATTGGCACTTCTAATAGAAGGTAAATGAAATTTGTATTATCTACAACCATCAACATGTGTTATGAATCATTTTGCAATGGGATTGCTCGAGATTTATGTTAAAGATGGCAAATATAGAGAGAAGATAAATTACCTGCAAGTACAAGAAACAACATAAGGATGAAGGCCATCGAAAATAGATGCTTGCCACACTCCATTTACATAAAGAGATGTAAAAGAAAGGTCTGCAAACTTATGTATGTTGATGGTGTACAACTTTCTATTTATAGTTGGGATGGTCATAGGAAATGTAAGGATTTATATTATAAAAAGTGAGAGAGAGAGAGAGAGTACGGACAAGGTTTTTATGTTTTTCTTATTCAAGGAGGAGAAAAAGAGGTTTAATATGGACAATCAGAATATGCCTTATGCAAATATACCAAATAAATTCTCTTTAGAACACAAATGAATGATTGGAAAGCTGTCCGCAGCAAGGCTTATTTCTAGAAGTGTTTACTTCTAGAATTATTTTAAAGGTTTCTAGTAAAGAATTTGCATCCTTACGGTACTTTCTAGGAATACAAGTGACAATGAAATCCAATTTTATTCAAATGTACCAAGCAAAATATGCAATATATATATATCTCCAACGTACAAAGCTAAATATACCAAAGATATTCTCTCCAAAGCATGAATAGATAATACAATGAAATCCATTTTTATTCAAATGTACCAAGCAAAATATGCAATATATATATATATATCCAACATACAAAGCTAAATATACCAAAGATATTCTCTCCAAAGCATGAATAGATAATTGCAAGGCGATGTAGAGCAATGCACATTTTCTAGAGTTTGTTTTTAGAATAATTTTAATATTTACTATTAAAAGTCTTGAGTCTCTACACTAATTCCTAGGCATGGAATTCAAAAGGACATGCACTACTATTCATATGTCTCAATCAAAGAAGTTGTCACTAAAAAAGAAATAGATGATTGCAAAGCTACCCAGAGAAATGCTCATTTCCGCGATATTAAATTTTTATAGATTATTTTAAAGTTAGATACTAAAATTCTTGGGGATCCTTACACCTGTTTTCTAGAAACCGACATGAGAAGGACTTCCACTTTTAATTGTATGTTACATGCAAATATATGAAAGAAGTTCTCTCCGAAACGCAAATAAATGATTGGAATTCTATATGAAGAAAAGCTATTTTATAAAAGTGTTTATTTTAGAATTATGAAGCTTGCTATTAAATATCTTTGCTCCTTATGGTACTTTCTAGGAATTCAAGTGACAAGGATGCCTACTATTGTTCATATATCACAAGCAAAATATTCCAAAGAACTATCTCTAATGCGTAACGAAGTTTATCCCAAATATGTTCTCTCTAAAGCACAAATCGATAAACTAAAGCATTTCTCATTTTTGCGAGAGTTAACTGTGAAAATTCTTGAGTCTCTACATTACTTTGTAGGAATCGAAGTCACAGGGACATGTGCTATTGTTTATATGTCTCAATCAAAAGGGTTCTTTTTCAAAGTACAAATAGACAATTGCAAGGCTACTTAGAGCAATTCTCATTTCTACAAGAGTTTAATTTTAGGAATTGTTTTAAAGTTTCAAATTTAAAGTCTGGGGTTCTTACACCTATTTTCTAGGAATCAGGTTAACAAGGACATCTAATTTTGTTTGTATGTCATATGCAAAATACGCCAAAATAGTTCTCTCCAAAGCATTGATAGATAATCACAAAGCTAGTTGGAAATGCTTCTTTCTACAAGACTTTTATTTTAGAATTATTTTAAAGAATTTATTTTAGAATTATTTTAGAATTATTTTAGAATTTATTATTAAAGATCTTGGGTTTTGACACTACTTTCAAGGAATCATATTTCCCACTTTCCGAAATCTCTTGACTCTGCTAAGGCACCGGAGATCTGCCGGAATGATCTGGTTGAGTGGGACTAGCATTTGAGTTTCAACAGATCGTGATCAGCTGCTCTAGTCATTTGATTCTAGCAGAAGACGTGACTGTTACGGTGAGGAAGTGTGAACTCCATTGATAACTTCGTTTGTGCAACCTTGGATCGGTGGCCTTCCACTGGTACCCTCTTTAACCACGTCCTTCCTCATCTCATCAGATCCTCCATGATAAGGCCTAGAATTCTAACCTCGATTTCCGTTCACTGCTTATCTCTCCACAACTATTATCTCGCTTGAATGACTCGAAACAAGGTCATGTACTTCATGGTTTAAGCTTGAAATCAGAAATGGTTTCAGATTCTTTATTATGTAATGCTTTCATAGGCATGTATTTTAAGGAAATGGTTCAATCTGATTCACGACCAGATTATGTGTCTCTCTCCTATGCAATTATACCCAGTGTCCCTAGGAAAGGCAGGCATTCTCAATCTGGTATGCCCTGAAGTTTACTTAAACTCTTCTCTCTTCCTTCTAAATTTGATTAGGTGTTTTCATGTGAATAACAGACTCATTGAAGTGGTAATCGATCTTCATTATGCAAGACTTGAAGAATAAGATTCTTGCAAATGCTGTGAAGGGTAAATTCAACCTCTCTCTTGCTTAGGACACCCTCTATTCATTTGTTGAGCTGATATTTCTGTATTACTTGCCTCTTATGTTTTGTTTGTTACATGGAATTTGGTATTTGATTATATATGGTGTATGCCAACAAGAAAGGAATTTCTTAACTTATGCTGCATTTTTCTTTTCCATAGACGGGCAATTCAGTCTCTTATCCCTCATACATAAGATGCTTCTTTCTTAGTTGCACTAGCTAGTAGCTCACCCAGCTTTACTTCTTTATCCAGGGGTACCTTTAATTTAGTACATATTTTTATGTCAATTCTCTTCTGTTTTAGAAGTTACAGATTTACAGACCATCTATATTGATTTGTTATTTATTGTAATTTGCAGCTTAATATTGATGGGAACAAATATGCCCCTAATTGTTTCACAGACGGATATTCAGGGATCTCAAGTCATGGAAACAATATTTTTGATATACTTGTGGTTGTCAAGGAGGAGCTTGGTGTCTCTTCGGTTCGGTTTAGGTTTAAAAAAGTACAAACCGAATTAGTTTGGTTCGGTTTACGGTTTAGGTAGTTAAGAAACCGAACTAAACTGAAAACGGAACTATATTATTATATATTGATAATTTTGTGCTACATATAATATATATATATATATGAAAATTTCAAAACTTCTTACCACACTTTTTTGTCAAAACCTACTGTTTCTCTTTGCAGGAATCTCTCTTCGAAAGGAGTTTATTTCATATTGATGTTACTTAGTAGGAGGAGATAAGTTTTTATTATATATGTGACTGGATTTCTTTATTAATGTAAGATTATAGAAATACTATTTCTATTTTCTAGTAAACAATATTGTTCACATTTATATTCTAATAAACAATATGGTTTAAACCCTAAAGATTTTATAGTTTCAGTTTTCCAGTTTGGTTTTTGGTTTATTCCCTTTATTTCGGTTTATAATTTTCAGTTGAAATTCGGTTTGGTTCAGTTTTTGGTTTTGAACAACATAATTGGATTTGATCTAGGTTTAGAACAAAAACCAAACCAAACCGACCGAATTACACCCCTATCATGTATGGTGCCTTCCCACCTATATAAACAAGTGTAAACTTCATACCATATGAACAAATAGACATTATATTCTATGTATTAGTAGTTTTTCTCCTACGATATGGAACTTGTTTTTTTTGTTGGAACATAAGCACTGACATGTGTCCCATCAATTGCTCCAATACAATCCTATATGAGATAACAAACAAAGATTAATTTTGATCTCAAATACATCTTAAATAACATTAAATAAAACATGCTTTTTTCATTTATCTTGAACCAGGGATAGTACTATATGCGATTTAAAATTTGAATAGGAGTTTTTTTTTAAAAGATGGTGGCATGATCATTTTTTCCCCAGTCATAGAATAGCTTTTAACATAGTTTTAAAGTGTTTAGAAATAGTTTCTCCAAAGTGTTGAAAGCGATCAGCGATCATTTCGTTTCTTTGATTATGCCCAAGGTCATTGTAAACATACCCACTTGCTCTTCCACGCTTACATAATGTGGATCACATAAGATTTTCATCTCCTTAAGGTTGTGACTAAGGGATAAAAATCATGCTTTTCCATCTTGAGTATATTATAACACCTTTAAGGATTTCCATTTAAGATAATCATAACACAATTTACACCAATGTAATCATCACTTCTATATGGTGATTTTCAAAGGTACGTATTATAATGATTTGTAATTACTTCTACCGCAACCATTTCCACTATTAAATCATGCTCCTCATCATATTCTAAATTATCATAATCCCCATCTGGTTGAGAGTCATCATATTGAAATACAATAGATTCACCAAGTGACTTTTCTTCTCATTTCCTATTTGACTCCATTTTATCCAGTGACAGAGTGATAAAAGGGAGGAAGGCTGACGAACCATAGGCACAATCCTCAGGGAAGAAACACGTTCCAAGAAGATACGTCATGATATGATGGAAAAGAAGCAAAAAATTGGGATCGGAATGGCATATCATCCCCAAAACATCACCAAAGTCCTCAGTGATTTGCGCTTGGAGCCAAATATGTTATACCTTCCCACCGAGGAAGGCAGGCTCTCCCAAAGCCTGAGCACCCTAATAAAGACAAGCTTTCACCTGGCTAAGTGGGACAAGATAAATGGGCTCCCCACCGAAATAGATACCCAACATCGTAACAAAATCAGAAGGGCGGATCCCCAGCTCCACATCAAGCAGATGGAAAGAAAAAGTCTCTGCAAAGAACCTCTCAAGAAGGGAGCGAGCTAGGCTGTGATCCACCTCGAAGGGCGGAATCTGTAGGAAGTGAACGAATCCCTAGTGGGCCAACTCTCTTCGAAGGTTAGGAGAAAGAAGCTGGTACAAGCAGTACATGCGCCCCCAAGCGCATCTCCAAACCTTGCTCGTATAATCCTAGTCCAGGTCTCCTCAAATCACCATGGAGACATGGTGATGGAGATTGTGAAGAAGTGGGGTGCTTTGTGGAACTCCCTCATAAAGATGAGGAGGGACGATCACCCAGCGTCGCTCAGAGCGAGCACCTCTGCCCACCACGGCATTAGAACCATTTGCATCCTCCAAAAGGTCATCTCCAAGGGCAGTGGCCACACTACCCTTAGGAGCCCTCTCCTCAATTGAATCGGGTGTGGGCTCAACAACAACACGTCTACGACGTGGGCGAGGATCTGCCTTTGAGGAGAATGATCGGCCGACACACTGGGAGGCATCTTGAAAATAAAAGAAAATATGTCAGAAAATAAAAGAAAATATGTCAGAAAATGAAATTAGCCTTAAATGTGTTGAAAAACACTAGCTAATTTCTATGAAATTTCATGGTGAGAAATTAGGTCTTGGGAGTATTTTTAGTGGTTTCAAATTGGGGATAAAACCTTATTTACATGTAAAGACTTAAGTAAATGGAAACATAAAAGTAATTTTTCACAAAAACTGTGATAGTTGGTGCCGCAACTTTCATCAGGAAAGATCAAAAGGTGGTCGTTTCAGGATGTTTAGTAGGTATGTTTGCAAAGTTTGTGGAACAAAGGCTTTAAGAAGCAACCCCAAATAAATTCCCCTATGATAGTAATAAGAGTAATTCTCTAGTGCTTTCATGTCCCGTTGGATTAAATAAAGATGCATCTATAGATCTTCGCCATGTGTCCCTAATTCATTACTGGGTATAACCCAATTCATCACTGACCCACTTATCAAGGATACAACCCAGTTTAACATAAGATACAACCCAACTCATCATGGGTACAACCCAACTTATTATTAGGTACAACCCATTTTATCATGAGTACAAGATTGTACTCCATGATAAATTGGCGGGATTAATATAGATGGGACTTGTGGTGAACATCAATGGATGCTCCAGCTAATCTTCTAGGGAAGAGACTTCAGCTAATGTGAGGGCATGTGCTAGTAAACTCACCCTAAAAATCAGGGAAAGTTTGACCAATCCACATCATGTAGAGTTTTTATCTACAACCTTATTTGCAGCTTTTCATAGGATTGTTTAAAAATTTACAGTTATAGCATTCACAATATACATGGCATGATCCTTATCGAGGCTCCAAATAAGGTTGTAGATAGAACCTCCACGGGATTGGCTTGCATTTGGTTCGGAAATTTGCAGGTTACCCAATGAAGTTGTGCTTGATTGCATGAGTGAATCTTTTGGAGGTGGAACCATTTTGATTACTGTTGTTGAAACCTACATTAGACGTCTTAAACAGTTAAAACTATTAGCAGCTTCAATTTACATTTAGTACTTGTAGTAGATAACAAAAAATCATGTCATGGAAAATATCTTTGCTTAACTTGGTTTAGAAAGCATGTTATGATATATATTGACTATTCATAAATAAATATAAAATATAGTCAAATTTTTATTTAATTTTTTTTGTATATTTCTTTTTTGAAATAAAATTCTTGATAATTATTAAATAAATTTTAATTATTTTTTAGGTTAAAAATATTAATATTAATTTTGTAATGACAAGATAGTAACTAAGTTCGAGTGACCGAGTTACACGGATAGATACACTCCTACGTTACTAGGCCTATCCAAGTTTTTGAACACTGCTTTGCACATAAGGATACATTCTTATTGCAGCATGCACAATTCACAACTTCTTTAGACATGATTCACTCTCTTATAGCACCACGTTTAAAGAGATTACAAAGGAATTTTATTTGACAAGGTAAGGAGGAATTTCAAAAATACCATTTGGTAAAATGGGATGATGTTTATACAAGAAGAAAAGACAATGGCCAATTAATTGTTTGATTTAGCACAGCCGTACACCTACTTGAGTTGCTTTCTTTTGGTGGACGGCAAGCCAAGGTAAAATCCTAAGAATGGAAAATTTGGTTGAAAGCGGGGCCTAAATACCAAAATAGATTTGATCTATTGCTTGGATGCTGGAAATGGAGGAGAGGAAATTCTAGAGCTGGAAGTCTTTGGAATATGTGTCCGGCTGCTATTTGATGGGTATTGTGGAAAGATAGGAATAGGAGGATATTTAAAGGTAAACAGCAATTCTTTGACAGCTTGGTGAAGAATGTTGAAAGATGTCTATCGAAATGGGTCTCTTCTTACCAATTTTCAAAGGGGAGACTTGGGATATCCTCTCTTCTTATGAGAGTTTTTCAGTTTTGGTGTAAGAATTTCTAGGGGTGGGAAATGACTTGTTTCAACCCTCCTCTGTCACTGTACATTCTTCTTTCTTTGATTTCTCGTCCATCTTAATAAATATCTCTTTTTACCAATATATATATATGATGCATTAAGGTACTGGGTCTTCTTTGCTTTGGAGGTTTGACTTGTAGTAGGTTAGGTTGGTAGAGCTTGTTGCTTTTAGAGTTTAGGCTCTCTTTGGTTTTTTTCCGTTCTGTGTTTTTTTCTCTGTTCTGTTCTCTCTGTTTTTTTGGTACTCTTTGTCTTGTTTCCACTTCTTGTGGATTCCCTCTCCCTTCCTTTTCCATAATATAGTAAGTTAATCATCCAAAAAAAAAAAATTTCTCTTTCGTGAAGACTATACAAGCCGAAGATATGGGTTGTCACAGAGAATTTCTTCTTAATTAACTGATGAAATTTGAGCAAAAGAAAGCCCCACCACCACTACTAATAGAGGGTACTTTACAACAGAGAAGGTACTACTGCAAGCACCAACCAATAGGAAAAATCAGACATTTTAACTGGTTTGCACATGCATGAAGGAACACATGAATCAATTAACATACTCTACAAGCAACTTGTAGAAAGCATGAATGAGAAAGAAGGAAAAAAATATGAAAAATGAAAAGAGATCAATTTAGGACAGTAACCAAAATAGTGCACATAAAACACAAATTTTGCAACTGCCCAAACCTGTTCATGGAGATAAAGAATGAATTGTTGATGTTAAAGGGGAAGAAGGTTCTTGACGGAGTTCTTTCGCAACAGTTGCAAGTGCCTCAGGGTTCAGATTCAGATCACAAAGAGCAATAAGTATTGAGAGAGTGTGACGATCAAGCCCAATATCAAGGATGTTTGACATATAAAATGCCAAGTCCAGTGAATCTCGAGCAGTTCGTGCAGCTTCAGGATCCATATCGACAGATGGAATATATGGAGAAATACCTTATTTGTCGACACTTGACACATACTGCCATGCCAAATTTTAAAATTAGCTTAAATTTCCAAAAATAATGAACAAAAGCTAATAACAAATGAATGTAAGAAGATGGACATGCCAAAGCAAATTAAACAAACGTATGGCAGCAATTAACACATATTTGCGCATATCCCATGTACACGAAACTTGAAACTTCTTCCCTTTTCTGTTATGCATATTAATACAATTTCTCCATTTTTTGATTGATAAAAGAGATACATATCCATCTAAAACGAACATTGAACAACCCTAAGGAGAAAAAAGAATCCAGTGAAACTATCTTGAGAACTGAAAACTAGCAACAGGAAAATAGCTCAAAAAACAACCATAAAAATAAAATAAAAATACAACATGGAATTCACTGATCAATTGAAATCTCGTTCAAATGTTTCAATCATTCATATCAATTTCTCTGTTAAGTCTCTCATGCAAACCTATTTGACTTGTAAGCCATTTTAACGCCTCATTCTTTGATTTTACCCATTTGAAATTTGCAATATCTTTAATATGCCTTTCTCCTCCTCCCATTTTTCCCCTTTTTGGTTTTTCATTTTTTGGTGGTTTGGGTTTGTTTCCTGACAACAAGCTGTTGACGTTCAAAGAGTAGCAATTCCCTGACCAAGAAAAAGTTGGGTGTCGAAGTCACCCTCCTGAACCTGCAGAGAAATATTTCTGTGAAGGTACAAGAACAGCAGCTTCATTTCGCCCAGCAATTCTCTGAGTATTCTCTCCCCTTTACAAGTCACTCAAAAAGAGCCTTCCCATTCTTCTTGCAATGGACATTGGTGCTAGTTTCATGAGTAGTTTGTGTAGAGAAAGAGGACTCTAGGGATGTCTGTAAGTAAGCTTCAATCAAGCTTAAACTTGTTCCTGTCTTAGAAGGAATTGCAAAGAATTAAACAAAACTGAAACAGAGGGCCCAACTTCAAGGGACAGCTTAACACCTCCAGACAACTTAGATAACTAAACTTCATTTATTTCTTCCGTTAGTGTTCAAAGATTTAAATACACAATACTTGCTGACTGTTTACAGCAAGAGACTCTGCACGTTTACAACAACTGATACACAATGACTTTGCAACATCACCCAATATCATCTCTTACTGTATACAGATTCCTACTCACATCTCCACCTATTGACTTATTCAAGTACCATAATGATAATACAGCAGTCATGTGCAGCGAAATCTAACAAGTACATACCCCTGCACGATTAGAGAATACATGCACCAATACTAAAGCTGAAAGTTTGAGAATATTTAGTATTGAATAATCACAACCCTTGTGGAATCAAATGCAAATATAATTATTGTAGAACAAAACCACATATTTCTATTTAATTAGTCAAGATACAATTAACCCAGAAAATCATCCATGTTGTTGCTGGGAGTTGTATGTTACCATAAATAGATTCAAAATCAAATTCATCACAAGAAAAATGCCCACTAACATGATCTTTATAAATGATTTAATAAATAGATAGAAAATTAATTCAGGAATAAAAAAAAAAAAATAAGTTTTACAAAATTACTCAAAGTAGGAATCAATTCAAGAATCAATGGAAACAAGGAAGATTACCCAAAAAACAAAACACTATTTTTATTTTTATTTTTAGTAGTGGAATTTTATAGATTCTGTACACTGTAATATAAACACTACTAATTTTTGGAAGCCTTTGTGTCCCAAGTACTCCATGATTTGATAGACAAAGCAACCATATTTTTCTGATTTCCAAGAAGTTAGAGGAATTTCCATTCATTTTACTTGTCAAAAAGTAAGTAAATGGACCGTATTGCTGAATCTCTTCTCCAAGGAATTATTTTTCTTTTCATGCTATTTTTTAGTTGTTGCTTGTTTGGAGATGCAAATTGGTTGCTGTGATTTGGAATTTTTAGTCATTATTATTTAATTGCATTTCTTGTTTTATTGAGCCATTTAAAGTTCTTTGTACCTCGTTGTCTTTTGAGATTTTCCTCTTATCATGATAAATCTATTATTGTACAATTACAATGCCTGGGAACTCGGACCAATTTGTTAGATTTTTTTCCCTCCTCTTTCTATTAACCCAAGATAAAGAGAACAAGAGAGCCTAGCAACTACTCTCCAAAATTTCAATGTTGGTAGTCGGAGACCACACATGTCCCTAACTTCTGGATCAGATATCCTTACTTGGGAGGCTTTTGGTCCCCCAAAAGTTGTATCCGCCGAGTACAAAAAATATTCTTTCATTTGTTCACTTTATAAACATTTGGTTTGGCCTGAAAATTGACCTATAGAAAATCTGCATAAGCTCCTGCTCGTCATTTTTGGTCATCCTTGTCTTGCTGCTTGCTCACTTAGAATCAAATCATTTATCATTTTTGGAAATAGCTATGTCTTCTTTGCCATAGCTATTGAAACAGTTCAAGCAAATGTAAAATTTCAGTATCCACAACAGTATGCATTTGCATATACCTAGGTAAATCAAGCTTTAAAGCACTCTCACTTATTATGATTGCAAATCCTCTATCCCTTTTCTTCTGCCACCAATCAAAACATATCATGTGTCATGCTTGGACAGGTATTATTGTGTAGGGCCTATAAAAGCATGCCATATGACATGTTTTGATTGACGGCAGACTATAATGGTAGGGAAACAAGGTTATTCCGTGTAATTTATTACCACAATGCTCAATAAATTTAAATGAACTATATCTAGTAGGCTTTAACTTCTTCTGGAGGGCCTTGTTTAACCCGTCCTTAATCTAGTGTTCTCAGTGACTCGGCGAGTCAGACCGAGTCAACTCGCAAGTCAACACAACAATATATTTAATTATAAAAAAAGGGATACAATATCAATAAAATAGCAGAAATAACAAAGATAAGAAACCATAATCTGCAGATACGGGGCCTGCGATTAAAATCAGAGCTTAACCCATAACAATGAGCCAATAACTCCTCCTACTACTCTTCCTCCATCAACTCTGTATTGTGAAACTGAATAAACAAGTCTTCTCATCTTCCTCCCATTTTAGCTAAAATTCAGCCATCCCGTGACCTGGGCACTTGGTTTTTGACTTTTCTTATCTTCAATTCGTTTGTGTTTCTTTCCCTGCTTTTGGGTCTGGATTTTATCTTTGAAAATTCCATTTAATTATTTTTTGGGCTTCGTTAGCTATTTTTACTTCGTTAGTTTATTTTATTATAGAAACATAGAACACCCATCTAGATTCCAGAGCAACCATGGCAGTAAGAGAGAGAGAGATAGAGATCATACTGTACTTGCCGATTATCAGTCGACGATCGGCGAGGTTAAGCCTTCACGTTCACGACGTCATAGCGTCCTGCAGCTCTTGAAGACGTGTTGGAGAATTTATACTTGAACAGGTTAGAGAAGATGTCCTTCCAATCCAAAATCCTTTCAAAATCCCTAAAATTTTACATTTACTAAGAGGGGTAAATTAAACTAACGAACCCACGGACTGAGGGGCTGAGTTGTCCAATTTATTCGAGCCCACGGCCGAGCTATCACCGAGTCAATCCTACCCAAAGTAAATAATAAATAAAAGGAAAAATGGATTTTAGTGATATTTTTTAAGATTCAATCACCTATTTGGTTATTAAGATATTTTTCAAGATATTTAAAATAAGCGTTCATTTTACTGTTATGAACAAGAACGCCCTCAGCGTGGACTTGTAAATTTAATATAAATCCAATTTAGGGACATGAAAACTACATTAATAGAATTCTAAATCAACTTCTAATACTTGTAACAACTGATTCGTTGACTTGTAAATATATTTTGTAAATTTATAAATTTAGTTTGGGGACTTTTAAACTTATTTTGTAAACTTGTAGATCCAATTTAGACTCGTAAATTCAATATAGTAACTTATAATAGATATATAGTAAGGGCTTCTTCTTGTTTTCAAATATATCTTAAAAAGGTATCACAAAAATCTGACAAATTAAGATGACGTGAATCTCAATTTTTTCTAAAAAGCATCACTAAAGATATATTTTGCCTAAATAAATGCCTTAGCTTAAAAACTATCCGATCCAAGCATTTGATCGAGTTCTGAGTTGAATCGCGAGTTTTAAGCGCTGGTATAAGGTTCCAGATGTGCCCGCTTTGCCAAAATACTCAAAACTCGTTGATCGAGATAACTTACGTCGTTTTGGCGTTGGTTTTGGGAACTCATTCCACTTGGAACAGTTCATCCATCGTTCAAGCATTTGTATGATTTGGGTGTTATTTTTCCCTTTTATTTGTAGTGGAGCTTGTGAGGGTTTTTCAATTTTTGTATCATCAGTCACTGCCATGGCTTCTAGGGCATCTTCAATGATCATCTTCTCTACTCGGGACTTTCTTCTTTAATACAAGGTATGCCCGATTATATTGAGAGCAAAACCATGGAATTACATTTTGATCGTCTCCATATTCTTGGATTTTCGCATTTTTTATCTTTGCTATTACGTTCATTGGACCATAGCCTTTTTGTTTAGTTGCCTTTGAACGGGAAAATGGCCTGTGAATTATTTTCGGCGCGCTTTACCTTTATTTAGATGCATTAACTTTTAAAATAGCTAGAAATTTTTTATAGGCTTGATGTATTTTGAAAATTGATAGCATGTTTATGATGATTTTTTCTTTTCTTTTTTTGTTTGTTGTGGTGTTGCATTCTGAATTATGCTCTATTCAGTTTATGCATGCTAACATGAATTCTGAGTGTTCTATAAAAAAGAAGGTTTGCTTTGATGTGAGTTGACTGCCCAGTGCTTTCAGTTTGGATATCAATTGGGTTTGAGGGTTTGAATGGGGTATTTTTTGTTGGTAGTGGTGACTTATGTTTTATGATGGAAGTATTGAGTTGATGGGAAGGCAATTGAAAGTGAAATATGAAACTTGGGGTGGTTAAAGAAGAAAAACGGGTACTGGAGGGTGAACTAATGTATGAGTTTGGTTGGAAAATTGGTGCCATGGCAAATAAGCAAGTTCGAGAGGTTTTGTTGGACTTTAGCAGAATCAGTGAGATAAAGCTCTTTCTTTTTCTCATTCTTGAATGAATGGTTGTGGTAGGGTCTTGGTTATGTACGAGAAAATAAGAATTTATGAACAGTTTGAAAAGGTGATATATGTTATAAAAATTAATGTTTGATGAAATATAGGTGGAATGGATGATGAAACGGTGATTGGATGAAAAGAGGATTGAGGACATAGTATAGGTTAAATAATTATAATTTATGGTTTGTTAGTCTTGAAATGAATTTTTTTTTCGAACCTATGAAAAATCTTCCATGAAATGGATGTGAATGGGCAAGTTTTATGCATGAATGAATCAGCTGGAAAGTATATTAAAGCTAATATGATACCTATCTACCATTTTATTTATTTTTTATTTATAAATCTGCACTATATTGGCACATGTGTTGTATATTTCTGATCTTGCTCTTGTTTCCTTCTACTTCTTTCCAAAAGTTTAAAAAGAGGGATTGATTAGATAAGGATCTCTTCGATATTCCCTTCTTTTTTTTTTTATCGTTAATGAGAATGGTGTATTAGAAATAAAGGAGAGAGGGTAAGAAAATAGAAGAGTACAGAGATGGGAAGCTTCCTATGAAGTAATGAAGGTGGATGGACATTATTGGTTGGATTGAGAAACAAATGCTTAGAGAACTCACTAACTTTAACTCCTTATCTGATGCTAAAGAGGAGGTTTTCTATTCATACAAGGGAGCTATACCTGATATGTTGAAATCAATGTTGGCCTTAACTTTTCATTTATTTTCATGTTATGATCCCTAATGAGGTTTACTGGAGGATTTTTAATATCCCTCTGTTTTGTGGTCTTGATAAGAATCTCTCAGATCATGCACAGGCTGCTATCTTGATTATCTATCTGTTAGCACACTTGAGGGTAGTTGGGGTAGATTTCACATCCTTTTTATGGAGTGGTCTGGACACTTAGGCCTCCTTTTCATTCTCAATCTGGGTAATGAGTTTGTTCATTCTCAATGGGTTTGCACGAGGAGAAGATCCACTTGAACATTTGGTAATCCCCTTTTCATTTTCGAAGATTCTATTGGTTAATTGATAAGTCTCGATTAAGAAACTCAAGAACAAACTTTTGCAGATATTTCCACCAAGTAAGATTACTAACGTTTATTCAACCTCCCCTGATTAATCATGGAGATTGATTGACACATTGTCAATTAGAAACCCCAGAAAAAAAGTAAGTTTCTGGGTTGGCCATCGATTAATCGACATTATTATACCGACTAATTGATCCTACAAACAGAAATTTCTACGGAGATTTCTCATGACTTTTGAGACTTCTATCCTAATTTCCCTTACTTATACTTATTTCCCATTAATCTAAGACTTAACCTCATTAATATAAGCATTAAAACTCATAAAAACTACCCAACAAGATCACACACCTTTTCTAGAGCTTTTATATATAAATATGCATATATTGATTCTCCAATCAAATCCCTCATTATTGCACTTTCAAAACATTCATCTCCCAACTACCAACAATGATCACATGCTTTTAAAGAATTTCTTAGTATTAAATCATAAAATTGGAAAAAACTTTTCAATGATCTTTGTGGAAAATGTTTTAATATTTTGAAACTGTAAATATTAGGACATAGAATTTGAACAGAGAATTCACAACACATGATCATATCATCATACATGTAAGTCATAACTTTCATAAGATCATGATTAATATATGCAATCCTCGAAGACTATGCCTTGCTTAGAAGAAAGACCATAGATTCACCTACTGAATTGCTGATCCTTCTTCTCTCAAGCTAGTCTTTATGTATGAAGTTTTTTGAATTTTCTGCAACCCTTACTTCTCCACGTCCAAAGCTCTTCTCCAAAATGAAATGTTGTGTGGATCACACCTTGGAGCATCATAGAACATGCATTGTAAGTGGTATCTAAAAATTTCTTCCTTGATAAATAAATAATTTAGTTCCATATCTCTCTCTCTCTCTCTCTCTCTCTCTCTCTCTCTCTCTCTCTCTCTCATGATCTTCCTCACTCTGCTATTTTCTTTAACTGTAAATATTAGGACAAAGAATTTGAATTTAATTCATCATGAATAAACTTTTCAATTATCTTTGTGGAAATGTTTTAATATTTTAAAACTAGAATTTGAATCTGATTTCTCAGTGTCCTTATTTCTTATGTCCTTCAAACTTGAGTTAACAATAGTTCAGAACCTTGTGCTATTGTTTTGTATTTTATACAGACATAGATACAGACACGTGTATGTGTGCGCACACACACAATGAGACGCAATTGCACACATTCACATTTGATGCATAGTTTGGCTGATTTATTTTGCTTTACTTCTCAACACACTCACATTTAAGCTTATATGAATTTTAATTTGTTAGGTTGAAATAAAGCTTGGATTCTCTTTTATTAGGTCTTTTCTGTTGAGAAGGTCATTGTATTAATTATTATGGAAGCAGCAGAACAACAATGCAATGAAAGCTGTGATCAACTTAGTGATCTGCCTGATACCATTATACATCACATCCTTTCCTTCCTTCCCATAAAAGATGTAATACGAACTAGCTTCTTATCAAGAAGATGGAGATACTTGTGGACCTCTGTTCCCAGTTTGGATTTTGATGGTTTAGTATTCTCTCCAAAGATTAAGTTTATGAAATTTGTCGACTCGGTCCTGCTCCGTTGTGATGCTCTTGTTTTAAACAAGTTCCACCTTAGGTTTGGTGGTTACTATTGCAATATTGCTCATGTCCATTCATGGATTCATGCTGCCTTAGTTAGAAATGTTCAGGAACTTGGAGTCTTCTGCTACACAGAGGAGCAGATTGAATTGCCAAACTACCTTTTCACTTGTAAGTCGTTAATTGTTTTAAGGTTCAACTTGTTCAACCTCATGCAGAGTCTCCCTTCTTCCATTTACTTGCCTTACCTCAAGATCCTACATCTTAACTCGGCTACCTTTAAGGAGGATAACTTAACTGGGAAGCTCTTGTCTAATTGTCCATTGCTCGAGCACTTAACTCTGGAAGACTTGGTCCTTCAAGATCTCATTGTTCTCCATATTTCATCATCTTCACTTAGGAGATTAACTATAAATGGCATTCGTAATGAATCAGGTTTCTCCAATGATCATGATTTGTTTTCCTGTAATGTTAAGGTTTCTGCACCTCAGCTGTTGTCATTAAAATACTTTGAATACATTGCTCCAAATCTTTCCTTGGAAAATGTTCCATCACTAGTTGATGCATCTATCAATTTTGGATTTAATTGGGGGACATGCAAGCGAGCTTGTTCTTGTTTGTGTAGTTTCCTCAAAGATCTTTCAATTGCTGAGGCTTTGACACTATATTCTACAAGCATTCAGGTATAAATGCTTTCCTTTATTTCTATTTTCCTCGTAGTCTACCAAGTGCAATTTCTCTAGAAACTAAGCTGAAGTTATTTTAATATCAACTCAGTTTGATAATGGTGATTCCTCATCTGTGTTCTTAGTAGTTTCTTCCTGGACAATCGAACTTATTAGAACAGCTCCCCGACTTCTACAATCTGAAACAGTTGAAGTTGACACTTGCTGCTAAAAATGATAATATTCAAGCAATAACATATATTCTCCACAGAGCACCAAACTTGGAATTCCTATATGTGGATTTTACTCATGTGGTAAGTGGCGAAGCATTTGAATTTCTTGTTTATCATTAATGATGTTGAGCAACTCAGAAATTTGAGTCGTGTAATTTTATATTTTTGATAACTAAAAGTGTCCATTGTTTTGCAGCGACTATTCGATGCGAGTGACTATTGTGAACCACAATACATTAAATTTGAAGAAATGATTTACCACCTTAAAATCGTTAAGATCAGGGGCTTTCGGGGAGGGGAGGCTGAACTGATGTTTGTGAAATCTGTGTTGGAAAACTCGAGGGACCTTGAGAGGATAAGTATTGTGCCTTCAAAGGAGCCACCTGTGAAGTCAGAGCTGCTAAAAAAGATTATCCAGGAGATACTAATGCATGAAAGAGCATCAAAGAGTGGTGAAGTTCTGTTTCTCTGAAACTACTCAGGACTGGTACTACTTCATTACTTTTCTTTTTTTTTTTCCTACTAAATTTTCCCTTCCCCTCCTTTGCCCAATGGGGTGATCCTGCAAGCTTCTTTGTTCAATTGAATATTTCATTTTGCATGCTTCCTTACCCTTATTTTTCTTTTCATGTTTTGCATTTGAACATTCTTGGGATAGACTTGAACAAATGCTCTAAAACACAGATGGTTTATGACCTGGCCTGACCCCTGTGTGTGATAGAGTAAATAATTGGTTTAGCAGAACATGAGCCAGAATAGCATAGGATCTGGTTAATTAATGATTAAATGTGTTCTCATTTCTGTATGTCTGGCAATTTCTTGGTTCCATGCTTCAGCTGTCAGACAAATGGCATGAATGGGTGAATCAGTTGGTCCAACGCTTCTTCAAATCATGACTAGGCTTATCTGTTGGACATGTTGGTCATGGACCCATTCCAATTGGGTTTGGTTATGTTTTAAAAATGCTTTTCTTGTTCTTTAGTTCTTAATTTCTTGTATACTTAGATGTAATGTGAGTTAATGGTGAAACGCAATTCAAGTTTATGGAAAATGAAAATGAAGTTGTGGGTTGGATGAGGGTGAAGTTGGAAGGGTTTGCTACAGGTTAATAAGAAAACTTTCTTTTTCCAGTTTCTTAAAGGCCAGGAAGCACTTACTGACTGCAAAGGGCTTCCAGACTATGCCTTTTGGCTCTGCCTTGCTTATGGGTAAGCAATTTTTGATAAATAACTAAAAGGCAGCACTTATCCACAGAATAAATAAGGTGCTCATTCTAATATGTTTGCCTTGTCAAGACAACAAAAATTGAACTCATTAACTTTTGGTAGTAAAAATGTCGTTTGACAAGTTTTAAACACATTGAAAGTGAAATTTTATAAGTTTTACTAATGCCTAAAATATAATTTTTCCAGTTGCAAGTTACATTTTACATATGACAAAGAGTTGCAGGCAAGAACTCCTAGGATGTCTTAGTCTTTGCTTGTGGATAAGAAGTCACCTGTTCAGTGTTACCAAATGCACTTATGGCTTGAGGAAATTTTTAAAGAAGGTAGAAATTAGAAACAAAAAAAATTAATTAAGAAATTCCAAACGCAGTCTTACGGTGTTTGTTGGCACCCTTTTCTTCTGATTGGAGTTTTTGTATAAAAGGTTCTTTTGGTAGAGAGTGGCTTAAAAAGAGGACGAGGCCCTCTTCACATGTTATATTTGCATATATATATATATATATATATATATATATATATATATATATATATATACGTATGTATGTATGTATGTATTAACTTTTTTTGTTTTTTCTTATTAGATGACTACAATAACCTTCTATAAAATAAAAAAATATTTTCCATTTATCTCCTATATTATCTTATATTTTCATTTATGTCCCATTATTATTATATTTAATGTATCAATATGTTAAGTCGTTGATACTAATTTGTTCAAATGATAATTATTCATTAAAGACTCAAATTAGCCATAAAGCATTTGGCTATTTAATATATATATATATATATATATATATATTTTTTTTTTTTTTACCTTATAGAAGATTATTTTAGTCACTTAATAAAAATAAACAACACAAGTTAATGAAATTTAACATTAAGGGTATAGTTGCAACAATTATGCTAAATGAAGAGATAAATACAAATACTAAAAACAAGAGGATATAAATGTAAATATATATAAATACTAAAAACAGGGGCATATAAATGTAAATATATCGTAATGTAGGGGTATAGATGGAAAAATACCTTTAAAAATTGCTAGACTCCTAGAATTGTTGTTTCTAGATTCCTCACTTAGCTCCTTGAAATTGCCAAACTCCTAGCCTAGCTACTTTGAGTCTCCTGGCTTAGCCCTTCTAATTGCTAAACTCTTGGTTCAACTCTTTTAACATTGTTAGACTCCCGGCATTGCTGTTACTATATACCTGGTTTGGTTCTTTTAAAATCATTAGACTTTTGTTGTAGCTGTTGTTTACATTTCTGAACTCCTGGTCCTGGATCAGCTCCTTTAAATTTCTAGACCTAGTATTTTGTTGCTAGACTCCTGGCCCAACTCTTATTTGGTAATGGGATAAAAAAGATTTTGCAATTCAGAAAACATAAGAAAGGGTACCATATTCATAGTTGAGTCAAAAGGAAAAAAAACCCAAGAATGCTTGTATGACTAGTGATCCTTGGAATGAAATGTCTAATTGACTAATTTCTCACTCAACGAGAGGCTACACGTGTTACCCAAACAATTTCACTTTCTCATTATCTTCAATCCCATAAGCTTCCACTCTGATGCTGCAATCATCTAGACCATCATTCCACCAAAACAAAGGAAAACTATACATGAGCAGAATAGATTGTAGAAGTCATGGTCTTAGTCAACTGATGCAAACTTTGTAGGAAGAGTCACTTCTTCCAAAATGATGAGAGGCCATCTCTCTTCAAAACGTCAAATCCTTTGAGGAATTAACCATTAGTCACACCCTTTGTCCCCATTCATAACTTTCAATTTAACTAAAATTGTGTCCACAAAGAAAAGAAAATATAGAAAGAAAATCGAGAAAAATGAAAGATATCTCCTGAGTCAATCATCATAAATGAAAGTGATATGTTTCATGTCATAGACATTTCATTAGGATGAAAGGCGACTTCTGTTTTTTAAATCCCTACCAATGTGTTATCACTTTCAACATCTTTTGTGCTTTATTTTCCTTGCTAAGCCAAGCATGTCTTAGCATCCTACACTGGGGCATATACATGATCTAATATCATTCATGTCTAAGGCCAAATCAGGAAAATCCCCAAGTATTTCAGATGTAGGGAGAAAAATTTCTCCACAAATTAAGGCTGCGTTTGGTGTTGCTTTTTGCTTTTTGCTTTTTATTTCTTGCTTTTATAAGATGAATCATACCTTCTACGACAATAAGCATGTTTGGTAAGTAATTGCTTTTGCTTCTCCTCATGAAGCAAAAAGCAATCTCATTGCTTCTCTTGAAAAGCAAAATTTTTTTGCTCGTTGCTTTTTAGGAAGCCCGATGTTTCTTTTGACTCTCATCACTTCTCACTTTTGTTCTTTTGGTCTCTGGTTTTACTTACTTCCCTAGCCTTGCAGTGAAGACGAGCAACTAGCTCCCCCATTTCAACCCTTGTTTTGTCGATTCCGTTCATCCCCTTCAGTGCATATATTCTCTGTGATGACGCGATTCAATAGATCTATCAGTTCTTATTTTAAAGGTCAGTTCTTCCATTCCCAATCTCTTGAATGTTTGTTTTTCCCCATTTCAACCCTTATTGCTCCCAGTTTTCGGTGGTGATGGTGATGACAGTTGATTTTGCTTGAATGTTTGTATCTTTTATGGTGCATTTCGTGTTATATTTATAAGTGGGATTTTGGATTTCTTAATATGGATCATTTAGGGGTTTCGATTTGTTTCTGGATTAATGTTTTACTAGGTTGGAATTTGGATCAGATTTGCTAGATTATTTCGTTGGTTGATGGAACCAAATCTAGGTTGCTAGATTATTTGGTCGGTTGATGGATTGTTTCCCAATACCCTTAGAATCATGTCTATCAATGATTAGCCTAGAAACATCTGTTTCAGTGAAGAAAACATGCTTATATAACAGCCTGGAAAGTCCTCAGTTGTGCATAAAAAAGCACACATGGAATTATTCACACTAGCAAAGAAGTGAGATACTTTCTCAAATTCAAATGGGTCAAAAATTTACTTAGAAAGTAGTGCATTTTTTTGGCCTTTCTTTTGGGCAGAAAAATAAGCAAACGCATCTCAAACTCAGAGCAATTGCATCTCATTCAAACTTATTGCTATGCATTCAAAAGGACCATGTTGTCCTTAGGTAAAGGCTTTAGGCAACCCAGATATTGAGGAATAACTTTTATAAAGGCAAGAAGGGACCCTAGACAGAAAAAAGCCTTTTTTTTTATGACAAGATCATGATGGTTTATCCTTAAAGATATGCAGAGACAAATCAAAATTTTTTCTACAAAGATATTCAGGGACAAATCAAAAGAATGTTTCTGGGACTAGTTACCTAAAAATTTCAACTAGTGTTAGCATGGACGGATGGACTGTTTTATCTTCAAAGATACGCAGAAACAAACTGAAATTTTTTATTGGAATAACATATGTTGCTTTCTAAGTTGGACTAGTTTAACTCCTAAATTATCCTAATCATCTCTATAAATAGGATGAGGATTTTTTTGTTTTGTTTATAAGGTTCCAAATTGAATATTGAAGTCTGATTCAAGATCAAGCTCGTGTAACCCTTTGATCAAAGACCCATCAAGGAGATCAAATCAGAGAAGAATCACAAAGATTGTACCCATTTTCTTCATTTTAATAAAAATTATTATTTGTTATACTTTTTCTTGTCTTTATTTCAGACACAAAATTTGTGTTAACAGCCTTTTATAATTAATTTTATATGCACATTTATACACAAATGCGTTGTAATGCATGGCACTATAATATCCAAAGGAATTCAACAATATTTTTTTGTTGCAAAGTGCTTCAATATGTAAACAAAAGGGATAATACAAAATTCAAATGCTAAATCTATTTTCCTTGGTCATAAAATCAGTAAAAGAATAAAATTTTATATTTATTCCAATAAGGAATAAATATACTTAATTTATTCCTATAACCAATAGGATTTGTTGTGCAGTTTATCATGGCTAAATTTTTTGTTATGACTTGTTATTATCATTTTAATGTTGTGGCCCTTGATTGTGGCATTCACATAATGTTTGTGTTGGTTATAGAATGCCAAAAGATATGTTAGTATTCTGTCTATTTAAGGACTCTCTTATTCAATGACTCATAATGAACCAACTTTTTTTTATACTCTTCTCTGCTAGAAACAACTTTCTGATTTATGGATTATCTTTTTGTTTTTGATTATTTTTCCTCGATTCTTCTCTATTTTTGTTTTTCACTTTTACGGGGCAAAGCACTAGTACACACAGAGACGGTGCTTAAAATGCCTGCACATTTTTTAGTACATAACTAGCGATTTCTAGGTTATTGTATCTTGAGAGTGATACACAGGTGCTTTTGTGCAAGGCTGTTATGAATGACCTTAAAGAAAGTAATTTCATGGGTTCTTCAATCCAATCAATTGCAACAACTAATATATATTTGGAATTTCTTATGAACCACAACCCACAGGTGATCTCTTTAAATTATTTATAGTATAAAAAACAAGAGAGATAAACAAGAAGGAAAAGTAAGCTCACAAGAATGTATAAGTGATATTTAACATCGATCATAACGTATATATCCTTGTTTTACTTTTACATGACAGCAAAGTAGTACATAACTTTTAACTCATTATCCATTTCATACAAGGTTGATGAACCTTTATCTTATTTTTACGAGACGACACGAAAGCGCTAGAGAAATACTCTTGTTACAAGTATAGAAGAATTTAGCCACGGTTGTCTCTCAAAGCCTTTGTTCCACAAGTTTTGCAAGTACACTTACCACCTCTCTTCGTGCAACGACCGCCTAATTGTTTTGCCTCATTTCTTTTACACCAATGACCATAAGCATGATGGTGGCATTTGCCGTGATAGATGCTTGGGTCCCAGCATTTTCCCATCGCATTGGGAGTAGGTTCATCTTTTTCACAATAGCACTGAAGCTGTACTTTATGATGAACCGGGGTGTACCAATGATAAGTAGGGTTGTATCCATGATGAGTTGGGTTGTATCTTATATTAAACTGGATTGTATCTTTGATAAGTGGGCTAGTGATGAACTGGGTTGTACCCAGTGATGAATTAGGGACACATGGCAAAGATCTAAAGATGCATCTTTATTTAATCCAATGGGACATGAAAGCACTAGAGAATTACTCTTATTACTATCATAGGGGAATTGAGCCAGGGTTGTTTCTTAAAGCCTTTGTTCTACAAACTTTGCAAACACACCTACTAAACATCTTGCAACGACCACCTTTTGATCTTTGCTGATGAAAGTTGCGGCACCAACTATCACAGTTTTCGTGAAAGATTACTTTTGCGTTTCCATTTACTTAAGTCTTTACATGTAAATAAAGTTTTATCCCCCATTTGGAATGATTAAAAATACTCTCAAGACTTAATTCTTTATCATGAAATTTCATGGAAATTAGCTAGTGTTTTTCAACACATTTAAAGCTAATTTCATTTTTTGGGAATTTTTCTTTTATTTTTCTAACATATTTTCTTTTATTTTCAGGATGCCTCCCAGATGACGCATTGATCTGCATTGATCATTCTCCCTCACAGGCAAATCCTCGCCCACATCATTGACCCCATCGTAGACATGTTGTTGAGCCCACACTTGATTCAGTTGAGGAGAGGGCTCCTAATGGTAGTGTGGCCGCCACCCTTGGAGATGACCTTTTGGAGGATGCAAAGGGTTCTGATGCCGAGGTGGGCAGAGGTGATCACTTTGAGCAACGCCAGGTGATCGTCCCTTCTCATCTTTACAAGGGAGTTCGACAAAGCACCCCACTTCTTCATGATCTCCATCACCATGTCTCCATGGTGATCCGAGGAAATTTGGACTAAGATTATACGAGCAAGGTTTTGAGATGCGCTTGGGGGCGCATGTATAGCTTGTACCAGCTTCTTTCTCTTGACCTTTGACGAGAGTTGGCCCACTAGGGATTCAATCGCTTCCTACAGATTCTGTCCTTAGAGGTGGATCAGAGCCTAGCCTGGTCCCTTTTTGAGAGGTTCCTTGCAGAGACTCTTAGCTGGGAATCTGCCACTCTGATTTTGTTATGATGTTGGGTATCTCTTTCGACGGGGAGCCCATTTAACTAGGCGAAAGTTTGTCTTTATTTGGGTGTACAGCCTTTGGGAGAGCTCGCCTTTTGAGGTGGGAAGGTATAGCATACTTGGCTCCAGGCACGGATTATCGAGGACTTTGGTGATGTTCTGGCGATGATATGCCATTCCGATCCCCATTTTTTGTTGCTTTTCCATCATATCATGACGTATCTTCTTGGGACGTGCTTCTTCCCTGAGGATTGTGCATACGCTCCGTCGGCCTTCCTTTTATCACTCTGTCATTGGATAAAATGAGAAGAAGAGTCACATGGTGACTCTATTGTATTTCAATATGATGACTCTCAACCAGATAGAGATTATGATAATTTAGAATCTGATGAGGAGAATGATTTAATGGTGGAAATGGTTGCAGTAGAAGTAATTATGAATCATTATAATACATACCTTTACAAATCTCCATATAGAAGTGATGATTACATTGGTGTAAATTGTGTTATGATTATCTTAAATGGCAATACTTGAAGGTGTTATGAAATACTCAGGATGGAAAATCATGTATTTTTATCCCTTAGTCATAACCTTAAGGAGATGAAAAACTTATATGATCTACATTATGTAAGCGTGGAAGAGCAAGTGGGTATGTTTACAATGACCTTATGTGATAATCAAAGAAACCAAATGATCTTTGATTGCTTTCAACACCTAGAGAAACTGTTTCTAAACACTTTAAAACTATGTTAAAAGATATTCTATGACTGGGGAAAAAAATGATCGTACCACCATCTTTTCAAAGAACTCCTATTTAAATTCGAAATCGCATATAGTACTATCCCTAGTTCAAGATAAATGAAAAAAAAGCAATTTTTATTTAATGTTATTTAAGATGTATTTGAAATCAAAATTAATCTTTTGTCTGTTATCTCATATAGGATTGTATTGGAGCAATTGATGGGGCACATGTTAGTGCTTATGTTCCAACAAAAAAACAAGTTCCATATTGTGGTAGAAAAGCTGCTACTACATAGAATGTAATGTCTATGTGTTCATTTGATATGAAGTTTACACTTGTCTATATAGGTGGGAAGGCACCATACATGATAGGGGTGTAATTCAGTCAGTTTGGTTTGGTTTTTGTGCCAAACCTAGACCAAACCGAATTATGTTGATCAAAACCAAAAACTAAATCAAACCGAATTTCAACTGAAAATTATAATCCAAAAGCTGAACCGAATTGAAGTAAATAAACCGAAATTATAATATCTTTAAGGTTCAAACCATATTGTTTACTAGAATATAAATGTGAACAATATTGTTTACTAGAAAATAGAAATAGTATTTCTGTAATCTTACATTAATGAAGAAATCCAGTCACATATATAATAAAAACTTATCTCTTCCTACTAAGTAACATCAATATGAAATAACCTCCTTCCGAAGAGAGATTCCTACAAAGAGAAATAGTAGGTTTTGACAAAAAAGTGTGGTAAGAGGTTTTGAAATTTTTGTATCTCTACTATATATAAAGCGAGGTGCCCCCTTGGAAAACGTGCCAGGATTTATCCCCTCTACTATATATAAAGCGAAGCGCCCCTTGGGAAACATGCCAGGATTTATCCCTAATTTACCCATAATGACCTTGGAATTCATTTTTAAACTTCATTATCATAGGGGTTTAGTTGTATTTTCCTCTCCAATTCATTTGAAACGTGAACAGTTACAACTGCTCCTTCCAACCGCTTCTCCTAATTATCTTCTCCACTTCTCTAACCATTCGGACTGATCTTATCTACTTCAACAATAGGCAAGCCGTTTTCAGAGAGAGCCCTTAGAATGCCTTACTTTATTACCGTGAAGGCAGATTGTTCTTCACAAAATTCCTTACTACGATGGAGACATGAATGTCAACTACAGATCTGAATGCCATAAATTAGTCACGAAAATGAAAGAGGTCTGATTCTTGGAGTTTCATAGTTTGGACATCTTCCTCCAATTTAATATGTTCCCATTCTTTTATTTTCCAGGATTTCTAAAAGGTGAGGTGGCATCTCTATCATGTGTCATACACTCTGCATAGTAGTGGGGTGGCACACTTATTGCAGGCCTGTGTTGCCACCGACGACACGAAGCGGCTCCCTGCAAACATCGTGCGTCTCTCTCTTAACATGTGGTGGGTATTGACGAAAACTATGAAGTAATCGTCCCGACCGAGTGATCGAGCATTACTACTCGTGCATGACTTTGAAGTTTTAAGAAGTTGTGATCATTCCAACTAAGTGGATCCAGAGGGTTAATGTTTGGGGCATCTGTCTGAAGCTTCAATTTGAAGAATGCGACCGTCGCATAGACTTCGTTCCTGACGAGCCCGCCATTAAAACCGATCTCATCAAGGTTGATTTTGTTAAATTTGTCAAAGAAAAACAAATAAGCATTCTTGAAAATGGAATGTCTCCGATTTTTGCCTTTGTTTCAATCCCTCCATCATTCAACCACTTTAGAAGTAGGAATGTTGGTCGTTTTCTTTTTACTGCCATTAATCCCATTTGCAAAAGCTCTTCGAATCCTTCTCTTAGGGAGCTTTTCTTCAGGAACTCATGTGGGGTGCTCAAGAGAAGTTCAACCATCACTACGGGTAGAACTTTTTCCCCTTTAATGGTGTGGCAAAGTTCAGGTGACTAAGCAACTGTTGGGTAATTACCTCATATTGCCCAGCACAGCGAGCAACCAGGCTGTCGATACCAGAATATAATATGGGCATCATCTTTTGCTCTTTCATCATCATATTTCTTGTGTTGCAATATTTAGAAACCCGCTTCATTCCACAAGTGTTTTTCTGTAGATTAAGGAATTATTATAATCAATCAATTTTAAAGAGAAATAAAGCAAAGTTCAGGTGACAGAGCAAATGGGTGGAACCGTGGAAGATCAAGGTTGCGGCATTGCAGTAAGGAGTAAGACTGCTAGGACTCCGTACACAGGCTTCATCGGTGACAATTAGGTTCCAATTGCCTCCCTACTATTTAATTTCGACCCCGGATAGAAATCATCTGAAGTCTACATTACCCACCGCCCTTTACAGGATGAATCTTGCAATTTATTGTTTCAAGTTCCCTCTTAGAGTGGGATGCTTTTGGGTTATTGTTTTGCTCAGATAGAGGTGGTTCCCCTCCGTTGAGTGGGATGCTTTCACCCACGGTTAGTGTTTTGCTATTAGAGGGCTGCTTTCACCCACAGTTATTGTTTTCCCGATAGAGAGGTGGTTCCTCTGTTAGAGTGGAATGCTGTCACCCATGGACCACGGATGGGATCGCGGAATAGGGTGAGTTAAACAGATAACCCACCTTGCCTCGCTTCACCCCTATGGTTAGGGTTTGGTATGTCTAAAATCGAGGTTAGGGACGGGTTTGGATTAAGCCCAACCCACCCCAACCCCGACCTTCATATATTATTATATTTATTTCTAATATTTTTTAAATATTATTTCATATATTTATATATAAAAATATATTTTATTAATGAATGTATTATTAATGTATATATTCTATTTTTAAAAATCAATTTTTTATTTTATTTTATACACCAATTGGGGCAAACCCCCTTGCCCCGTTATCAACCCGACAAGGGCAAGGTAGGGTTTGGTACTTGCTAAACTCCTATATGGGTGGGTTCGGGGTTCACCAAAGGCTGCCCTGAACCTATCCCATTACCATCGCTACCAACCGTTAGGGTTTTGCTGTGAGATATGGCGATGGATCGTGTAACAATTAAATAGATAACCCACCCGCTAATAATGATTAAGATATGACATGGCTAAAATTGGTTTAAGGCTGGAGGGCTAAAATCGAGTTAGGGTTGAGGTGAGGATTAGCACGCTAAACCCGCCTATACCCCGTCCTTAACCCGACCTTCATATATTAAAATATCAATTTTTTTATGTTCTAAATATTATTTTTCTTTTGAAAATAACCTTCTCATGTCATATTCTCTTATATATTTATATGGGTAACTTTGTCTTTATTATTTTTTAAAGAAATTTTTAAACAGTTTTTTTTTCTATGTCTGAGGTGTCCTAACATACATACGTGCAGTACTACACGTACACCCTGCTAGTATATATTATATGTAGCACAAAATTATAAATATATAATAATATAGTTCAGTTTTCAGTTTTGTTCGGTTTCTCAACTACCTAAACTATAAACTGAACCAAACTAATTCGGTTTGTACTTTTCAAACCTAAACTGAACAGAAGAGACACCAACCTCCACCTTGACACCCACAGGTATATCAAAAATATTGTTTCCATGACTTGAGATCCCTGAATATTCATTTGTGAAACAATTAGGGGCATATTTGTGCCCGTCAATATTAAGCTGCAAATTACAATAAATAAAAAATCAATTTAGATGGTCTGTAAATCTGTAACTTCTAAAACAGAAGAGAATTGACATAAAAAGATGTACTAAATTAAAGGGACCCCAGGATAAACAAGTAAAGCTGGGTGAGTTACTAGCTAGTGCAACTAAGAAAGAAGCATCTTATGTATGAGGGATATAAGAGACTGAATTGCCAGTCTATGGGAAAGAAAAATGAGGCATAAGTTAAGAAATTCATTTCTTGTTGCCATACACCATATATAATCAAATACCAAATTCCATGTAACAACAGAACATAAGAACATAAGAACATAAGAACATAAGAACATAAGAGGCATGTAATACAGAAACATCAGCTCAACAAATGAATAGAGGGTGTCCTAAGCAAGAGATTTGAGATTGAATTTACCCTTCACAGCATTCGCAAGAATCTTATTCTTCAAGTCCTGCATAATGAAGATCACCACTTCAATGAGTCTGTTATGCACATGAAAACACCTAATCAAATTTTGAGATAAGAGTTTTAAGTCAACTTCAAGGCATACCAGATTTTGAATGCCTGCCTTTCCCCAGGGACACTGGTTATAATTGCACAGGAGAGAGACACATGATCTGTTCATGAATCAGATTGAATCATTCCCTTAAAATACATGCCTATGAAAGCATTACATAATAAAGAATCTGAAACCATTTCTGATTTGAAGCTTAAACCGTGAAGTACAGGACCCTGTTTCGGGTCATTCAAGCGATATAAGAGTTGTGGAGAGATAAGCAGTGAACGAAAATCGAGGTTAGAATTCTAGGCCTTATCATGGAGGATCTGATGAGATGAGGAAGGACGTGGTTAAAGAGGGTACCAGTGGAACTTAAGGCCACCGATCCAAGGTTGCACAAACGAAGTTATCAATGGAGTTCACACTTCCTCACCGTAACAGTCACGTCTTCTGCTAGAATCAAATGACTAGAGCAGCTGATCACGATCTGTTGAGACTCAAATGCTAGTCCCACTCCACCAGATCATTCCGGCAGATCTCCGGTGCCTTAGCAGAGTCAAGAGATTTCGGAAAGTGGGAAATATGATTCCTTGAAAGTAGTGTCAAAACCCAAGATCTTTAATAATAAATTCTAAAATAATTCTAAAATAAAAGTCTTGTAGAAAGAAGCATTTCCTACTAGCTTTGTGATTATCTATCAATGCTTTGGAGAGAACTATTTTGGCGTATTTTGCATATGACATACAAACAAAATTAGATGTCCTTGTTAACCTGATTCCTAGAAAATAGGTGTAATGACCCACAAGACTTCAAATTTGAAACTTTAAAACAATTCCTAAAATTAAACTCTTGTAGAAATAAGGATTGCTTTAAGTAGCCTTGCAATCATCTATTTGTACTTTGATAAGAACCCTTTTGATTGAGACATATAAACAATAGCGCATGTCCTTGTGACTTCGATTCCTACAAAGTAACGTAGAGACTGAAGAATTTTCATAGTTAACTCTCGCAAAAATGAGAAATGCTTTAGTTTATCGATTTGTGCTTTAGAGATAACATATTTGGCATAAACTTATTTATGCATTAGAGACAGTTCTTTGGAATATTTTGCTTGTGATATATGAATAGTAGTGGACATCTTGTCACTTGGACTCCTAGAAAGTACCATAAGGAGAAAAGATATTTAATAGCAAGCTTCATAATTCTAAAAATAAACACTTATATAAAATAGCATTTCTTCACATAGCATTCCAACCATTTATCTGAGTTTCAGAGAGAACTTAGTATATTTGCATGTAACATACAATTAAAGGTGGATGTCCTTCTGATGTCGGTTTCTAGAAAGCAGGTGTAAGGATCCCCAAGAATTTTAGTATCTAACTTTAAAATAATCTGTAAAAATTTAATATCCTGGCAATGAGAATTTCTCTGGGTAGCTTTGCAATCATCTATTTGTGGTTTAGTGACAACTTCTTTGATTGAGACATATAAATAGTTGTGCATGTCCTTTTGAATTCCATGCCTTGTCAATTAGTGACAACTTCTTTGATTGAGACATATAAATAGTTGTGCACGTCCTTTTGAATTCCATTCCTTGTCAATTAGTGACAACTTCTTTGATTGAGACATATAAATTGTTGTGCATGTCCTTTTGAATTCCATGCCTAGGAATTAGTGTAGATACTCAAGACTTTTAATAGTAAATATTAAAATTATTCTAAAAACAAATTCTAGAAAATGAGCACTGCTTTACATCGCCTTGTAATTATCGATTCATGCTTTGGATAGAATATCTTTGATATATTTTGCTTTGTACGTTGGAGATATATAGATATATATATATTGCATATTTTGCTTCATACATTTGAATAAAAATGGATTTCATTGTCACTTGTATTCCTAGAAAGTACCGTAAGGATGCAAATTCTTTACTAGAAACCTTTAAAATAATTCTAGAAGTAAACAGTTTTAGAAATAAGCCTTGATATAGACAGCTTTGCAATCATTCATCTGTGTTTTCAAGAGAATTTATTTGGTGTATTTGCATGAGGCATATTCTGATTGTCCATATTAAACCTCTTTCTCTCCTCCTTGAATAAGAAAAATATAAAAACATGAAAACATATAATTTCTAAATAATAACCTTGTCTATACTCTCTCTCTCTCTCTCTATTTTTATAGTATAAATCCTTACATTTCCTATGAAAATCCCAACTATAAATAGAAACTTGTGCACCATCAACATACACAAGTTTACAGACCTTTCTTTTACACCACTTTATGTAAATGGAGCATGGCAAGCATCTACTTTCAATGGCCTTCATCCTCATGCTGCTTCTTGTACTTGTAGGTAATTTATCTTCTCTCTATATTTGCCATCTTTAACATAAATCTCCAGCATTCCCATTGCAAAGTGATTCATAACACATGTTGACGGATGTAGATAATACATATTTCATTCGCCTTCTATGAGAAGTACCAATAGTTTAGAGCAGATTTGGTTGTAGGTAATACATATTTCATTTGCCTTCTATGAGAAGTGCCAATAGTTTAGAGCAGATTTGCCCTTTTGTACTACGTACCATCCCATCTTGAATCAATCCTTGAAGCCAAATTGTATGAAAAAACATACAAATATACATATGCATATGTATGTATGTATGTATGTATGTATGTATGTATGTGTGTGTGTGTGTGTGTGTATATATATATGATTGCAACACTTTATTTTGAAAATTAATATGGATTTTTCTTTTGATTTATACTTCTTACTTTTCATGAAGCTTCATTGCACAAAAATAGTTGGTGCTTTTATTAGTATAGATAATGATAATAAATTCAGATTTGAAGTCTTTCTTGCTAAATTTTTATTGTTTTGCATATAGATATTATGCAAGGCTTTATTTATATACATATAATTTGGAAATAAACGCATATTAATGATTAGTATAAACATAGTAAATAATAAAAAACTGTATAAATATATAATTTTTATCAACAAAAAATAGGTTCTTTATCAACTAAAATTAATTACAAGAAAAGGGATTTTTAATAGGGGCTGATAACTGCCACTAAAAGTCATAGTAGTGGTACCACAACTGCTACTAATTCAAGGGCTACTAAAGGGTTTTAGGAGCGGTTATGTCAAGTCAAACTCTTCTAATGAAATTTTTTTATACATATGAAGAAATATAATTTCTTAATTATAATTCCAATTTTAAGAACACATCTTCTATCTTTTACACACACACAGATGTGCGCTCACACACACTCATGTAACTTTGGATTCTTCCAAAGAAAAATTCTTTTTAACATATTGATACTTTCTTAAAAATATTTCTTACTTGAGTAACGAATATAGGATTATGTTCTTCATTTTATGAAATGTTATGTTTTTTTGAATTTAATCAAACTCTGGTTAGACAAATTTGGAATAATAACAAGACTTGCTAAAAAAATGTATGACTCTGAAGAAAGATAAACATTTTTTATTTAATCATCACATATTATTAATTAACGATCTACATAACCCCTCATTTTCGTATCCATCTTATTTACTTTTATGATTAATTAGTAAATATCATCATGATAAAAAAAATATGTCTATTATTTAGTTTAAGATAAGAACATTGGTAGTCAGTTATAATTATTCAATTAATTTTCTCAGTTGTCCACTTTTTCATTCATAGAAATTTTATAATTATAGCCATGTGACTAATTTTCTTTTTATTTTTTAAGATTTATTATTGTAGTATGATTCATACGTTATTATGTTTCCATGTTATTTAATTTAAGAAAATTATTGTAACCTAAAAAAATTAATTTTCTATTTTTTGAGTATTCAAGTCGAAAGTAATAGCCTTTTTTATTTAATCACAACATTAGTTAGATAAGGATTTCAAATTACAGTAAGATAAGAACAAAATAAAAGGTATCATCTAACATTATTGATTAATATTCTAACCAATCAATTATTTTTTTCATCATCCTATTTGTTTTGATTACTTATTAAATATTCAAATAGTAAAAATAATTATAGTATTTAATATAAGAAAAGCTTGAACATCTTGAATTATAATTAATTGACTAATTTTCTTAGTCGTCGTCTTTTTTTTATATTTAAATTTCCTCATATTAGAATGAAAACATTCCTTTTTTTTTCTAACATTATTGATTAACCTACCCGTAAACAAGGGGTCTTATCCAAGCATTTTACATGCATTGTGTTCGTACGAATGGGCGGAGCCCATCAGTTGGATTGGGATGTCTTTTTTTTGGTAGTCAGTTGGATTGGGATGTCCATAAGTTGCAATCTCAATCATTTCATTTAAAGGCAGGATTGTAATTTTCTTCCCACTTTTTTTAAAAAAAAAGGTAAATTTGATGCCCTTAAAGCAAACACAACAAATATGTAGCTAGGACTTTGCTATCAACCCGGCCTATAGGGTTGCCTAGTTGCTAACGGGAGAACCATGAGATAAACTGTAAACCTCTCTAACTTAAACAATTAATACATGGGCCTTGCGGGTGGGTTCATGTACTTAGGGGTTTACTATCTTAGGGTATCCTACCTAGGGTAGGTTTCCATGTTACAAAAAAAAAAAAAAATAAAACATAAAAAAAAAAAAGGACTTTATTGGGACGAAATCTATTGCTATGTTTACTTGAATCGTCCCTGTAGATCTGTTGCTATGAATGACGTTAAAGAAAGTAACTTCATGGATTCTTCAATCCAATCCACTGCAACAACTAATATATATTTGGAATTTTTTATGAACCACAACCCACAGGTGATCTCTTTAAATTATTTATAGTATAAAAAACAACAGAGATCGCTAAACAAGAAGGAAAAGTAAGCTCACAATAATATAAAAGTGATATTTAACATCGATCATACAAGATTGATGTATATATCCTTATTTCTCTTTTACATGACAGCAAAGAAGTACATAACTTTAACTCATTAACCATTTCATACAAGGTTGATGAACCTTTTTCTTATTTTTACGAGACCACACGAAAGCGCTAGAGAAATCCTCTTGTTATAGAAGAATTTAGCCACGGTCGTCTCTCAAAGCCTTTGTTCCACAAATTTTGCAATTACACTTACCCCCAGGGATCTTCGTGCAACGACCGCCTAACGAGTGTCCTCGATTGACCTTACACCAACTCTCGCATCTATGATGGTCACGATGTTCATTGCATTTGCCTTTATAGTAGCTCTCTTTCCAGCATTTTCCCAACGAACTTTCAGTAGCTTCATCTTTTTCACAATAGCACCGATCTTCCTTGTCATCCTTTTTGGACATGCATTTTCCGCCTTTTTCAAATTCGTGTTTTTTGCAATGCGCAAAACATTTATCCTGTTCGCATTTTCCAAGGTACAAGAAGGTTCGTTTCATGGGATCAAGTTTTCCCTCCACAGATTTTGGACCCATCCCTGTTTGCACATCTGAGAAAAAATACATAATGTTATTTTTTGATAAAATTGAAAAAGAAGATAATATACATATTCTAGCAATGGTGAACTTGCGTTTGCGTGTTGCAAATGGAAAAAATATGTACAATTTGCCGAGGATTTTATCAATTATTTTGTTTTAGAAAAGGTATTTTTGAAATTAGAAATCTTATTTCATTATAATTTTATTAGCCAAAAATTTCTAAGCAAAAACCTTCGCAATTAGAATTCTTATTTTTCCTATTAGATTCCTATGTAAAGTAGTTTAGATGACAACTTATTGATATATATAGATTTTCAATAATTATAACTCCTATTTTGCAATGTCCATCACATTTATCATCTTAATTTGCATGATTCGGTGTGCAAGTTTCTTCGTTTCTGAGATAAAATACACAATGATGGTTTTCGTTAGGATGAATTGATTGAATATGTGTGAAAGAGAAGATCATATATATATATTTATGTACATGAACATATTATGTGAAAAAAATATATATATACACAAAACATATACATACGTACATACAAATTATATAGAAGGTGAATGAAATTTGTGTTATCAACAACCATCAACATGTGTTAAGAATCATTTTAAAATGGGATTGCTCAAGATTTAAGTTAAAAGATGGCAACTATAGAGGGAAGAGAAATTACCTGCAAGCACAAGAAACAACACGAGGATAAAGGCCATTGAAGATAGACGCTTCCCACGCTCCATTTCCATACAAAGATGTAAAGGAAAGGTTTGCAAACCAGTGCACATTGATGGTGTACAAGGTGTCGATCTATTTATAATCGGGATTGTCATAGGAAAAGATGTTTAATACGGACTAGGCTACCATTTAGAAATAATATTTTTGTTTTCATGTTTTTATATTTTTCTTATTCATGGAGGAGAAAAAGAGGTTTAGTATGGACAATCAAAATATGCCTCATGCATATACCATATAAATTCTCTTTACAAGACAAATGAATGATTGGTATGTTGTCTTTAGGAAGGCTTATTTCTAAAAATGTTAACTTCTAGAATTTGCATCCTTATGGTATTTCCTAGGAATACAAGTGACAATGACATCTATTTTTATTCAAATACGTCAAGAAAAATGTGCCAAAAAAAAAAATTCTCCAAAGCATTATAGATAATTGCAAGGCGATATAAAACAATGCTTATTTTCTAGAGTTTGTTTTTGGAATTATTTTTTTGGAATCAAAAAAAGGATGGTGTTTGTGAATATCATTTGAGAGTGTTAGAATAGCTAAACAATGCTTTTATAAAAGTCAGAAATACAATTGAGAGAGAGGGGTTTTGGTCTGTTAGTGAGATAGAGGGGTGGATTTTTGTAAATTTGAAAGACTTATATGGCATTACTGATATTTTAAGAGCTTTAAAAGCTTTGGGGCTTCTTTGCAATTTTTGCAGAGTTTAGAAATAAGAGAAGGGTTTTGTTGGAAGGCTATGGAGGGTATTTGGATATTTTTACAACTTTCATCATTTCAGTTTAATTTTGAAAAATTACTTTGCCTTGATGTGAAATTGCAAAAGTTGATATACTAATCCTTAATCTGGGCTCATTAATGTGACTGGGCCTTGAATTGAAAAATTACGTTTCAGAAGGGCTAGTTAATCAGAATAGCCCCAGTTGTGGCAAAATCAAATGGCCGAGCCTACGTAGATTACTTCATGAACCTCCAAGAAAAGGCCTATCTATGACTTGAATTTCCCTCAGAAAGCCCACACCAGAGGTAAGCCTGTGGGGTTGCCAAAGATTCATTTCTAGAATAAATTGGTTTGTGTTGTACACTGAGGACGGCACATAGATAATTAAAGTGAACCATCCGATAGGGAACCCACTCACTAGGTCTACTTAATAATTAAATGGCTTATAAACCCAGGAAAAAGCTAAAATTGGAATGAGGTCATGGCAATGTGGCATGCGCCTATTATAATAACCCAGGAAAATAGCTAAAATTGGAATGAGGTCATGGCGTGCCCATTATAAGCCCAAAACTCTACGAAAAGCATAGGTAGGCCATAATCATTAATGCGCCTCACTCAGGCCCATCTCATAGCCCAAATTTTAGGATATGCCTATCTAGGACTAACACAATCCAAGCATCCTTGTAAAGAAGGTCCAAGAAGGCCTTAGATGATCTTGGATTAAAATAAGAGCCAACCCAACCAGTCCAATCTTAGTCCTAAGAGAACTCACAACCGAGTGGGATGACTTGGTGTTCAGAGAGTTCCTCAGGTTAGAACGGAGTTGCTTATCTAGACTATAGGCAGACTAAATCATATGCATGACTAACCATACCCTTGATACTCAATAGGTAGTGCTGACTCCAAAGAACAAACCTGAAAACCAAAGAGCGAACCCGAACCGAACCCATCAACCCGTCGGGTACTCGATAATAGATATATCATGATAAGTGGAAAATCTCAAAAGACAACGAGGTACAAAGAACTTAAAATAGCTCAAGAAAACAAGAAATGCAAGTAAATAATAATGACTAAAAAAAAATTCCAAATCACAGAAACCAAGTTGCATCTCCAAACAAGCAGCAACTAAAAAATAGTATGAAAAGAAAAATAATTCCTTGGAGAAGAGATTCAGCAACACGGTCCATTTACTTACTTTTTGACCAGTAAAATGAATGGAAATTCCTCTAACTTCTTGGAAATCAGCAAAATATGGTTGCTTTGTCTATCAAATCATGGGGTACTTGGGACACAAAGGCTTCCAAAAATTAGTAGTGTTTATATCACATTGTACAGAATCTATAAAATTCCACTACTAAAAGTAAAAATACTGTTTTTTTTTTGGGTAATCTTCTTTGTTTGCATTGATTCTTGAATTGATTCCCACTGAGTAATTTTGTAAAACTTCTTTTTTTTTCTTCCTGAATTAATTTTCTATCTATTTATTAAATCATTTATAAAGATCATGTTAGTGGGCATTTTTCTTGTGATGAATTTGATTTTGAATCTATTTATGGTAACATACAACTCCCAGCAACAACATGGATGATTTTCTGGGTTAATTGTATCTTGACTAATTAAATAGAAATATGTGGTTTTGTTCTACAATAATTATATTTGAATTTGATTCCACAGGGGTTGTGATTATTCAATACTAAATATTCTCAAACTTTCGGCTTTAGTATTGGTGCACGTATACTCTAATCATGCAGAGGTATGTACTTGTTAGGTTTGGCTGCACTTGGCTGTTGTATTATCATTATGGTACTTGAATAAGTCAATAGGTGGAGATGTGATTAGGAATCTGTATACAGTAAGAGATGATACTGAGTGATGCTGCAAATTCATTGGGTATCAGTTGTTGTAAACGTGCAGAGTCTCTTGCTGTAAACAGTCAGCAAGTATTGTGTATTTAAATTTTTGAACACTAACGGAAGAAATAAATGAAGTTTAGTTATCTAATTTGTCTGGAGGTGTTAAGCTGTCCCTTGAAGTTGAGCCCTCTGTTTCAGTTTTGTTTAATTCTTTGCAATTCCATCTAAGACAGGAACAAGTTTAAGCTTGATTGAAGCTTACTTATAGACATCCCTAGAGTCCTCTTTCGCCACACAAACTACTCATGAAACTAGCACCAATGTCCATTGCAAGAAGAATGGGAAGGCGCTTTTTGAGTGACTTGTAAAGGGAAGAGAATACTCAGAGAATTGCTGGGCGAAATGAAGCTGCTGTTCTTGTACCTTCACAGAAATATTTCTCTGCAGGTTCAGGAGGGTGACTTCGACACCCAACTTTTTCTTGGTCAGGGAATTGCTACTCTTTGAATGTCAACAGCTTGTTGTCAGGAAACAAACCCAAACCACCAAAAAATGAAAAACCAAAAAGGGGAAAAATGGGAGGATGAGAAAGGCATATTAAAGATATTGCAAATTTCAAATGGGTAAAATCAAAGAATGAGGCGTTAAAATGGCTTACAAGTCAAATAGGTTTGCATGAGAGACTTAACAGAGAAATTGATATGAATGATTGAAACATGTGAACTAGATTTCAATTGGTCAGTGAATTCCGTGTTGTATTTTTTTTTTTTTATGGTTGTTTTTTGAGCTATTATCCTGTTGCTAGTTTTTGGTTCTCAAGATAGTTTCATTGGATTCTTTTTTCTCCTTAGGGTTGTTCAATGTTTGTTTTAGATGGATATGTATCTCTTTTATCAATCAAAAATGGAGAAATTGTATTAATATGCATAACAGAAAAGGGAAGAAGTTTCAAGTTTCGTGTACATGGGATATGCGAAAATATGTGTTAATTGCTGCCATACGTTTGTTTAATTTGCTTTGGCATGTCCATCTTCTTACATTCATTTGTTATTAGCTTTTGTTCGTTATTTTTGGAAATTTAAGCTAATTTTAAAATTTGGCATGGCAGTATGTGTCAAGTGTCGACAAATAAGGTATTTCTCCATATATTCCATCTGTCGATATGGATCCTGGTTGCACGAACTGCTCGAGATTCACTGGACTTGGCATTTTATATGTCAAACATCGTTGATACTGGGCTTGATCGTCACACTCTCTCAATACTTACTGCTCTTTGTGATCTGAATCTGAACCCTGAGGCGCTTGCAACTGTTGTGAAAGAGCTCCGTCAGGAACCTTCTTCCCCTTTAACATCAACAATTCATTCTTTATCTCCATGATCAGGTTTGGGCAGTTGCAAAATTTGTGTTTTATGTGCACTGTTTTGGTTACTGTCTTAAATTGATTTCTTTCATTTTTCATATTTTTTGCCTTCTCTCTCATTCATGCTTTCTGCAAGTTGCTTGTAGAGTATGTTAATGGATTCATGTGTTCCTTCATGCATGTGCAAAGCATTGAAAATGTCTGATTTTTCCAATTGGTTGGCGCTTGCAGTAGTTCCTTCTCCCCCACCCACACACACCACCCCCCTCTTTTCTCTCTTTTGTAGTAGTGGTGGTGGGGCTTTTGCTCAAATTTCATCAGAGAAGAAATTCTGTGTGACAACCCATATCTTCGGCTTGTATAGTCTTCACGAAAGAGAATTTTTTTTTTTGATGATTGACTTACTATATTATTGAAAAGGAAGGGAGAGGGAATCCACAAGAAGTGGAAACAAGACAGCAAACAGGACAAAGAGTAAAAAAAAAAAACAGAAAGAACAGAAGAACAGAGAAAAAAAAACACAGAACAGAGAAAATAAAGAGAGCCTAAACTCTAAAAGCAACAAGCTCTACCAACCTATCCTACTACAAGTCAAACCTCCAAAGCAAAAGAGACCCAGTACCTTAAGGCATCATATATATATATTGGTAAAAATTAAGATGGATGAGAAATCAAAGAAAGAAGAATGTACAGTGAAAGAGGAGGATTGAAACAAGTCATTTCCCACCTCTAGAAATTCTTACACCAAAACTGAAAAAATCTCATAAGAAGAGAAGATATCCCGAGTCTCACCTTTGAAAATAGGTAAAGAAGAGACCCATTTGGATAGACATCTTTCAACATTCTTCACCAAGCTTTCAAAGCATGGCTGTTTACCTTTAAAAAACCATACAATCTTTGTCTTTTTTGTGATTTTTCCTGATTTTTATAGCAAGCTTTTTCCTTTATTTAAACATGAACAATGCCTGGCAACCACCTTGTGTGGATGAATAGGGGTGCCTAACACCTTCCCCTGTTCATAACCTAATCCCCTTACCCATCTCTGGTTGTTTTTTTTAGGAGGGTTATTTTTACCCTAAAATTGCCTTTTGAGCTTATTTAATATTTTGGTGTCCATTCACACCTAAATTGAATGGTGGCGACTCTTTGTTTTATTTAAATCCCGTGTGATGATTGAGGAAGTCAATGGAATTTGATTTTTTCCCATGTCTCACACGGATAAAATGAGAAGAAGAGTCACATGGTGACTCTACTGTATTTCAATATGATGACTCTCAACCAGATAGAGATTATGATAATTTAGAATCTGATGAGGAGAATGATTTAATGGTGGAAATGGTTGCAGTAGAAGTAATTATGAATCATTATAATACATACCTTTACAAATCTCCATATAGAAGTGATGATTACATTGGTGTAAATTGTGTTATGATTATCTTAAATGGCAATACTTGAAGGTGTTATGAAATACTCAGGATGGAAAATCATGTATTTTTATCCCTTAGTCATAACCTTAAGGAGATGAAAATCTTATGTGATCCACATTATGTAAGCGAGGAAGAGCAAGTGGGTATGTTTACAATGACCTTACGTCATAATCAAAGAAACCAAATGATCTCTGATCGCTTTCAACACCTAGAGAAACTATTTCTAAACACTTTAAAACTATGTTAAAAGATATTCTATGACTGGGGAAAAAAATGATCATACCACCATCTTTTCAAAGAACTCCTATTCAAATTCGAAATCGCATATAGTACTATCCCTAGTTCAATATAAATGAAAAAAAGCAAGTTTTATTTAATGTTATTTAAGATGTATTTGAAATCAAAATTAATCTTTTGTCTGTTATCGATCTCATATAGGATTGTATTGGAGCAATTGATGGGGCACATGTTAGTGCTTATGTTCCAACAAAAAAACAAGTTCCATATTGTGGGAGAAAAGCTGCTACTACACAGAATGTAATGTCTATGTGTTCATTTGATATGAAGTTTACACTTGTCTATATAGGTGGGAAGGCACTATACATGATAGGGGTGTAATTCAGTCGGTTTGGTTTGGTTTTTGTGCCAAACCTAGACCAAACCGAATTATGTTGATCAAAACCAAAAACTGAATCAAACCGAATTTCAACTGAAAATTATAATCCAAAAGCTAAACCGAATTGAAGTAAATAAACAGAAATTATAATATCTTTAAGGTTCAAACCATATTGTTTACTAGAATATAAATGTGAACAATATTGTTTACTAGAAAATAGAAATAGTATTTCTGTAATCTTACATTAATGAAGAAATCCAGTCACATATATAATAAAAACTTATCTCCTCCTACTAAGTAACATCAATACGAAATAACCTCCTTCCGAAGAGAGATTCCTACAAAGAGAAATAGTAGGTTTTGACAAAAAAGTGTGGTAAGAGGTTTTGAAATTTTTGTATCTCTACTATATATAAAGCGAGGCGCCCCCTTGGAAAACGTGCCAGGATTTATCCCCTCTACTATATATAAAGCGAAGCGCCCCTTGGGAAACATGCTAGGATTTATCCCTAATTTACCCATAATGACCTTGGAATTCATTTTTAAACTTCATTATCGTAGGGGTTTAGTTGTATTTTCCTCTCCAATTCATTTGAAATGTGAACAGTTACAACTGCTCCCTTCAACCGCTTCTCCTAATTATCTTCTCCACTTCTCTAACCATTCGGACTGATCTTATCTACTTCAACAATTGGCAAGCCGTTTTCAGAGAGAGCCGATAGAATGCCTTACTTTATTACCGTGAAGGCAGATTGTTCTCCACAAAATGCCTTACTACGATGGAGACATGAATGTCAACTACAGATCTGAATGCCATAAATTAGTCACGAAAATGAAAGAGGTCTGATTCTTGGAGTTTCATAGTTTGGACATCTTCCTCCAATTTAATATGTTCCCATTCTTTTATTTTCCAGGATTTCTAAAAGGTGAGGTGGCATCTCTATCATGTGTCATACACTCTGCATAGTAGTGGGGTGGCACACTTATTTCAGGCCTGTGTTGCCACCGACGACACGAAGCGGCTCCCTGCAAACATCGTGCGTCTCTCTCTTAACATGTGGCGGGTATTGACGAAAACTATGAAGTAATCGTCCCGACCGAGTGATCGAGCATTACTACTCGTGCATGACTTTGAAGTTTTAAGAAGTTGTGATCTTTCCATCTAAGTGGATCCAAAGGGCTAATGTTTGGGGCATCTGTCTGAAGCTTCAATTTGAAGAATGCGACCGTCGCATAGACTTCGTTCCTGACGAGCCCGCCATTAAAACCGATCTCATCAAGGTTGATTTTGTTAAATTTGTCAAAGAAAAACAAATAAGCATTCTTGAAAATGGAATGTCTCCGATTTTTGCCTTTGTTTCAATCCCTCCATCATTCAACCACTTTAGAAGTAGGAATGTTGGTCGTTTTCTTTTTACTGCCATTAATCCCATTTGCAAAAGCTCTTCGAATCCTTCTCTTAGGGAGCTTTTCTTCAGGAACTCATGTGGGGTGCTCAAGAGAAGTTCAACCATCACTACGGGTAGAACTTTTTCCCCTTTAATGGTGTGGCAAAGTTCAGGTGACTAAGCAACTGTTGGGTAATTACCTCATATTGCCCAGCACAGCGAGCAACCAGGCTGTCGATACCAGAATATAATATGGGCATCATCTTTTGCTCTTTCATCATCATATTTCTTGTGTTGCAATATTTAGAAACCCGCTTCATTCCACAAGTGTTTTTCTGTAGATTAAGGAATTATTATAATCAATCAATTTTAAAGAGAAATAAAGCAAAGTTCAGGTGACAGAGCAAATGGGTGGAACCGTGGAAGATCAAGGTTGCGGCATTGCAGTAAGGAGTAAGACTGCTAGGACTCCGTACACAGGCTTCATCGGTGACAATTAGGTTCCAATTGCCTCCCTACTATTTAATTTCGACCCCGGATAGAAATCATCTGAAGTCTACATTACCCACCGCCCTTTACAGGATGAATCTTGCAATTTATTGTTTCAAGTTCCCTCTTAGAGTGGGATGCTTTTGGGTTATTGTTTTGCTCAGATAGAGGTGGTTCCCCTCCGTTGAGTGGGATGCTTTCACCCACGGTTAGTGTTTTGCTATTAGAGGGCTGCTTTCACCCACAGTTATTGTTTTCCCGATAGAGAGGTGGTTCCTCTGTTAGAGTGGAATGCTGTCACCCATGGACCACGGATGGGATCGCGGAATAGGGTGAGTTAAACAGATAACCCACCTTGCCTCGCTTCACCCCTATGGTTAGGGTTTGGTATGTCTAAAATCGAGGTTAGGGACGGGTTTGGATTAAGCCCAACCCACCCCAACCCCGACCTTCATATATTAATATATTTATTTCTAATATTTTTTAAATATTATTTCATATATTTATATATAAAAATATATTTTATTAATGAATGTATTATTAATGTATATATTCTATTTTTAAAAATCAATTTTTTATTTTATTTTATACACCAATTGGGGCAAACCCCCTTGCCCCGTTATCAACCCGACAAGGGCAAGGTAGGGTTTGGTACTTGCTAAACTCCTATATGGGTGGGTTCGGGGTTCACCAAAGGCTGCCCTGAACCTATCCCATTACCATCGCTACCAACCGTTAGGGTTTTGCTGTGAGATATGGCGATGGATCGTGTAACAATTAAATAGATAACCCACCCGCTAATAATGATTAAGATATGACATGGCTAAAATTGGTTTAAGGCTGGAGGGCTAAAATCGAGTTAGGGTTGAGGTGAGGATTAGCACGCTAAACCCGCCTATACCCCGTCCTTAACCCGACCTTCATATATTAAAATATCAATTTTTTTATGTTCTAAATATTATTTTTCTTTTGAAAATAACCTTCTCATGTCATATTCTCTTATATATTTATATGGGTAACTTTGTCTTTATTATTTTTTAAAGAAATTTTTAAACAGTTTTTTTTTCTATGTCTGAGGTGTCCTAACATACATACGTGCAGTACTACACGTACACCCTGCTAGTATATATTATATGTAGCACAAAATTATAAATATATAATAATATAGTTCAGTTTTCAGTTTTGTTCGGTTTCTCAACTACCTAAACTATAAACTGAACCAAACTAATTCGGTTTGTACTTTTCAAACCTAAACTGAACAGAAGAGACACCAACCTCCACCTTGACACCCACAGGTATATCAAAAATATTGTTTCCATGACTTGAGATCCCTGAATATTCATTTGTGAAACAATTAGGGGCATATTTGTGCCCGTCAATATTAAGCTGCAAATTACAATAAATAAAAAATCAATTTAGATGGTCTGTAAATCTGTAACTTCTAAAACAGAAGAGAATTGACATAAAAAGATGTACTAAATTAAAGGGACCCCAGGATAAACAAGTAAAGCTGGGTGAGTTACTAGCTAGTGCAACTAAGAAAGAAGCATCTTATGTATGAGGGATATAAGAGACTGAATTGCCAGTCTATGGGAAAGAAAAATGAGGCATAAGTTAAGAAATTCATTTCTTGTTGCCATACACCATATATAATCAAATACCAAATTCCATGTAACAACAGAACATAAGAACATAAGAACATAAGAACATAAGAACATAAGAGGCATGTAATACAGAAACATCAGCTCAACAAATGAATAGAGGGTGTCCTAAGCAAGAGATTTGAGATTGAATTTACCCTTCACAGCATTCGCAAGAATCTTATTCTTCAAGTCCTGCATAATGAAGATCACCACTTCAATGAGTCTGTTATGCACATGAAAACACCTAATCAAATTTTGAGATAAGAGTTTTAAGTCAACTTCAAGGCATACCAGATTTTGAATGCCTGCCTTTCCCCAGGGACACTGGTTATAATTGCACAGGAGAGAGACACATGATCTGTTCATGAATCAGATTGAATCATTCCCTTAAAATACATGCCTATGAAAGCATTACATAATAAAGAATCTGAAACCATTTCTGATTTGAAGCTTAAACCGTGAAGTACAGGACCCTGTTTCGGGTCATTCAAGCGATATAAGAGTTGTGGAGAGATAAACAGTGAACGAAAATCGAGGTTAGAATTCTAGGCCTTATCATGGAGGATCTGATGAGATGAGGAAGGACGTGGTTAAAGAGGGTACCAGTGGAACTTAAGGCCACCGATCCAAGGTTGCACAAACGAAGTTATCAATGGAGTTCACACTTCCTCACCGTAACAGTCACGTCTTCTGCTAGAATCAAATGACTAGAGCAGCTGATCACGATCTGTTGAGACTCAAATGCTAGTCCCACTCAACCAGATCATTCCGGCAGATCTCCGGTGCCTTAGCAGAGTCAAGAGATTTCGGAAAGTGGGAAATATGATTCCTTGAAAGTAGTGTCAAAACCCAAGATCTTTAATAATAAATTCTAAAATAATTCTAAAATAAAAGTCTTGTAGAAAGAAGCATTTCCTACTAGCTTTGTGATTATCTATCAATGCTTTGGAGAGAACTATTTTGGCGTATTTTGCATATGACATACAAACAAAATTAGATGTCCTTGTTAACCTGATTCCTAGAAAATAGGTGTAATGACCCACAAGACTTCAAATTTGAAACTTTAAAACAATTCCTAAAATTAAACTCTTGTAGAAATAAGGATTGCTTTAAGTAGCCTTGCAATCATCTATTTGTACTTTGATAAGAACCCTTTTGATTGAGACATATAAACAATAGCGCATGTCCTTGTGACTTCGATTCCTACAAAGTAACGTAGAGACTGAAGAATTTTCATAGTTAACTCTCGCAAAAATGAGAAATTAATGCTTTAGTTTATCAATTTGTGCTTTAGAGATGACATATTTGGCATAAACTTATTTACGCATTAGAGACAGTTCTTTGGAATATTTTGCTTGTGATATATGAATAGCAGTGGACATCCTTGTCACTTGGACTCCTAGAAAGTACCATAAGGAGAAAAGATATTTAATAGCAAGCTTCATAATTCTAAAAATAAACACTTATATAAAATAGCATTTCTTCACATAGCATTCCAATCATTTATCTGAGTTTCAGAGAGAACTTGGTATATTTGCATGTAACATACAATTAAAGGTGGATGTCCTTCTCATGTCGGTTTCTAGAAAGCAGGTGTAAGGATCCCCAAGAATTTTAGTATCTAACTTTAAAATAATCTGTAAAAATTTAATATCCTGGCAATGAGAATTTCTCTGCGTAGCTTTGCAATCATCTATTTGTGGTTTAGTGACAACTTCTTTGATTGAGACATATAAATAGTTGTGCATATCCTTTTGAATTCCATGCCTTGTCAATTAGTGACAACTTCTTTGATTGAGACATATAAATAGTTGTGCATAAATAGTTGTGCATGTCCTTTTGAATTCCATTCCTTGTCAATTAGTGACAACTTCTTTGATTGAGACATATAAATAGTTGTGCATGTCCTTTTGAATTCCATGCCTAGGAATTAGTGTAGTTACTCAAGACTTTTAATAGTAAATATTAAAATTATTCTAAAAACAAATTCTAGAAAATGAGCACTGCTTTACATCGCCTTGTAATTATCGATTCATGCTTTGGATAGAATATCTTTGATATATTTTGCTTTGTACGTTGGAGATATATAGATATATATATTGCATATTTTGCTTCATACATTTGAATAAAAATGGATTTCATTGTCACTTGTATTCCTAGAAAGTACCGTAAGGATGAAAATTCTTTACTAGAAACCTTTAAAATAATTCTAGAAGTAAACAGTTTTAGAAATAAGCCTTGATATAGACAGCTTTGCTATCATTCATCTGTGTTTTCAAGAGAATTTATTTGGTGTATTTGCATGAGGCATATTCTGATTGTCCATATTAAACCTCTTTTTCTCCTCCTTGAATAAGAAAAATATAAAAACATGAAAACATATAATTTCTAAATAATAACCTTGTCTATACTCTCTCTCTCTCTCTCTCTCTCTCTCTCTCTCTCTCTCTCTCTCTCTCTCTCTATTTTTATAGTATAAATCCTTACATTTCCTATGAAAATCCCAACTATAAATAGAAACTTGTACACCATCAACATACACAAGTTTACAGACCTTTCTTTTACACCACTTTATGTAAATGGAGCATGGCAAGCATCTACTTTCAATGGCCTTCATCCTCATGCTGCTTCTTGTACTTGCAGGTAATTTATCTTCTCTCTATATTTGCCATCTTTAACATAAATCTCCAGCATTCCCATTGCAAAGTGATTCATAACACATGTTGACGGATGTAGATAATACATATTTCATTCGCCTTGTATGAGAAATACCAATAGTTTAGAGCAGATTTGGTTGTAGGTAATACATATTTCATTTGCCTTCTATGAGAAGTGCCAATAGTTTAGAGCAGATTTGCCCTTTTGTACTACCATCCCATCTTGAATCAATCCTTGAAGCCAAATTGCATGAAAAACATACAAATATACATATGCATATGTATGTATGTATGTATGTATGTATGTGTGTGTGTGTATATATATGATTGCAACACTTTATTTTGAAAATTAATATGGATTTTTCTTTTGATTTATACTTCTTACTTTTCATGAAGCTTCATTGCACAAAAATAGTTGGTGCTTTTATTAGTATAGATAATGATAATAAATTCAGATTTGAAGTCTTTCTTGCTAAATTTTTATTGTTTTGCATATAGATATTATGCAAGGCTTTATTTATATACATATAATTTGGAAATAAACGCATATTAATGATTAGTATAAACATAGTAAATAATAAAAAACTGTATAAATATATAATTTTTATCAACAAAAAATAGGTTCTTTATCAACTAAAATTAATTACAAGAAAAGGGATTTTTAATAGGGGCTGATAACTGCCACTAAAAGTCATAGTAGTGGTACCACAACTGCTACTAATTCAAGGGCTACTAAAGGGTTTTAGGAGCGGTTATGTCAAGTCAAACTCTTCTAATGAAATTTTTTTATACATATGAAGAAATATAATTTCTTAATTATAATTCCAATTTTAAGAACACATCTTCTATCTTTTACACACACACAGATGTGCGCTCACACACACTCATGTAACTTTGGATTCTTCCAAAGAAAAATTCTTTTTAACATATTGATACTTTCTTAAAAATATTTCTTACTTGAGTAACGAATATAGGATTATGTTCTTCATTTTATGAAATGTTATGTTTTTTTGAATTTAATCAAACTCTGGTTAGACAAATTTGGAATAATAACAAGACTTGCTAAAAAAATGTATGACTCTGAAGAAAGATAAACATTTTTTATTTAATCATCACATATTATTAATTAACGATCTACATAACCCCTCATTTTCGTATCCATCTTATTTACTTTTATGATTAATTAGTAAATATCATCATGATAAAAAAAATATGTCTATTATTTAGTTTAAGATAAGAACATTGGTAGTCAGTTATAATTATTCAATTAATTTTCTCAGTTGTCCACTTTTTCATTCATAGAAATTTTATAATTATAGCCATGTGACTAATTTTCTTTTTATTTTTTAAGATTTATTATTGTAGTATGATTCATACGTTATTATGTTTCCATGTTATTTAATTTAAGAAAATTATTGTAACCTAAAAAAATTAATTTTCTATTTTTTGAGTATTCAAGTCGAAAGTAATAGCCTTTTTTATTTAATCACAACATTAGTTAGATAAGGATTTCAAATTACAGTAAGATAAGAACAAAATAAAAGGTATCATCTAACATTATTGATTAATATTCTAACCAATCAATTATTTTTTTCATCATCCTATTTGTTTTGATTACTTATTAAATATTCAAATAGTAAAAATAATTATATTATTTAATATAAGAAAAGCTTGAACATCTTGAATTATAATTAATTGACTAATTTTCTTACTCGTCGTCCTTTTTTTTCTTTAAATTTCCTCATATTAGAATGAAAACATTCCTTTTTTTTCTAACATTATTGATTAACCTACCCGTAAACAAGGGGTCTTACTCCAAGCATTTTACATGCATTGTGTTCGTACGAATGGGCCGAGCCCATTAGTTGGATTGGGATGTCTTTTTTTTGGCAGTCAGTTGGATTGGGATGTCCATAAGTTGCAATCTCAATCATTTCGTTTAAAGGCAGGATTGTAATTTTCTTCCCACTTTTTGAAAAAAAAAGTAAATTTGATGCCCTTAAAGCAAACACAACAAATATGTAGCTAGGACTTTGCTATCAACCCGGCCTATAGGGTTGCCTAGTTGCTAACGGGAGAACCATGAGATAAACTGTAAACCTCTCTAACTTAAAACAATTAATACATGGGCCTTGCGGGTGGGTTCATGTACTTAGGGGTTTACTATCCGAGGGTATCCTACCTAGGGTAGGTTTCAATGTTACAAAAAAAAAAGAAAAAAGAAAACATTAAAAAAAAAAAAGGACTTTATTGGGATGAAATCTATTGCTATGTTTACTTGAATCGTCCCTGTAGATCTGTTGCTATGAATGACGTTAAAGAAAGTAACTTCATGGGTTCTTCAATCCAATCCACTGCGACAACTAATATATATTTGGAATTTTGTATGAACCACAAGCAACTCTCTTTAAATTATTTATAGTATAAAAAGCAACAGAGATTAAAAAAAAAAAAAAAAAAGAAGAAGGAAAGTAAGCTCACAATAATATAAAAGTGATATTTAACATCGATCATACAAGATGTATATATCCTTATTTCTCTTTTACATGACAGCAAAGAAGTACATAACTTTAACTCATTAACCATTGAGTGGGCATCGTCTACAGCGGGGGCTGTAGGCAGCCCCTCACATGTATGGTGTGGGGCCCCCCAAATGAATGGTGGGGCCCACACCGAATGTGAGGGGCTGTTTACAGCCCCCGCTGTAGAGGATGTATGCTCTTAACCATTTCATACAAGGTTGATGAACCTTTTTCTTATTTTTACGAGACCACACGAAAGCGTTAGAGAAATCCCATGAAACGAAATTCGTGTTTTTTGCAATGATCATAACATTTTTTCGTTTCGCATTTTCCGAGGTACAAGAAGGTTCGTTTCATGGGATCAAGTTTTCCCTCCACAGATTTTGGACCCATCCCTGTTTGCACATCTGAGAAAAAATACATAATGTTATTTTTTGATAAAATTGAAAAAGAAGATAATATACATATTCTAGCAATGGTGAACTTGCGTTTGCGTGTTGCAAATGGAAAAAATATGTACAATTTGCCGAGGATTTTATCAATTATTTTGTTTTAGAAAAGGTATTTTTGAAATTAGAAATCTTATTTCATTATAATTTTATTAGCCAAAAATTTCTAAGCAAAAACCTTCGCAATTAGAATTCTTATTTTTCCTATTAGATTCCTATGTAAAGTAGTTTAGATGACAACTTATTGATATATATAGATTTTCAATAATTATAACTCCTATTTTGCAATGTCCATCACATTTATCATCTTAATTTGCATGATTCGGTGAGCAAGTTTCTTCATTTCATGGTCGTAGTTTTCCTGAGAAAAAAAAATGCCCGTATGGACTTGGGACCCATGTCTTTTTTTCACATCTGAGATAAAATACACAATGATGGTTTTCGTTAGGATGAATTGATTGAATATGTGTGAAAGAGAAGATCATATATATATTTATGTACATGAACATATTATGTGAAAAAAATATATATATACACAAAACATATACATACATACATACAAATTATATAGAAGGTGAATGAAATTTGTGTTATCAACAACCATCAACATGTGTTAAGAATCATTTTGCAATGGGATTGCTCAAGATTTAAGTTAAAAGATGGCAACTATAGAGGGAAGAGACATTACCTGCAAGCACAAGAAACAACACGAGGATAAAGGCCATTGAAGATAGACGCTTCTCACGCTCCATTTCCATACAAAGATGTAAAGGAAAGGTTTGCAAACCAGTGCACATTGATGGTGTACAAGGTGTCGATCTATTTATAATCGGGATTGTCATAGGAAAAGATGTTTAATACGGACTAGGCTACCATTTAGAAATAATATTTTTGTTTTCATGTTTTTATATTTTTCTTATTCATGGAGGAGAAAAAGAGGTTTAGTATGGACAATCAAAATATGCCTCATGCATATACCATATAAATTCTCTTTACAAGACAAATGAATGATTGGTATGTTGTCTTTAGGAAGGCTTATTTCTAAAAATGTTAACTCCTAGAATTTGCATCCTTATGGTATTTCCTAGGAATACAAGTGACAATGACATCTATTTTTATTCAAATACGTCAAGAAAAATATGCCAAAAAAAAAAATCTCCAAAGCATTATAGATAATTGCAAGGCGATATAAAACAATGCTTATTTTCTAGAGTTTGTTTTTGGAATTATTTTAATGTTTACTATTAAAAATTTTAAGTCCCTACACTAATTCCAAGGCATCGAATTCAAAAGGTCATGCATTACTAATCATATGTCTCAATTAAAGAAGTTCTCACTAAAGCAAGCACAAATAGATGATTGCTAAGCTACCTAGAAGAATGATCATTAATTTCCACGGTAATTTATTTTTAGAGATTATTTTAAAGTTAGATACTAAAATTCTTGGGTCATTACACCTGCTTTCTAGAAATCAACATGAGGAGGAACTCCAATTTAATTATATGTTACATGGAAATATATGAAAGAAGTTTTCTCCAACACGCAAATAAATGATTGGAATGCCATGGGAAGAAATGCTATTTTATAAAAGTGTTCATTTTTAGAATTATTAAGCTTGCTATTAAATATCTTCACTCCTAATGGTACTTTCTAGGAGTGAAATATGGAGTGTATCTCTAGATTTTTTTAAATTTTTATTTATTTTAGAAGTGGAAACTTGGCATGAAATATGGAGTGATTTAGGCTGCGTTTGGTAACGCTTTTGCTTTTTTGCTTTTAAAAGCAAGAAAGCAAAAAAGCAATTTTATGCTTTTTGAAATATCTTTTCTTGAAGCAAATGCGTTTGGTAAATTTTTGCTTTGCTTCTAAGAAGCAAAAAAACATATTTGGTAATTGCAATAACATAGAAATTGCTTTTTGCTTCCATAAAAGTATTGTACATAATTTATGTATTGTACTTAGAAATATACTCAAAAATATAAGTCCAATATTATAAAAGATTCATAAAATAGTCATTTAATTACATTCAAATAACTAAACAAGTTTCTAATATCACCATTGTGCTAATCCATATGCACTAGCTAGTCTACGTGTAATTGAGTCTCTTAATTCTGACACTTTCGTCGAGATCTAGCTGTTACATCAATCTCTATGGGTTGTTTTGAACTTGAACCTGCGAGCTCATCTCAGGTCTGGTCATAATCGGGTTGGGGTTAATTGGGTCATAATCGGGTTGGACTAAATTAAGGCAGGTTGGAAAACCCCCAACCCAAACCCAACCCGTTTATTATTATTATTATTTTTTATTTTTCAAAAAATATTATTAAAATAGGGTTGGGGTTAATTGGATCGGGTTGTACCAGGTTCGGGTCCGGTTTTGAGGTTAATCGGGTCAAAACATGATACTTTTGCCATCTTTTTTTTTAAAATCGGGTTACCCGTCGGGTTGGCGGGTCATAATCGGGTTGACCCGATTACTAGCGGGTTGGGGAAACCCCAACCCAATTAATAAATGGGTCAACCCAACCCATTTATAATCGGGTTCACCCGTTGGGTCGGGTGGCATTTTGCCGGCTCTAGCAATAACAATACGTTGTTGCTTCTTAAGTGAGTATGGAGGCATCATCTTTAATATAGGAATAAAGCAATAGTGTATCGAGGGGTTTTGAAAGCAATAAAGCAATTTTGTAAAAAAAATTGAGAAGCAACGTTTTGTTGCTTCCAGTGAAAAGCAATAAAATTGCTTCTTTGCTTTTAGTAAATTGCTTCTCGTGTGCGTTACCAAACGGTACTTTTGCTTTTAAAAGCAATTTTTTGCTTTCAAAAGCAAAAAAAATACTTCCGAAAAGCGTTACCAAACGCAGCCTTAATTGGGACAAAATCTGTGTATAGTTAGTTGCTTGATGAGTGTTTGCCAACTCATAAGCTTAGAATGCCCAAAATCAAGAAAAGGATGGTGTTTGTGAATATCATTTGAGAGTGTTAGAATAGCTAAACAATGCTTTTATAAAAGTCAGAAATACAATTGAGAGAGAGGGGTTTTGGTCTGTTAGTGAGATAGAGGGGTGGATTTTTGTAAATTTGAAAGACTTATATGGCATTACTGATATTTTAAGAGCTTTAAAAGCTTTGGGGCTTCTTTGCAATTTTTGCAGAGTTTAGAAATAAGAGAAGGGTTTTGTTGGAAGGCTATGGAGGGTATTTGGATATTTTTACAACTTTCATCATTTCAGTTTAATTTTGAAAAATTACTTTGCCTTAATGTGAAATTGCAAAAGTTGATATACTAATCCTTAATCTGGGCTCATTAATGCGACTGGGCCTTGAATTGAAAAATTACTTTCCAGAAGGGCTAGTTAATCAGAATAGCCCCAGTTGTGGCAAAATCAAATGGCCGAGCCTACGTAGATTACTTCATGAACCTCCAAGAAAAGGCCTATCTATGACTGGAATTTCCCTCAGAAAGTCCACACCAGAGGTAAGCCTGTGGGGTTGCCAAAGATTCATTTCTAGAATAAATTGGTTTGTGTTGTACACTGAGGACGGCACATAGATAATTAAAGTGAACCATCCGATAGGGAACCCACTCACTAGGTCTACTTAATAATTAAATGGCTTATAAACCCAGGAAAAAGCTAAAATTGGAATGAGGTCATGGACTCATGGCATGCGCCTGTTATAATAACCCAGGAAAATAGCTAAAATTGGAATGAGGTCATGGCGTGCCCATTATAAGCCCAAAACTCTACGAAAAGCATAGGTAGGCCATAATCATTAATGCGCCTCACTCAGGCCCATCTCATAGCCCAAATTTTAGGATATGCCTATCTAGGACTAACCCAATCCAAGCATCCTTGTAAAGAAGGTCCAAGAAGGCCTTAGATGATCTTGGATTAAAATAAGAGCCAACCCAACCAGTCCAATCTTAGTCCTAAGAGAACTCACAACCGAGTGGGATGACTTGGTGTTCAGAGAGTTCCTCAGGTTAGAACGGAGTTGCTTATCTAGACTATAGGCAGACTAATTCATATGCATGACTAACCATACCCTTGATACTCAATAGGTAGTGCTGACTCCAAAGAACAAACCTGAAAACCAAAGAGCGAACCCTAACCGAACCCATCAACCCGTTGGGTACCCGATAATAGATATATCATGATAAGTGGAAAATCTCAAAAGACAACGAGGTACAAAGAACTTTAAATAGCTCAAGAAAACAAGAAATGCAAGTAAATAATAATGACTAAAAATTCCAAATCACAGAAACCAATTTGCATCTCCAAACAAGCAGCAACTAAAAGATAGTATGAAAAGAAAAATAATTCCTTGGAGAAGAGATTCAGCAACACGGTCCATTTACTTACTTTTTGACCAGTAAAATGAATGGAAATTCCTCTAACTTCTTGGAAATCAGCAAAATATGGTTGCTTTGTCTATCAAATCATGGAGTACTTGGGACACAAAGGCTTCCAAAAATTAGTAGTGTTTATATCACATTGTACAGAATCTATAAAATTCCACTACTAAAAGTAAAAATACTGTTTTTTTTTGGGTAATCTTCTTTGTTTCCATTGATTCTTGAATTGATTCCCACTGAGTAATTTTGTAAAACTTCTTTTTTGTTCTTCCTGAATTAATTTTTTTATCTATTTATTAAATCATTTATAAAGATCATGTTAGCGGCATTTTTCTTGTGATGAATTTGATTTTGAATCTATTTATGGTAACATACAACTCCCAGCAACAACATGGATGATTTTCTGGGTTAATTGTATCTTGACTAATTAAATAGAAATATGTGGTTTTGTTCTACAATAATTATATTTGAATTTGATTCCACAGGGGTTGTGATTATTCAATACTAAATATTCTCAAACTTTCGGCTTTAGTATTGGTGCACGTATACTCTAATCATGCAGAGGTATGTACTTGTTAGGTTTGGCTGCACTTGGCTGTTGTATTATCATTATGGTACTTGAATAAGTCAATAGGTGGAGATGTTATTAGGAATCTGTATACAGTAAGAGATGATACTGAGTGATGCTGCAAAGTCATTGTGTATCAGTTGTTGTAAACGTGCAGATTCTCTTTCTGTAAACAGTCAGCAAGTATTGTGTATTTAAATTTTTGAACACTAACGGAAGAAATAAATGAAGTTTAGTTATCTAATTTGTCTGGAGGTGTTAAGCTGTCCCTTGAAGTTGAGCCCTCTGTTTCACTTTTGTTTAATTCTTTGCAATTCCATCTAAGACAGGAACAAGTTTAAGCTTGATTGAAGCTTACTTATAGACATCCCTAGAGTCCTCTTTCGCCACACAAACTACTCATGAAACTAGCACCAATGTCCATTGCAAGAAGAATGGGAAGGCGCTTTTTGAGTGACTTGTAAAGGGGAGAGAATACTCAGAGAATTGCTGGGCGAAATGAAGCTGCTGTTCTTGTACCTTCACAGAAATATTTCTCTGCAGGTTCAGGAGGGTGACTTCGACACCCAACTTTTTCTTGGTCAGGGAATTGCTACTCTTTGAATGTCAACAGCTTGTTGTCAGGAAACAAACCCAAACCACCAAAAAATGAAAAACCAAAAAGGGGAAAAATGGGAGGATGAGAAAGGCATATTAAAGATATTGCAAATTTCAAATGGGTAAAATCAAAGAATGAGGCGTTAAAATGGCTTACAAGTCAAATAGGTTTGCATGAGAGACTTAACAGAGAAATTGATATGAATGATTGAAACATCTGAACGAGATTTCAATTGATCAGTGAATTCCATGTTGTATTTTTTTTATGGTTGTTTTTTGAGCTATTATCCTGTTGCTAGTTTTTGGTTCTCAAGATAGTTTCATTGGATTCTTTTTTCTCCTTAGGGTTGTTCAATGTTTGTTTTAGATGGATATGTATCTCTTTTATCAATCAAAAATGGAGAAATTTTATTAATATGCATAACAGAAAAGGGAAGAAGTTTCAAGTTTCGTGTACATGGGATATGCGAAAATATGTTTTAATTGCTGCCATACGTTTGTTTAATTTGCTTTGGCATGTCCATCTTCTTACATTCATTTGTTATTAGCTTTTGTTCGTTATTTTTGGAAATTTAAGCTAATTTTAAAATTTGGCATGGCAGTATGTGTCAAGTGTCGACAAATAAGGTATTTCTCCATATATTCCATCCGTCAATATGGATCCTGGTTGCACGAACTGCTCGAGATTCACTGGACTTGGCATTTTATATGTCAAACATCGTTGATACTGGGCTTGATCGTCACACTCTCTCAATACTTACTGCTCTTTGTGATCTGAATCTGAACCCTGAGGCCCTTGCAACTGTTGTGAAAGAGCTCCGTCAGGAACCTTCTTACCCTTTAACATCAAAAATTCATTCTTTATCTCCATGAACAGGTTTGGGCAGTTGCAAAATTTGTGTTTTATGTGCACTGTTTTGGTTACTGTTTTAAATTGATCACTTTTCATTTTTCATATTTTTTGCCTTCTTTCTCATTCATGCTTTCTGCAAGTTGCTTGTAGAGTATGTTAATGGATTCATGTGTTCCTTCATGCATGTGCAAAGCAGTGAAAATGTCTGATTTTTCCAATTGGTTGGCGCTTGCAGTAGTTCCTTCTCCCCCAACCACACACACCACCCCCCTCTTTTCTCTCTTTTGTAGTTGTGGTGGTGGGGCTTTTGCTCAAATTTCATCAGAGAAGAAATTCTCTGTGTGACAACCCATATCTTCGGCTTGTATAGTCTTCACGAAAGAGATTTTTTTTTGATGATTGACTTACTATATTATTGAAAAGGAAGGGAGAGGGAATCCACAAGAAGTGGAAACAAGACAGCAAACAGGACAAAGAGTAAAAAAAAAAACAGAAAGAACAGAAGAACAGAGAAAAAAAAACACAGAACAGAGAAAATAAAGAGAGCCTAAACTCTAAAAGCAACAAGCTCTACCAACCTATCCTACTACAAGTCAAACCTCCAAAGCAAAAGAGACCCACTACCTTAAGGCATCATATATATATATTGGTAAAAATTAAGATGGATGAGAAATCAAAGAAAGAAGAATGTACAGTGAAAGAGGAGGATTGAAACAAGTCATTTCCCACCTCTAGAAATTCTTACACCAAAACTGAAAAAATCTCATAAGAAGAGAAGATATCTCGAGTCTCACCTTTGAAAATAGGTAAAGAAGAGACCCATTTGGATAGACATCTTTCAACATTCTTCACCAAGCTTTCAAAGCATGGCTGTTTACCTTTAAATATCCTCCTATTCGTTTCTTTCCACAATACCCATCATAGCAGCCGGACACATATTCCAAAGACTTCCAGCTCTAGAATTTCCTCTCCTCCATTTACAGTATCCAAGCAATAGATCAAATCTATTTTAGTATTTAGACCCTCTTTCAACCAAATTTTCCATTCTTAGGATTTTACCTTGGCTGTGCTAAATCAAACAATTAATTGGCCATTGTCTTTTCTTCTTGTACAAACATCATCCCATTTTACCAAATGGTATTTTTGCACTTCCTCCTTACCTTGTCAAATGAAATCCCTTTGTAATCTCTTTAAATGTGGTGCTATAAGAGAGGGAATCATGTCTAATAAAGTTTTGAATTGTGCGAAGCAGTGTTCAAAAACTCGGATAGGCCTAGTAACATAAGAGTGTATCTATCCTCGGACTTAGTTACTAGCTTGTCATTACAAAATTAATATTAATATTTTTAATGAAAAAAACAATTAAAATTTATTTAATAATTATCAAGAATTTTATTTCGAAAAAGAAAAATACAAAAAATAAATAAATAAAAATTTGACTATATTTTATATTTATTTATGAGTAGTCAATATATATCATAACATGCTTTCTGAACCAAGTTAAGCAAAGATGTTTTCCATGACATGATTTTTTTGTTATCTATTACAAGTACTAAATGTAAATTCAAGCTGCGAATAGTTTTAACTGTTTAAGAAGTCTAAGGTAGGTTTCAACAATAGGAATCAAAATGGTTCCACCTCCAAAAGATTCACTCATGCAATCAAGCACAACTTCATTGGGTAACCTGCAAATTTCCGAACCAAATGCAAGCCAATCCCGTCGCTAATATTTGAAATGTGAATGGACTGTTGTTATGAAACTACATATGGCCACTAATTCAGTCTCTCATGCATTAGTTTTGTAGAAGATGCAGCCCACCAGCTGTTGTAGCACAAGTTCTAGCAATGCCGCTTGTGTTTCCACGAATCAGGAGAGAAAACTACTTGAATAAGCTTATCATGTGTGAGATTCTTGTAACCGACTCACAGGTGTCGACTATTCATTGCTTTCGTCAGAGGAAGATAATTTTGACGAACCACTGGGGACGACGATGAATAAGAACTGTAGGGCCATGGGTGAGGGACAAGAACAGAGAAACCCTAGAGTGAAAATCAAGAGGCTTTATAATGCTTACCATTCTCAAGCCTGTGGAGAGCACATTAGGGCTTTGACCCTTTCTGCTCTCTCTCTACCTTTGTTCAAGAAGCATTAATTTCCAAGCTGGTTAATCGGACGAATTTCCTATAAACTAGGACGAGCTTTTCAGGTAACTTGTTCGTTTAAACTGGTAAGTAGCCGGTCAAACTTCAAATGAAATCCATTGGAGGCTCTATCTACAGCCTTATTTGGAGCCTCCATAGGGATCATGCCATGTGTATTGTGAATGGTATAACTATAAGTTTTTTAACCATCTCATGAAAAGCTGCAAAAAAGGTTGTAGATAAAAGACTCTACACGATGTGGATTGGTCAAACTTGCCATAATTTTTAGGGTGAGTTTACTAGCACATGCCCTCACATTAGCTGGAGCCTCTTGTTTGGAAGATTGGCTGGAACATCCACTGATGTTCGCCACAAGTCCCACCTATTCATCAATGCTAATTTATCATGGGGTACAATCTTGTACTCATGATAAAATGGGTTGTACCTAACGATAAGTTCGGTTGTACCCATGATGAGTTGGGTTGTATTTCATGATAAGTTGTGTGTTATCCAATGATAAGTTGAGTTGTACTTTATGATGAACTAGGGTGTACCAATGATAAGTAGGATTGTACCCATGATGAGTTGGGTTGTATCCTATGTTAAACTGGATTGTATCTTTGATAAGTAGGCTAGTGATGAATTGGGTTGTACCCAGTGATGAATTAGGGACACATGGCAAAGATCTATAGATACATCTTTATTTAATCCAATGGGACATGAAAGTACTAGAGCATTACTCTTATTACTATCATAAGGTAATTGAGTCGGGGTTGTTTCTTAAAGCCTTTGTTCCACAAACTTCGCAAACACGCCTACTAAACATCCTGCAACGACCACCTTTTGATCTTTGCTGATGAAAGTTGCGGCACCAACTATCACAGTTTTCGTGAAAGATTACTTTTGCGTTTCCATTTACTTAAGTCTTTACATGTAAATAAAGTTTTATCCCCCATTTGGAACGATTAAAAATACTTCAAAGACCTAATTTCTTATCATGAAATTTCATTTTTTGGGAATTTTTCTTTTATTTTTCCGACATATTTTCTTTTATTTTCAGGATGCCTCTCAGACGACGCATTGATCATTCTCCCTCACAGGCAAATCCTCGCCCACATCGTTGACGCCGTTGTAGACATGTTGTTGAGCCCACACTTGATTCAGTTAAGGAGAGGGCTCCTAATGGTAGTGTGGCCGCCACCCTTGGAGATGACCTTTTGGAGGATGCAAAGGGTTTTGACACCGAGGTGGGTAGAGGTGATCACTTTGAGTGACGCCAGGTGATCGTCCCTCCTCATCTTTACAAGGGAGTTCGACAAAGCACCCCACTTCTTCATGATCTCCATCACCATGTCTCCATGGTGATCCGAGGAAATTTGGACTAAGATTATACGAGCAAGGTTTTGAGATGCGCTTGGGGGCGCATGTATAGCTTGTACCAGCTTCTTTCTCCTGACCTTTGACGAGAGTTGGCCCACTAGGGATTCAATTGCTTCCTACAGAATCTGTCCTTAGAGGTGGATCAGAGCCTAGCCTGCTCCCTTTTTGAGAGGTTCCTTGCAGAGACTCTTAGCTGGGAATTTGCCACTTTGATTTTGTTATGATGTTGGGTATCACTTTCAACGGGGAGCCCATTTAGCTAGGCCAAAGTTTGTCTTTATTTGGGTGTACAGCCTTTGGGAGAGCCCGCCTTCTGAGGTGGGAAGGTATAGCATACTTGGCTCCAGGCACGGATTATCGAGGACTTTGGTGATGTTCTGGCGATGATATGCCATTCCGATCCCCATTTTTTGTTGCTTTTCCATCATATCATGACGTATCTTCTTGGGACGTGCTTCTTCCCTAAGGATTTTGCATACGCTCCGTTGGCCTTCCTTTTATCACTCTGTCATCGGATAAAATGAGAAGAAGAGTCACATGGTGACTCTATTGTATTTCAATATGATGACTCTCAACCAGATAGAGATTATGATAATTTAGAATCTGATGAGGAGAATGATTTAATGGTGGAAATGGTTGCAGTAGAAGTAATTATGAATCATTATAATACATACCTTTACAAATCTCCATATAGAAGTGATGATTACATTGGTGTAAATTGTGTTATGATTATCTTAAATGGCAATACTTGAAGGTGTTATGAAATACTCAGGATGGAAAATCATGTATTTTTATCCCTTAGTCATAACCTTAAGGAGATGAAAATCTTATGTGATCCACATTATGTAAGTGAGGAAGAGCAAGTGGGTATGTTTACAATGAAAATCTTATGTGATCCACATTATGTAAGATAGGAAGAGCAAGTGTGTATGTTTACAATGACCTTACGTCATAATCAAAGAAACCAAATGATCTCTGATCGCTTTCAACACCTAGAGAAACTGATTCGAAACACTTTAAAACTATGTTAAAAGATATTCTATGACTGGGGAAAAAAAATGATCATACCACCATCTTTTCAAAGAACTCCTATTCAAATTCGAAATCGCAAATAGTACTATCCCTAGTTCAACATAAATGAAAAAAAGCAAGTTTTATTTAATGTTATTTAAGATGTATTTGAAATCAAAATTAATCTTTTGTCTATTATCGATCTCATATAGGATTGTATTGGAGCAATTGATGGGGCACATGTTAGTGCTTATGTTCCAACAAAAAAACAAGTTCCATATTGTGGGAGAAAAGCTGCTACTACATAGAATGTAATGTCTATGTGTTCATTTGATATGAAGTTTACACTTGTCTATATAGGTGGGAAGGCACTATACATGATAGGGGTGTAATTCAGTCGGTTTGGTTTGGTTTTTGTGCCAAACCTAGACCAAACCGAATTATGTTGATCAAAACCAAAAACTGAATCAAACCGAATTTCAACTGAAAATTATAATCCAAAAGCTGAACCGAATTGAAGTAAATAAACAGAAATTATAATATCTTTAAGGTTCAAACCATATTGTTTACTAGAATATAAATGTGAACAATATTGTTTACTAGAAAAATAGAAATAGTATTTCTGTAATCTTACATTAATGAAGAAATCCAGTCACATATATAATAAAAACTTATCTCCTCCTAGTAAGTAACATCAATACGAAATAACCTCCTTCCGAAGAGAGATTCCTACAAAGAGAAATAGTAGGTTTTGACAAAAAAGTGTGGTAAGAGGTTTTGAAATTTTTGTATCTCTACTATATATAAAGCGAGGCGCCCCCTTGGGAAACGTGCCAGGATTTATCCCCTCTACTATATATAAAGCGAAGCGCCCCTTGGGAAACATGCCAGGATTTATCCCTAATTTACCCATAATGACCTTGGAATTCATTTTTAAACTTCATTATCATAGGGGTTTAGTTGTATTTTCCTCTCCAATTCATTTGAAACGTGAACAGTTACAACTGCTCCCTCCAACCGCTTCTCCTAATTATCTTCTCCACTTCTCTAACCATTCGGACTGATCTTATCTACTTCAACAATAGGCAAGCCGTTTTCAGAGAGAGCCCTTAGAATGCCTTACTTTATTACCGTGAAGGCAGATTGTTCTTCACAAAATGCCTTACTACGATGGAGACATGAATGTCAACTACAGATCTGAATGCCATAAATTAGTCACGAAAATGAAAGAGGTCTGATTCTTGGAGTTTCATAGTTTGGACATCTTCCTCCAATTTAATATGTTCCCATTCTTTTATTTTCCAGGATTTCTAAAAGGTGAGGTGGCATCTCTATCATGTGTCATACACACTGCATAGTAGTGGGGTGGCACACTTATTGCAGGCCTGTGTTGCCACCGACGACACGAAGCGGCTCCCTGCAAACATCGTGCGTCTCTCTCTTAACATGTGGCGGGTATTGACGAAAACTATGAAGTAATCGTCCCGACCGAGTGATCGAGCATTACTACTCGTGCATGACTTTGAAGTTTTAAGAAGTTGTGATCTTTCCATCTAAGTGGATCCAGAGGGGTAATGTCTGGGGCATCTGTCTGAAGCTTCAATTTGAAGAATGCGACCGTCGCATAGACTTCGTTCCTGACGAGCCCGCCATTAAAACCGATCTCATCAAGGTTGATTAGAATAATGCATCGCATATCTTTTGTTTTTGTTCTTAGTAATATTATTGTAATATATTTTGTCAAATTTGTCAAAGAAAAACAAAAAAGCATTCTTGCAAATGGAATGTCTCCGATTGTTGCCTTTGTTTCAATCCCTCCATCATTCAACCACTTTAGAAGTAGGAATGTTGGTCGTTTTCTTTTTACTGCCATTAATCCCATTTGCAAAAGCTCTTCGAATCCTTCTCTTAGGGAGCTTTTCTTCAGGAACACATGTGGGGTGCTCAAGAGAAGTTCAACCATCACTACGGGTAGAACTTTTTCCCCTTTAATGGTGTGGCAAAGTTCAGGTGACTAAGCAACTGTTGGGTAATTACCTCATATTGCCCAGCACAGCGAGCAACCAGGCTGTCGATACCAGAATATAATATGAGCATCATCTTTTGCTCTTTCATAATCATATTTCTTGTGTTGCAATATTTAGAAATCCGCTTCATTCCACAAGTGTTTTTCTGTAGATTAAGGAATTATTATAATCAATCAATTTTAAAGAGAAATAAAGCAAAGTTCAGGTGACAGAGCAAATGGGTGGAACCGTGGAAGATCAAGGTTGCGGCATTGCAGTAAGGAGTAAGACTGCTAGGACTCCGTACACAGGCTTCATCGGTGACAATTAGGTTCCAATTGCCTCCCTACTATTTAATTTCGACCCCGGATAGAAATCATCTGAAGTCTACATTACCCACCGCCCTTTACAGGATGAATCTTGCAATTTATTGTTTCAAGTTCCCTCTTAGAGTGGGATGCTTTTGGGTTATTGTTTTGCTCAGATAGAGGTGGTTCCCCTCCGTTGAGTGGGATGCTTTCACCCACGGTTAGTGTTTTGCTATTAGAGGGCTGCTTTCACCCACAGTTATTGTTTTCCCGATAGAGAGGTGGTTCCTCTGTTAGAGTGGAATGCTGTCACCCATGGACCACGGATGGGAATGGGGTGAGTTAAACAGGTAACCCACCTTGCATCGCTTCACCCCCTATGGTTAGGGTTTGGTATGTCTAAAATCGAGGTTAGGGACGGGTTTGGATTTAGCCCAACCCAACCCAACCCCGACCTTCATATATTATTATATTTATTTCTAATATTTTTTAAATATTATTTCATATATTTATCTATAAAAATATATTTTATTAATGAATTTATTATTAATGTATATATTCTATTTTTAAAAATCAATTTTTTATTTTATTTTATACACCAATTGGGGCAGACCCCCCTGCCCCGTTATCAACCCGACAAGGGCAAGGTAGGGTTTGGTACTTGCTAAACTCCTATATGGGTAGGTTCGGGGTTCACCAAAGGCTGCCCTGAACCTATCCCATTACCATCGCTACCAACGGTTAGGGTTTTGCTGTGAGATATGGCGATGGATCGTGTAACGATTAAATAGATAACCCACCCACTAATAATGATTAAGATATGACATGGCTAAAATTGGTTTAAGGCTGGAGGGCTAAAATCGAGTTAGGGCTGAGGTGAGGATTAGCGCGCTAAACCCGCCTATACCCCGTCCTTAACCCGACGTTCATATATTAAAATATCAATTTTTTTATGTTCTAAATATTAATTTTCTTTTGAAAATAACCTTCTCATGTCATATTCTCTTATATATTTATAAGGGTAACTTTGTCTTTATTATTTTTTAAAGAAATTTTTAAACAGTTTTTTTTTCTATGTCCGAGGTGTCCTAATGTACATACGTGCAGTACTACACGTGCACCCTCCTAGTATATATTATATGTAGCACAAAATTATAAATATATAATAATATAGTTCAGTTTTCAGTTTGGTTCGGTTTCTCAACTACCTAAACTATAAACTGAACCAAACTAATTCGGTTTGTACTTTTCAAACCTAAACCGAACAGAAGAGACACCAACCTCCACCTTGACACCCACAGGTATATCAAAAATATTGTTTCCATGACTTGAGATCCCTGAATATTCATTTGTGAAACAATTAGGGGCATATTTGTGCCCGTCAATATTAAGCTGCAAATTACAATAAATAAAAAATCAATTTAGATGGTCTGTAAATCTGTAACTTCTAAAACAGAAGAGAATTGACATAAAAAGATGTACTAAATTAAAGGTACCCCAGGATAAACAAGTAAAGCTGGGTGAGTTACTAGCTAGTGCAACTAAGAAAGAAGCATCTTATGTATGAGGGATATAAGAGACTGAATTGCCAGTCTATGGGAAAGAAAAATGAGGCATAAGTTAAGAAATTCATTTCTTGTTGCCATACACCATATATAATCAAATACCAAATTCCATGTAACAACAGAACATAAGAACATAAGAACATAAGAGGCATGTAATACAGAAACATCAGCTCAACAAATGAATAGAGGGTGTCCTAAGCAAGAGATTTGAGATTGAATTTACCCTTCACAGCATTCGCAAGAATCTTATTCAAGTCCTGCATAATGAAGATCACCACTTCAATGAGTCTGTTATGCACATGAAAACACCTAATCAAATTTTGAGATAAGAGTTTTAAGTCAACTTCAAGGCATACCAGATTGTGAATGCCTGCCTTTCCCCAGGGACACTGGTTATAATTGCACAGGAGAGAGACAAATGATCTGTTCATGAATCAGATTGAATCATTCCCTTAAAATACATGCCTATGAATGAAAGCATTACATAATAAAGAATCTGAAACCATTTCTGATTTGAAGCTTAAACCGTGACGTACAGGACCCTGTTTCGGGTCATTCAAGCGATATAAGAGTTGTGGAGAGATAAGCAGTGAACGAAAATCGAGGTTAGAATTCTAGGCCTTATCATGGAGGATCTGATGAGATGAGGAAGGACGTGGTTAAAGAGGGTACCAGTGGAACTTAAGGCCACCGATCCAAGGTTGCACAAACGAAGTTATCAATGGAGATCACACTTCCTCACCGTAACAGTCACGTCTTCTGCTAGAATCAAATGACTGGAGCAGCTGATCACGATCTGTTGATACTCAAATGCTAGTCCCACTCAACCAGATCATTCCGGCAGATCTCCGGTGCCTTAGCAGAGTCAAGAGATTTCGGAAAGTGGGAAATATGATTCCTTGGAAGTAGTGTCAAAACCCAAGATCTTTAATAATAAATTCTAAAATAATTCTAAAATAAAAGTCTTGTAGAAAGAAGCATTTCTTTGGAGAGAACTAGCTTTGTGATTATCTATCAATGCTTTGGAGAACTATTTTGGCGTATGTTGCATATGACATACAAACAAAATTAGATGTCCTTGTTAACCTGATTCCTAGAAAATAGGTGTAATGACCCAAGACTTCAAATTTGAAACTTTAAAACAATTCCTAAAATTAAACTCTTGTAGAAATAAGAATTGCTTTAAGTAGCCTTGCAATCATCTATTTGTACTTTGATAAGAACCCTTTTGATTGAGACATATAAACAATAGCGCATGTCCTTGTGACTTCGATTCCTACAAAGTAACGTAGAGACTGAAGAATTTTCATAGTTAACTCTCGCAAAAATGAGAAATGCTTTAGAGGGTGTTTGGTAACGTGTTGAGAAACCGTTTTTCGGTTTTTAAACACAGAGAACCAAAAACATGTTTGGTATTCGTCGATTTCAAATTGTTTTTAAAAAAAACGGTTCAAAATCATCTCCGATTTTAAAAACTGAAAATGTGGGTTTTTGAAAACGCAAAACTGTTTTTTTCTTAAATTTTGTCGATGGCAATTTTGTAATATTTTTATTTGAATTCTCCGCGACTCACATCGTCTTCCTCCATCGGGAGACTTCTGCCATTCTTCTTCTCCCCCAAACCCCAAAATTTTCTTCTTCTCCTTCATCAGATGATCGGCTTGAACGAGACGAAGTCCTTGAAGAGTGTGTCTACAAATCGTCGGGACATCGAGATCAGGTGGCCGCGTGCGTTGGGCGAGCCTGCGAAGAACATCAAATTTCAACGGACAGGGAGAGTCCGCCAGCCTTCTCCTCGATATCACGCGACCATCAGTGAAATCGAAGGCAGGAGACCCCAACCCTAATGCGAAGAAGATGAACAGAAAGATGGACATTTGAGAGTTAGGGCTTCATGGAGCTCCTCCGTTCTTCAACTTTCTTCGCATTGCGTTGCTGCTAATTGTCCGTTTGTGGTTTGAGAGATCGTAGACGAAGCTCCGAAGTGCTTTACGAGCTACTGTGTTGAGCAAATCCAATCCCAACGGATTCCGGCCAGTAGCTCCAAACCCTTCAAGGCTTCCCTAATTGTTGTCTTATCTGCGATATTAATTCTTGGCTCGTTCATCGTGTTTATTAGTGACCACGATGGATCAAAAGCCCCGGGAGAGAAACCATTCTCTTCTTCCTCCTCCTCCTCGGTATTTACGCCGGCATCGACATCGGCTCCTCCGGAGACGACGAGGTCGGCGTCAAGTAGGGTATCGGAAGGCATCTCGGAGAAGTCGTCCCGTCTGTTTTCGGGTAATGGGGTTCCGTATCCATGGATCAACGCCGAATTGTCATGGCAGAGAACTGCTTACCATTTCCAACCCGAGAGGAATTGGATGAATGGTAAGCACAAAATATTTTCATCCACCCAATTTGTCCCCTTTCCTTTATATATATTGTGTTTCTTTTCTTCATTTATTTTGATTCTGTAATTATATTGACTGATCACTGGTCCGATTTCATTTTATGAATGCTCTGATGGGAAAATCTGCTTCATTCTGCTCCAGATCCTAATGGTAAAGTCTCTAATCGTACAGTTTTCTTTTCTCCTTTAATTTCTTTTTTAAAGTTAATTCTAATTATATTCCTGGGTAGAAAATAGCCAAATCTTGAATTGGATCCCTTTTCAGACTTTCAGTTCAAGATTCGTTTCTCTTTTTCGTTTTTGAGCATTTGTTCAAAGAGGAATTCTCACTTCCGTGTCTTTCAAGTATACATGTACCGTGTAAATTACAAAAAGTTTATTTTTAATAAAAATTTCGTCAAAACATATGGGATGGGACCCACCATGCCATTTCATTTTTAATCACAATTAGCTACTCTCCTGCACTGAGATGTGCAGCTCAAAATCAGAATTTGCAATTTTCGCTATATATCGGGATGTGCGCCTAAGATTTGGCCACGTGGCGCAGACTTGGTAACCATGTATGTCATTAATCCGACTTGGTACAACTCGCTCGTCTTTAATTTTAAGGTAGTGTGTGGTGCGTAATTTTGTTAGAGTTTAATAGGTTTGTAGGTTATATAACAATGCATATTTATTGATTTTGAAAACTTGAATCGTTTTTTTTTCAACAATTGTTATCAAACGGGTTTTTTGTCACCTGTTTTTAAAAACCCAAAAAACAGTGATTATTACCAAACGGGTTTCTTGTCATGTGTTTTCAAAACCCAAAAACAATTGTAACTGTTTTTAGTTTTCAAACTGTTTTTAGTGTTCAAACTGTTTTTAAAAAAAACGTTACCAAACGGCCTCTTAGTTTATCGATTTGTGCTTTAGAGATAACATATTTGGCATAAACTTATTTACGCATTAGAGACAGTTCTTTGGAATATTTTGCTTGTGATATATGAAGAGTAGTGGACATCCTTGTCACTTGGACTCCTAGAAAGTACCATAAGGAGAAAAGATATTTAATAGCAAGCTTCATAATTCTAAAAATAAACACTTATATAAAATAGCATTTCTTCACATAGCATTCCAATCATTTATCTGAGTTTCAGAGAGAACTTGGTATATTTGCATGTAACATACAATTAAAGGTGGATGTCCTTCTGATGTCGGTTTCTAGAAAGCAGGTGTAAGGATCCCCAAGAATTTTAGTATCTAACTTTAAAATAATCTGTAAAAATTTAATATCCTGGCAATGAGAATTTCTCTGGGTAGCTTTGCAATCATCTATTTGTGGTTTAGTGACAACTTCTTTGATTGAGACATATAAATAGTTGTGCAAGTCCTTTTGAATTCCATTCCTTGTCAATTAGTGACAACTTCTTTGATTGAGACATATAAATAGTTGTGCATGTCCTTTTGAATTCCATGCCTAGGAATTAGTGTAGATACTCAAGACTTTTAATAGTAAATATTAAAATTATTCTAAAAATAAATTCTAGAAAATGAGCACTGCTTTACATCGCCTTGTAATTATCGATTCATGCTTTGGATAGAATATCTTTGATATATTTTGCTTTGTACGTTGGAGATATATAGATATATATATATATATTGCATATTTTGCTTGATACATTTGAATAAAAATGGATTTCATTGTCACTTGTATTCCTAGAAAGTACCGTAAGGATGCAAATTCTTTACTAGAAACCTTTAAAATAATTCTAGAAGTAAACAGTTTTAGAAATAAGCCTTGGTATAGACAGCTTTGCAATCATTCATCTGTGTTTTCAAGAGAATTTATTTGGTGTATTTGCATGAGGCATATTCTGATTGTCCATATTAAACCTCTTTCTCTCCTCCTTGAATAAGAAAAATATAAAAACATGAAAACATATAATTTTTAAATAATAACCTTGTCTATACTCTCTCTCTCTCTCTCTCTCTCTCTCTCTCTCTCTCTCTCTCTCTCTCTCTCTCTCTCTATTTTCCCAACTATAAATAGAAACTTGTACACCATCAACATACACAAGTTTACAGACCTTTCTTTTACACCACTTTATGTAAATGGAGCATGGCAAGCATCTACTTTCAATGGCCTTCATCCTCATGCTGCTTCTTGTACTTGTAGGTAATTTATCTTCTCTTTATATTTGCCATCTTTAACATAAATCTCCAGCATTCCCATTGCAAAGTGATTCATAACACATGTTGACGGATGTAGATAATACATATTTCATTCGCCTTCTATGAGAAGTACCAATAGTTTAGAGCAGATTTGGTTGCAGGTAATACATATTTCATTTGCCTTCTATGAGAAGTGCCAATAGTTTAGAGCAGATTTGCCCTTTTGTACTACCATCCCATCTTGAATCAATCCTTGAAGCCAAATTGCATGAAAAAACATACAAATATACATATGCATATGTATGTATGTATCTATGTATGTGTGTGTATATATATGATTGCAACACTTTATTTTGAAAATTAATATGGATTTTTCTTTTGATTTATACTTCTTACTTTTCATGAAGCTTCATTGCACAAAAATAGTTGGTGCTTTTTGTAGTATAGATAATGATAATAAATTCAGATTTGAAGTCTTTCTTGCTAAATTTTTATTGTTTTGCATATAGATATTATGCAAGGCTTTATTTATATACATATAATTTGGAAATAAACGCATATTAATGATTAGTATAAACATAGTAAATAATAAAAAACTGTATAAATATATAATTTTTATCAATAAACAAAAAATAGGTTCTTTATCAACTAAAATTAATTACAAGAAAAGGGATTTTTAATAGGGGCTGATAACTGCTACTAAAAGTCATAGTAGTGGTACCACAACTGCTACTAATTCAAGGGCTACTAAAGGGTTTTAGGAGCGGTACTTATGTCAAGTCAAACTCTTCTAATGAAATTTTTTTATACATATGTGTGAGACATGGGAAAATCACCTAGGATGATTCCTCTCCGTCAACACACGGGCTCAACGTAAAAATGGGAGAGTCGCCACTATTCAGATTTTAAGGTGTGAATGGACACCAAAAGATTCAAAAATAAGCAAAAAGAGCTAAAACGCAAATACTAGAGTAAAAATAACTCTACTTGAAAATCAAATCCAGAGATGGGTAAGGGGATTAGATTATGAATGGGGGAAGGTGTTAGACACCCCCATTCACCCATACAAGGTGGTTGCCAAGTGTTGTTCATGCTAAAAATAAGAAAGCTTGCTAAAAATCATAAAAAACCTTGAAAAGGGACAAATGTATGATATCTTCACATGAAAATCCAAATGAATTCCAGATCCTCTTTTATGTCAATATCACTTCTGGAATATCACCAAAAGATGGAAATCAAAGCAAAAGTTGCACAAAACCAAGTTGAGTTAAATTCGTAGTATTCGGTAAAAGCAAGAACCATTTGTCTTGAAATCATTCAAATCCAATTTAAATTGAATCAAACCAAATCCATTTGAAATATTATGGTAAATAAGAGGCTCATGCAAAATTTCAACTAAATCCGGTTGAAATCCTAGGAGTTATACTCCTTTAAAATCTGCTGCTGGAGATGATTAAAAGTGATAAGTGGGCAACTTTGGAAAATCATTTAGAAACATCGGCTCCATATAAATCCATGAAATTTGGTGTGAGTAAAGTCTGTATGGCTATCTTTCGAATGAAACTAGCCGCATACAAAAATTCATTCGGATGTGCCTTGGGTGATCTCCCGAACAGGCCACGAAGATCACGGATTTACCCAGTAAAGTGATGTTGAACAGCTCTGAGTAAATCTGTTACCAATAACACAAATGGAGTCAAAAAATTATGAAACCAACTGGATTTGAAACTAGACTTCCAAAGGAAAACTTAGAAATAAGAATCACTCGAATCGGACTTAAAACGAACACATGGCGCTCAATCGAAGTGACAAGTTCTGTATTCAGATCAGAACTGATCTATCAACTTAGAGAGAGAGGTGTCAAAAATCCGCTTGATAGAAATTCATGAAATTTTACAGGAATAAACTAGACAGCCCCACCTTTCCCATGGCTCTAGAATCACTCCAAAATTCATCCGGACGATGAAGTTACGAGTGTCCGAAGTTGGGGTATAGTTGCTGTCAAGTTAAGCCTTTTTTGAATAAAAATAACTCAAAACAGTGATAAGAGATGTGTTATCCGTGCAGGATAGATCAAAATCCTTTGAAAATCATTTAAAAACATCCCAAAATTGCTTGGGGCTATTTATTTCAGATTTTATCACAACAAATGTAATAAATCCGAAATATGAGCCTATCCCGTCAAAAGCCTGTGCTATGTGTGTGTAAGTGTAAAAATCATTCCAACAACATAGCAAAGATAACATGCATTTATATCAATCAAAATAGGGTTCTAAAAACAACCTAGGGTTCCGTTCCATTATCGTTTCCCTTAGTTCTCTCTCCCCGTTAAACACGGTTCTTCAAGATAATCTTGGGGTATTTTGAATATGAAACGGTTTTCATAGAATCACAAGGCTTATTTCAACATAATAGCATGCATTTAGATCAATAAAAAAGGGTTCTAGAACAACCTAGGGTTCCGTTCCATTATCATTTCCCTTAGTTCTCTCTCCCCGTTAAACACGGTTCTTCAAGATAATCTTGGGGTACTTTGAATATGGAACGGTTTTCATAGAATCACAAAGCTTATTCCAATAGGGTCTAATACTAGGATCAATCCCCAGTCTCGTTTCCCCTAGATCCCGCCTTCACGTTTTACGGCTAGGGGGAGTCTCGAGGTACTTTGAGTAGGGGAAGGGTTTTCACAAACATAGAAGAAGCCTTATTCTACAGAAAGGTAGAAGAAGAGATCTAGATCTAGAATGTAAAAACAAAATAATAAAAAGAGGTTTGAGGCTTACCTGGGCTTCTGGAGCAAGACTGCAGCGGTTTCTCTCTTCACTCGGAGCTCTTTGATCTCAAGAGTTAATGACAAGAATTAATGGCCATTTGCTTAAGGAGGAGCCTCCTATTTATAGGCAAAGGCTAGGGTTAGGGTTGGTGAGATGGTAGACACAACATAAGGTTTATAGCCCACCAACCTTAACCCTAAGGCTATTTCCGAGATTTCTACTCATTTAATGAGGGATATGATGGTAAAAGGTGAAAACTCTCGGAAAACCCTAATTTTGGGCAAAAAGCATGTATCCGACATGTCAGGTCGGTGTGAGACATGGAAAAATCAATTTAATGATTTCCTAATCATCACACGGGATTATATAAAACAAAGAGTCGCCACCATTCAATTTAGGTGTGAATGGATACCAAAATATTAAATAAGCACAAAAGGCAATTTTAGGGTAAAAATAACCCTCCTAAAAAACCAACCAGAGATGGGTAAGGGGATTAAGTTATGAACAGGGGAAGTTGTTAGGCACCCCTATTCATCCACACAAGGTGGTTACCAGGCATTGTTCATGTTTAAAATAAAGGAAAAAGCTTGCTATAAAAATCACACAAAATCACAAAAAAGCACAACTATATGGTTTTTTCATATGAATAGTCTGATTGATCCAGAACTATCAAATATGATCATACCATTCCTAGGGTTTCATGATCAAAACAAAATTGAGATAGAATCAAATAAAATCAATTTAAAGTGAAAAATCCAAAAATCTAGCTTCAAGCTAAATTCTAGAAATCTAGAAAAATATAATTTTTATAAAATATTTCAAAATTGAACTTGAATAGTCCAGGAGATAGGTAAAGCCCAAATTTCACATTAAATCAGAAAATAAAAACCAAAAATACCCACATTGATAAAAAACACCAAAAGGGGAGAACTTAGACCGTAGGGTCTTCTCTCAATAATGAAAAACAATTTAAAAACCACATTATGAAACCCTAGAATTTACTTTCAGGCTTCTGGATCCAGATTTATCATATTGATCATGATAAATCCAAGATCTTAGCCTAAAATCACAAAAATCGCAAAAACAGTGCTGTAGGTGCAAAAGTGGGAAAAATCCAAATTTTAGAAAAAATAGGGGATCTCATGCTATAAACATCATGGATTCACGTTATTCATTCAGATATATCATAAAAAGCATTAAAACATGATCAGGATATTTAAAACAGCCACATTTCACAGATTAGAGCACATGGGGGTCTACCCTACGGATCCACCTGTTCCCCTTTCCCCTAGTTCTCTCTTCACGTTTTACGACTAGAGAGACTCTTGAGGTACTTGTAGATAGGTTTGGTTACACAAACACAATCACAGGCCTTATTCTATGAAAAAAAGAAAAAAACAGATATGGGGTTCTATTCTAGGGATCCACCTGTTTCCCTTTCCCCTAGTTCTCTCTTCACGTTTTACGGCTAGAGAGACTCTTGAGGTACTTAGAGACAAGTTTAGGAATACGAAAATAGATATGGCCTTATTCTACAGCAATAGAGATGATCCTATTACTTCTAGAATTGAAGACAGAAAATAAAAAGGGATAGGGGACTTACCTGGATTGAGCAGGCAGGCAGCAGGAGTTCTTTCTCTTCCCTTGGAGTTTCTTAGAATTCCTTGGACTTCAAATTTTCGTGGCCCTCAGCCTGAGAATCTCACCTCTATTTATAGGCAAGCACAGGGGTATGGTTGGTCCAGGGTTTGGCAAGATAGAGTTTCAGTTTGAGTTAAACACAAGATCATGCCAATCCTTTATCCACAAGGATAAATGAGATAAGTCGAACAGATAAATAAGAGAATTCGCTTATCCAAGAGAGATATTTGGGTGCAGATAAGGCTCAAAAATCAAAAAGGTAAAATTCGCACAAAGACCCCCGTGCCCGTATATATATTACGGTCGCGCCCTGCCCGTATTATTAATACGGGCACGCCGTGACCGTATATCAACTGCAGGTATGACCAGTCCGTAAACAAAATACGGTCATGACCAGTTTGGCCAGATTTTACACTTTTTTGACCTATTTCAAATCCCAATTAATATTTTCAATTATTTTCTCATTTTTAGTGCAATTTGGGGTGTATACAGTCGGATACACGAGTGCCTACATGTATTTGACATATGATGTCGGATACACTAAAGCCCGCTTGTATCCGACAACTTATGTCGAATACGAAGAAGTGTACTTGTATCCGACCTGAGTTGTCGGATACAAAGAAAAATGCTTATTTTCTCAAATTTTGTGCTGGTTTCAAAAGAGATAATGATTTTTGCCAATTATTCTTCATTTTTACTGTGCAATTTGGGGTGTCTACAATATGAAGAAATATAATTTCTTAATTATAATTCCAATTTTAAGAACACATCTTCTATCTTTTAGACACACACAGATGTGCGCTCACACACACTCATGTAACTTTGGATTCTTCCAAAGAAAAATTCTTTTTAACATATCGATACTTTCATAAAAATATTTCTTACTTGAGTAACGAATATAGGATTATGTTCTTCATTTTATGAAATGTTATGTTTTTTTGAATTTAATCAAACTCTGGTTAGACAAATTTGGAATAATAACAAGACTTGCTAAAAAAATGTATGACTCTGAAGAAAGATAAACATTTTTTATTTAATCATCACATATTATTAATTAACGATCTACATAACTCCTCATTTTCGTATCCAACTTATTTACTTTTATGATTAATTAGTAAATATCATAATGATAAAAAAAATATTTCTATTATTTAGTTTAAGATAAGAACATTGGTAGTCAGTTATAATTATTCAATTAATTTTCTCAGTTGTCCACTTTTTCATTTATAGAAATTTTATAATTATAGCCATGTGACTAATTTTCTTTTTATTTTTTAAGATTTATTATTGTAGTATGATTCATACGTTATTATGTTTCCATGTTATTTAATTTAAGAAAATTATTTGTAACCTAAAAAAATTAATTTTCTATTTTTTGAGTATTCAAGTCGAAAGTAATAGCCTTTTTTATTTAATCACAACATTAGTTAGATAAGGATTTCAAATTACAGTAAGATAAGAACAAAATAAAGGGTATCATCTAACATTATTGATTAATATTCTAACCAATCAATTATTTTTTTCATCATCCTATTTGTTTTGATTACTTATTAAATATTCAAATAGTAAAAATAATTATATTATTTAATATAAGAGAAGCTTGAACATCTTGAATTATAATTAATTGACTAATTTTCTTAGTCGTCGTCTTTTTTTTTCTTTAAATTTCCTCATATTAGAATGAAAACATTCCTTTTTTTTCTAACATTATTGATTAACCTACCCGTAAACAAGGGGTCTTACTCCAAGCATTTTACATGAATTGTGTTCGTACGAATGGGCCGAGCCCATTAGTTGGGTTGGGATGTCCATAAGTTGCAATCTCAATCATTTCATTTAAAGGCCGGATTGTAATTTTCTTCCCACTTTTTAAAAAAAAAAAAAGTAAATTTGATGCCCTTAAAGCAAACACAACAAATATGTAGCGAGGACTTTCCTATCAACCCGGCGTATAGGGTTGCCTAGTTGCTAACGGGAGAACCATGAGATAAACTGTAAACCTCTCTAACTTAAACAATTAATACATGGGCCTTGCGGGTGGGTTCATGTACTTAGGGGTTTACTAGCCTAGGGTATCCTACCTAGGGTAGGTTTCCATGTTACAAAAAAAATAAGAAAACATAAAAAAAAAAAAAAGGACTTTATTGGGACGAAATCTATTGCTATGTCTACTTGAATCGTCCCTGTAGATCTGTTGCTATGAATGACGTTAAAGAAAGTAACTTCATGGATTCTTCAATCCAATCCACTGCAACAACTAATATATATTTGGAATTTTTTATGAACCACAACCCACAGGTGATCTCTTTAAATTATTTATAGTATAAAAAACAACAGAGATCGCTAAACAAGAAGGAAAAGTAAGCTCACAATAATATAAAAGTGATATTTAACATCGATCATACATGATTGACGTATATATCCTTATTTTACTTTTACATGACAGCGAAGAAGTACATAACTTTAACTCATTAACCATTTCATACAAGGTTGATGAACCTTTTATCTTATTTTTACGAGACCACACGAAAGCGCTAGAGAAATCCTCTTGTTATAGAAGAATTTAGCCACGGTCGTCTCTCAAAGCCTTTGTTCCACAAGTTTTGCAATTACACTTACCCCCAGGGATCTTCGTGCAACGACCGCCTAACGAGTGTCCTCGATTGACCTTACACCAACTCTCGCATCTATGATGGTCACGATGTTCATTGCATTTGCCTTTATAGTAGCTCTCTTTCCAGCAATTTCCCAACGAACTGTCAGTAGCTTTATCTTTTTCACAATAGCACCGATCTTCCTTGTCATGCTTTTTGGACATGCATTTTCCGCCTTTTTCAAATTCGTGTTTTTTGCAATGCTCAAAACATTTATCCTGTTTGCATTTTCCACGGTACAAGAAGGTTCGTTTCATAAGAATTCCCTCCACAGACTTTGGACCCATCCCTGTTTGCACATCTGAGATAAAATACATAATGTTAGTTTCTGATAAGATGGATTGGGTAGGTGAAAAAGAAGATAATATACCTATACTAGCAATGGTGAACTTGCATTTGCGCGTTGCAAATGGAAAAAATATGTACAATTTGCCAAGGATTTTATCAATTTTTTTTAGAAAAGGTACATTTGAAATTAGAAATCTTATTTCATTATAATTTTATTAGCAAAAAATTTCTAAGCAAAAACCTTTGTAATTAGAATTCTTATTTTCTTAGAATCATATTTTTCCTATTAGATTCCTATGTAAAGTAGTTTAATTAAATAATATCTTATTGATAAATATAGATTTTCAATAATTAGAACTCCTATTTTGCAATGTTCATCACATATATCATTATAATTTGCATGATTCAGTGTGCAAGTATCTTTGTTTCATGGTAGCAGGTTTCCGGAGAAAAGAAAAATGCTTATATGGACTTGGGACCCATGTTTTTTTTTTCACATTTGAGATATAATACATAATGATGCCTTCGTTAGGATGAATTGAATATGTGAGAGAAGATCTCATATATATATATATATATATATATATATATATTTATGTACATGAACATATTATGTGAACAAATTATATATAAATACATACACATATACATATACATATACATATACATATACATATACACACACACACACACTCACACACTCACACACATACATACATACATACATATATATATATATATATGTTTTTCGCTTGAAGGAACTGATTGAAGATGGGGGTGTCAATACATAAGGCAAATTTGTTCTACACTAATATATATACATATGTATTAACAACCACACATACGTATTAACAACTACAAATACAAATCTGCTCTACACTAATATATGTTTTAATACATATTTACATATGTATTAACAAACACACACACATATATGTATAAGTTTTTAGCTTGAAGGAACTGATTGAAGATGGGGTGGCCATACATGAGGGCAAATCTGCTTGAAGGACACGAGTTTACACACACACAAACATATATATCTATATATATATATGTTTGTGTGAGTGTAAACTCGTGTCCTTCAAGTAGATTTACCTCTCATTTAGCTTGAAGGAACTGATTGAAATTGGGGGTGACAATACATAAGGGCAAATCTAGTCCAAAATTTTGGCACCTCTCATAGAAGGTGAAAGATATTTGTGTTATCAACAACCATCAACATGTGTTATGAATAATTTTGCAATGGGATTGCTCAAGATTTATGCTAAAAGATGACAAATATAGAGAGAACAGAAATTACCTGCAAGCACAATAAGCAACATGAGCATAAAGGCCATTGAAGATAGACGCTTCCCACGTTCCATTTCCATACAAAGATGTAAAGGAAAGGTTTGCAAACCAGTGTACAATTGTCGTTCTATTTATAATTGGGATAGTCATAGGAAAAGATGTTTAATACAGACTAGGTTACAAATTAGAAATAATATTTTTTTCATGTTTTTTTTATATTTTTCTTATTCAAGGAGGAGAAAAAGAGGTTTAATATGGACAATCAAAATATGCCCCATGCATATACCATATAAATTCTCTTTACAACACAAATGAATGATTGGAAAGTTGTCTTTAGCAAGGCTTATTTCAAAAAGTGTTAACTTCTAGAATTGTTTTACAAGTTTCTAGTAAAGAATTTGCATCCTTACGGTATTTTCTAGGAATACAAGTGACAATGACATCTATTTTTATTCAAATATATCAAGCAAAATGTGCCAAAAAAATTATCTCCAATGTACAAAGCAAAATATACCAAAAATATTCTCTCCAAAGCATTATAGATAATTGCAAGGCAATATAAAACAATTCTTATTTTCTAGAGTTTGTTTTAGAATAATTTTAATGTTTAATATTAAAAATTTTAAGTCCCTACACTAATTCCTAGGTATGAATTTCAAAAGGACATACACTACTATTCATATGTCTCAATCAAAGAAGTTCTCGCTAAAGCACAAATATATGATTGCTAAGCTACCAAGAAAAATGATCATTTCCATGATAATTTATTTTTAGAGATTATTATAAAGTTAGATACTAAAATTCTTGGGTCCTTACACCTGCTTTCTAGAAATCAACATGAGGAGGACTTCCAATTTAATTATATGTTACATGCAAATATATGAAAGAAGTTTTCTCCAACACCCAAATAAATGATTGGAATGCTATGTGAAGAAATGCTATTTTATAAAAGTGTTTATTTTTAGAATTAGTAAGCTTGTTATTAAATGTCTTCGCTCCTTACGGTACTTTCTAGGAATCCAAGTGCCAAGGGTGTTCATTGTTGTTTATATGTCACAAGAAAAATATTCCAAAAAACTCTTTGTCAAGCATGAAGAATAATATGCCAAAATTTGTTCTCTTCAAAGCACAAATTGATGAACTAAAGCATTTCTCATTTTTGCGAGAGTCTCTACATTGCTTTGTAGGAATCGAAGTCACAAGGACATGAACTATTATTTATATGTCTCAATCAAAAGGGTTCTCATAAAAGTACAAATAGATGATTGCAAGGCTACTTGGAGCAATTCTTATTTCCACAAGAGTTTAATTGTAGGAATTGTTTTAAAGTTTACTATTTAATGTCTTTTGTCTTTACACCTACTTTCTAGGAATCAACTTAACAAGAACTATGTCGTTATATTTTGCATATATATACAAATAAAATAGTTCTCTCCAAAGCATTGATAGATGATCGCAAAGCTAGCTGGAAATGCTTGTTTCTGCAAGACTTTATTTTATAATTATTTTATAGTTTATTATTAAAGATCTTGTTTATTGACACTAGTTTCAAGGAATCAAATTCACAAGAGCATCCTCTTTTCTTCATATGTCTTAACCAAAATATACTGAAGAAGTACTCTATAAAGCACAAAGAAGGATGGTTTAAAAGCTATCCAAATCAGTGTGCAATTCTGCAAGAGTTTCTTTGTAATATCCTCATTTTTTTGCACTCATATGAACTCATAGTAAAACCAAGACAATTTTGTCATTTCATGCAAGAAGCTCTAGATTCTTTTAAAATTTTAGTTATTTTAGAAGTGGAAACTTGGCATGAAATATGGAGTGATTTAATTGGTAGGGTGTATGGAGTTATATGTAGGACCTGTGTGCTAGAATTTTTCATGTAAAAACCCTACAAATGAACTAAGTCAGAGAAGAGAAAATGATTAAAGGGCATATTGGAGAAGAACAGGAGTATGAGAGGAAGAAGGAAACTTTTGGAAAAAGGAAAAAAAAAAAGAGAGGGGGGGGGGGGGGGGGTGTAATAAGGTAAGGAGTTTCTACCTAGTACAGTTGATACCATAAAAGAAATTAAACATTCTCTTAATAAACCATGGTGATATTGGTAAGCCTTATAACAGATTCATAAGCTTTGAAAAAGAATAAATTGCAAATTTAACGCAAACTTAGACATAAATTAGAAAAAAGGAAAAGAAATATGCTAGTTTCTACATTTTTGTTTTCAAATTAGTAAATAGATTTGTTAAAATGTAATTGGGACAAAATCTTTGTGTATAAAGTGTGTATAGTTAGTTGCTTGATGAGTGTTTGCCAACTCATAAGATTAGAATGCCCATAATCAAGAAAAGGATGATGTTTGTGAATATCATTTGAGAGTGTTAGAATAGCTAAACAATGCTTTTATAAAAGTCAGAAATACAATTGAGAGAGAGGGGTTTTGGTCTGTTCGTAAGATCGAGGGGTGGATTTTTGTAAATTTGAAAGACTTATATGGCATTACTGATATTTTAAGAGCTTTAAAAGCTTTGGGGCTTCTTTGCAATTTTTGCAGAGTTTAGAAATAAGAGAAGGGTTTTGTTGGAAGGCTATGGAGGGTATTTGGATCTTTTTACAACTTTCATCACCTTAGTTTAATTTTTATCTATTATATTAAGCGAATCTTGTTGGAAGGCTATGGACGGTATTTGGATCTTTTTACAACTTTCATCACCTTAGTTTAATTTTTATCTATTATATTAAGCGAATCAAGGGTGGCTAGTGACTCAAGGGTGGCTCGAGCTGAAGTGGCAGGTTCGCATGGTTTGGGGTGCCCGAGCCTCTCTTTTCCCGGGAAAAAAAATAAAAAAAAGGCTTCGTTCTTTCCGCTACCGTCGAGGGGGTTCTGTAGACACCCCGAAATTGCACGATTTTTGATAAATCTTGAAGGAGAGAAATATTTTATTGGAATTTTCAGTTCTTTGCATTGGGTTTGAGATACTTAACCCATTTGAATCCAAAACGGAAAAGGAAAAGGCCCGAATTCAATCTTTTTTGCAAAGTCAAACTTTTTCATATTGAATTTTGTTGACTTTTGACCCCAGAAAATGAAATATTTTTTAAAGCAAGATTTCAAGATAATTTTTCCCGGTAATCAGGTTTTTAGCAATGTTATTGCTGTGAGACATGGGAAAAATCACCGGAATGATCATCCCTCCATCAACACACGGGGCTCGGAATGAAAGTTGGAGAGTCGCCACCATTCATATTTTTGAGGTGAGAATGGACACCAAATGATTCAAAAATAAGCAAAAATAGCCAAAAGACAAATTCTAGGGTAAAAATAACCCTACTTGAAAATCAAATCCAGAGATGGGTAAGGGGATTAGATTATGAACGGGGGAAGGTGTTAGGCACCCCCATTCATCCACACGAAGTGGTAGCCAAGTGTATGTTCATGCAAAAATAAGAAAGCTTGCTAAAATCATAGAAAACCTTGAAAAAGGACCAATGTATGATATTTCCACATGAAGATCTAAATGGATTGTAGATCCTCTCTTATGTCAATATCATTTCTGGAATATCTCAAAAAGAAGTAAATCAAAGCACAAGTTATTCAAAAACCAAGTTGAATCAAATCCGGAAAATTCGGTGAAAAGTAATGCCATTTGTCTTGAAATCATTCAAATGCTATTTTAAATCAAATCAAACCAAATCCATTTGAAAGATTATAGTAAATAAGGGTCTCATGCAAAATTTCACTTCATTCCGATGAAAATCCTAGGAGTTATGCTCCTTTAAGGTTGCTGCTGGGGATTTTTAAAAGTGATGAGTGGGCAACTTTGGAAAATTGTCTAGAAAAATCCACTCGATAAATATCCACGAAATTTGGTGTGATTGAAGTCTGTATGGCCATCTTTCAAACGAAACTAGCCTCATACAGAACTTCATTCGGATATGCCTTGGGTGGTCTCCCGAACAAGCCCCGAAGATCATAGATTTACCCAGAAAAGTACAAATGAACAATTCTGAGTAAATCGGCTACCAATAATTCAAATGGAATCCAAAAATTATGAGACCAACTGGATTTGAAAATAGACTCATAAAGGAGTACTCAGAAATATAATTCACTCGAATCGGACTTAAAACGAACACATGGCGCTCCGTCGAAGTGACAAGTTCTGTATTTGAACCTGAACTGTCCACTTAACTTCGACAGAGAGGTGTCAAAAATCCGTTCGATGGAAATTTATGAAATTTGGTGGACATAAACTATACAGCCTCACCTTTCCCATGGTTTTGGAATCGCTCCAAAATTCATCCGGACGATGAAGTTATGATCCTACGAAGTCAGGGTACAGGTGCTGTCTAGTTAGGCCACTTCCGAGTAAAACCGACTCAAAACTGTGATCAAGTGTGTGAGATTCGTGTGAGATGAATCCAAAACTTTTGAAAAACATTTAAAACATTCCAGAATTTGATTGAGGCCATTTATTTGAGATTTATCACAATGAATGTAATAAACCCCAAATATGAGCCTATCCCGTCAAAACGGTGCTATGTATGTGCAAATGTGAGAAACCATATAAGATCAATAGAACAACATAGCATGCATATATCTCCACCAAAATGAGGTTCTAAAATAGCCTAGGGTTCCGTTCCATTATCGTTTCCCTCTGTTCTCTCTCCCCGTTAAACACGGTTCTTCGAGATAATCAAGAGTACTTTGATTATAGAACGGTTTTCAATCATTCAAAAGCCTTATGCTACATGGGTTCTAGTACTAGGGTCAATCCCCAGTCTCGTTTCTCCTAGATCCCGCCTTCACGTTTTACGGCTAGGGGGAGTCTTGAGATACTTTGAGCCGGGGAAGGATTTCCACACACAAAAAGAGGCTTTATTCTACAGAAAGGTAGAAGAAGAGATCTAGATCTAATAAATTAAATACAGAAAATAAATGAGGGTTGACGCTTACCTGGGGTTCTGGAAGCAATCCGGCAGCGGTTCCCTTCTTCACTCGGAGTTCTTCGATCTCCAAAAACTTGGCCCTTTGCTTGAAGAGGAGCCTCCTATTTATAGGCAAAGGCTAAGGTCCTTGGTAGACACAACTTAATGTCTAGAATCCCCCAACCTTAACCCTAAGGCTATTTTCGAGATTTCCCCTCATTTAATGAGGGACATGATGGTAACAAGTGATTTCTCTAGGAAAACCCTAATTTTGAGCAAAACTTATGTATCCGGTATACAATACCGGATACACTAAGCACTGCTTGTATCCGGTATGTTCCACCGGATACACAGAGGAGTACTTGTATCCGGTCTGAGTGACCGGATACAGGTAAAAAACTTATTTTCTTAAAAATCTGTGTTGGTTTTCAAGGAGATAATGATTTTTGATGATTGTTTGTGCAATTTGGGGTGTCTACAATTGCATAAATGAATTTTTGAGATTTTAAATCTTGACGAATACCATGGTTTTAACATATTGAACCTTTTTTCCAGACCTGAAAAATCAGAATTTTGCCTAGAACTGGAAAGTTGACTTTTTATTCACTTGGAATTTGGGTCTGGAACTATTTTTAATGGATTCAAATGGGGGGGTGTTTGCTTATTTACATGTAATATCTTAAGTAAAAAATACGAGGACATTTACTTAAACGATATTACATGTAAATAAGTATTGCCTGTGTTAAAATTCGAAAAAAAGGATTTTTTCCTTGTATCCGGCAACTCAGGCCGGATACAAGTGTCCTTCTTTGTATCCGATGGAAAATGCCGGATACAAGTAGACCTCAGTGTATCCGGCATCATAGACCGGATACATTAAGGTACTTGTGTAACCGGCCTGATATACCGGATACACCAGTTTTGCTCAAAATTAGGGTTTTCCGAGAGCTTTTCACTTTTACCATCATATCCCTTATTAAATGAGTGGAAATCTCGGAAATGGCCTTAGGGTTAAGGCTGGTGGGCTATAGACATTATGTTGTGTCTACCATTCTCACCAACCCTAACCCTAGCCTTTGCCTATAAATAGGAGGCTCCTCCTTAAGCAAATGGCCATTAACTCTTGTTTTGAATTCTCGCCAAGAAGAACTCCAAGAGAAGAAGAAAACCGCTGCGGGATCACATCCAGAACCCAGGTAAGCCTCAAACTTTTTTTTTATTTTCTATCTTTACATTCCTAAATCTAGATCTATTCTTCTACCTTTCTGTAGAATAAGGCCTTCTTTGTGTGTGAAAACCCTTCCCCGGCTCAAAGTATCTCGAGACTCCCCCTAGCCGTAAAACGTGGAGGCGGGATCTAGGAGAAACAAGACTGGGGATTGACCCTAGCACTAGAACCTATGTAGCATAAAGCCTTTTGATTGATTGTAAACCGTTTCATATTCAAAGTACCCTTGATTATCTTGAAGAACCGTGTTTAACGGGGAGAGAGAACAGAGGGAAACGATAATGGAACGGAACCCTAGGGTATTTTAGAACCTCAATTTGATGAATATGTATGCATGCTATTGATCTTGTATGGTTTCTCACACTTGCACATACATATCACTATTTTGGCGGGATAGGCTCATATTTGGGGTTTATTGCATTTATTGTGATAAATCTCAAATAAATGGCCTCAATCAATTCTGGAATGTTTTCAAATGATTTTTCAAAGATTTGTGTTCATCTTGCACGAATGGCACACACTTTATCACAATTTTGAGTTGGTTTTACTCAAAAAGGCCTAACTGGACAGCACCTGTACCCTTACTTCGGACGCTCATAACTTCATCGTCCGAATGAATTTTGGAGAGATTCTAGAACCACGGGAAAGGTGAGGCTGTCTAGTGTATGTCCACCAAATTTCATAAATATCTATCAAACGGATTTTTGACACCTCTCTGTCGAAGTTGATTGGACAGTTCAGGTTCAAATACAGAACTTGTCACTTCGACGGAGCGCCATGTGTTCGTTTTAAGTCCGATTCGAATGATTTTTGTTTCTGGGCACTTCTTTATGAGTCTATTTTCAAATCCAGTTGGTTTTATAATTTTTTGACTCCATTTGAATTATTGGTAGCCGATTTACTCAGAACTGCTCAATGGCACTTTTCTGGGTAAATCTGTGATCTTCGGGGCCTGTTCGGGAGACCACGCAAGGCACATCCGAAGGGATTGTTGTATGAGGCTAGTTTCTTTTGAAAGATGGCCATACAGACTTCAATCACACCAAATTTCGTGGATTTTGATTGAGTTCAGTTTTCTATGCAATTTCCCAAAGTTGCCCAGTTATCACTTTTTGATTATCCCCAACAGCAACCTTAAAGGAGCATAACTCCTAGGATTTTTATCGGAATGAAGTGAAATTTTGCATGAGGACCTTATTTACTATAATCTTTCAAATGGATTTGGTTTGATTTGATTTAAAATTGTATTTGAATGATTTCAAGACAAATGGCATTACTTTTCACCGAATTTTCCGGATTTGATTCAACTTGGTTTTTGAATAACTTGTGCTTTGATTTACATCTTTTTGAGATATTCCAGAAATGATGTTGACATAAGAGAGGATCTAGAATCCATTTAGATCTTCATGTGGAAATATCATACATTGGTCATTTTTCAAGGTTTTCTATGATTTTAGCAAGCTTTCTTATTTTTGCATGAACATACACTTGGCTACCACTTCGTGTGGATGAATGGGGGTGCCTAACACCTTCCCCCATTCATAATCTAATCCCCTTACCCATCTCTGGATTTGATTTTCTAGTAGGGTTATTTTCATCCTAGAATGTTTCTTTTGTCTCTTTTTTGCTTATTTTTGATCCTTTGGTGTCCATTCACACCCTAAACATGAATGGTGGCGACTCTCCCTTTTTTTATGTAGAGCCCCGTGTGTTGACGGTGGGTGATTTTTTTTCCCGTGTTTCTGTGAGACATGGAAAAATCAATTTAATGATTTCCTAATCATCACACGGGATTAGATTAAACAAAGAGTCGCCCCCATTTAATTTAGGTGTGAATGGGCACCAAAATATTAAATAAGCACAAAAGGCAATTTTAGGGTAAAAATAACCCTCCTAAAAAAACAACTAGAGATGGGTAAGGGGATTAGGTTATGAACAGGGGAAGGTGTTAGGCACCCCTATTCATCCACACAAGGTGGTTACCAGGTATTGTTCATGTTAAATTAAAGGAAAAAAGGCTTGCTATAAAATCACAAAAAAGATGAAATTGTATGGTTTTTTCATATGAATAGTTTGATTGATCCAGAACTTTCAAATATGATCATACCATCCCTAGGGTTTCATGGTCAAAATAAAATTGAGATAAAATCAAATAAAATCAATTTAAAGTGAAAAATCCAAAAATCTGGCTTCAAGTTAAATTCTAGAAATCTAGAAAAATATGATTTTTATAAAATATTTCAAAATTGAACTTGAATAGTCCAGGACATAGATGAAATCCAAATTTCACATTAAATCAGAAAATCAAAACCAAAAATACCCACGTTGATGAAAAACACCAAAAGGGGAAAACTTAGACCGTATGGTCTTCTTTCAATAATGAAAAACGATTCAAAAATCATCTCATGAAACCCTAGAATTTATTTTCAGGCTTCTGGATCCAGATCTACCATATTGATCATGATAAATCCAAGATCCTAGCCTAAAACCACAAAATTCACGAAAACAGTGCTGTAGGTGCAAATATGTGGAAAATCCAAATTTTATCAAAAAGTGGGGATCTCATGCTATAAACATCATAGATTCATGTGATTCATTCAGATTCATCATAAAAGCATTAAAACATGATCAGGATATTCAAAATAGTCACATCTCACAGATTTGAGCACATGGGGGTCTACCCTACGGATCCACCTGTTCCCCTTTCCCCTAGTTCTCTCTTCACGTTTTACGGCTAGAGAGACTCTCGAGGTACTTGTAGATAGGGTTGGTTACACAAACACAATCACAGGCCTTATTATATGAAAAAAAGAAAAAAACAGATATGGGGTTCTATTCTAGGGATCCACCTGTTCCCCTTTCCCCTAGTTCTCTCTTCACGTTTTATGGCTAGAGAGACTCTTGAGGTACTTAGAGACAAGTTTAGGAATACAAAAACAGATATGGCCTTATTCTACAGCAATAGAGATGATTCTATTACATCTAGAATTGAACACAGAAAATAAAAAGGGATAGGGGACTTACCTGGATTGAGCAGGTAGGCAGCAGGAGTTCTTCTCTTCTCTTATTTTGGAGCTTTTTAGACTTCAAATTTTCGTGGTCCTCAGCCTGAGAATCTCACCTCTATTTATAGGCAAGCCCAGGGGTAAGGTTGGTCCAGGGTTTGACAAGATAGAGTTTCAGTTTGAGTTAAATACATGATCATGCCCATCCATAGCCAACCAATGTGACTTCAGCGAATAAAATACGTAATTCGCTCATTTAAAGATATATTGGACTAAAGATAAAGCCCGGAAATCGAGAAAAGGACAAAACTCGCACGTGTCTTTACTGACCGTAAATGTACTACGGTCCCATGGTGTCCGTATTGTTACTACGGGCGTGCCGGACTGTAGATTGTTTTCGGGCGCGACCGGCCTGTGAATGAAATACGGGCAAAGCCAGTTTTGTCAGTTTTTATGCATTTTTGACCTGTTTTAAGCTCTAATTCCATGTTTTTATTATTTTCTCGTTTGGCAGTGCAATTTGGGGTGTCTACAGTTTCACAACTGGCGACTCTGTTGGGGACTTGTGGATTTAAGCCATTTTGTGAATATTCATGCTTTTTCTTCACTTTTGAATGCTTGCTAATTTGCTTATCTTATTTATGCATATTGTTGTATTTTAAATCTGAATGGGATGTTTAAAATTTTACATGGACAAAGGCATGTATGGGTTGCTTGATGTTATCTAGAAATATTTCTAGAAGAAGTATATCTTGAAACATGATTTTGATGTATTTCATGATAACATGCTCTAATTTGAGTTTTTATGCCATGAGTTGAACACAAAAGTTAAAAGCATGAAATCTAGGGGTTTAATGGTGTTTTTGGTGCCTTTAAGCATGTTTTTCCTAAATCAAAACTCTTTTTATGCCATGTGATTAGTTGCTGCATTTTTAGGCTCTAATTTGGGTTTCAATGCCATGTTAATCAAGAGAAATTGGAAAAAAAAATCTGAAAGTCCAGTAGCCAATTTGGAGGTTTTCAAGCATGTTTCCTCAACAAAACACCTCTTGGGCAATGCATTTAGGTGCTGTATTTTTAGGTTTGGGTTTGGGCATAAAACAAGGTCACTTGAGCATAAAAATGAAGAGCCTAAAATCTGGAATTTAGTGTACATTGTGGGATTTTTTAAGCATGTTTTTACCATCAAAACTCTCCTTTTACCATGTCAAGTAGTTGCTGAATTTTTAGGCTTCAACTTGGGTAGAAATGCTACACTTTGAGCATGAAAAAGAGCATGAAAATCTAGAATTTTAGGGAATGCTTTTGGGTTTCAAGCATGCTTCCATGGTTTAATTGTTGTTTGCACCAAATAACATGTTTGTATACCACTTTTTGGGCATGAAATATTTTTGTGCATATTTGGTTGTTTTGGCTCTTGCTTGCTTGTATTTAGCTTCATTATATTGTCATATGTGCCTTGGCTTGAAATTGAATGCATGGCTACGAAAAAGAGTGGCAAAGGGCTCGGACATTGTGAATGTTACCTCAATTTCAAATGCACTTGAGCACAATAAACACTTTGCACAACCTACCCTTTTACCTATAGGAAGTTGAACCATGAATGTGTGTAGCTTGGCGCACCGAGGTCGTGACTTCGGAAAGCGAAAGTGAAAACATTTACCTTAGAATTTGAGTCAATGATGTGATGACAATGGGATCTGTGATTCAATTCCGGGCATCACTAGACTTGAGTTCTAAGTTGCCAATTAAGCCAAAACCCAAAAACCATACGCTTGAAGGTGGAGAAACACGTTTTCAGCTAAAAGCACACAATTGCGTTTGGGGAATTGGGTGTAAATGTGGAAAGGCCGTTTGCATGTTTTACAGGCCAAGGTATAATGTGAATACCATATTGAATGAAGGTAATACAAGGTGGCAAGGTAAAGCCATATTCTTTTCATGAATTTGGGGAATTTTGCAAGTATGATGTCCAAGCCCAATTTGGGGCAAGTTTTGAATGTCAGGTTAAGGTGAACATCAAATAGGAATGAAAAAAACCTAATCTGGTGAAAAAATGAGTCAAAAATGGCCATTTCGGCATTAACCGGCAACTCAGGCCGGTTAAGAATAACTTTCTTCATATCCGGTATATATTACCGGATACAAAGACATATGCGTGTATCCGGTCATGGTTACCGGATACAATAAGGCATATGCTTATCCGGCACTTAATATCGGATACATGCAGAAAATGAATAAATTGGCTTTTTTAGCCCGAATTTTTCAGAATAAAATGCCTAAACAATGTGGATAATCCTTAGGCACCCCAAAGAAAATATCAAATGTCAAAAACAAATGAAATAAAATAAAATAAAATATATATATTCCTTTAAGATTAAACATAATGTTGAAACTCAAAGAACAAGCTAAGGTGTCATATTTTTTGATATCAACCCAATTCAAACCTGTGTCAATCAACTTTTGAACTTGAAAACTAAGAAAGTTCAACAAATTTGAAAAAAAAAAAAAAAAAACCTTGGTTGGTCTCCTTTTTACCAATCAAGTCAAAAAAAAATGGGACCTCTGGAAGCCCTAGAATATTCCATGAACCCTTGGTTGGTCTCCTTTTTACCAATCAAGTCAAAAAAAATGGGACCTCTGGAAGCCCTAGAATATTCCATGAACCCTTGGTTGGTCTCCTTTTTACCAATCAAGTCAAAAAAAATGGGACCTTTGGAAAAAAAAGGGTGGGACCTTTGAAAGCCCTAAAATATTCCATAAAAAACCTTGGTTGGTCTTTTTCGTAACAATCAAATCAAAAAAGTGTGGGCCATTTGAAAGCCTCTGAATTTCAAACATCTACCTTTTTGGGCCGTCTAAAAGCCTCTGAATTTTAGACACAACCTTTTTGGGCCATTTGAAAGCCTCTGAATTTCAAACATCAACCTTTTTTGGGCCATTTATAAGCCTCTGAATTATAGACACATATCCTTTGGGCCATCTAAAAGCCTCTGAATTTTAGACACAACCTTTTTGAGCCGTCTAAAAGCCTCTGAATTTTAGACACAGCTTTTTTGGGCCGTCTATAAGCCTCTGAATTATAGACACGTATCCTTTGGGCCGTCTAAAAGCCTTTGAATTTTAGACATTTCTCACTCTTTGGGACCTTTGGAAGCCCTAAAATATTCAAACAATCAAAATAAAAAAAAATGGAAAAATATAGGAAAAAAAAAACAAATAAATCTGGACTTGTGTTCACCTAACCCACTTATCTACATTTATAGGTGTGTGACTCAGATTAAATGGGAGCTGACATGTTTCTTTGCTTTTCTTTCCCCAGGTACATTTACTTGCAACCATTGCTCCCGTGACCAGATCCAAAGCCCGCATCATGAATACGGAAGAGAACCAAGCTCAAGCCACTGTGCCCGCCCAAGACTTTGCTCAGCTGCAAGAGCAAGTGGCTAGTCTGGCCAAAATGCTGGGGAACTTACTGGCGGCTCAGGCCCAACAGGCCCAAGCCCATAACAAAGCCTTTACTTCCCATCAAACACCACCACCTAAGGCCTACATTCCGCCTTCGGGTCAACCCATGCCTGAGCCCATTTCTGAACCGGTCCCTAAACCTATTCTGATCAAAGAAAATATAGCAGAATTTGAGAAAGAAATAGAGAAGGAAAAAGCCAGGGAGGAGATGGAAAGAAAACTCCTGCACAAGATTGAAAGAATTCAGGAGGAACTGAAAGAAGTGAAGGGAGGAAATAGTTACGGAGGCACCACCTTTGACGATCTGTGCATGTATCCAGACGTATGCCTACCGGCCAAGTTCAAGTGCCCGGACTTCGACAAATATGATGGCACTGGCTGCTCAATGAGCCACTTAAAACTGTATTGTGGGGCTTTGTGCCAATTTGGTTGGGATGACAGCATACTGATCCAACTCTTTCAGAGGAGTTTGACAGGGTCAGCCTTGAGGTGGTTTGCCAGGGTGGACCACGGAAGGATCAGGAGATGGAAGGACTTGGCTGATGCATTTTTGGACCAATATAAATTCAACTCTGAGATCGTGCCAGACCGGTACGACATGATGAGGATGAGCAAGGGCAAAGATGAATCTGTGCGGCAATATGCCAAGAGGTGGAGAGAGGCTGCCTCTCAGGTCAGGCCGCCTATGCTGGAACCTGAAATGATCTCAACATTCATGGGTACACGGGGCAGCCCTTCTACAATCACCTGGTGGGTCAGATCACCACCAATTTTGCTGCCCTGGTACAAGTGGCTGGCCGGATTGAGGATGGGATCAAATCTGGCAAGATAATTGATTATTCCACCATGATCAGTCAACAAGACTCCACTCATAACAAGGGAAATGGTAATGGAAAGAAAAAATCTGAGGAAGGGAGAGAAGCAGAAGTGAATATGGTGCGGCTTCCCAAGGGACCCTTTCAAGCCAATGCCCATCCAGTTCCTTTGCTGCCTATCCAAATTAATGTCCCTTCTGCACAGCCTGTGAAGGAGGAAACAGAAGTAAAGAAGAGAAGGGAGTTTTCAAAACTGCCTATGAGACCATTTGAACTTTTGCCTATCCTACTTCAAAAGGGTTATGTGACTTTGAGGTTGCCAAATCCTCATGCAAGCAAGGGGGAAGGGTTATGATCCATCTGCAATTTGTGAATATCGTATGAGTAGTCCAGGGCATACCACAGATCGTTGCTTGGCCCTAAAGCATGCAATTCAGGATTTGCTGGATAATAACTCTTTATCATTCAATTCAGTCACACCCACTCCTCCTCCCACCAACAACAATGGGGCAGGCAGCTCAAATGCAATAGGGGCAATTTTCTCTGGAAAAAGAAGATTTGATCCTTCTCAACTTATTGCTCCAGTTGGTACCACAGTCCGGGTTTATTTTGAAAAAGAAGATGAATGGGGCCATATGGAGAAAGAGACTTATACAGGGGCAGATTTTAAGGAAAAGAAGGAAGGGGTAATGGAAGAAAAGAAAGAGGCAAAGGTTGAATTCATTTTGCCACACATTGATTGGGCAGTCATCCAAGTTCCAGATCAAGTAACGTCACTTCTTCCAAGGGCTGAGCATGATGTCCTAAATATGAAGGCAATGGCTAATCAAAGAAAGGAATTCTTGCCTCAACCAACAGAAGATGAACATTTTTGCAAAAATGGAAAAAAATCAACCTTTGTCTTTGAGAACAAGGGCAATTTTCGAATTCCCATGTTCTCTGAAAAGAAACCCCCATAAGGAGAATGCACATTTCCTGAGGACTCTAAGGAGCCTTGTTCTCAGGAAGTGATTTCAATAAAGGCTCTTTCAAAAGCAAAAAAAAAAGTTTTTTCCCTTTAACATTTTTCTAAAAAAAAAAAGATTTTCAACAAGGTCCTGTGTTACTTATGAGTCATATCTCCTATTGAATTTCATTAAGTTGAATATGACTTCGACATTGGGTTCAATTTTGAGACCAAAATCGAAGAAAAAGACATTTTATATGAAAATTCAAATCTTTTTCAGTGTCATGAGAAGAATATTCTGCAAAATTATGAAGTGACCAATTTGATGGCCTTTGGAACCAAAGATGACCCACAGTCTTCAACAGAAAGATAGAAGAAGATTTAAAGTTTCTTCATTAGAACACTGTAAGACATGGGAAAAAATCACCGGTGTGATCATCCCTCCGTCAACACACGGGCTCATCGCAAAAATGGGAGAGTCGCCACCATTCATGATTTTGGGGTGAGAATGGACACCAAAAGATTCAAAAATAAGCAAAGATAGCCAAAAGACAAATTCTAGGATAAAAATAACCCTACTTGAAAATAAAATCCAGAGATGGGTAAGGGGATTAGATTATGAACGGGGGAAGGTGTTAGGCACCCCCATTCATCCACACAAAGTGGTTGCCAAGTATTTATTCATGCTAAAAAGAACATAAGAAGCTTGCTAAAAATCATGAAAAAGCCTTGAAAAAGGAACAATGTATGATATTTTCACATGAAGATCCAAATGGATTTTAGATCTTCTCTTATGTCAATATCACTTCTGTAGTATTTCAAAAAGATGGAAATCAAAGCACAAGTTGCTCAAAACCAAGTTGAATCAAATCCGGGAAGTTTGGTAAAAAGTGTGCCATTTGCCTTAAAATCATTCAAATCCAATATTAAATTGAACCAAACCAAATCCATTTAAAATATTAGGGTAAATAAGAGTCTCATGCAAAATTTCACTTCATTCCGATGAAAAATCTAGGAGTTATGCTCCTTTGAAATTGCTGCTGGGGATTTTTAAAAGTGGTAAGTGGGCAACTTTGGAAAATTGTCTAAAACAATCCACTACATAAAAGTCCATGAATTTTGGTGTGATTGAAGTTTGTATGGCCATCCTTCAAAAGAAACTAGCCTCATACAAAAATCCCTTCGGATGTGCCCTGGGTGGTCTCCCGAACAGGCCCCGAAGATCACAGATTTACCCAGAAAAGTACAAATGAATAGTTCTAAGTAAATTGGCTACCAATAATTCAAATGGAATCCCAAAATTATGAAACTAACTGAATTTGAAAATAGACTCATAAAGGAGTACTCAGAAATAAAAATCACTCGAATCGGACTTAAAACGAACACATGGCGGTCCGTCGAAGTGACAAGTTCTGTATTTGAACCTGAACTGTCCACTTAACTTCGACAGGGAGGTGTCAAATATCTGTTCGATGGAACTTTATGAAATTTTGTGGACATAAACTAGACAGCCTTACCTTTCCCATGGTTCTAGAATCGCTCCAAAATTCATCCGGACGATGAAGTTATGAGCGTCCGAAGTAAGGGTACAGGTGCTGTCCAGTTAGGCCACTTTTGAAGAAAATCAAATCCGAAAATTTATAAAGTGTGTGAGATTCGTGTGAGATGGATTCAAAACCTTTGAAAAACATTTAAAACACTCCAGAATTTGATTGAGGCCATTTATTGGAGATTTATCACAATGAATGTAATAAATCCCCAAATGTGAGCCTATTCACCAAAAAAGTGCAATATGTGTGCAAGAGTGAAAAACCAAGCAAGATTAATACAACATGCATATAGATTCAACAAAATAGGTTCTAGCATAGCCTAGGGTTCCGTTCCATTATCGTTTCCCTCTGTTCTCTCTCCCCGTTAAACACGGTTCTTCAAGATAATCAAGGGTACTTTGAATATGGAACGGTTTACAATCAATCAAAAAAGCCTTATGCTACATGGGTTCTAGCACTAGGGTCAATCCCCAGTCTCGTTTCTCCTAGATCCGCCTTCACGTTTTACGGCTAGGGGAGTCTTGAGATACTTTGAGCCGGGGAAGGATTTCCACACATACAAACAAGGCTTTACACTACAGAAAGGTAGAAGAAGAGATCTAGATCTAGGAATGTAAAGACAGAAAATAAAAAGAAAAGTTGAGGCTTACCTGAGTTCTGGAGGCGATTCCGCAGCGGTTTTCTTCTTCTCTTGGAGTTCTTCTTTGCGAGAATTCAAAACAAGAGTTGGGTGCCATTTGCTTAAGGAGGAGCCTCCTATTTATAGACAAAGGCTAGGGTCATTGGTAGACACAACTTAATGTCTAGAACCCCCCAACCTTAACCCTAAGGTTATTTCTGAGATTTCTCCTCATTTAATGAGGGACATGATGGTAACAAGTGATTTCTCTCGGAAAACCCTAATTTTGAGCAAACTTAATGTATCCGGTATATCAGACCGGATAGAAAAGGGCCTTAAGGTATCCGGTACATGGTACCGGATACACTAAGGCTCACATGTATCCGGTATGAGTAACCGGATACAGGAAGGAGTACTTGTATCCGGACTGAGTATCCGGATACAGGTAAAAGTTTATTTTTTTCAATTTCTGTGCTGGCTTTCCAGGAGATAATGATTTTTGATGATTGTTTGTGCAATTTGGGGTGTCTACAAACACAGAAAGGATCGCATCACTTGCTGATTCGTTCAAAGGGAAGTTGATAATATTGTTTGAAGAAAATTTGGAGCTTTGCACTTGAAAATATGGGAGAAGATTTGACCTTTTCGTTGGAAATAGAATTGGGCATCATTTGATGGAAAGAATCCAAATTCATAAGATTGATCACAAGGTGAAGAACTTGTTCATAACAGAGGTTCTATTTGAAGAGGCTTTTATCTTGACAGAAGTTGATTAAAAAAAAAAGGAAAAAAAAAAAGAAAAAAAAAAGAGGAAAGAAGGAAAAATCTTGAGCCAGTCATGTAGTGCAACTCTACCAAGTCTGAAAATTCAAACTTTTCTTAAAATGATTAGAGGCCTTTCTTTCTTATATCCCCAAAATTTTTGAAATCCCTAGTTAGACCCTTTGAGCTTGATAAATTTTTTCGAAGTAACCTAAACTGAGAATTGTAACCCCACACTGGGGCAAATTTATTAAGGCATAAAAAAAAGGAATGAAGGAACAATTTTTTTAAAACAAAAGAAGGGGGCATTATTGAAGTTCAAAAAGGGATTTTAAAGATGTTTTCAGAAAAAGGGGGCAAAGAAAAGAAAAGAAAAAAGAAGAAAGAAGGAAAAGAGATCATCAAATGTTATGGGATAAATAAAAATTGTGAAGGGAAGAATGAGGAAAAAAGTTCAATATTGGGGAATAAGCTTCAAATGAAGAAATCAAAGTAGGGGAAGAACTTCATTACTGGGGGCAATTTTGTATTCATTCCAAAGCAAAAAAAAAAAAATGCCTTAAGAATTACAATTTCAGTTAACCCATTAGATCATCTGGTATTTGACCCTTTATTCCTTTTCTTTCTAAACAAACACCAAGCCTTCATTTTGTCCCATTCATAAGTCCTCTTTGATTAAGAAATTTTGAATTAAGACAGTTTTAACTACATAGTTGCTGGTGATGAAGGATTAAAAAAAAAAAAGAAATGGTGAAAATGTAGTGAAAACCGTAACTGGTGCTAGGGGCAATATTGGCAAAAAGAAATAAAAGAAATAAAAAAAAAAGGGAAAATCAAAGGTTGAGTTGATCATGTGATCCAAGCTTGAAGAGAAATCAGCACAAGTACTGAGACTGAGCAGATTGGATAAGACGGTCAATTCTGGAAGAAAAGGCATTTGGGGATGACTCTAAAGGTCCTAAGATGGACGGTTTTGATCCCTCATTATTTTGTGGACTACCCTTTTCATTATTTAACCTGGTTTAATTCCTTTAATTATAGGTGATTAAGTGCATGGACCAAATTTCAAAAAAAATAAAAAAAATATAAAAAGGAAAAATTATACTTTGGCCAGTGATGAGAAATCAAATACTTTCATAAAACCTTTGTTTTTACAAGCATCTGAGCATTCTGAGGCCAATAATATAAAAAATTTATTTTGAATTAAATCCTTTGTCTTTCCACTATTGGAGTTTGCTTTTGTACAAAGGTAGGAAAAAAGAAAAAATGTGTGCAGGAAATAAAGCTAATCTCTATCTACTAGCCGCTCCTCAAGCTCCCGAATCCGAGCTGCCTGAGCTACAATAACTCCAGAAGCCCCCTCTGCAACAGGATCACTCAAGAAGGAAATGACCTCATCTGAAAGAGTCTGCCTAATCCTCATGCTCCTAAGGCTGGTTAAAGCATCCTGGTGCTTCTGCCGCAGTGCTCGAACTTCAAGACAGCGAGCCTGCCTATGCTCCTCAAGTTGCTTCTCCATAGCCAGACGGCGAGATACCTGTTCTGCAAGTTGCCTTTCCATGTCAAGGCCCCGTATCCTAAGCTCCTGGGCCTCTTGTACCCATATCTGCTGAAGTCTCTTGTGAGAAGCTCTCTCAGACTCCAAGATGTCCTCATAAGTAGGAGCTAAGACTGCAGGAGGATCTTCAGGTACAGGAGCCTGACTCTGTATCTGCTCCCTGATCCAGAAGAGATAGTCCTTCACATGGGACTCTGAGAAAACCGAGCTCCGCATAAAACGGACGTAAGACCACTCCCTCATCAACCAAGCATTCAGCTTCATGGTAGCTGGAGAAAGTGGCTCAAGGTGGTCCTCATATCCACTTGGGATTATAATCCCCTGAGTTTCTCTTAACTAACGGAGAACCCGCAAATGGAGGTAAAGCACCGCGTGTCTCAAGCCAGCCAGAATCAAAAAGTTGCGGTCTCGAAAGCTGATCACTGTCTTTGCATTGGGCTGATAAGTACCAGGCCACCTCACCTGATCATTCTGGAGTGTAGCCAAGAAAGTAAACCAGCCCTGTTTACCTCCTGGAGTGTTAGGACACCCCCGGTTGCTCATCAAGATGAGAACCTTCAAGCTTAGGAAGAAATGTCAATTGATCTCCTCAATCTGACTCAGGTGGTCAAGTAACCAAAACTGCAAAGGAGGAGGGATATTTTAGTATATTGTAAAAAAAAAAAAAGCAAAAAAAAAAAAGGAAAAAAGAGAAAAAGAAATGAAAAAAGGAAAAAGAGAAAAAGCAAAAAAAAAAAGAGAAAAGAAAAGGAAAAAAAAAGAGAAGAAAAAGGAAAAGGAAAAAAGAAGAAAAAAAAAAAAGGAAAAATAAGAGGATCATCTTTGCTGAGGGGAAAATACTACTTCAAGCAATCAAAACCGGGGCATGCTCAGTGCCTTTCCCTCTGGGTTTTCATTGAAATAAATTACAGCATTTGGAAGAAGCAGTCAGGCCTTAGTCTTCGGATTAGAAAAGAAAAAAAAAAGAAGCTTTGAAGCTGTTGCATGTTTTCTCCTTTAAACAAAGGTTTCCAATTCTGAAGAAGGATTTTACTGGAGCAGCAAGAAGGCATGAATGAGAGGTCATGGGTTGTAAGGGCATGAGGTTAGATCAACAGATCATGATTTTCAAATCCATCAATCAAGAAGAGGCATTCACTTGGGCAGTTGAAAAGAATGAAGGCAGGCTATGGGCAGCAATGGCACATACATCCTTATTGAGAGAGCAAGAAGATGAAGAAGCAAAAGCAAGTTGCAGAATATTCAAGCACAGGTTTGGGCATCAAATGGCACCCAGGTAAATCAAATAAGAAAATCAATCAGGAAAATTCAATAAAATATTTCCTTCCTTATTGTTGAAAAACATCAAAAGCAATTGAGTTTGCAGAGGTCAATTTTAAATCTACATTCTTTTCAAAATTTGCTTGTCTCAGATTTCTTTTCATAGCCACGAAAGCTTAAAGAAATTTGAGATAAGGAAGAGACGCCACCCCGTCAGACTATACACAGCAGGGGTTTCATTGGCTATCTTCAAATCCATGTTTTTTATCACTCATTTGTTTGACCAAAGTAAGTTCAATTAATGAGATGTCTTTCGAATGTGCAATTTTGAGTTGTGTCTATTCTTTGCTGTTCATTGTGCTACAACTCCAGCAAAGAGGGGCAGTTGTAGACACCCCAAAATTGCACGATTTTTGATAAATCTTGAAGGAGAGAAATATTTTATTGGAATTTTCAGTTCTTTGCATTGGGTTTGAGATACTTAACCCATTTGAATCCAAAACGGAAAAGGAAAAGGCCCGAATTCAATCTTTTGTGCAAAGTTAAACTTTTTCCTGTTGAATTTTGTTGACTTTTGACCCCAGAAAATGAAATATTTTTTAAAGCAAGATTTCAAGATAATTTTTCCCGGTAATCAGGTTTTTAGCAATGTTATTGCATAAATGAATTTTTTGAGATTTTAAATCTTGACGAATACCATGGTTTTAACATATTGAACCTTTTTTCCAGACCTGAAAAATCAGAATTTTGCCTAGAACTGGAAAGTTGACTTTTTATTCACTTGGAATTTGGGTCTGGAACTATTTTTAATGGATTCAAATGGGGGGGGTGTTTGCTTATTTACATGTAATATCTTAAGTAAATGGAGATTAAAAAATACGAGGACATTTACTTAAACGATATTACATGTAAATAAGTATTGTCTGTGTTAAAATTCGAAAAAAAGGCTTTTTTCCTTATATCCGGCAACTCAAGCCGGATACAAGTGTCCTTCTTTGTATCCGGTGGAAAATGCCGGATACAAGTAGACCTCAGTGTATCCGGCATCATAAACCGGATACATTAAGGTACTTGTGTATCCGGCCTGATATACCGGATACACCAGTTTTGCTCAAAATTAGGGTTTTCCGAGAGCTTTTCACTTTTACCATCATATCCCTCATTAAATGAGTGGAAATCTCGGAAATGGCCTTAGGGTTAAGGCTGGTGGGCTATAGACATTATGTTGTGTCTACCATTCTCACCAACCCTAACCCTAGCCTTTGCCTATAAATAGGAGGCTCCTCCTTAAGCAAATGGCCATTAACTCTTGTTTTGAATTCTCGCCAAGAAGAACTCCAAGAGAAGAAGAAAACCGCTACAAGATCGCATCCAGAACCCAGGTAAGCCTCAAACTTTTCTTTTATTTTCTGTCTTTACATTCCTAGATCTAGATCTATTCTTCTACCTTTCTGTAGAATAAGGCCTTCTTTGTGGGTGAAAACCCTTCCCCGGCTCAAAGTATCTCGAGACTCCCCCTAGCCGTAAAACGTGGAGGCGGGATCTAGGAGAAACGAGACTGGGGATTTACCCTAGCACTAAAACCTATGTAGCATAAAGCCTTTTGATTGATTGTAAACCGTTTCATATTCAAAGTACCCTTGATTATCTTGAAGAACCGTGTTTAACGGGGAGAGAGAACAGAGGGAAACGATAATGGAACGGAACCCTAGGCTATTTTAGAACCTCATTTTGATGAATATGTATGCATGCTATTGATCTTGTATGATTTCTCACACTTGCACATACATATCACTATTTTAGCGGGATAGGCTCATATTTGGGGTTTATTGCATTTATTGTGATAAATCTCAAATAAATGGCCTCAATCAACTCTGGAATGTTTTCAAATGATTTTTCAAAGATTTGTGTTCATCTTGCACGAATGGAACACACTTTATCACAATTTTGAGTTGGTTTTACTCAAAAAGGCCTAACTGGATAGCACCTGTACCCTTACTTCGGACGCTCATAACTTCATCGTCCGAATGAATTTTGGAGCGATTCTGGAACCACGGGAAAGGTGAGGCTGTCTCGTTTATGTCCACCAAATTTCATAAATTTCTATCAAACTGATTTTTGACACCTCTCTGTCGAAGTTGATTGGACAGTTCAGGTTCAAATACAGAACTTGTCACTTCGACGGAGCGCCATGTGTTCGTTTTAAGTCCGATTCGAATGATTTTTATTTCTGGGCACTCCTTTATGAGTCTATTTTCAAATCCAGTTGGTTTTATAATTTTTTGACTCCATTTGAATTATTGGTAGCCGATTTACTCAGAACTGCTCAATGGCACTTTTCTGGGTAAATCTGTGATCTTCGGGGCCTGTTCGGGAGACCACCCAAGGCATATCCGAAGGGATTTTTGTATGAGGCTAGTTGCTTTTGAAATATGGCCATACAGACTTCAATCACACCAAATTTCGTTGATTTTGATTGAGTGGAGTTTTCTATGCAATTTCCCAAAGTTGCCCACTTATCACTTTTTTGATTATCCCCAACAGCAACCTTAAAGGAGCATAACTCCTAGGATTTTTATCGGAATGAAGTGAAATTTTGCATGAGACCCTTATTTACTATAATCTTTTAAATGGATTTGGTTTGATTTGATTTAAAATTGTATTTGAATGATTTCAAGACAAATGGCATTACTTTTCACCGAATTTTCCGGATTTGATTCAACTTTGTTTTTGAATAACTTGTGCGTTGATTTACATCTTTTTATGATATTCCAGAAATGATGTTGACATAAGAGAGGATCTAGAATCCATTTAGATCTTCATGTGGAAATATCATACATTGGTCCTTTTTCAAGGTTTTCTATGATTTTAGCAAGCTTTCTTATTTTTGCATGAACATACACTTGGCTACCACTTCGTGTGGATGAATGGGGGTGCCTAACACCTTCCCCCGTTCATAATCTAATCCCCTTACCCATCTCTGGATTTGATTTTCAAGTAGGGTTATTTTCATCCTAGAATATTGCTTTTGTCTCTTTTTTGCTTATTTTTGATCCTTTGGTGTCCATTCACACCCTAAACATGAATGGTGGCGACTCTCCCATTTTTTTATGTAGAGCCCCGTGTGTTGACGGTGGGTGATTTTTTTTCCCGTGTCTCACAGGTTCAAGAAGGCTCTTGATCAAAGAAATGCACATCGTCTACAGCATCTGGTGTAGACAGCAAGACACATAACTGTGTGGGGCCTCCAAAAATGAATGGTGGGCCCCACTATGATGTCTCTTGCTGTTTACAACAATGCTGTAGAGGATGAGAGTCCTTCTCCATCTCGATTTTCCCAGAAGAAGAGTTCCCGGAAGAAGCGTTATGGTGTTTCACCAGAAAAAGTACTTTTGAGCATGACTAGGTACCTCTCCAATCTCCTTTCCCTACCTTCTACAACCCTAGTAGAAATCTCCTTTCCCTACCTTCACCTACCCCTCTCTCAGTCTTCGGCTGCAACCTCCACCCTAGTCTTCGGTTGCAATCTCTACCCTCTCTCTATTTTTCTGTCACTATCTCTGTCTTCGGTTGAAACCCCCTCATCCTCTGTCTCCTCTCTCCCGTTTCGCCGGCGACCCCCACCCCCTCATCCCCTCTCTTCTCTATCCCGTTTCGGCGACCCCACGCCATTCCCTCTCTCTCTCTCTCCATTCCTTCCGGCTGCAACCCCTACCCCATTTCACTCTCTCCATTTCACTTTGATGCCAAGTTCTTCTTGCTATCCGGTGCTCAAGGCTACGATTGGCAGATTATGGTCTTGCAACCTACATCAAACCAGGTAAGATCTTATGTTTCTTCTTTTCAGTTTTATTACTTCAAATTATTTAGTGCTATGTTCCAAGATTTTTTAGTTGTGCGGAAAGGATTTGAGGTATTTTTTCACAAGGCAGAATCTGTATGGGACTGTTGGCAGCCCGTTCTATACAGCACCTAAGGTACTTACAGGTAGTTATAATCAGGTTGCTGATGTGTGGAGTGCAGGGGTTATTCTTTACTTTCTTTTAAGTGGTGTGCCTCCATTTTGGGGAAGACTAAGTCAAGGATCTTTGATGCTGTTAGGGCTGCCAATTTGCGATTTCCCTCTAATCCTTGGGATCAAGCATCTCCTTCTGCTAAAGACCTAATCGCTGGTGCAAAGATCCTTCTCAAAGATTTACTACTGCATATATTCTAGGTATGTGATTGTATTACTTAAAGAGGATGCACCTCAAACAAGATTGAGTGGGTATCAATTTGTAGGCAACACCTATTGCGTAACTAGAAAAAGATGGGTGGGGTATGATAACTTTTAAATCTCTGTTCCAAATCTTGATAATCTTTTTTTACTTTTTATTTTTAAATAGTTGCTTTCATTCATTGCAGAAAGTGGGATTTTGTCCACTTACAAATGTTCCTAAGGCTAAATCCTATTTTTGATTTCTAAAATGCATGATTTACCGACCTTCTTCTTTCTCTCTATCAATCTCTTGAATGAATCATGATTTTGGTGGATTTTTGGACCATTTTGGTTTTGAAATTTCACTGCTTTGAATTAGTAGTTCATATACTTCCATTAAGATCATTTTGATGTTCTTTTGTTTTCCCAATAAATTTTAGCAGTGCAAATGCAATTGTCTAATCTAATTGCAAATTCCCGTTATTCAAAATTTATTTTGATTGTTCTTCTTTATTTTTTTGTATACTCACAAAAAAAATTCTCACTTTGAGTTTATTTTATTCGATCATATTACTCAAAGAACTGGCTCTAAATTAGGTGTTAGATTTTATCACAAATAAAAAAAAAAACAATATCTGTAGAATTATTTTACATGTGAAAACTGGTTGGTTATCTCTTGATCTAATGGAGTATATTGGCTTGCTTCTGATCCAGATGTTTTGCCTTTTCGTCAGTGTGATCGCTTACAATTTTTTTTTTTGTGCAACTAACAGAAAAATCTGGGTCCTTTTGGATTCTATGTTTTGCCTTTTCGTCAGCATCTGTGATTGTGATCAATGGAGAGAAGATTGTATCAGCAAAAATGGGAGACTACAGAGCAGTTGCACGCAGAGATGATGTGGCTCATGAGATATGCAAAAAGCACCAACATAAGGGCAAGAAGCATTGGTTCCTTAAATCTAACTTCAGGTATGAAGGTTTTTCTTAAATCTGAATGGGTGTGTCCTTGAGCAGCCTATATGTATCCCATATGTTCTTTCCATGTGTGTGATTTCCGGTGTTGGATAGGTGGTTTCCAAATGCATAGGATACTCATATTGGCACGCAAATCCGGCAATTCACCGGGCAGTATGTGCTCTAAAATCTCAGACCCAGTTTTTGCTGTTGAGAGGATCCATTCTGATGTCAAATTTGTTCTACTTGCAAGCACTGGCATATAGGATGTGAGCAACAACTCTTCACATTCTATCATATGGGTTTTGTAATCCAATCAAGTTTTTAACTGTGTAATGATGACTTCAAATAATTTCTTCTAAGTTACAATTTCTTTCAGGTGTTGACAAATCATGAGGCCATGCTTCTCATCAGGCACATAGAGGACCCACAAGAAGCTGCTGAACCCCAAGCAAAAGAGGCCAAAAGGAGAATGAGCAGAGGACACATTCATGCATTGTTATTCGTTTCGACTGATATGGTATCAACTGTCCGCAAAATACTTCAGTCGTCTGAAGCTCAGTTAAAAATTCCTTCTAAATGGAACAGATAAGTCGACACTTTAGCATCATAACCACATAGGGATGATGCAATTGTGAAGTTGGCTGATCCTTGAGTTCAAATTTTCCATATGGAGGTGGAATCTGTGAAACTTTTCTAAATTAGAGCTATAAACCTGACCGCCTGAAGCCTATCCAACCCAGTCATAATCATTTTTCCTTTTCTTTTTTTTAAAACAAGAATAAAGAAGAAAAATAATAATTACTTCAGCATAATTTTATCCAAAAAAATAAATTATTATAATTATTAAACCTATATGCACGGGTCTCATTGCTAGTCTTGCCTTGATGTGAAATTACAAAACGTTTTTTTATGTGAAATTAATAAATTTTTTTTTAGTAACGTGAAATTAATAAATTTGAGACACTAATCCTTAATCTGGGTTCATTAATGTGATTGGGCCTTAATTTGAAAAGTTAATTTCCAGGCTAGTTAACCAGAATAGCCCTGGTTGTGGCAAAACTAATGGCCCAGCCTACTTAGATTAATTTTAGAACCTTCAAGAAAAGGCCTATCTATGTCTTGAATTTCCCTCAGAAAGCCCACGACAGAGGTGTGGGGTAGCCAAAAATTCATTTCTAGAATAAATTGGTTTGTGTTGTACACTTAGGACGGCATATAGATAATTAAATTTAGGACAGGCCTATCTAGGCCTAACCCAATCCAATACATGTGATAGATTATTATTATTATTTATATATTTATTGTTCTATTATTGGATTATATGGTATTGGTTATATGATTTTTTGGCGAGCACAGCCCTTGCATATCGTACCTTCCTTGACCAATTAAAAACGGTGCCCCTGTTGTTTTTTAGTTCAACGCCTTTGTAGTCTTTACATAGGAAAGTAGATATGAACCCTTCCCCCTCTAGCTCCCTAGTTTGATTTTTTTTTTGATTTTTTTTTTCATATTTAACTCAGGGGTGTTCGGGCGGGCTTGCGTATACCTTAGACTAATCCCCAGGGGCTTACGCAGTCCCTTGTCCCACACAAACCGGGTAACTACTAGGCCAAAGGCCCAGAGGTGGCCCCAAAACTAGCTCTGTAGTTTTGGCTGGATTAGGGAGCATGATGTAAATATTGTTAGATCTCCTTCGGGTTTTGTTAGTTCTCGTTAAGACATGGTGTAAATATTGGATCATTTAAAGACTGGATTATAATTTTCTTCCCACTTTTGTAAAAAAAATGTAATTTTGATGCCCTTAAATCAAACACAACAAACAACAAATAAAAGTAAAATTAGAGGAAGAGAGAGAGAGAGAGAGAGAGAGAGAGAGAGAGAGAGAGAGAGGGGTTGGGGTTGGGGCTTCTTTGCAATAGAGAAAGAGAGGGGAATCGAGAAGAAGAGAACAAGAGAGAGAGAGAGAGAGAGAGAGAGAGAGGTTGGGATTGGGGCTTCTTTGCAATTTTTGCAAAATTCAGAAATAAGGGAAGGATATTTTTGGAAGGCTATGAAGGGGATTTGGATCTTTTTACAACTGTCATCACTTAAGCTTAATTTTAAGAAGTTACTTTGCTATGGTGTGAAATTAGAAAAGTTGGTACACTAATCCTTAATTTGGGCTCATTAATGTGATTGGACCTTCATTTTTCCAGCTTTACACTTAAAAATCTCAAGTTTTGGGCTGAACTGTAGCATATAATAAGACGTTGATTTCCTAGAAAGTTCAATTCAAGCGTGTTAGAAAATATGGAAAGAAAAAAGTTATTTTATGACAATAATCCATGAAAATAAAATGTGGAGCTCGCAATGCGTAAAACTGGTCTGAAAAAATAAGCCCAAACTTCTAGGAAAGGCATAGGTAGGGCAGAACCATGAATGCGGCCCACCCAGACTCATTTCATAGCCCAGAATTTTGGACGTGCGTAGCTAGGCCTAACCCAGTCCAAGCATGCTTGTAAGCAAGGCACAAGTAGGCCTTAGAAGATCTTGGATTAAAATAAGAGTCAACCCAAGCAGTCCACTCAAAGTCTGATGGAACTCGCCATGTAGTGGGATCGATGTCTCGGTGTTGACAGAGTTCTTCGGGTCATAACCGGGTTGCTTAGCCAGACTTTAGGTAGACTAAACTATATGCATGACTACAAAACTCAATAGGTAGTGCTGAGTCCAAAAGCGTAAGAACTAACAATTACCAAGTTAGAAAACCAGAGAGAGGAAAAGCTCATTTACTAGACATCCTTGGTGCTTGTCTTTGCCCAGGAATGCAGATATGTACCTGTTACTATCCTGGATGTTAAGTGATGAATCAACGAAGTTTCCAAAAGGCTTCCATTCTAGCTTTGTGGGTTCTTTTATTTTTTTATTTTTAATTCGGGGTGTTCGTACGAGCTTGTGTGTACCTCGACTAATCCCTTGGGGTTTGTGCAGTTCCCTATCCCACACGTACTGGATAATTATGAGGCCAAAGGCCCTTGCGTAGCCCCAAAACTAGCCCCATAGTTTTGGCTAGGGATTATGGAGCTTTTTAACCTCTTATGAGCCACATGTATATGCAGCATATTTTGTGCATGCATGCTTTTCCTTTTTTTTTTTTCCCATTTTAAACGCAGCAAAAGTAAAAATCAAATAATATTTGGAAGAATCCGTGGAGGGCCCACAATATCCTGCCACGAAAACTCCCAAAGATTCACCTAAAAGTAACCTCCCCGTAAACAAGGGTCTTACTCCATGCATTTTACATGCACTGGGTTCATACGAATCGGCCGAGCCCATTAGTTGGATTGGGAGGTCCATAAGTTGCAATCTCAACCATTTCATTTAAAGGTGGGATTGTAATTTTCTTCCCACTTTTTTTTATAAAAAAAATGTAAATTTGATGCCTTTAAAAATCAAACACAACAAATAATACATAGGTATGCTCCCTAACGGTCAAGGCTTGGGGCCTGGGATATGCTCCTTCCAAGGTCTCAGGTTCAAAACCTCTCAGGTGCTATCAATTCTTTGGGGCTACCCCTAGGGCCTTTGGCCTGATAATTACCCGGATTGTATGGGACAGGGGGACTACACAAGTCCTTGGGGATTAGTCGTTGTCCGCGCAAGCTGGCCCGGATACCCCAAGTTTCAAAAAAAAAAAAAATACATAGGTGCTTTTGTAATTATACACTATTTGCCGTAAGGGTGGTACGAGTGACGTTAAAGAAAGTAACTTCATGGGTTCTTCAATCCAATCCATTGCAACAACTAATAATATTTGGAATTTTTTATGAACCTGAACCCAAAGGTGATCTCTTTAAATTATTTATAGTATAAAAAACAACAGAGATCGCTAAACAAGAAGGAAAAGTAAGCTCACAATAATATAAAAGTGATATTTAACATCAATCATACATGATTGACGTATATATCCTTATTTTACTTTTACATGACAGCAAAGAAGTACATAACTTTAACTCATTAACCATTTCATACGAGGTTGATGAACCTTTTTCTTATTTTTACGAGACCACACGAAAGCGCTAGAGAAATACTCTTGCTAAAAGTATAGAAGAATTTAGCCACGGTTGTCTCTCAAAGCCGGTGATCCACAAGTTTTGCAAATGCACTTACCACCTCTCTTCGTGCAACGACCGCCCAATGGTTGTTGTCGTTGGCGCTTGCAATGATGATTGCAAAGATAATGTTGACGAATTCCACGGCATTTGCCTTTATAGTAGCTCTCTGTCCAGCATGTTCCCTGCGTACCGGGAGTAGCTTCATCTTTTTCACAATGGCACTCTTTAACTTTTTTCTTTTTTCCAAACGTAAAATGAGAATGAGGCACCATGCATTTTCCGCCTTTTCCAAAACGGTGTTTTTTGCAATGATCAGCACATTTAACGTCTTCGCATTTTCCACGGTACACGTGGGTTCGTTTCATGGGATCAAGTTTTCCCTCCACAGACTTGGGACCCATCTCTGTTTGCACATCTGAGATAAAATACATAATGTTAGTTTCTGATAAGATGAATTGGGTAGGTGAAAAAGAAGATAATATACCTATACTAGCAATGGTGAACTTGCATTTGCGCGTTGCAAATGGAAAAAATATGTACAATTTGCCAAGGATTTTATCAAATTTTTTTTTTCGAAAAGGTACATTTGAAATTAGAGTCCTTATTTCATTAGAATTTTAGTAGAAAATTTCTAAGCAAAAACCTTTGTAATTAGAATTCTTACTTTCTTACAATTATATTTTTCCTATTAGATTCCTATGTAAATTAATTTAATTAAATAATATCTTATTGATAAATATAGATTTTCAATAATTAGAACTCCTATTTTGCAATGTTCATCACATATATCATTTTAATTTGCATGATTCAGTGTGCAAGTATCTTTGTTTCATGGTAGCAGGTTTCCGGAGAAAAGAAAAATGCTTATATGGACTTGGGACCCATGTTTTTTTTTTCACATCTGAGATATAATACATAATGATGCTTTCGTTAGGATGAATTGAATATGCGAGAGAAGATCATATATATATATATATATATATATATATATATATATATATATATATATATATATATTTATGTACATGAACATATTATGTGAACAAAATATATATAAATACATACACATATACATATACATATACATATACATATATATATAGACACACACACACATACACACACATACATACATACATACATACATACATACATATACATATATATATATATATATATATATATATATATATATAGATATATATATATATATATATATGTTTTTAGCTTGAAGGAACTGATTGAAGATGGGGTCCGGTGTCAATACATAAGGGCAAATTTGTTCTACACATATATATATACATATGTATTAACAACCACACATACGTATTAACAACTACAAATACAAATCCGCTCTACACTAATATATGTTTTAATACATATTTACATATGTATTAACAAACACACACACACATATATGTTTAAGTTTTCAGCTTGAAGGAACTGATTGAAGATGGGGTGGCCATACATGAGGGCAAATCTGCTTGAAGGACACGAGTTTACACTCGCACAAACATATATATCTATATATATATATATATATATATATATATATATGTTTGTGCGAGTGTAAACTCGTGTCCTTCAAGCAGATTTACCTCTCATTTAGCTTGAAGGAACTGATTGAAATTGGGGGTGACAATACATAAGGGCAAATCTAGTCCAAAATTTTGGCACCTCTCATAGAAGGTGCATGAATGAAATTTGTGTTATCAACAACCATCAACATGTGTTATGAATAATTTTGCAATGGGATTGCTCAAGATTTATGTTAAAAGATGACAAATATAAATAGAACAGAAATTACCTGCAAGCACAATAAGTAACATGAGCATAAAGGCCATTGAAGATAGACGCTTCCCACGCTCCATTTCCATACAAAGATGTAAAGGAAAGGTTTGCAAACCAGTGTACATTGATTGTGTACAATTGTTGATCTATTTATAATTGGGATGGTCATAGGAAAATATGTTTAATACGGACTAGGTTACAATTTAGAAATAATATTTTTCTTATTCAAGGAGGAGAAAAAGAGGTTTAATATGGACTATCAAAATATGCCTCATGCATATACCATATAAATTCTCTTTACAACCCAAATGAATGATTGGAAAGTTGTCTTTAGCAAGGCTTATTTCAAAAAGCGTTAACTTCTAGAATTGTTTAAAAAGTTTCTAGTAAAGAATTTGCATCCTTACGGTATTTTCTAGGAATACAAGTGACAATGAAATCTATTTTTATTCAAATATATCAGGCAAAATGTGCCAAAAAAGTTATCTCCAATGTACAAAGCAAAATATACCAAAAATATTCTCTCCAAAGCATTATAGATAATTGCAAGGCGATATAAAACAATGCTTATTTTCTAGAGTTTGTTTTAGAATTATTTTAATGTTTACTATTAAAAATTTTAAGTCCCTACACTAATTCCTAGGTATGAATTTCAAAAGGACATGCACTACTATTCATATGTCTCAATCAAAGAAGTTCTCGCTAAAGCACAAATATATGATTGCTAAGCTACCTAGAAAAATGATCATTTCCATGATAATTTATTTTTAGAGATTATTTTAAAGTTAGATACTAAAATTCTTGGGTCCTTACACCTGCTTTCTAGAAATCAACATGAGGAGGACTTCCAATTTAATTATATGTTACATGCAAATATATGAAAGAAGTTTTCTCCAACACCAAAATAAATGATTGGAATGCTATGTGAAGAAATGCTATTTTATAAAAGTGTTTATTTTTAGAATTATTAAGCTTGTTATTAAATGTCTTCGCTCCTTACGGTACTTTCTAGGAATCCAAGTGCCAAGGGTGTTCATTGTTGTTTATATGTCACAAGAAAAATATTCCAAAAAACTCTTTGTCAAGCATGAAGAATAATATGCCAAAATTTGTTCTCTTCAAAGCACAAATTGATGAACTAAAGCATTTCTCATTTTTGCGAGAGTCTCTACATTACTTTGTAGGAATCGAAGTCACAAGGACATGAACTATTATTTATATGTCTCAATCAAAAGGGTTCTCATAAAAGTACAAATAGATGATTGCAAGGCTACTTGGAGCAATTCTTATTTCCACAAGAGTTTAATTGTAGGAATTGTTTTAAAGTTTACTATTTAATGTCTTTTGTCTTTACACCTACTTTCTAGGAATCAACTTAACAAGAACTATGTCGTCATATTTTGCATATAACATACAAATAAAATAGTTCTCTCCAAAGCATTGATAGATGATCGCAAAGCTAGCTGGAAATGCTTCTTTCTGCAAGACTTTATTTTATAATTATTTTATAGTTTATTATTAAAGATCTTGTTTATTGACACTAGTTTCAAGGAATCAAATTCACAAGGGCATCCTCTTTTCTTCATATGTCTTAACCAAAATATACTGAAGAAGTACTCTATAAAGCACATAGAAGGATGATTTAAAAGCTATCCAAATCAGTGTGCAATTCTGCAAGAGTTTCTTTGTAATATCCTCATTTTTTTGCACTCATATGAACTCATAGTAAAACCAAGACAATTTTGTCATTTCATGCAAGAAGCTCTAGATTCTTTTAAATTTTTATTTATTTTAGAAGTGGAAACTTGGCATGAAATATGGAGTGATTTAATTTGTAGGGTGTATGGAGTTATATGTAGGACCTGTGTGCTAGAATTTTTCATGTAAAAACTCTACAAATGAACTAAGTCAGAGAAGAGAAAATGATTAAAGGGCATATTGGAGAAGAACAGGAGTATGAGAGGAAGAAGGAAACTTTTGGAAAAAGGGAGAGAGAGAGAGAGAGAGAGGGGGGGGGGGGGGGTGTAATAAGGTAAGGAGTTTCTACCTAGTACAGTTGATACCATAAAAGAAATTAAACATTCTCTTAATAAACCATGGTGATATTGGTAAGCCTTATAACATATTCATAAGCTTTGAAAAAGAATAAATTGCAAATTTAACGCAAACTTAGACATAAATTAGAAAAAAGGAAAAGAAATATGCTAGTTTCTATATTTTTTGTTTTCAAATTAGTAAATAGATTTGTTAAAATGTAATTGGGACAAAATCTTTGTGTATAGTTAGTTGCTTGATGAGTGTTTGCCAACTCATAAGATTAGAATGCCCATAATCAAGAAAAGGATGGTGTTTGTGAATATCATTTGAGAGTGTTAGAATAGCTAAATAATGCTTTTATAAAGTTAGAAATACAATTAAGAGAGAGGAGTTTGGTCTGTTCGTGAGATAGAGGGGTGGATTTTTGTAAATTTGAAAGACTTACATGGCATTGCTTATATTTTAAGAGCTTTAAAAGCTTTGGGACTTCTTTGTAATTTTTGCAAAGTTTAGAAATAAGAGAAGAGTTTTGTTGGAAGGCTATGGACGGTATTTGGATCTTTTTACAACTTTCATCACCTTAGTTTAATTTTTATCTATTATATTAAGCGAATCTTGTTGGAAGGGTATGGACGGTATTTGGATCTTTTTACAACTTTCATCACCTTAGTTTAATTTTTGTCTATTATATTAAGCGAATCAAGGGTGGCTCGAGCTGAAGTGGCAGGTTCGCATGGTTTGGGGTGCCTGAGCCTCTCTTTTCCCGGGAAAAAAAAAATAAAAAAAGAAAGGCTTCGTTCTTTCCGCTACCATCGAGGGGGTTCAAGAAGGCTCTTGTCGAAGAACCAAAACTAATGCACATCGTCTATAGCATCCGGTGTAAACAGCAAGACACATAACTGTGTGGGGCCTCCAAAAATGAATGGTGGGCCCCACTATAATGTCTCTTGCTGTTTACAACAATGCTGTAGAGGATGAGAGTCCTTCTCCATCTCGATTTTCCCGGAAGAAGAGTTCCCGGAAGAAGCGTTATGCTGTTTCGCCAGAGAAAGTACTTTTAAGCATGACTAGGTACCTCTCCAATCTCCTTTCCCTACCTTCTGAAACCCTAGCAGAAATCTCCTTTCCCTACCTTCACCTACCCCTCTCTCAGTCTTCGGCTGCAACCTCCACCCTAGTCTTTGGTTGCAATCTCTACCCTCTCTCTATTTTTCTGTCGCTATCTCTATCTTCGGTTGAAACCCCCTCATCCTCTATCTCCTCTCTCCCATTTCGCTGGCGACCCCCACCCCCTCATCCCCTCTCTTCTCTATCCTATTTTGCCGACCCCATGCCATTCCCTCTCTCTCTCTCTCCATTCCTTCCGGCTGCAACCGCTACCCCATTTCACTCTGATGCCAAGTTCTTCTTGCTATCGGGTGCTCAAGGCTACAATTGGCAGATTATGGTCTTCCAACCTACATCAAACCAGGTGTAGACACCCCAAATTGCACAAACAATCATCAAAAATCATTATCTCCTGGAAAGCCAGCACATAATTTGAAGAAAATAAACTTTTACCTGTATCCGGATACTCAATCCGGATACAAGTACTCCTTCCCGTATCCGGATACTCATACCGGATACATGTGAGCCTTAGTGTATCCGGTACCATGTACCGGATACCTTAAGGCCCTTTTTTATCCGGTCTGACATACCGGATACCTTAAGTTTGCTCAAAATTAGGGTTTTCCGAGAGCTTTTCACTTTTACCATCATGTCCCTCATTAAATGAGGGGAAATCGCGGAAATAACCTTAGGGTTAAGGTTGGGGGGGTTCTAGACATTAAGTTGTGTCTACCAATGACCTTAGCTTTTGCCTATAAATAGGAGCCTCCTCCTTGAGCAAATGGCACTCAACTCTTGTTTTGAATTCTCGCAAAGAAGAACTCCAAGAGAAGAAGAAAACCGCTGTGGAATCGCCTCCAGAACTCAGGTAAGCCTCAACTTTTCTTTTTATTTTCTGTCTTTACATTCTTAGATCTAGATCTCTTCTTCTACCTTTCTGTAGTGTAAAGCCTTGTTGTATGTGTGGAAATCCTTCCCCGGCTCAAAGTATCTCAAGACTCCCCTAGCCGTAAAACGTGAAGGCGGATCTAGGAGAAACGAGACTGGGGATTGACCCTAGTGCTAGAACCCATGTAGCATAAGGCCTTTTTGATTGATTGAAAACCGTTCTATAATCAAAGTACCCTTGATTATTTCGAAGATCCGTGTTTAACGGGGAGAGAGAACAGAGGGAAACGATAATGGAACGGAACCCTAGGCTATGCTAGAACCTATTTTGTTGAATCTATATGCATGTTGTATTGATCTTGCTTGGTTTTTCACTTTTGCACACATATTACAATTTTTTGGTGAATAGGCTCACATTTGGGGATTTATTACATTCATTGTGATAAATCTCTAATAAATGGCCTCAATCAAATTCTGGAGTGTTTTTAAATGTTTTTCAAAGGTTTTGGATTCATCTCACACGAATCTCACACACTTTATAAATTTTCGGATTTGATTTTCTTCAAAAGTGGCCTAACTGGATAGCACCTGTACCCCTACTTCGGACGCCCATAACTTCATCATCCGGATGAATTTTGGGGCGATTCCAGAACCATGGGAAAGGTGAGGCTGTCTAGTTTATGTCCACCAAATTTCATAAGTTTCTATCAAGCTGATTTTTGACACCTCTCTGTCGAAGTTAAGTGGACAGTTCAGGTTCAAATACAGAACTTGTCACTTCAACGGACCGCCATGTGTTCGTTTTAAGTCTGATTCGAGTGATTTTTGTTTCTGAGTATTCCTTTATGAGTCTATTTTCAAATCCAGTTGGTTTCATAATTTTTGGATTCCATTTGAATTATTGGTAGCCGATTTACTCAGAACTGTGCATTTGTACTTTTCTGGGTAAATCTGTGATCTTCGGGGCCTGTTCGGGAGACCACCCAAGGCACATCCGAAGGGATTTTTGTATGAGACTAGTTTCTCTGGAGAGATGGCCATACAGAATTCAATCACACCAAATTTCGTGGACTTTTATGCAGTGGATTTTTCTAGACAATTTTCCAAAGTTGCCCACTTACCACTTTTAAAAATCCCCAGCAGCAACTTCAAAGGAGCATAACTCCTAGATTTTTCATCGGAATGAAGTGAAATTTTGCATGAGACTCTTATTTACCTTAATCTTTCAAATGGATTTGGTTTGGTTCAATTTAGAATTGGATTTGAATGATTTTAAGGCAAATGGCATACTTTTTACCAAACTTCCCGGATTTGATTTAACTTGGTTTTGAGCAACTTGTGCTTTGATTTCCATCTTTTTAATGTTCCAGAAATGATATTGACATAAAAGGAGAACCCGAAATTCATTTGGTTTCTCATGTGAAGGTATCATACATTAGACCTTTTTTAAGGTTTCTCATGATTTTTAGCAAGCTTTCTTACTTTGTTTTCGCATGAACATACACTTGGCAACCACTTCGTGTGGATGAATGGGGGTGCCTAACACCTTCCACCGTTCATAATCTAATCCCCTTTCCCATCTCTGGATTTGATTTTCAAGTAGGATTATTTTTATCCTAGAATTTGTCTTTTGGCTATTTTTGCTTATTTTTGAACTCTTTGGTGTCCATTCTCACCCCAAAATCATGAATGGTGGTGACTCTCCCACTTTTGCGTTGAGCCCGTGTGTTGACGGAGGGATGATCACGCCGGTGATTTTTCCCATGTCTCACAACTGGCGACTCTGCTGGGGATTTGTGGATTTAAGCCATTTTGTGTATATTCATGCTTTTTCATCACTTTTGATTGCTTGCTATTTTGTTTGTTTTAATTGTGCATAATGTTGTATTCTAAATCTGATTGGGATGCTTTTAAAATTCGACATTAATAAAGGCATGTGTGTATGGTTGGATTATGTTTAGGATCATGTTTATGGCCTTACCTTGTTGTGCATGCCTACTTGTTGTTTTTTTTGTGTGCCTTGTTTTAAGAGGTTTTTTAATGCCATGATTTGAGCATGAAAATATTGAGCAAAAATCGGTAAATTCAGTAGCCATCATATGGGTTTTCAAGCATGTTTTTACCATCAAAACTCTCCTTATACCATGTCAAGTAGTTGGTAAATGTTTGGGCATTAATTTGGGGTATAAGTGATGCACTTTTGAGCATGAGAAATCTGAAAATTTTAGTGCATATTTCTGGAGATTTTAAGCATGTTTTACCTCATTGAAACACTTTGGTATCATGTCAAGTAGTGCTAAAATTTTAGGCTCCAGTTTGGGGTAGAAATGGTACACTTTGAGCATGAAAAAAGCATGAAAATCTGGAATTTTAGGGAATGCTTTTGGGTCAAGCATGCTTCCATGGTTTAGTTGTTGTTTGCACAAATAACATGTTTTGTATACCACTTTTTGGGCATGTAATATTTTTTGTGCATATTGGGTTACTTTGGTGCTTGCTTGCTTGTATTTAGCTTCATTATCTTTGTCATTTGTACCTTGGCTTGAAATTGAATGCATGGCTACGAAAAAGAGTGGCAAGGGGCTGGGACGTTGTGAATGTTACCACAATTTAAAATTGCACTTGAGCACTTGAAACAATTTGCACAGCCTACCCTTTACCTATTAGGAAGTTGAACCATGAATGTGGGTAGCTTGGCGCACCGAGGTCGTGACTTCGGAAACCGAAAGTGAAAACATTTACCTTAGAATTTGAGTCAATGATGTGATGACAATGGGATCTGTGATTCGATTCCGGGCATCACTAGACTTGAGTTCTAAGTTGCCAATTAAGCCAAAACCCAAAAACCATACGCTTGAAGGTGGAGAAACACGTTTTCGGCTAAAAGCACACAATTGCGTTTGGGGAATTGGGTGTAAATGTGGGAAGGCCGTTTGTATGTTTTACAGGCCAAGGTATAATGTGAATACCATATTGAATGAAGGTAATACAAGGTGGCAAGGTAAAGCCATGTTCTTTTCCTAAGTTTAAGGAATTTTGAAAGCATGATGTCCAAGCCCAATTTGGGGCAAGTTTTGAAGGTCAAATTAAGGTGAACACCAATTGGGAATGAGAAAAAACTAATCGGGTGAAAAAATGAGTCAAAAAGGGTCATTTCGGCAATAACCGGCAACTCAGGCCGGTTAATAACAACTCTATGCATATCCGGTATGTATTTCCGGATACAAAGGCATATGCGTGTATCCGGTTAGGGTAACCGGATACAATAAGGCATATTCTTATCCGGTATAGTATACCGGATACATTCAAAAAATGCAAATTGGCTTTTCAGCCCAAATTTTCAGAATAAAATGCCTAAAACACTGTGGATAATCCTTAGGCACCCCGAAAAGAACATAAGAAATGTTCCCAAAAATACAAAAACAAAAAAAAAAGAAAAACAAAAAAGAATAAAATAAAATATTCTTTCAGGATTTAACCTAAGTTTGAAAATCAAAGAGGAAACCAAGGTGTCATATTTTTTGACACCAACTCAACTCAAACATGTGCCAGTCAAGCTTTGGAACTTGAAAACTGAGAAAATTCAGCAAATTTGAAAAAAAAAATAAAAAAAAAAAGAGAAACCTTTGGTTGGTTATTTTTATCAATCAAATCAAAACATTTGTGGGATACTTGGAAGCCCTAGAATATTCCAAGACACCTTTGGTTGGTTATTTTTATCAATCAAATCAAAACATTTGTGGGATACTTGGAAGCCCTAGAATATTCCATGAAAACCTTGGTTGGTTATTTTTATCAATCAAATCAAAAAAATTGGGACCCTTGGAAGCCCTATAATATTCCATGAAAACCTTGGTTGGTTATTTTTATCAATCAAATCAAAAAAAAATGTTGGGACCCTTGGAAGCCCTAGAATATTCCAACACAAAATCAAAACAACAAAAAAAAAAACAAAAAAAAAAAAAAAACAAAACAAAAAAAAACAAAAAAAAAAAACAAAAAACAAAAAAAACAAGAAAAAATCTGGATTAGTGTTCACCTAACCTACTGGTTTACATATATAGGGGTGTGACTCAAGTTAAATGGAAGCTAACATGTTCTATTCATTTTTTTCCTCAGGTACATTTACTTTCAACCCAGGTGCACTTATTTGCAGTCATTGCTCCCGTGACCAGATCCAAAGCAAGAGCCATGAATACTGAAGAGAACCAAGCCCAAGCTACTGTCCCTGCTCAGGACTTTACTCAGCTGCAGGAGCAAGTGGCCGGTCTGGCCAAGATGCTGGGGGACCTACTGGCGGCTCAGGCCCAACAGGCCCAAGCTCAAAACCAGGCATCTACTTCCCATCAGGCACCGCTACCTCAGGCCTACATTCCGCCTCCGGCTCAGCCCATGCCTGAGCCCATTTCTGAACCAGTCCCTAAACCCATTCTGATCAGGGAAAATACAGCGGAGTCTGAGAAAGAGCTGGAAAAAGAAAAGGCCCGAGATGAGATGGAAAAGAAAATGCTGCTCAGGATAGAGAGGATCCAGGCAGAGCTGAAGGAAGTGAAGGGGGGAGGCAGCCATGTAGGCACCACCTTCGAGGACCTGTGCATGTACCCGGACGTCTGTCTACCGGCTAAGTTCAGGTGCCCAGACTTTGACAAGTTTGATGGCACGGGCTGCCCATTGAGCCATCTGAAATTATACTGTGGGGCCCTATGCCAGTTTGGCCGGGATGATGGCATACTGATCCAGATTTTCCAGAGGAGTCTGACCGGGTCAGCCCTTAGGTGGTTTGCTACAGTGGACCATGGAAGAATCAGGAGGTGGAAGGACCTAGCCGACGCTTTCTTGGACCAGTACAAGTTCAACTCGGAGATTGTGCCCGACTGGTACGACATGATGAGGATGACCAAGGGCAAAGATGAGCCAGTACGGCAATACACCAAGAGATGGAGAGAGGCCGCCTCCCAGGTCAGGCCACCTATGCAAGAGCCGGAGATGATCTCCACATTTATGGGCACACTGGGGCAGCCTTTTTACAACCATCTGGTGGGTCAGATCACCACCAACTTTGCAGCCCTGGTGCAGGTGGCTGACCGGATCGAAGAAGGGGTTAGGTCAGGAAGGTTGATAGACTACTCTACTTTGGCCGGGCAGTCTGATTCCTTGGCCTCCATGGCCCAGAAGAAAGGGGCCGGATTTAAAAAGACGGGGGCCCGAAAAGAAGGGGAGGTGAACCTAGTCCAGGCTCCTCCAGCCAAGAAGCCACTTCACGTCAACATCTCGGCACCCCAACAGGCCCAACAGGCCCAGCAGTTGTACCAGCCCCCGCTGAATGTCAACTTCCCTCCCTCTGTGCCAGCTAACACAAGGAGGACTTTTTCTAAGGAGGAGCGGGATGCCTGGTTCGCAGCAAGAAAGAACCGGGTTTTCACCCCTATACCCATATCTCTTTCCCAACTATTGCCAACCCTGCTAAAGGGTGAATACTTGACTCTGAAAGAGCCCAACCCAAATGCCACTAAGGGAAGGAATTTTGATCCGGCAGCCACCTGTGACTTCCACATGGGTGCACCGGGGCACTCTACAGATACCTGCTGGGTGCTGAAGCATGCGGTCCAGGACCTGTTGGACCAGAAGGCTTTGGTCTTTAACACTGTTGCACTGGCCCCGTCCGGGAATGATATTGGGCAGAACCCTCTGCCTTACCACAATGGGGCAGGCCCATCCAACTCCATCACTGCCATATCCACCACGAGAAGGGCCTTTGACCCATCTCAGCTTATAGCACCTATAGGGACTACAGTCCAGGTCCGATTTTTCCCAGAGGAGGACGAATAGGAGATCAACATGGCCTCCCAAAAAAACAATACAGCTGCTGAGGACATAAGTTCCTCTTTAAACCGGGTCTCATCTCTTATGACCCAGATGAATACTGCAAGGCCCCCATTGGTCTTCAATTGCAGTCCACCCACTTATTCCCCATCCAAGCCGTCTAAGGCTCCACTGGTCATCAATCTTGACCCCACCACTGCTTCCATCACTTCTTCTGTCCCCACCAAATCCAAACTTCAACCCCTGGTTGTAAATGTGCAGCCAGCCCAAACTATCCCTAAACCGGCCCATACATCCCGGTCCAAACTCCAGCCACTAGTGGTTAACATCCCTAAATTAGCCTATTCAGAGGCCGCTGTACCATGGAACTACAGCGAGGGAATCACGGCTACGGTTCCAATAGTCAGGAACCAGAACCAGGAGGAGGTGAACCTCATGACGAGGTCGGGGAAATGTGCAGGGCGTGTGTGAGACATGGGAAAAAATCACCGGAGTGATCATCCCTCCGTCAACACACGGGCTCAACGCAAAAATTGGGAGAGTCGCCACCATTCATGATTTTGGGGTGAGAATGGACACCAAAGATTCAAAAGTAGGCAAAAATAGCCAAAAGACAAATTCTAGGATAAAAATAACCCTACTTGAAAATCAAATCCAGAGATGGGTAAGGGGATTAGATTATGAACGGGGGAAGGTATTAGGCACCCCCATTCATCCACACGAAGTGGTTGCCAAGTGTATATTCATGCAAAAAACAAAGTAAGAAAGCTTGCTAAAAATCATGAGAAACCTTGAAAAAGGAACAATGTATGATATTTTCACATGAAGATCCAAATGGATTTTAGATCTTCTCTTATGTCAATATCACTTCTGGAATATTTCAAAAGATGGAAATCAAAGTAGAGGTTGCATAAAACCAAGTTAAATCAAATCCGGAAAATTCGGTAAAAAGTATGCCATTTGCCTTAAAATCATTCAAATCCAATTCTGAATTGAACCAAACCAAATCCATTTGAAAGATTAGGGTAAATAAGAGTCTCATGCAAAATTTCACTTCATTCCAATGAAAAATCTAGGAGTTATGCTCCTTTGAAGTTGCTATTGGGGATTTTTAAAAGTGGTAAGTGGGCAACTTTGGAAAATTGTCTAGAAAAATCCACTACATAGAAACCCGTGAAATTTGGTGTGATTGAAGTCTGTATGGCCATCTTTCCAGAGAAACTAGCCTCATACAAAAATCCCTTCGGACGTGCCTTGGGTGGTCTCCCGAACAGGCCCCGAAGATCACAGATTTACCCAGAAAAATGCAAATGAGCAGTTCTGAGTAAATCGGCTACAAATAATTCAAATGGAATCCAAAAATTATGAAACCAACTGGATTTGAAAATAGACTCAAAAAGGAGTACTCAGAAATAAAAATTACTCGAATCGGACTTAAAACGAACACATGGCGGTCCGTCGAAGTGACAAGTTCTGTACTTGGACCTGAACTGTCCACTTAACTTCGACAGAGAAGTGTCAAAAATCGGCTAGATAGAAATTCATGAAATTTGGTGGACATAAACTAGACAGCCTCACCTTTCCCATGGTTTTGGAATCGCCCCAAAATTCATCCGGATGATGAAGTTACGGACGTCCGAAGTAAGGGTACAGGTGCTGTCAAGCTAAGCCACTTTTGAGTAAAAACCAAATCCGAAAATTGATAAAAAATGAAATTCGTGTAAGATGAACACAAATACTTCAAAATCATCCGAAAGGCATTCCAGAATTGATTGAGGCCATTTATTTGAGATTTATCACAATAAATGCAATAAACCCCAAATATGAGCCTATCCCGCCAAAATAGTGATATGTGTGCAAAAGTGAAAAAAACCAAGCAAGATCCATACACATGCATATAGATTCAACAAAATAGGTTCTAGCATAGCCTAGGGTTCCGTTCCATTATCGTTTTCCTCTGTTCTCTTTAAGATAATCAAGGGTACTTTGAATATGGAACGGTTTACAATCAATCAAAAAGGCCTTATGCTACATAGGTTCTAGCACTAGGGTCAATCCCCGGTCTCGTTTCTCCTAGATCCGCCTTCACGTTTTACGGCTAGGGGGTCTTGAGATACTTTGAGCCGGGGAAGGATTTCCACACATACAAACAAGGCTTTACACTACAGAAAGGTAGAAGAAGAGATCTAGATCTAGGAATGTAAAGACAAAAAATAAAAAGAAAAGTTGAGGCTTACCTGAGTTCTGGAGGCGATTCCACAGCGGTTTCCTTCTTCTCTTGGAGTTCTTCTTTGCGAGAATTCAAAACAAGAGTTGTGTGCCATTTGCTCAAGGAGGAGGCTCCTATTTATAGGCAAGGGCTAAGGTTATTGGTAGACACAAATTAATGTCTAGAACCCCTCCAACCTAAACCCTAAGGTTATTTCCGCGATTTCCCCTCATTTAATGAGGGACATGATGGTAAAAATGAAAAGCTCTCGGAAAACCCTAATTTTGAGCAAACTTAAGGTATCCGGTATGTCAGACCGGATAACAAAGGGCCTTAAGGTATCCGGTACATGGTACCGGATACGCTAAGGCTCACACGTATCCGGTATGACTATCCGGATACGGGAAAGGGTACTTGTATCCGGATACTCAATCCGGATACAGGTAAAAGTTTATTTTCTTCAAATTCTGTGCTGGCTTTCCAGGAGATAATGATTTTTGATGATTGTTTGTGCAATTTGGGGTGTCTACAACTGCCCCTCTTTGTGGGAGCTGCGAAGCAGTGAACTGCAAAGAGTAGAAAAGCCCAAATTGCATTCCCTTGAGCATGATTTGCTCGGTTCAATTCAATTTCTGTAGAAAACCATTTTTGAGTGGAGATTTGCCAAAAAGCCCTCACTTTAAGGGGGCATCTCTCCAAGAATTCTTAAATTCCACTGAGCCCTTTGTGGCTGTGAAGTGGATTTTAAGCCCAAAAATAGGATTTTTGAAAAACTGATTTTTTATCAAACCAAGTTGAAAATTGAGTGGATATCATCCTTTTGACCAGGCACATTTCCCAAAGTTGTCCCGAATTCCACAGAGCTCTCGTGGCTGTGAGGTGGATTTCGAGACAAGAATAGGATTTTCGAGAAAATAGAAATTGTAGCACAATTTTGCTCTTTCCTTTTCCTTTTCTTTTTTTTTCTCTTTTTTTTTTCTTTATTTTTTTTTCCTTTGTTTCTTTTTTCTTTTCTCTTTTTTTTTCTTTTCTTCTTTTTTTCTATTTTTCCCTGTTTTTTTCTCTATTTTTTCTGCTTTTTTCTATTTTTTTTCTTTTTTATTTTTATTTTTTATATACAATGTGCTGACACCTCTCTCTTCCCTTGCAGCTTTGGCTACTTGATCATTTGAGCCAGATTGAAGAGATCAATCGACACTTCTTCCCGAGTCTGAAAGTCCCTTTGTTGATGAGCAACAAGAGGTGCCCCGATATTCCAGGGGGCAAACAGGGCTGGTTCACTTTCTTGGGCTCGCTTCAGGATGACCAGGTGAGATGGCCTGGTACTTATCAGCCTAATGCGGAGACGGTGATTAGATTCCGAGACCGCAACTTTCTGATTCTGGCTGGCCTGAGGCATGCAGTGCTTTATCTTCCTCTGCGGGTCCTTCGTCAGTTCCGTGTGACCCAGGGGATTATCATCCCATGTGGATATGAGGATCGTCTTGGGCCCCTTTCTATGAAGCTGAATGCCTGGTTGATGAAGGAGTGGTCCTATGTCCGCTTCATGCATGGTCCAGTCTTCTCAGAAGCCCATGTGAAGGATTATCTCTTCTGGATTAAGGAACAAATACAGACTCAGGCCCCGGTACCCGAAGATCCTCCTGTAGTCTTGGCTCTCACCTATGAGGACATTCTAGAGTCTGAGCGGGCTTCTCATAAGCGGCTTTAGCAGATATGGCTACGGGAGGCCCAGGAGCTCAGGATACAGGGCGCTTATCTGGAGAGGCAGCTTGAGGAGCAGATCTCACGCCGCATTGCCGTGGAAGAGAAGCTGGAGGAGCAGAGGCAGGCCCGTTGCTTCGAGGTCCGTATGATCCGGCAGAAGTACCAGGATACTTTGACCAGCCTTAGGAGTATGAGGATCCAGCAGGTCCTTTCAGATGAGGTCATTTCCTTCCTGAGTGATCCCGCTGCAGAGGGGGCTTCAGGAGTCATTGCAGCTCAGGCAGCTCGGATTCGGGAGCTTGAGGAGCGGCTAGGAGATTAGCTTTATTTCCTGCACATTTTTCATACCTTTGTACAAAATTGAACTCCAATAGTGGAAATACAAAGGATTTAATTCAAAATAAAGTTTTTATATTATTGGCCTCAGAATGCTCAGATGCTTGTAAAAACAAAGGTTTTATGAAAAGTATTTGATTTCTCATCACTGGCCAAAGTATAATTTTTCCTTTTTTATATTTTTTTGTTGTATTTTTTTTTTTTTGAAATTTGATCCATGCACTTAATCACCTATAATTAAAGGAATTAGAACCAGGTTAAATAATGAAAAGGGTAGTCCACAAAATACTGAGGGATCAGAACCGTCCATCTTAGGACCTTTAGAGTCATCCCCAACTGCCAAAACTGACCCCATTTTGCTCATGCCAACTTTGCTTAAGGCTCAGATCCCCATGATCAACTCAACCTCTGATTTTCTTTCATTTTTCTTATTTTTTTCTTTTTGCCAATATTGCCCCTAGCGCCAGTTACGGTTTTCACTAGGGCCGGCTTCTGAATTCCGTCATCACCCATCTTACTCTGACATTTGAATGAACAAGCTAAAATCACCGAGGGCTTAAAAATAGGACGAAATAAAGGCTAGGCTTAGTTTATGAAAGAAAGGGTATTAAAGGCCCAAAAATTTTCAAGTGTGGAAATAGGTCAACCGGACTTACAGTTATGATGATTTAACCCTTTTTCCCCAAATTGCATTTTTTGCATCTTTTTTCACACTTGGCTTTCATTTGCCATTTTTCATTGCTTTTCCTCTCTTTCTCTTTTTCTTTCCTCACTTTTGCCCCAATTGATTTTGCCCCAATTTGACTGTAAATCCGGTTTAGGTTGATCAAAGAAACGAACCGGCTCAACTTGGCTAGACTAGGGATGAAGATTTTTGAAGGAAATAAAGAAAAATGGCCTCGGATCATTTCCCAGAAATATTCACTCAAGGAAAATACCTTTTTACCGCATCAGAGTTAATGGGCTCAGGAAAATCTGACCCATCCATTTCTGCTAAGATGAGTGCACCCCCTGACAGTACTTTCTTGACGACATATGGGCCTTCCCAATTGGGCTTAAACTTACCACGGGGGTCTTCCAAAAATGGTAGAATTTTCTTTAGCACTAAGTTTCCTTCTTGGAAAGTTCTGGGCCTCACTTTCTTATTGTAAGCCCGGGCCATTCTCTTCTGGTACAACTGTCCATGGCAAAGTGCTTTCAACCGCTTTTCTTCTATCATGTTAAGTTGATCATGTCTTGATTGGACCCATTCGGCTTCTTCTAGTTCTGCTTCCATGAGCACTCGGAGTGAGGGGATCTCTACTTCCACGGGCAAGACTGCTTCCATCCCATAGACTAGGGAGTATGGGGTTGCCCCAGTTGAAGTCCGGATCGAGGTTCTGTATGCATGCAGAGCAAGTGGCAGCATTTCATGCCAATCCTTGTAGCTCACTACTATCTTCTGAATGATTTTCTTTATGTTTTTGTTTGCTGCTTCTACTGCCCCATTCATCTTTGGCCTGTACGGAGCTGACTTGTGGTGGGTGATCTGAAACTGCTCACACATTTTCTTCATGTCCTTGTTCTTAATATTTGAAGCGTTGTCTAATACTATGGCACTTGGCAGTCCATAGCGACAAATAATGTTGTGCTTCAAAAATTTAATAACATGGTTGCTAGTGATGTTTGCATATGAGGCTGCTTCCACCCACTTAGTGAAATAGTCAATCGCCACCAGGATGAATCTGTGCCCGTTCGATGCCTTAGGGGAGATCATGCCAATAACATCTATGCCCCACATAGACAAGGGCCAGGGTGATGTCATGTTGTGCAGCTCACCTGGGGGTGCATGCTTGTTCTCTGCATATATCTGGCATTGGTGGCACCTCCTGACATGTATACAGCAATCGTGCTCCATGGTCGTCCAGTAGTATCCCAGCCTCAGGATCTTCTTAGCCAGCATGTGCCCACTCATATGGGGCCCACAGACTCCTCCATGTACAGTCTCAATCAGCCTTTCCGATTCAGCCTTGGCAACACATCTGAGCAGAATGTCGTTATGTGACCTCTTGTACACATGTCCACCACTTAGCAGAAATTGACCAGCCAATCTCTGTATTGTCCTCTTCTCAGTAGCAGTGGCATTCTCTGGCAGACTCCGATTATTCAAGAAATTCTTGATATCTTGAAACCGTGGTGTTTCTTCCTCTGGTGCTCCCTCTAGAACGAGACAATAAGCCGGTTCATCTCTAACCTCAATTTCCAGCGGTCTGATGTCTACTCCTTCTGGTATGCTGACCATTGAAGCCAAGGTTGCTAGAGCATCCGCAAACTGATTCTTGGCCCTTGGCATATAGTTGAAGGAAATTCGAGTGAAATTTGTGCTTATTTCTTCCAAATACTGGTGATAGGGGATCAATTTGTGATCCTTGGTTTTCCACTCACCAGTTGTTTGGAAGATGATAAGACTCGAATCCCCGTATACGTCAAGTTCCTCTACTCCATGATCCATGGCTGCTTGCAATCCAATTATGCATGCTTCATATTCTGCTATGTTATTGGTGCACTGGAATCTCAGCTTCTGCTTAATCGGCTTAACCCTTGGCAAAATTGGCAACTTGTGTACCACCATGTCTGTGTCCAACCCCGACATGTCCCGATATGACCAAGCAAACACATCCTTGTAATCTGCAAGGAACTGTGACATTTCATTCTTCTGCACATCAGACAAGCATGACCCGATTTTTACAATTTTTGGGTCCTCTTCGGTCCCAAGATTTATGGCTATGGTCTCCTCAATATTAGGTTGGACCCCCTTTTCATGACGTTCCAATTGGTATTCAATTTCTTTTGGAACGTCTTCTTCTTCGACCTCGGTCTCTTCTTCGACCCCCATGAGATCAAAGTCGAGCTCAAGGTCGAAGTCATATTCAACCTGGTCCAATTCGGTCTGATTATATGGCTCATAAGTGGTTTGGACCTGTTTGAAAAAATTAAATTTTCTAGAAAAAATAGAAAAATCTTTTTGGTTTTTTTGTGGGCCTTCTAAACATAATTCCCCTGAAGACGAAGGCCCATTAGAACCTTCAGGGAAATGGCATTCCACTATTGGAGTTTTTTTTTGGAAGCCGCGTCAGTTTGCCACACAGACGCTGCTTCAAAGGTAAGGGGAGTTTCCTCCCAATTGTTCAGTACAAAATTTTGGGGAGCAGGGGAAATAGGGAAAGTCTGCTCCTCAAGCCCAGCATCCGATGCCATCATCACCGGGTGGGTACTGCCCTTTTCTACTGCGGGGCTCAGTTCAGAAGTGACCTCCTCTGGAATCTTTACTGCGGCCCAGTCAATAAATGGTAGTTCCATGTCTACCCCTGTCTTTTCGCCCTCAGTCATGGCGAAGAATGCACCAACATCTTCAGAAAAGTCCACCTGCTGCTCGGGCTGTGGTCCAGGCCCATCCACTGCTCCCAGTATTGGAGATGGGTTATAGGGTTGTAGGGCCGAAACAAAAGGCTTTTGGAATGGGTTAATGTTTCGGTATGGAGGCTTGGACTGGTCCATGGGAGGAGAAATTTGGATTATGTAGGAGGGTTTAGGGAAACTTTCCCTTAAATGAGGGAGTTTTCCTTTGCTTCTGACCTCCCCTTCTTCGTGCTTCATTCTTCTCCAGCCTCTGGGCTTGAAGCCCAAACCTACCTTGGGGATCAGTTTCTTAGCCGTGATTGGCTCCACCATCCCCTGCAGATTGATCCCCAGGCCTTTCCCTGGGTGAAAGTGGTATTTCTCCATCACTTTCTTGACCATCTTTTCTGCAGTGGTCCCCTTTTCCTTCTTTTTCTCACACCCCCCAGGTATGTAATTTACCGCCTCAAATTGGAATGAGTGGAATGCAATCTTATCGACAGTCAAGTCCACATTGATTAATGGTACATCAGGTGACACAATGGGCGGCACCAAGTTTTCGGTTAGGACTGTTATCACCCTTTGCCCTCTTACATATTTCACCCTTTGGTGGAGCGTGGATGGTATTGCCCTAGTCGAATGTATCCACGGCCTTCTTAGGAGCAGATTGAAGGCTGCGGGTATATCCATCACCTCAAATGTGGTGTTAAAGATATTCGGCCCAATTGTGACCGGCAGTTCAATCTCCCCTAGGGAGTGGGTCTTGGAGCTATCAAAAGCCCTCACTATCCGCCCATTTCTTTTGATCCTTGACTGGTCCAGACCCAGCTTGGTAAAAGTGATTAACGGGCAAACGTTTAACGCTGACCCGTTGTCAATTAAAACCCGTGCAACCATGCAGCCCTTACAAAGCACAGTGATGTGCAAAGGGTCGACATGATAACACCCACCTGGGCTGATCTCACCCTCTGAGAAACTTATCACATTATGTGACAAGATTTGACCAACCATTTTACCAAGCTGGTCCGGATCAATGGTCTGGGATACGTGTGCACTCTGTAGCACCCTTAACAATGCATCCCTATGCTTTTCAGAATTCATCAAAAGGCCCAGTATTGAAATCTGGGCCGGGACCTTGTTTAGCTGATCCACAAGATTAAATTCACTCTTTTTTATTATTTTTATGAGGTCGGCTGCCTCATTTTCTGCACCCTGGGGGGTGTCTTCTCCCACTTTATTTTTTCCTTTCTGTTTTCTTTTTTCTTCATTTTCTTTTTTTTCTTTTTCTACTTCTGTCTCTTTTTCTGTCTCTTCACCCCCTGCACATCTCCCTGACCTCGTCATGAGGTTCACCTCCTCCTGGTTCGGGTTTCTAACCGCTGGAACCGTAGCCGTGATTCCCTCGCTGTAGTTCCATGGTACAACGGCCTCTGAATAGGCTAATTTAGGGATGTCAACCACTAGTGGCTGGAGTTTGGACCGGGATGTATGGGCCGGTTTAGGGATAGTATGGGCTGGCTGCACATTTACAACCAAGGGTTGAAGTTTGGATTTGGTGGGGACAGAAGAAGTGATGGAAGCAGTGGTGGGGTCAAGATTGATGACCAGTGGAGCCTTAGACGGCTTGGATGGGGAACAAGTGGGTGGACTGCAATTGAAGACCAATGGGGGTCTTGCAGTATTCATCTGGGTCATAAGAGATGAGACCCGGTTCAAAGAGGAACTTATGTCCTCAGCAGCTGTATTATTTTTTTGGGAGACCATGTTGATCTCCTCCTCTTCCTCCTCTGGGAAAAATCGGACCTGGACCGTGGTCCCCACGGGAGCTATGAGCTGTGATGGGTCAAAGGCCCTTCTTGTGGTGGATATGGCAGTGATGGAGTTAGATGGGCCTGCCCCATTGTGGTACGGTAGAGGGTTCTGCCCAATATCATTTCCTGACTGGGCCGGTGCAGCAGTGTTGAACACTAAGGCCTTCTGGTCCAACAGGTCCTGGACCGCATGCTTCAATACCCAGCAGGTATCGGTAGAATGCCCCGGTGCACCCATGTGGAAATCACAGGTGACTGATGTGTCAAAACTTCTCCCCTTCGGGGCATTTGGGTTAGGCTCCTTCAGAGTCAAGTATTCCCCTTTCAGCAGGGTTGGCAGTAGTTGGGAAAGAGATATTGGTTGAGGGGTGAAAACCCGGTTCTTTCTTGCTGCGAACCAGGCATCCCGCTTCTCCTTAGAAAAAGTCCTCCTTGTGTTAGCTGGCACAGAGGGAGAGAAGTTGACATTCAGCGGGGTCTGGTATGACTGCTGGGCCTGCTGGGCCTGTTGGGGTGCCGAGATGTTGACGTGCAGTGGCTTCTTGGCTGGAGGAGCCTGGACCAGGTTCACCTCCCCTTCTTTTCGGGCCCCCGTCTTTTTGAATCCGGCCCCTTTCTTCTGGGCCATGGAGGCCGAGGACTCAGACTGCCCAGTCAGGGTAGAGTAGTCTATCAGCCGTCCTGACCTGACCCCTTCTTCAATCCGGTCCGCTACCTGTACCAGGGCTGCAAAGTTGGTGGTGATCTGGCCCACCAGATGGTTGTAAAAGGACTGCCCCAGTGTGCCCATAAATGTGGAGATCATCTCCGGCTCTTGCATAGGTGGCCTGACCTGGGAGGCGGCCTCTCTCCATCTCTTGGCGTACTGCCGTACCGGTTCATCCTTCCCCTTGGTCATCCTCATCATGTCGTACCGGTCCGGCACGATCTCAGAGTTGAACTTGTATTGGTCCAAGAAAGCGTCTGCTAGGTCCTTCCACCTCCTGATCCTTCCATGGTCCACTGTAGCGAACCACCGAAGGGCTGACCCGGTCAGACTCCTCTGGAAGAGCTGGATCAGTATTCCATCGTCCCGGCCAAACTGGCACAGGGCCCCGCAGTATAGTTTCAGATGGCTTAATGGGCAGCCCGTGCCATCAAACTTGTCAAAATCCGGGCACCTGAACTTAGCCGGTAGACAGACGTCCGGGTACATGCACAGGTCCTCGAAGGTGGTGCCTGCATGGCTGCCTCCCCCCTTCACCTCTTTCAGCTCTGCCTGGATTCTTTCTATGCTCAGCAGCATTTTCTTTTCCATCTCATCTCGTGCCTTTTCTTTCTCCAGCTCTTTCTCAGACTCCGCCATATTTTCCCTGATCAGAATGGGCTCAGGGACTGGTTCAGAAATGGGCTCAGGCATGGGCTTAACCGGAGGCGGAATGTAGGCCTGAGGTGGTGGTGCCTGATGGGAAGTAGATGCCTGGTTCGGGGCTTGGGCCTGTTGGGCCTGAGCCGCCAGTAGGTCCCCCAGCATTTTGGCCAGACCGGCCACTTGCTCCTGCAGTTGAGTAAAGTCCTGAGCGGGGACAGTAGCTTGGGCTTGGTTCTCTTCAGTATTCATGGCTCTTGCTTTGGATCTGGTCACGGGAGCAATGACTGCAAATAAGTGCACCTGGGTTAAATGTACCTGAGTTGAATGTACCTGATGAAAAAAAAATGAATAGAACATGTTAGCTTCCATTTAACTTGAGTCACACCCCTATATATGTAAACCAGTAGGTTAGGTGAACACCAATCCAATTTTTTTTTTGTTTTGTTTTTTTTTATTTCTTTTTTTTGTTTTGATTTTGGAATATTCTAGGGCTTCCAAGGGTCCCAATTTTTTTTGATTTGATTGATAAAAATAACCAACCAAGGTTTTCATTTTTTTTTTTGATTTGATTGATAAAAATAACCAACCAAAGGTACCTTGGGATATTCTATCCAAGTATCCCACAAATGTTTTGATTTGATTGATAAAAATAACCAACCAAAGATGTCTTGGAATATTCTAGGGCTTCCAAGTATCCCACAAATGTTTTGATTTGATTGATAAAAATAATCAACCAAAGGTGTCTTGGACTACTCTATCCAAGTATCCCACAAGTGTTTTGATTTGATTGATAAAAATAACCAACCAAAGGTGTCTTGGACTACTCTATCCAAGTATCCCACAAATGTTTTGATTTGATTGATAAAAATAACCAACCAAAGGTGTCTTGGACTACTCTATCCAAGTATCCCACAAATGTTATGATTTGATTGATAAAAATAATCAACCAAAGGTGTCTTGGACTACTCTAGGGCTTCCGAGTATCCCACAAATGTTTTGATTTGATTGATAAAAATAATCAACCAAAGGTGTCTTGGACTACTCTATCCAAGTATCCCACAAATGTTTTGATTTGATTGATAAAAATAACCAACCAAAGGTGTCTTGGACTACTCTATCCAAGTATCTCACAAATGTTTTGATTTGATTGATAAAAATAATCAACCAAAGGTGTCTTGGACTACTCTATCCAAGTATCCCACAAATGTTTTGATTTGATTGATAAAAATAACCAACCAAAGGTTTTCATTTTTTTTTTTGATGTGATTGATAAAAATAACCAACCAAGGTTTTCATGGAATATTCTAGGGCTTCCAAGGGTCCCAATTTTTTGATTTTTTTTATTTTATTTGATTGATAAAAATAACCAACCAAGGTTTTCATGGAATATTCTAGGGCTTCCAAGTGTCCCACTTTTTTTGATTTGATTGATAAAAATAACCAACCAAGGTTTTCATTTTTTTTTTTTTGAAATCTGATGCATTTTAGAAGATTTTCAAGTTCTAAAGCTTGATTGACACATGTTTGAGCTGAGTTGGTGTCAAAAATATGACACATTGGTTTCCTCTTTGATTTTCAAACTTAGGTTAAATCCTGAAAGAATATTTTATTTTATTCTTTTTTTGTTTTTCTTTTTTTTTTTTTTTTTTTTTGTATTTTTGGGAACATTTCTTATGTTCTTTTCGGGGTGCCTAAGGATTATCCACAGTGTTTTAGGCATTTTATTCTGAAAACTTGGGCTGAAAAGCCAATTTGTGCATTTTTGAACGTATCCGGTATAGTATACCGGATAAGGATATGCCTTATGGTATCCGGTTACCCTAACCGGATACGCGCATATGCCTTTGTATCCGGAAATACATACCGGATATGAATATAAGTGTTATTAACCGGCCTGAGTTACCGGTTATTGCCGAAATGGCCTTTTTTAACTCATTTTTTCACCCGATTAGTTTTTTTTCATTCCCAATTGATGTTCACCTTAATTTGACCTTCAAAACTTGCCCCAAATTGGGCTTGGACATCATACTTGCAAAATTCCCCAAATTTAGGAAAAGAACATGGCTTTACCTTGCCACCTTGTATTACCTTCATTCAATATGGTATGCACATTATACCTTGGCCTGTAAAACATGCAAACGGCCTTCCCACATTTACACCCAATTCCCCAAACGCAATTGTGTGCTTTTAGCTGAAAACGTGTTTCTCCACCTTCAAGCGTATGGTTTTTTGGGTTTTGGCTTAATTGGCAACTTAGAACTCAAGTCTAGTGATGCCCGGAATCGAATCACAGATCCCATTGTCATCACATCATTGACCCAAATTCTAAGGTAAATGTTTTCACTTTCGCTTTCCGAAGTCACGACCTCGGTGCGCCAAGCTACACACATTCATGGTTCAACTTCCTAATAGGTAAAGGGTAGGCTGTGCAAATTGTTTCAAGTGCTCAAGTGCAATTTTAAATTGTGGTAACATTCACAACGTCCCAGCCCCTTGCCACTCTTTTTCGTAGCCATGCATTCAATTTCAAGCCAAGGCATATATGACAAAATAATGAAGCTAAATACAAGCAAGCAAGCACCAAATATGCACAAAAATATTACATGCCCAAAAAGTGGTATACAAAACATGTTATTTGTACAAACAACAACTAAACCATGGAAGCATGCTTGACCCAAAAGCATTCCCTAAAATTCCAGATTTTCATGCTTTTTTCATGCTCAAAGTGTACCATTTCTACCCAAATTGGAGCCTAAAACTTTAGCACTACTTGACATGGTTCAAAAGTGTTTCAATGAGGTAAAACATGCTTGAAATCCCCCAAATATACACTGAAATTTCCAGAATTCTTATGCTCAAAAGTGCATCACTTATGCCCCCAAATTGATGCCTAAAATTTTAGCACTACTTGACATGATACAAGAAAGGTTTTGATGGTAAAAACATGCTTGAAAACCATCCTAATGGCTACTGTATTTACAGATTTTTGCTCATTATTTTCGTGCTCAAAACATGGCACTAAAAACCTCCTAAAACAAGGTACAAAAAAACAAGTAGGCATGCACAATAAGATAAGGCCATAAACATGATCCTAAGCATAATATAACCATACACGCATGCCTTTATCCATCTAGATTTCAAAGTATCCCAATCAGATTTCAAGATACAACAATATGCACAAATAACATAAGTAAAATAGCAAGCATTCACAAGTAAAGAAAGCATGAACAAAACACAAAAAGGCTTAAATCCACAAGTCCCCAGCAGAGTCGCCAGTTGTGAGACATGGGAAAAAATCACCGGAGTGATCATCCCTCCGTCAACACACGGGCTCAACGCAAAAATTGGGAGAGTCGCCACCATTCATGATTTTGGGGTGAGAATGGACACCAAAGATTCAAAAGTAGGCAAAAATAGCCAAAAGACAAATTCTAGGATAAAAATAACCCTACTTGAAAATCAAATCCAGAGATGGGTAAGGGGATTAGATTATGAACGGGGGAAGGTATTAGGCACCCCCATTCATCCACACGAAGTGGTTGCCAAGTGTATATTCATGCAAAAAACAAAGTAAGAAAGCTTGCTAAAAATCATGAGAAACCTTGAAAAAGGAACAATGTATGATATTTTCACATGAAGATCCAAATGGATTTTAGATCTTCTCTTATGTCAATATCACTTCTGGAATATTTCAAAAGATGGAAATCAAAGTAGAGGTTGCATAAAACCAAGTTAAATCAAATCCGGAAAATTCGGTAAAAAGTATGCCATTTGCCTTAAAATCATTCAAATCCAATTCTGAATTGAACCAAACCAAATCCATTTGAAAGATTAGGGTAAATAAGAGTCTCATGCAAAATTTCACTTCATTCCAATGAAAAATCTAGGAGTTATGCTCCTTTGAAGTTGCTATTGGGGATTTTTAAAAGTGGTAAGTGGGCAACTTTGGAAAATTGTCTAGAAAAATCCACTACATAGAAACCCGTGAAATTTGGTGTGATTGAAGTCTGTATGGCCATCTTTCCAGAGAAACTAGCCTCATACAAAAATCCCTTCGGACGTGCCTTGGGTGGTCTCCCGAACAGGCCCCGAAGATCACAGATTTACCCAGAAAAATGCAAATGAGCAGTTCTGAGTAAATCGGCTACCAATAATTCAAATGGAATCCAAAAATTATGAAACCAACTGGATTTGAAAATAGACTCAAAAAGGAGTACTCAGAAATAAAAATTACTCGAATCGGACTTAAAACGAACACATGACGGTCCGTCGAAGTGACAAGTTCTGTACTTGGACCTGAACTGTCCACTTAACTTCGACAGAGAAGTGTCAAAAATCGGCTAGATAGAAATTCATGAAATTTGGTGGACATAAACTAGACAGCCTCACCTTTCCCATGGTTTTGGAATCGCCCCAAAATTCATCCGGATGATGAAGTTACGGACGTCCGAAGTAAGGGTACAGGTGCTGTCAAGCTAAGCCACTTTTGAGTAAAAACCAAATCCGAAAATTGATAAAAAATGAAATTCGTGTAAGATGAACACAAATACTTCAAAATCATCCGAAAGGCATTCCAGAATTGATTGAGGCCATTTATTTGAGATTTATCACAATAAATGCAATAAACCCCAAATATGAGCCTATCCCGCCAAAATAGTGATATGTGTGCAAAAGTGAAAAAAACCAAGCAAGATCCATACACATGCATATAGATTCAACAAAATAGGTTCTAGCATAGCCTAGGGTTCCGTTCCATTATCGTTTCCCTCTGTTCTCTTTAAGATAATCAAGGGTACTTTGAATATGGAACGGTTTACAATCAATCAAAAAGGCCTTATGCTACATAGGTTCTAGCACTAGGGTCAATCCCCGGTCTCGTTTCTCCTAGATCCGCCTTCACGTTTTACGGCTAGGGGGTCTTGAGATACTTTGAGCCGGGGAAGGATTTCCACACATACAAACAAGGCTTTACACTACAGAAAGGTAGAAGAAGAGATCTAGATCTAGGAATGTAAAGACAAAAAATAAAAAGAAAAGTTGAGGCTTACCTGAGTTCTGGAGGCGATTCCACAGCGGTTTCCTTCTTCTCTTGGAGTTCTTCTTTGCGAGAATTCAAAACAAGAGTTGTGTGCCATTTGCTCAAGGAGGAGGCTCCTATTTATAGGCAAGGGCTAAGGTTATTGGTAGACACAAATTAATGTCTAGAACCCCTCCAACCTAAACCCTAAGGTTATTTCCGCGATTTCCCCTCATTTAATGAGGGACATGATGGTAAAAATGAAAAGCTCTCGGAAAACCCTAATTTTGAGCAAACTTAAGGTATCCGGTATGTCAGACCGGATAACAAAGGGCCTTAAGGTATCCGGTACATGGTACCGGATACGCTAAGGCTCACACGTATCCGGTATGACTATCCGGATACGGGAAAGGGTACTTGTATCCGGATACTCAATCCGGATACAGGTAAAAGTTTATTTTCTTCAAATTCTGTGCTGGCTTTCCAGGAGATAATGATTTTTGATGATTGTTTGTGCAATTTGGGGTGTCTACAGGGTGAAGAGAAAGAAAAGGAGACAGAAGTAGAAAAAGAAAAAAAAAGAAAATGAAGGAAAAAGAAAACAGAAGGGAAAAAATAAAGTGGGAGAAGACACCCCCCAGAGTGCAGAAAATGAGGCAGCCGACCTCATAAAAATCATAAAGAAAAGTGAATTTAATCTTGTGGACCAGCTAAACAAGGTCCCGGCCCAGATTTCAATACTGGGCCTTTTGCTGAATTTCGAAAAGCATAGGGATGCATTGTTAAGGGTACTACAGAGTGCACATGTATCCCAGACCATTGATCCGGACCAGCTTGGCAAAATGGTTGGTCAAATCTTGTCACATAATGTGATAAGTTTCTCAGAGGGTGAGATCAGCCCAGGTGGGTGTTATCATGTGGACCCTTTGCACATCACTGTGCTTTGTAAGGGCTGCATGATTGCACGGGTTTTAATTGACAACGGGTCGGCATTAAACGTTTGCCCGTTAATCACTTTTACCAAGCTGGGTCTGGACCAGTCAAGGATCAAACGAAATGGGCGGATAGTGAGGGCTTTTGATAGCTCCAAGACCCACTCCCTAGGGGAGATTGAACTGCCGGTCACAATTGGGCCGAATATCTTTAACATCACATTTGAAGTGATGGATATACCCGCAGCCTTCAATCTGCTCCTAGGGAGGCCGTGGATACATTCGGCTAGTGCAATACCATCCACGTTCCACCAAAGGGTGAAGTTCATAAGAGGGCAAAGGGTGATAACAGTCCTAGCCGAAAACTTGGTGCCGCCCATCGTGTCACCTGATGTACCCTTGATCAATGTGGACCTAAATGTCGACAAGATTGCATTCCACTCATTTCAATTTGAGGCGGTAAATTACATACCTGGGGGGTGTGAGAAAAAGAAGGAAAAGGGGACCACTGCAGAAAAAATGGTCAAGAAAGTGATGGAGAAATACCACTTTCACCCAGGGAAAGGCCTGGGGATCAATCTGCAGGGGATGGTGGAGCCAATCACGGCTAAGAAACTGATCCCCAAGGTAGGGTTGGGCTTCAAGCCCAGAGGCTGGAGAAGAATGGAACATGAAGAAGGGGAGAGCAGAAGCAAAGGGAAACTCCCGCATCTGAGGGTGAACTTTCCAAAACCCTCCTATATAATCCAAATTTCTCCTCCCATGGACCAGTCCAAGCCTCCATACCGGAATGTCAACCCATTTCAGAAGCCTGTTGTTTCGGCCCTACAACCCTATAACCCCTCTCCAATACTGGGAGCAGCCGATGGGCCTGGGCCACAGCCTGAGCAGCAGTCAGACTATTCTGAAGATGTTGGAGCCTTCTTCGCCATGACTGAAGGCGAAAAGACAGGGGCAGACATGGAACTGCCATTTATTGACTGGGCCGCAGTAAAGGTTCCAGACAAGGTCATTTCTGAACTGGGCCCCGCAGCAGAAAAGGGCAGTACCCACCCGGTGATGATGGCATCGGATGCTGGGCTTGAGGAGCGGGCTTTCCCTATTTCCCCTGCTCCCCAAAATTTTGTATTGAACAATTGGGAGGAAACTCCTCTTACCTTTGAAGCAGCGTCTGTGTGGCAAACTGACGCGGCTTCCAAAAAAAAACTCCAATAGTGGAATGCCATTTCCCTGAAGGTTCTAATGGGCCTTCGTCTTCAGGGGAATTATGTTTAGAAGGCCCACAAAAAACCCAAAAAGATTTTTCTATTTTTTCTAGAAAATTTAAATTTTTCAAAAAGGTCCAAACCACTTATGAACCATATAATCAGACCGAATTGGACCAGGTTGAATATGACTTCGACTTCGAGCTCGACTTTGATCTCATGGGGGTCGAAGAAGAGACCGAGGTCAAAGAAGAAGACGTTCCAAAAGAAATTGAATACCAATTGGAACGTCATGAAAAGGGGGTCCAACCTAATATTGAGGAGACCATATCCATAAATCTTGGGACCAAAGAGGACCCAAAAATTGTAAAAATCGGGTCATGCTTGTCTGATGTGCAGAAAAATGAAATGTCACAGTTCTTGGCAGACTACAAAGATGTGTTCGCTTGGTCATATCGGGACATGCCGGGGTTGGACACGGACATGGTGGTGCATAAGTTGCCGATTTTACCAGGGGTTAAGCCGATTAAGCAGAAGCTGAGAAGATTGAAACCTGAGTGGACTCTGAAGGTCAAGGATGAAGTGGTCAAACAGTTCCAAGTTGGATTTTTGGCAGTCTCTACGTACCCGGAGTGGCTCGCAAACATAGTGCCGGTACCCAAGAAGGACGGGAAGGTCCGAATGTGCGTGGACTATAGAGACTTGAACAGGGCAAGCCCAAAGGACGATTTTCCGCTTCCACACATCGACATTCTGGTCGATAATACGGCGGTACATAGCCTGTTTTCCTTCATGGATGGTTTCTCAGGATACAATCAGATCAAGATGGCTAAGGAGGATCAAGAGAAAACAACATTTATCACACCTTGGGGCACATTCCACTACACAGTCATGCCATTTGGGCTTAAAAACGCTGGGGCAACATACCAGCGGGCCATGACTGCACTATTTCATGACATGATCCATAAGGAGATGGAGGTCTACGTGGATGATATGATTGCCAAATCATGCAAGGAGGAAGACCACTTGATCAATCTGAAGAAAGTGTTTGATCGGCTCAGGAAGTACAGTCTACGGCTTAACCCGGCTAAATGCGTCTTTGGGGCTACATCAGGGAAGTTACTGGGGTTCATAGTGAGCCGAAGAGGAATTGAAATTGACCCGGCAAAAGCCAAGGCCATAATTGAAATGCCAGCACCCAGAACTGAGAAGGAGGTCAGGGGCTTTCTTGGAAGGATTCAATACATAAGCCGGTTCATAGCACAGCTCACTGCTATCTGTGAACCAATTTTCAAACTTTTGAGGAAAGATAATCCTACGGTCTGGAATGAGGACTGCCAGCAGGCATTTGATACAATAAAGAGGTATTTACTGAACCCGCCGGTACTAGTGCCACCAACTCCAGGAAGACCGCTGATCCTGTACTTGTCAGTGTTGGAAACATCAATGGGATGTGTCTTAGGGCAGCATGATGAGACTGGTAGAAAAGAAAGGGCAATTTACTATCTGAGTAAAAAATTCACGGAATATGAAGCCAAATACTCACCATTGGAAAAGACTTGCTGTGCTCTAGTGTGGGCCACTCAGAGGCTCAGGCATTACTTCCTTAGTCACTCCACACTATTGATATCCCGGATGGACCCGCTGAAATATTTATTTGAGAAACCGGCACTGACTGGCAGGACGGCAAAGTGGCAACTGCTACTGTCCGAGTTTGACCTCACATACATCACCCAGAAGGCGATCAAGGGTCAAGCCATAGCTGATCACCTGGCTGCGCATCCTTTGCCAGAATATCAACCCTTGAAGACCAACTTCCCAGATGAGGCAATTCTGTACACTGAAAAGGAGGACAGTGAGAGTTCTTGGCAGATGTTCTTTGATGGGGCTGCCAATATGAATGGGAACGGAATAGGGGCAGTCTTGGTTAAACCAGATGGTTCACATATCCCAATTGCAGTAAAGCTGAGATTCCAGTGCACCAATAACATAGCAGAATATGAAGCATGCATAATTGGATTGCAAGCAGCCATGGATCATGGAGTAGAGGAACTTGACGTATACGGGGATTCGAGTCTTATCATCTTCCAAACAACTGGTGAGTGGAAAACCAAGGATCATAAATTGATCCCCTATCACCAGTATTTGGAAGAAATAAGCACAAATTTCACTCGAATTTCCTTCAACTATATGCCAAGGGCCAAGAATCAGTTTGCGGATGCTCTAGCAACCTTGGCTTCAATGGTCAGCATACCAGAAGGAGTAGACATCAGACCGCTGGAAATTGAGGTTAGAGATGAACCGGCTTACTGTCTCGTTCTAGAGGGAGCACCAGAGGAAGAAACACCATGGTTTCAAGATATCAAAAATTTCTTGAACAATCGGAGTCTGCCAGAAAATGCCACTGCTACTGAGAAGAGGACAATACAGAGGTTGGCAGGTCAGTTTCTGCTAAGTGGTGGACATGTGTACAAGAGGTCACATAACGACATTCTGCTAAGATGTGTAGCCAAGGCTGAATCGGAAAGGCTGATTGAGACTGTACATGGAGGAATCTGTGGGCCCCATATGAGTGGACACATGCTGGCAAAGAAGATCCTGAGGCTAGGATATTACTGGACGACCATGGAGCATGATTGTTGTATACATGTCAGGAGATGCCATCAATGTCAAATCTATGCAGATAATAAGCATGCACCCCCAGGCGAGCTGCACAACATGACATCACCCTGGCCCTTCTCTATGTGGGGCATAGATGTCATCGGCATGATCTCCCCTAAGGCATCGAACGGACATAGATTCATCCTGGTGGCGATTGATTACTTCACTAAATGGGTAGAAGCAGCATCATATGCAAACATCACAAGCAACCATGTTATTAAATTTTTAAAGCACAATATCATTTGTCGCTATGGACTGCCAAGTTCCATAGTATCAGACAATGCTTCAAATATTAAGAACAAGGACATGAAGAAAATGTGTGAGCAGTTTCAGATCACCCACCACAAGTCAGCTCCATACAGGCCAAAGATGAATGGGGCAGTAGAAGCAGCCAACAAGAATATAAAGAAAATCATTCAGAAGATGGTAGTAAGTTACAAGGATTGGCATGAAATGCTGCCACTTGCTCTACATGCCTACAGAACCTCAATCCGGACTTCAACTGGGGCAACCCCGTACTCCCTAGTCTATGGGATGGAAGCAGTCTTGCCCGTGGAAGTAGAGATCCCATCACTCCGAGTGCTCATGGAAGCAGAACTAGAAGAAGCCGAATGGGTCCAGTCGAGACATGATCAACTTAACCTGATAGAAGAAAATCGGTTGAAAGCGCTTTGCCATGGACAGTTGTACCAGAAGAGAATGGCCCGGGCTTACAATAAGAAAGTGAGGCCCAGAACTTTCCAAGAAGGAAACTTAGTGCTAAAGAAAATCTTACCATTTTTGGAAGATCCTCGTGGTAAGTTCAAGCCCAATTGGGAAGGCCCATATGTCGTCAAGAAAGTCCTGTCAGGGGGTGCACTCATCCTAGCAGAAATGGATGGGTCAGATTTTCCTGAGCCCATTAACTCTGATGCGGTAAAAAGGTATTTTCCTTGAGTGAATATTTCTAGGAAATGATCCGAGGCCATTTTTCTTTATTTCCTTCAAAAATTTTAATCCCTAGTCTAGCCAAGTTGAGCCGGTTCGTTTCTTTGATAAACCCAAACCGGATTTACAGTCTTAAATTGGGGCAAAACAAATTGGGGCAAAGTAAGGAAAGAAAAAGAAAAAGAGAGGAAAAGCAATGGAAATGGCAAATGAAAGCCAAGTGTGAGAAAAAATGCAAAAAATGCAATTTGGGGGGAAAAGGGTTAAATTCATCATGACTGTAAGTCCGGTTGACCTATTTCCACACTTGAAATTTTTGGGCCTTTAATACCCTTTCTTTCATAAACTGAGCCTAGCCTTTATTTCGTCCTATTTTTTAAGCCCTTGGTGATCTTAGTTTGTTCATTCAAATATCAGAGTAAGATGGGTGATGACGGAATTCAGAAGCCGGCCCTAGTGAAAACCGTAACTGGCGCTAGGGGCAATATTGGCACAAAGGCAAAAAGAAAAAAATAAGAGAAATGAAAGAAAATCAGAGGTTGAGTTGATCATGGGGATCTGAGCCTTAAGCAAAGTTGGCATGAGCAGAATGGGGCAGTTTTGGCATTTGGGGATGACTCTAAAGGTCCTAAGATGAACGATTCTGATCCCTCAGTATTTTCTGGACTACCCTTTTCATTATTTAACCTGGTTTTAATTCCTTTAATTATAGGTGATTAAGTGCATGGACCAAATTTCAAAAAAAAAATATACAAAAAAAAATATAAAAAGGAAAAATTATACTTTGGCCAGTGATGATAAATCAAATACTTTTCATAAAACCTTTGTTTTTACAAGCATCTGAGCATTCTGAGGCCAATAATATAAAAACTTTATTTTGAATTAAATCCTTTGTATTTCCACTATTGGAGTTCAATTTTGTACAAAGGTATGAAAAATGTGCAGGAAATAAAGCTAGTCTCCTAGCCGCTCCTCAAGCTCCCGAATCCGAGCTGCCTGAGCTGCAATGACTCCTGAAGCCCCCTCTGCAGCGGGATCACTCAGGAAGGAAATGACCTCATCTGAAAAGGCCTGCTTAATCCTCATACTCCTAAGGCTGGCCAAAGTAGCCTGGTACTTCTGCCGGATCATACGGACCTCGAAGAAACGGGCCTGCCTCTGCTCCTCCAGCTTCTCTTCCACGGCAATACGGCGTGAGATCTGCTCCTCAAGCTGCCTCTCTAGATAAGCGCTTTGTATCCTGAGCTCCTGGGCCTCCCGCACCCATATCTGCTGAAGCCGCTTATGAGAAGCCCGCTCGAACTCTAGAATGTCCTCATAGGTGGGAGCCAAGACTACAGGAGGATCTTCGGGTACCGGGGCCTGAGTCTGTATCTGTTCCTTGATCCAGAAGAGATAATCCTTCACATGGGCTTCCGAGAAGACTGGACCAAGCATGAAGCGGACATAGGACCACTCCTTCATCAACCAGGCATTCAGCTTCATAGAAAGGGGCCCAAGACGATCCTCATATCCACATGGGATAATAATCCCCTGGGTCGCACGGAACTGACGAAGGACCCGCAGAGGAAGATACAACACTGCATGCTTCAGGCCCGCTAGGATCAGAAAGTTGCGGTCACGGAAGCTAATCACTGTCGTTGCATTGGGCTGATAAGTACCAGGCCATCTCACCTGGTCATCCTGAAGCGAGCCCAAGAAAGTGAACCAGCCCTGTTTGCCCCCTGGAATATCGGGGCACCCCCTGTTGCTCATCAAGAGAGGGACTTTTAGACTCGGGAAGAAGTGTCGATTGATCTCTTCAATCTGGCTCAAATGATCAAGTAGCCAAAGCTGCAAAGGAATAGAGATATGTCAGCACATTGTATATTAAAAAAAAATAAAAAAATAAGAAGCAAAAAAGGCAAAAAGAAAGCCAAAAAGCAAGAAAATTTTTTTTTACCTGCAGGATCTGGGCACATGCTAGGAAGCGTTTCGACTTCCTATTGTAGTAGTCGGTTAAGGCCTGATATATCCCAGCTAAAATCATAGGGGCCAACCTCTCCCTCTCCCGAACCTGGCATATCACGGAGATCAAGGCCAAGTCCACCTCATCATCATCCCGTGGGAAAAGCAACTGGTTGACCACTATCAGGGTCAACGCATTGAATCGGGCCTCCTTATCTTCCCACTTCAAAAGCTTCTCAGTCAAAAAGGCCTTAGATAGGGTCAAAAGGGTGTCAGAATCCCCCAAGTCCTTCTTCCCTATGCCCAAAAAAGTAGAAGCTTCCTTTTTGTAACTGGGCCTTAGAGGTGGATTCACCACCTTCTCATCAAACCTCAAGCCCAAGATGGTTTCCACCTCCTCAATAGTTGGGGTAATCTCATGGGTCCCAAAACGGAACAAATTGAGATCAGGAACCCAATGACCAATCATGGCCTCTATAATCTCCCACCTAAAGGGAACCTTGGGAATGAGCAGGGTATGGCCTAGATTAATTGTACCCCATCTCCTCTCCTCATCTAGGGTCATAGAGTTAACCCACCTTGTGTAAAAGGAATCCACAGGATTGTACCTAGTGAGATTTGGGGGTTTTGATCTAAAAGGTTGTTTTGCAGGGGAGGCAGTGTGGACAGATAGTAATGGGGCAGAAAATGATTCGGATTCCATTGGATGTGATGGGAGCAAGCTAGAACTCAAGAGGAGGAGGAAAAAGGCGAAAAAGGGGGTTTCTAAACTCAAAAACTCAGAAAAAATGCTCAAATCCCGAGGCTGGTTGCATTTATAGCATCTTTTAACGTATCTGGTAACTCAGACCGGATACAAAGGCTTTATTAATATCCGGATACGTATACCGGATACAAAGGATGGCATGAGTATCCGGTATAACATACCGGATACAAAGACCAACCAATGTATCCGGTATGTCAGACCGGATACAAAGAAAAACAGCAAAAAAATGAGCTAAGGATGAAAAATCCGAATTTTTTACCTGTTTTACCTGCTTACATGTCATATTTGCAAGAAATTGAAAACAAAAGATGTACAAGACAAGAGAAAATGAATAAAAATATTCTTTTATATATAAATCTCATTTGTACAAGTGATAATGGAAAAAAAAAAAAAGGAATCCTAATCTACTGCTACTGTGCAGGATCATCCCCGCGACCTCTGCCTCGTCCTCCTCTACGACCTCTCCCCCGAGATGATCGGCGCCTATAGTAGGACAGTAGACGCTCCGCCATGTAGCGTGGTCTCCGTCCTATGAAGGACTGAAGCTGGTACTCGATGCAGTAATCCGATGTATCAGGGGAAGGGACAGGGACAGAATCAGAAGAAGCCTCTGCCTCCGCAGCAACCAGCTCGACCGGGCCCGCAGCTACAGTAGCCTCCACTCCCGCAGATCCAGATGGTCCAGCAGCATCAGAGGAAGGACCCGGGGCAGAAATATCTGGGTCAATAGAAAAATTAGAACATTGAAGTACCCGGATAAACCCAAAGAGGGAAGAATTAAAGAAACTTACCAAGGACCTCAGGAGCAAGGTCAGGAACTACCATAGGAGATGAAGAGCCAGCAGGGACAGTCTCGGCAGGCAGGGGGGCTGCCTCAGGTACAGCCAAATCCTCAACCACGACAGCCTCAACTCCTACAGCCACAGAAGGCTCGGCAGCAGTAGCAGGAGGACTAGGAGCTGTAATATCTGGTCAACAGAAAGGTCAGAAATTGAAATATCAGGATAAACCAAAGAAGTAAAGTTATACTCACCAGGAGTATCAGCCATGGGATCAGTAGGCAGAGCATCACCAGGATCAGCAGCTGGGACGTCCACAGGATCAGAGGCCCGAGCAGGAGATGGGTCAGGAATGAGGAAATCATGCTCAAAAAAGGCACCCTGATCATGGACCGGGCCCTGCACAAGTCAAACAAGCATATCAGAATAGCAGAAACAGGAAAATGAAAGAAATGAAAATATGAAAAGGCCAGATACTTGTCTAGCCTGGAGCTCAGCAACCAGGGCCTCCAGCTCCCTGATCCGGGCAACCCGCTGGGCCACGACCGCATCGTGCTCAGCGATCATATCATCGATCGCGGCCCGCTGACTCTCAAACCGGTCCCGGATGGTATTCAGGTCGTGTACCTGCCAACAAGAACAGAAGCAAGGTCAGAAATACATAAGGGAAGAAAAGATGAAAATATAAAGAGTACAAGACTTACTGTGTCCTCATGGATCCGGATACGGATCCCGCCAATCTCAGTCACCCCGGCACGAGTGGGTCGATCCATCAAGCATCCAATAGACACCCTCTGGAACCACTCGTCATAATCTCCAGCTACTGTAAGCCCCTCCGCATCCAGGAAGTGATTGAACTGATCAACATCAAAGCCCGGGAGGAGTGTGTCGGGACCCACAGGAGGAGGAGGGACAGGGATGCGAAGTGCGCTGGTGTGCTGGAAGTACAGGCGCTCTCCTAAGTACATCACCCTACCAAGCCTCCCGAGGAAGCACTGGTAGGGCTGACGTCGTCGATCTCTATCGAAGGCATCCTGTACCGCCATCTCACGAGCCACTCCAACATCCACGTCATCAAATCGGGACAGAAGGAGCTGTAAAAAAGGGAAACTGTCAGGTACAGTCAAAATACAAGAAAGGAAATAAAAGAAAAGGAAAAGATAGAAGGCTTACATCAGATCGGCGGGCACGGTCTAAGTGCACCCGGGCAGTACAAGGCTGGCTCCTATCGGCATCTCGAACCTGGGCCGACCATCGCAGGGCCACAGGGAAATCCGCAACCTCAGGAACCGGGGAGGGGCGGAAGAAGGTCATATATGTGTACATGAACACCTAGCAAAAGAAAAATCAGTCAAGAGAAGATAAAGCCTAAGGAATTAAACTGGACAGATGAATGTAATACCTGTAGAATCTGCCAGAAGAACCGGCTGCTGACTCCATCACCCCTCGGGGATGCCAGGCCTCGAACCGCTCGGCACAACCCGGCCAGGATGGTCCCATAGATGAGCCGACCCCATGCTAGCTGGCGGGTCTGATGGAAATCTCTCAAGGCATCCAAAAAGAGCGGACTGACGCCAGTCGTATCCTCCGGAAAAAAGCAGCTCCCAAGCATCAACAGAAAAACATGTCGGAAGATCGGTGCAAAGGCTGCATCCTCCACAGAGACAGTCTCGTGCCTCCTCTCAAAATGACGAGCCAGACTCTCCCGCAGCCAGCTAATGGAGAGCCGGCCACTCCGCCCATCCCAAGCAGCAGGTGGCAGGGCCTGATATCCCAGAAGGAGGCCGATGTCCTCCGTAGAAGGCCGCTCCAAGACAATGGTCCGCCCCGTCAACGGAATACCAGTAATCATCACAAAATCGGAGGGGCGGATCCCCAGCTCCACGTCCGGCAGATGGAACGACTGAGTCTCTGGGAAATATCTCTCCATCATGGCAAATATGAGTGGACGGTCAACTCTGAATGATGGAATGCTGAGGAAGTGATCCAGGTGGCACCTCCCAAACTCCCGCCTGAGTGCCGGAGAAAGCGACTGAGCTAACTCACTAAATCTGCCCCAGCTGCCTCGTAAGTGGGAGGAATGATAGGGAAGCGGCACATCTGCCCTGATGCACATGGAATGGTGGCTATCCAAGCCACGGAGGAGCTTTGTATCATGCACAGAGGCCCTCAACTCCTCAGGAACTCCTGCAAGGGCTACAGCAACCCCCTCCTGAGCCGTATCTCTGGCTCTGCCTCGGCCGCTGCCACGGCCTCTCTCTCCCTCAAGGGCCTGATCCTGAACCCGGCCTCTGCCTCTTCCTCGACCCCGAGCCGGTGCAACCACGGGCTAAAATCCAAGAGAAAGATGTAAAGGTTGTGTGGGAAAGGAGAATAGAAGAAAGAAAGAAAGAAAAATTTTGAAAGCCTACCTCAGCAGAGCTCTCCCTGGAGACATCTAATGGCTCAGACAAGGTGGCGCTGGAGCTCGCCTCTGTCCGAGCCCGCGAACTAGCGGGCTGATCAGCAGGGTCAGCCTCCTCTCTAACTCGGGAACGACTCCTAGCCATCTACACAGGGAAGTGTTTTATGAATTTCAATTTAAATTTATGAAATTCTGCTTTGCTTATAGTTCACGTTCAGTTTTACATGATTTTTCCAGATCATCGTGAATCGTGTCCCGAGGTTATTTGGTATTTCTGTCCAATTAACAAGATATTCTATTGCTAAGGCACTTCCAAATGTTGTCCTAAGATATTTCTGTAAAGCTTAATATTTTCTTAATTTGCTTTCAGGGTTACCAGACGTAATCAGAAAAACAATGTGCAGAGCAAAGTCCATTCAAGAACAAGTCATGGAGGCACCGCCTCTATTGGAAAAGTGTTAAGTCCAATCGGGTTGCAAAAAAAGAAAGAAAACAGCATGATATTTGGATCTGGAAAGATCAATGGCATTTACAAAATCAGCAATTTAGCTGGAAATTACCCCCAACAGGCAATCCCAATTCAAGTCAAGAGTTGGCGGTCAGATTAAGAAAGAGCCAATGTAAAATTCAAAGTGATCATGCCAGCAGGGTGTCAATCAGAAAAAAGCATGCAATTCAAGAATTGACAGTCAAAGCAAAAGTAAGCCAGAATTCCTCATCAGCAGGAATTCCAATCAATGCAAGAAAGAATCATAGCAAAAATTGATTGCAATTCAGAATCATGGCAATTGCTAGATTTGATTAAAGCACCAAGCACAAACTTTTCAGAAATTCCAGAATATGAACAAACATGCCACTCAATGTCAAATTCGGCAAGGACAGTGGAAGAATGAGCATTAGTTTACAAATGAACTAAATTCAACCAACAATCAAAGCAAAATATTATGTGGAATTTGCAATTCGGTATGGATAAGAAATTTGTCCAATTGAAAATTGCCGAGACACCCTTACTGTTTGATCGGCAGTGGAGAAGGGAAGACCTGGTTGCAGGTGAATAGGTCAAGCTGGTCGTAGGAACTCCAAGGAAATCACTGCTCCAACACCAAGCCGTGGAATCACCGGAGCTTGGGCGAACTCGTCGAGCAAAATCAAGCGAAAACCCGAAAATGGCGAGCTAGGGCTCGGTCGCAGCAGGGAGTGAGTGTCGCTGTAGACACCCCAAATTGCACTGCCAAATGAGAAAATAATAAAAACATGTAATTAGAGCTTAAAACAGGTCAAAAAGGCCTAAAAATAGAATGAACAGGCTTTGCCCGTATTGGCTTCACGGGCCGATCTCGCCCGAAAAATATCTACGGGCAGGTGTGCCCGTAGTATCTATACGGTCCCCGTTGGACCGTAGTGTATTTACGGGCATTAAAGACACGTGCAAGTTTTGTCCTCCTCTCGATTTCCGAGCTTTATTTGAAGTCCAATATATCTTTAAACGAGCGGATTATGTCTTTTATTCGCTGAGGCCACCTTGGTTGGCTATGGATGGGCATTATCTCTGTATTTCACTCTATCCTGAGAATCAGGATATATCCTTCTGGATCAACCATACCCCTGGGTGTTTGCCTATAAATAGAAGGCCTTTCCTCAAGCAAAAGGCCACGAAATTTTGAAGTCAAAGAAGTCCAAGGAACTCCAAGAGAAGGAATCCCTGCTGCTCTGCCTGCTCAATCCAGGTAAGTCCCCTATCCCTTTTATTTTCTGTCTTCAATTCTAGAAGTAATAGGATCATCTCTATTGCAGTAGAATAAGGCCATATCTGTTTTTGTATTCCTAAACCTGCCTCCAAGTACCTCAAGGGTCTCTCTAGCCGTAAAACGTGAAGAGAGAACTAGGGGAAAGGGGAACAGGTGGATCCCTAGAATAGAACCCCATATCTGTTTTTTTCTTTTTCTTTTAGAATAAAGCCTTTGATTGTGTTTGTAACCAAACCTATCTCCAAGTACCTCAAGAGTCTCTCTAACCGTAAAACGTGAAGAGAGAACTAGGGGAAAAGAGAACAGGTGGATCCGTAGGGTAGACCCCCATGTGCTCTAATTTGTGAGATGTGGCTATTTTGAATATCCTGATCATGTTTTAATGTTTTAATGATATATCTGAATGAATAATATGAATCTATGATGTTTATAGCATGAGATCCTCTCTTTTTGCCAAAATTTGGATTTTTCACATATTTGCACTTACAGCACTGTTTTCGTGATTTTTGTGATTTTAGGCTAGGATCTTGGATTTATCATGATCAATATGGTAGATCTGAATCCAGAAGCCTGAAAATAAATTCTAGGGTTTCATGATATGGTTTTTAAATCGTTTTTCATGATTGAGAGAAGACCCTACGGTTTAAATTCTCCCCTTTTGGTGTTTTTCATCAACGTGGGTATTTTTGGTTTTGATTTTCAAATTTAATGTGAAATTTGGGCTTTACCTATGACCTGGATTATTCAAGTTCAATTTTGAAATATTTTATAAAAATCATATTTTTCTAGATTTCTAGAATTTTGACTTGAAGCCAGATTTTTGGATTTTTCACTTTAAATTGATTTTATTTGATTTTATCTCAATTTTGTTTTGATCATGAAACCCTAGGAATGGTATGATCATATTTGATAGTTCTGGATCAATCAGACTATTCATATGAAAAAACCATATATTTTTGTCTTTTTTGTGATTTTGTGTGATTTTTATAGCAAGCTTTTTCCTTTATTTTGAACATGAACAATACCTGGCAACCACCTTGTGTGGATGAATAGGGGTGCCTAACACCTTCCCCTGTTCATAACTTAATCCCCTTATCCATCTCTGGTTGTTTTTTTTTAGGAGGGATATTTTGCCCTAAAATTGCCTTTTGTGCTTATTTAATATTTTGGTGTCCATTCACGCCTAAATTGAATGGTGGCGACTCTTTGTTTAATTTAATCCCGTGTGATGATTGAGGAAATCATGTAGATTGATTTTTTCCCATGTCTCACAGTCGCCGGCGTCAATAGTAGTCGCCGGAGCTCCAAGAATCGCCGGGGAATCGTCGGAGAAGAAAAGAGCAACAGTCGGGGTGGAGAAGAAGAGAGGGTGTCCGGTCTTTGTAATCGGGGAAGAAAGAAGAGAAGGGGAAAAGTCGCGGTCGCGCGCGACTTATAAAACATGGGGGATCCGGATACTCAGGCCGGATACCCATAGGCCCTTGATTATCCGGATATACATACCGGATACCAAAGAAAAAAAAATATAGAAAAAAAAACAGGAAAAAAACAGAAAAAATAGGAAAAAAAACAGAAAAAATAGAGAAAAAAAAACAGGGAAAATAGAGAAAAAGAAGAAAAGAAAAAGAAGGAAAAGAAAAAAAAAGAAAAAAAAGAGAAAAGAAAAGAAAAAAAGAAAAAGAAGAAGAAAAAAAAGAAAAGAAAAAGAGCAAAAGTGCTACAACTGCTATTTTCTCACAAAAATCCTATTTTTGTCTTGAAATCCACCTCACAGCCACGAGAGCTCTGTGGAATTTGGGACAACTTTGGGAAATGTGCCTGGTCAAAAGGATGATATCCACTCAATTTTCAACTTGGTTTGATAAAAAAATCAGTTTTTCAAAAATCCTATTTTTAGGCTTAAAATCCACTTCATAGCCACGAGAGCTCAGTGGAATTTAAGAACTCTTGGAGAGATGCCCCCTTAAAGTGAGGGCTTTTTGGCAAATCTCCACTCAAAAATTGTTTTCTACAGAAATTGAATTGAACCGAGCAAAGCATGCTCAGGGGAATGCAATTTGGGCTTGTCTACTCTTTGCAGCTCACTGCTTCGCAGCTCCCGCCAAGAGGGGCAGTTGTAGACACCCCAAATTGCACAAACAATCATCAAAAATCATTATCTCCTGGAAAGCCAGCACAGAATTTGAAGAAAATAAACTTTTACCTGTATCCGGATACTCAATCCGGATACTCATATCGGATACCTTAAGGCCCTTTTTTATCCGGTCTGACATACCGGATACCTTAAGTTTGCTCAAAATTAGGGTTTTCCGAGAGCTTTTCACTTTTACCATCATGTCCCTCATTAAATGAGGGGAAATCGCGGAAATAACCTTAGGGTTAAGGTTGGGGGGGTTCTAGACATTAAGTTGTGTCTACCAATGACCTTAGCCTTTGCCTATAAATAGGAGCCTCCTCCTTGAGCAAATGGCACTCAACTCTTGTTTTGAATTCTCGCAAAGAAGAACTCCAAGAGAAGAAGAAAACCGCTGTGGAATCGCCTCCAGAACTCAGGTAAGCCTCAACTTTTCTTTTTATTTTCTGTCTTTACATTCCTAGATCTAGATCTCTTCTTCTACCTTTCTGTAGTGTAAAGCCTTGTTGTATGTGTGGAAATCCTTCCCCGGCTCAAAGTATCTCAAGACTCCCCTAGCCGTAAAACGTGAAGGCGGATCTAGGAGAAACGAGACTGGGGATTGACCCTAGTGCTAGAACCCATGTAGCATAAGGCCTTTTTGATTGATTTAAAACCGTTCTATAATCAAAGTACCCTTGATTATTTCGAAGATCCGTGTTTAACGGGGAGAGAGAACAGAGGGAAACGATAATGGAACGGAACCCTAGGCTATGCTAGAACCTATTTTGTTGAATCTATATGCATGTTGTATTGATCTTGCTTGGTTTTTCACTTTTGCACACATATTACACTTTTTTGGTGAATAGGCTCACATTTGGGGATTTATTACATTCATTGTGATAAATCTCTAATAAATGGCCTCAATCAAATTCTGGAGTGTTTTTAAATGTTTTTCAAAGGTTTTGGATTCATCTCACACGAATCTCACACACTTTATAAATTTTCGGATTTGATTTTCTTCAAAAGTGGCCTAACTGGATAGCACCTGTACCCCTACTTCGGACGCCCATAACTTCATCATCCGGATGAATTTTGGGGCGATTCCAGAACCATGGGAAAGGTGAGGCTGTCTAGTTTATGTCCACCAAATGTCATAAGTTTCTATCAAGCTGATTTTTGACACCTCTCTGTCGAAGTTAAGTGGACAGTTCAGGTTCAAATACAGAACTTGTCACTTCAACGGACCGCCATGTGTTCGTTTTAAGTCTGATTCGAGTGATTTTTGTTTCTGAGTATTCCTTTATGAGTCTATTTTCAAATCCAGTTGGTTTCATAATTTTTGGATTCCATTTGAATTATTGGTAGCCGATTTACTCAGAACTGTGCATTTGTACTTTTCTGGGTAAATCTGTGATCTTCGGGGCCTGTTCGGGAGACCACCCAAGGCACATCCGAAGGGATTTTTGTATGAGACTAGTTTCTCTGGAGAGATGGCCATACAGACTTCAATCACACCAAATTTCGTGGACTTTTATGTAGTGGATTTTTCTAGACAATTTTCCAAAGTTGCCCACTTACCACTTTTAAAAATCCCCAGCAGCAACTTCAAAGGAGCATAACTCCTAGATTTTTCATCGGAATGAAGTGAAATTTTGCATGAGACTCTTATTTACCTTAATCTTTCAAATGGATTTGGTTTGGTTCAATTTAGAATTGGATTTGAATGATTTTAAGGCAAATGGCATACTTTTTACCAAACTTCCCGGATTTGATTTAACTTGGTTTTGAGCAACTTGTGCTTTGATTTCCATCCTTTTAATGTTCCAGAAATGATATTGACATAAAAGGAGAACCCGAAATTCATTTGGTTTCTCATGTGAAGGTATCATACATTCGACCTTTTTTAAGGTTTCTCATGATTTTTAGCAAGCTTTCTTACTTTGTTTTCGCATGAACATACACTTGGCAACCACTTCGTGTGGATGAATGGGGGTGCCTAACACCTTCCCCCGTTCATAATCTAATCCCCTTTCCCATCTCTGGATTTGATTTTCAAGTAGGATTATTTTTATCCTAGAATTTGTCTTTTGGCTATTTTTGCTTATTTTTGAACTCTTTGGTGTCCATTCTCACCCCAAAATCATGAATGGTGGCGACTCTCCCACTTTTGCGTTGAACCCGTGTATTGACGGAGGGATGATCACGCCGGTGATTTTTCCCATGTCTCACACCAGGTAAGATCTTATGTTTCTTCTTTTCAGTTTTATTACTTCAAATTATTTAGTGTTATGTTCCAAGATTTTTTAGTTGTGCGGAAAGGATTTGAGGTATTTTTTCACAAGGCAGAATCTGTATGGGACTGTTGGCAGCCCATTCTATACAGCACCTAAGGTACTTACAGGTAGTTATAATCAGGTTGCTGATGTGTGGAGTGCAGGGATTATTCTTTACTTTCTTTTAAGTGGTGTGCCTCCATTTTGGGGAAGACTAAGTCAAGGATCTTTGATGCTGTTAGGGCTGCCAATTTGCGATTTCCCTCTAATCCTTGGGATCAAGCATCTCCTTCTGCTAAAGACCTAATCGCTGGTGCAAAGATCCTTCTCAAAGATTTACTACTGCATATATTCTAGGTATGTGATTGTATTACTTAAAGAGGATGCACCTCAAACAAGATTGAGTGGGTATCAATTTGTAGGTAACACCTATTGCGTAACTAGAAAAAGATGGGTGGGGTATGATAACTTTTAAATCTCTGTTCCAAATCTTGATAATCTTTTTTTACTTTTTATTTTTAAATAGTTGCTTTCATTCATTGCAGAAAGTGGGATTTTGTCCACTTACAAATGTTCCTAAGGCTAAATCCTATTTTTGATTTCTAAAATGCATGATTTACCGACCTTCTTTCTCTCTATCAATCTCTTGAATGAATCATGATTTTGGTGGATTTTTGGACCATTTTGGTTTTGAAATTTCACTGCTTTGAATTAGTAGTTCATATACTTCCATTAAGATCATTTTGATGTTCTTTTGTTTTCCCAATAAATGTTAACAGTGCAAATGCAATTGTCTAATCTAATTGCGAATTCCGGTTATTCAAAATTTATGTTGATTGTTGTTCTTTATTTTTTTGTATACTCACAAAAAAGATTCTCACTTTGAGTTTATTTTATTCGATCATATTACTCAAAGAACTGGCTCTAAATTAGGTGTTAGATTTTATCACAAATAAAAAAAAACAATATCTGTAGAATTATTTTACATGTGAAAACTGGTTGGTTATCTCTTGATCTAATGGAGTATATTGGCTTGCTTCTGATCCAGATGTTTTGCCTTTTTGTCAGTGTGATCGGTTACTATTTTTTTTTTTTTTTTTGTGTGCAAGTAACAGGAAAATCTGGGTCCTTTTGGATTCTATGTTTTGCCTTTTCATCAGCATCTGTGATTGTGATCAATGGAGAGAAGATTGTATCAGCAAAAATGGGAGACTAAAGAGCAGTTGCATGCAGAGATGATGTGGCTCATGAGATAGGCAAAAAACACCAACATAAGGGCAAGAGGCATTGGTTACCTAAATCTAACTTCAGGTATGAAGGTTTTTCTTAAATCTGAATGGGTGTGTCCTTGAGCAACCTATATGTATCCCATATGTTCTTTCCATGTGTGTGATTTCCGGTGTTGGATAGGTGGTTTCCAAATGCATAGGATACTCATATTGGCACCCAAATCCGGCAATTCACCGGGCAGTATGTGCTCTAAAATCTCAGACCCAGTTTTTGCTGTTGAGAGGATCCATTCTGATGTCAAATTTGTTCTACTTGCAAGCACTGGCATATAGGATGTGAGCAACAACTCTTCACATTCTATCATATGGGTTTTGTAATCCAATCAAGTTTTTAACTGTGTAATGATGACTTCAAATAATTTCTTCTAAGTTACAATTTCTTTCAGGTGTTGACAAATCATGAGGCCATGCTTCTCATCAGGCACATAGAGGACCCACAAGAAGCTGCTGAACCCCAAGCAAAAGAGGCCAAAAGGAGAATGAGCAGAGGACACATTCATGCATTGTTATTCGTTTCGACTGATATGGTATCAACTGTCCGCAAAATACTTCAGTCGTCTGAAGCTCAGTTAAAAATTCCTTCTAAATGGAACAGATAAGTCGACACTTTAGCATCATAACCACATAGGGATGATGCAATTGTGAAGTTGGCTGATCCTTGAGTTCAAATTTTCCATATGGAGGTGGAATCTGTGAAACTTTTCTAAATTAGAGCTATAAACCTGACCGCCTGAAGCCTATCCAACCCAGTCATAATCATTTTTCCTTTTCTTTTTTTTAAAACAAGAATAAAGAAGAAAAATAATAATTACTTCAGCATAATTTTATCCAAAAAAATAAATTATTATAATTATTAAACCTATATGCACGGGTCTCATTGCTAGTCTTGCCTTGATGTGAAATTACAAAACGTTTTTTTATGTGAAATTAATAAATTTTTTTTTAGTAACGTGAAATTAATAAATTTGAGACACTAATCCTTAATCTGGGTTCATTAATGTGATTGGGCCTTAATTTGAAAAGTTAATTTCCAGGCTAGTTAACCAGAATAGCCCTGGTTGTGGCAAAACTAATGGCCCAGCCTACTTAGATTAATTTTAGAACCTTCAAGAAAAGGCCTATCTATGTCTTGAATTTCCCTCAGAAAGCCCACGACAGAGGTGTGGGGTAGCCAAAAATTCATTTCTAGAATAAATTGGTTTGTGTTGTACACTTAGGACGGCATATAGATAATTAAATTTAGGACAGGCCTATCTAGGCCTAACCCAATCCAATACATGTGATAGATTATTATTATTATTTATATATTTATTGTTCTATTATTGGATTATATGGTATTGGTTATATGATTTTTTGGCGAGCACAGCCCTTGCATATCGTACCTTCCTTGACCAATTAAAAACGGTGCCCCTGTTGTTTTTTAGTTCAACGCCTTTGTAGTCTTTACATAGGAAAGTAGATATGAACCCTTTCCCCTCTAGCTCCCTAGTTTGATTTTTTTTTTGATTTTTTTTTTCTTATTTAACTCAGGGGTGTTCGGGCGGGCTTGCGTGTACCTTAGACTAATCCCCGGGGGCTTACGCAGTCCCTTGTCCCACACAAACCGGGTAACTACTAGGCCAAAGGCCCAGAGGTGGCCCCAAAACTAGCTCTGTAGTTTTGGCTAGGTATTAGGGAGCATTTTAACCTCCTATGAGCTGCATGCATATGAAGCATATCGTGTGTATAGATGCTTTTCCCAATTTTTATTTTTTTTCCACATTAAATGCAGCAAAAATAAAAGACAAATAAAATTTGGAAAAATCCATGAAGGGCCTACAATATCGTGCCACAAAATCTTGAGTTATCCCAAGATTGGGGGAGATGGTCCACTTAAAAGTAACCCTTAACCGAGGGGTCTTACTCTATGCATTCACGTGCATTGAGTTCTTACGAATAGGCCAAGCCCATTAGTCGGATTGGGACGTCCATGACTTCCAATTTCTGACATTTCTAAATCACAATCTTAAATCACATCAAAATTTAGCTGTTCAGATCTCATCAAGCGGCTTCGATTTCATTGGATAGGTTAGATCTCCTTCGGGTTTTGTTAGTTCTCGTTAAGACATGGTGTAAATATTGGATCATTTAAAGACTGGATTATAATTTTCTTCCCACTTTTGTAAAAAAAATGTAATTTTGATGCCCTTAAATCAAACACAACAAACAACAAATAAAAGTAAAATTAGAGGAAGAGAGAGAGAGAGAGAGAGAGGGGTTGGGGTTGGGGCTTCTTTGCAATAGAGAAAGAGAGGGGAATCGAGAAGAAGAGAACAAGAGAGAGAGAGAGAGAGAGAGAGAGGTTGGGATTGGGGCTTCTTTGCAATTTTTGCAAAATTCAGAAATAAGGGAAGGATATTTTTGGAAGGCTATGAAGGGGATTTGGATCTTTTTACAACTGTCATCACTTAAGCTTAATTTTAAGAAGTTACTTTGCTATGGTGTGAAATTAGAAAAGTTGGTACACTAATCCTTAATTTGGGCTCATTAATGTGATTGGACCTTCATTTTTCCAGCTTTACACTTAAAAATCTCAAGTTTTGGGCTGAACTGTAGCATATAATAAGACGTTGATTTCCTAGAAAGTTCAATTCAAGCGTGTTAGAAAATATGGAAAGAAAAAAGTTATTTTATGACAATAATCCATGAAAATAAAATGTGGAGCTCGCAATGCGTAAAACTGGTCTGAAAAAATAAGCCCAAACTTCTAGGAAAGGCATAGGTAGGGCAGAACCATGAATGCGGCCCACCCAGACTCATTTCATAGCCCAGAATTTTGGACGTGCGTAGCTAGGCCTAACCCAGTCCAAGCATGCTTGTAAGCAAGGCACAAGTAGGCCTTAGAAGATCTTGGATTAAAATAAGAGTCAACCCAAGCAGTCCACTCAAAGTCTGATGGAACTCGCCATGTAGTGGGATCGATGTCTCGGTGTTGACAGAGTTCTTCGGGTCATAACCGGGTTGCTTAGCCAGACTTTAGGTAGACTAAACTATATGCATGACTACAAAACTCAATAGGTAGTGCTGAGTCCAAAAGCGTAAGAACTAACAATTACCAAGTTAGAAAACCAGAGAGAGGAAAAGCTCATTTACTAGACATCCTTGGTGCTTGTCTTTGCCCAGGAATGCAGATATGTACCTGTTACTATCCTGGATGTTAAGTGATGAATCAACGAAGTTTCCAAAAGGCTTCCATTCTAGCTTTGTGGGTTCTTTTATTTTTTTATTTTTAATTCGGGGTGTTCGTACGAGCTTGTGTGTACCTCGACTAATCCCTTGGGGTTTGTGCAGTTCCCTATCCCACACGTACTGGATAATTATGAGGCCAAAGGCCCTTGCGTAGCCCCAAAACTAGCCCCATAGTTTTGGCTAGGGATTATGGAGCTTTTTAACCTCTTATGAGCCACATGTATATGCAGCATATTTTGTGCATGCATGCTTTTCCTTTTTTTTTTTTCCCATTTTAAACGCAGCAAAAGTAAAAATCAAATAATATTTGGAAGAATCCGTGGAGGGCCCACAATATCCTGCCACGAAAACTCCCAAAGATTCACCTAAAAGTAACCTCCCCGTAAACAAGGGTCTTACTCCATGCATTTTACATGCACTGGGTTCATACGAATCGGCCGAGCCCATTAGTTGGATTGGGAGGTCCATAAGTTGCAATCTCAACCATTTCATTTAAAGGTGGGATTGTAATTTTCTTCCCACTTTTTTTTATAAAAAAAATGTAAATTTGATGCCTTTAAAAATCAAACACAACAAATAATACATAGGTATGCTCCCTAACGGTCAAGGCTTGGGGCCTGGGATATGCTCCTTCCAAGGTCTCAGGTTCAAAACCTCTCAGGTGCTATCAATTCTTTGGGGCTACCCCTAGGGCCTTTGGCCTGATAATTACCCGGATTGTATGGGACAGGGGGACTACACAAGTCCTTGGGGATTAGTCGTTGTCCGCGCAAGCTGGCCCGGATACCCCAAGTTTCAAAAAAAAAAAAAATACATAGGTGCTTTTGTAATTATACACTATTTGCCGTAAGGGTGGTACGAGTGACGTTAAAGAAAGTAACTTCATGGGTTCTTCAATCCAATCCATTGCAACAACTAATAATATTTGGAATTTTTTATGAACCTGAACCCAAAGGTGATCTCTTTAAATTATTTATAGTATAAAAAACAACAGAGATCGCTAAACAAGAAGGAAAAGTAAGCTCACAATAATATAAAAGTGATATTTAACATCAATCATACATGATTGACGTATATATCCTTATTTTACTTTTACATGACAGCAAAGAAGTACATAACTTTAACTCATTAACCATTTCATACGAGGTTGATGAACCTTTTTCTTATTTTTACGAGACCACACGAAAGCGCTAGAGAAATACTCTTGCTAAAAGTATAGAAGAATTTAGCCACGGTTGTCTCTCAAAGCCGGTGATCCACAAGTTTTGCAAATGCACTTACCACCTCTCTTCGTGCAACGACCGCCCAATGGTTGTTGTCGTTGGCGCTTGCAATGATGATTGCAAAGATAATGTTGACGAATTCCACGGCATTTGCCTTTATAGTAGCTCTCTGTCCAGCATGTTCCCTGCGTACCGGGAGTAGCTTCATCTTTTTCACAATGGCACTCTTTAACTTTTTTCTTTTTTCCAAACGTAAAATGAGAATGAGGCACCATGCATTTTCCGCCTTTTCCAAAACGGTGTTTTTTGCAATGATCAGCACATTTAACGTCTTCGCATTTTCCACGGTACACGTGGGTTCGTTTCATGGGATCAAGTTTTCCCTCCACAGACTTGGGACCCATCTCTGTTTGCACATCTGAGATAAAATACATAATGTTAGTTTCTGATAAGATGAATTGGGTAGGTGAAAAAGAAGATAATATACCTATACTAGCAATGGTGAACTTGCATTTGCGCGTTGCAAATGGAAAAAATATGTACAATTTGCCAAGGATTTTATCAAATTTTTTTTTTCGAAAAGGTACATTTGAAATTAGAGTCCTTATTTCATTAGAATTTTAGTAGAAAATTTCTAAGCAAAAACCTTTGTAATTAGAATTCTTACTTTCTTACAATTATATTTTTCCTATTAGATTCCTATGTAAATTAATTTAATTAAATAATATCTTATTGATAAATATAGATTTTCAATAATTAGAACTCCTATTTTGCAATGTTCATCACATATATCATTTTAATTTGCATGATTCAGTGTGCAAGTATCTTTGTTTCATGGTAGCAGGTTTCCGGAGAAAAGAAAAATGCTTATATGGACTTGGGACCCATGTTTTTTTTTTCACATCTGAGATATAATACATAATGATGCTTTCGTTAGGATGAATTGAATATGCGAGAGAAGATCATATATATATATATATATATATATATATATATATATATATATATATTTATGTACATGAACATATTATGTGAACAAAATATATATAAATACATACACATATACATATATACATATATACATATACATATACATATATATATACACACACACACACATACACACATACATACATACATACATACATACATACATACATATATATATATATATATATATATATATATGTTTTTAGCTTGAAGGAACTGATTGAAGATGGGGGTGTCAATACATAAGGCAAATTTGTTCTACACTAATATATATACATATGTATTAACAACCACACATACGTATTAACAACTACAAATACAAATCAGCTCTACACTAATATATGTTTTAATACATATTTACATATGTATTAATGTAGACACCCAAAAATTGCACGATTTTTGATAAATCTTGAAGGAGAGAAATATTTCATTGAATTTTCAATTCTTAGCATTGGGTTTAAGATCCTTAACCCATTTGAATCCAAAGCCGCAAAGGAAAAGGCCCGAATTCAATCTTTTATGCAAAGTCAAACTTTTTCGGGTTGAATTTTGTTGACTTTTGACCCCAGAAAATGAAATATTTTTTAAAGCAAGATTTAAATATAATTTTTCCCGGTAATCAGGTTTTTAGCAATGTTATTGCATAAATGAATTTTTTGAGATTTTTAATCTTGACGAATACCTTTGTATCAACATGTTGAATCTTTTTACCGGACCTGAAAAACCGAAATTTAGCCTAGAACTGGAAAGTTGACTTTTTATTCACTTGGAATTTGGGTCTGGAAATATTTTTAATGGATTCAAATGGGGGGGTGTTTGCTTATTTACATGTAATATCTTAAGTAAATGGAGATTAAAAAATACGAGGACATTTACTTAAACGATATTACATGTAAATAAGCCTGGCCTGTGCAGCTAAGGCTCAAAACTAGCCAAAAATGTGCTGACCGTACTGAATGAACGGTTTTTTATAATTTTGATGTCAACCGCCCTGTATGCACGGTTGCAACCGTACACACAGCACGGTTCAGGTCCATGCTTGTTGCGCTGCGGCCACGTGGCTTCACGAAGCTTCGGCCGTTGAGCCGCGTGGACAGCAATCGATTAAAGCATAACTGAATTGAACCGTCCTGTATATACGGTTTGGTCAAATTTGTACAGGAACCGCACTTTGAGTGGCGGTTGTGTAGAAACCGCACTGAGTATACGGTTTTGGCTGTTTCGGGGATTTGCGAAATGGCTCGATCCCTGAGCCTTATTTACGCATATTACCTCTCTCTTAGGGACTTGAACTCCCTATTTCACCCTCCGAAACTTGCTGAATTAGTCCAATTCAAGCCTTGGAGGAGAATTGGAATAATCTAGAAGGCCTTTTTGGCCTACCCTTGGGACTCTTCTACCCTTGACTTGGCCTATAAATAGAGGGGTCGTCCTCTTGCAAATGGCTGACAATTTGAAGCTTAGAAGCTCTGCAAGAAGAAGGAGAAGCTCTGTTGGATTGTCTACTGAAGGCTCAAGCTACCAAGGTAAAGTTCTCTTTCATTTCCAGTCTTCCCTTTTACATTCCAGCAATCTCTCATCTTCTACCTTTCTGTAGTGTAAGGCCCTTGTGTTGTTTGCAGCCCCAAACCTCTTCTAAAGTACCTGGGAATCTAGCCGTAAAACGTGAAGAGAGAGCCTGGGGAAAAGGAAGGTGGAATGGATCCTCTAGGTTTAGAACCCTCAAATGATGAAAAGCATACTATATGGTTATTTTGAACCCATGAATGCTTCTCTGAGTTATTTTGTATTTGGAGAAGATGTGAATCCATGCTCTCAATAGCCATGGATTCCAACTGTCTCATAGAAATGTGATTTTCCACATCTTCGCACCCACTTTCCACTATTTTCATCAAAATAGGCTAGATCTTGGATTTCCATGTAAATATGGAAAATCTGAGATCATTGGCCTTAGAATGAGTTTTTAGAATTTCATGAGAGGGTTTTTTTATTGATTTTGAGGTTTTGGTCGAATCCACATACACACATGCACTGGTTTCCTTGTTTCCTCTTCAAAAAACTTCAAAACAGGACAGATCTGTGGCCTGTCTTGGAAGACTCATAACTTCATCCTCCGGATGAATTTTTGAGTGATTCCAAAGACATGTGACAGACGGATGTGTCTACTTAATATCTGGAAATTTTCGTCCACTTCCATGTAGCCAATTTTTGACACCATCTGTTCAAAGTTTGTAAGTCAGTTCAGCCCAGATTGCTGAACTTGCCGCTTTGATGGTGCACCGTTTGCTCAGTTTTAATCCGTTTTGTGTGATTCTAATTTCTGAGTTTTCCTTGGGAAGTCTATTTTCATTTCCAACCGATTTCAGCACATTTTAATCTGTTTTGTGCTTTGGGTGCTCAGTTGACTCAGAAGTGCTCGCTGGCATAGTCCAGAGCTCATCTGTGGTCTTTTAGGCCTGTTCAAGAGAGCACACAAGTCACATCCGGATAGAGATTGGTGTGAGGTCTTTTTCTTTGGAAAGATGGCACTACATACTTCCTCCATACCAATTTTCATGGATTTTGATTGAGCCAAACTCCACGAATAGAGCTTTGAAAATGCCTACTTAACACGTTTTCTGAGTTATAACAGCAGATTTCATATGTGGATTTCTCTCTTGTTTTGGATCGGATTGAGCTGAATTTTTTACTATATACTCTACTATATACCAGTTTTCAAATGGCTTTGGTTTCATTGGATTTGGATTTAAATTGAGTAAGTTGTGGTCTATCAAAGCTTTCAAGCTCTTTTGACCTAATCTCTCCAGATTTGCTTTAGCTTGATTTTCTTCAATTTCACTTTGATTTTTCTTCACTCATGAAGTTTTAAAAGTGATAGATCCACGAAGAGAGTCTAAGTTCATTAGATTTCTCATGTGGAAGGGTCACACACATTGTGCTTGTCAAGCACCACTTTGTTTATTTTACTAACAAATGATTTAAAGTATAAGCAAGCATGTGGTAACCGTCTTAGACGGATGAGCGGGGGTGCCTAACACCTTCCCCTGCTCATAAATAATTCCCCGTACCCAATCTCTGGATTTTCCTTGTATTAGAGCTACTTTGGCTCTATTTGACATCTATGAACCTTTTGGTGTTGTGAGACATGGGAAAAAATCAAATCTAAATGATTTCCTCAATCATCACACGGGATTATATTAAACAAAGAGTCGCCACCATTCAATTTAGGTGTGAATGGACACCAAAATATTAAATAAGCACAAAAGGCAATTTTTAGGGCAAAATATCCCTCCTAAAAAAAACAACCAGAGATGGGTAAGGGGATTAAGTTATGAACAGGGGAAGGTGTTAGGCACCCCTATTCATCCACATAAAGTGGTTGCCAGGCATTGTTCATGTTTTTCAATGAAAAAAGGCTTGCTATAAAAATCAGGAAAAATCATAAAAAAAACAAAAATATACGGTTTTTTTCATATGAATAGTCTGATTGATCCAGAACTATCAAACATGATCATACCATTCCTAGGGTTTCATGATCAAAACAAAATTGAGATAAAATCAAATAAAATCAATTTAAAGTGAAAAATCCAAAAATCTGGCTTCAAGTCAAATTCTAGAAATCTAGAAAAATATGATTTTTATAAAATATTTCAAAATTGAACTTGAATAGTCCAGGACATAGATAAAGCCCAAATTTCACATTAAATCTAAAAATCAAAACCAAAAATACCCACGTTTATGAAAACATCAAAAGGGGAGAATTTAGACCGTAGGGTCTTCTCTCAATAATGAAAAACAATTCAAAAACCATCTCATGAAACCCTAGAAGTTATTTTCAGGCTTCTGGATTCAGATCTACCATATTGATCATGATAAATCCAAGATCCTAGCCTAAGACCACAAAAATCACGAAAACAGTGCTGTAGGTGCAAATATGTGAAAAATCCAAATTTTATCAAAAAGTGGGGATCTCATGCTATAAACATCATAGATTCATGTAATTCATTCAGATATATCATAAAAAGCATTAAAACATGATCAGGATATTTAAAACAGCAACATCTCACAAATTAGAGCACATGGGAGTCTACCCTACGGATCCACCTGTTCTCTTTTCCCCTAGTTCTCTCTTCACGTTTTACGGTTAGAGAGACTCTTGAGGTACTTAGAGATAGGTTTGGTTACACAAACACAGGCCTTATTCTAAAAAAAAAGGAAAAAAACAGATATGGGGTTCTATTCTAGGGATCCACCTGTTCCCCTTTCCCCTAGTTCTCTCTTCACGTTTTACGGCTAGAGAGACCCTTGAGGTACTTGGAGACAAGTTTAGGGATACAAAAACAGATATGGCCTTATTCTACTGCAATAGAGATGATCCTATTACTTCTAGAATTGAAGACAGAAAATAAAAAAGGATAGGGGACTTACCTGGATTGAGCAGGCAGGCAGTAGGAGTTCTTTCTCTTCTCTTGGAGCTTCTTAGAATTCCTTGGACTTCAAAATTTCGTGGCCCTAAGCTAGAGGAATGAGCCTCTATTTATAGACACACCCAGGGGCAAGGCTGGTCCAGAAGGATATATCCTGATTCTCAGGATAGAGTGAAATACAGAGATGATGCCCATCCATAGCCATCCAAGGTGACTTCAGCGAATAAAAGACATAATCCGCTCGTTTAAAGATATATTGGACTTCAAATAAAGCTCGGAAATCGAGAGGATGACAAAACTTGCACGTGTCTTTAATGCCCGTAAATACACTACGGTCCAACGGGGACCGTATAGATACTACGGGCGCGCCTGCCCGTAGATATTTTGCGGGCGAGATCGGCCCGTGAAGCCAATACGGGCAAAGCCTGTTCATTCTATTTTTAGGCCTTTTTGACCTGTTTTAAGCTCTAATTACATGTTTTTATTATTTTCTCATTTGGTAGTGCAATTTGGGGTGTCTACAGCTGCCCCCTCTTTGCTGGTAATTGGAACCAATTACAAGCAGAGAGCAAAAAGACCCACCAATTGCACTTTCTGAGATTTTTGTCTAATCAATTGCACTTTGCAAGGATTAAAGGGATGATTTTTGAAAAAAAGAATTGATTGTGGAAGATTTGCTAAGAAATCCCTCAGCTTAAGGGCCAAATCCTCTTCTCTCCTCTCACTGAGCACTTGTGGACTATGAAGTGAGATTTGAGACAAAATTTTTAAACAAAAGTGGGTAAGGTGGCAATCCTTGCAACTTACAACTAATATAAACATTGATCTCCTGAAAAGTGTGGAGAAAATGATGAAAAAGACAATTTTTCTGGGTGGCCTACAGTTGTAGCATAATGAACAGCAAAGAACAGACACAACTCAAAATTACACATTTGAAAGACATCTCATTAATTGAACTTGCTTTGGTCAAACAAAGAAATGATAAAAACATGGATTCGAAGATAGCCAATGAAACCCCTGCTTGAAGTTTGATGGGGTGGCGTCTCTTCCTTATCTCAGATTTCTTGGAGCTCTCGTGGCTATGAAAAGAAATCTGAGACAAGCAAATTTTGAAAAGAATGTGGATTTAAATTTGACCACTGCAAATTCAATTGATTTCGATGTTTTTCACTTTTTGAATTTTCCTGATTGATTTTCTTATTTGATATACCTGGGTGCCATTTGATGCCCGAACCTGTGCTTGAATATTTTGGAACTTGCTTTTGCTTCTTTATCTTCTTACTCTCTCAATAACGATGTATGTGCCCTTACTGCCCATAACCTGTCTTCATGCTTTTTAACTGCCCAAGTAAATGCCCTCATCTTGATTGATGGATCATGATCTGTTGATCTAACCTCATGCCTTTACAACCCATGATCTGTCTTTCATGCCTTCTTGCTGCCTCAGTAAAATCCTTCTTCATGATTGAAGAATTGGGAACCCTTGTTTAACGAAGAAAACATGCCACTGCTTCGAAGCCTTTTCTTTTTCTTTTTCAAATCCGAAGACTAAAGCTTGATTGCTTCTTTCAGATGTTGGAATTCATTCCAATGAAAACCCAGAAGGAAAGACACTGAGCATGCCCCAGTTTTGATTGCTTGAAGAAGTACTTGCCCTTCAGTAGAGATGATCCTCTTTTTTCCTTTTTTTTTCTTTTTTCTTTTTTTCTTTTTTTTCTTTTTCTCTTTTTTTTTTCCCTTTTTTTTTCTTTTTTTTAGCCTTTGCCAAAAAGAAACCCTAATAGAAGAATGCAAATAAGAAAATAGGTTTTATACTAGTGGCCTCAGAATTCTCTAATGCTTGCAAAACCAATGTTTTATGAAAAGATATAGATTCTCATCATAGGCCAAAAAATATAGTTTTTGCTTTTTTGTGTTTTTTATATTTTTTTTAAAAAAAAATGATCCAATCACTTATTAGCATATAGTCCAAAAGAATTAAAATCAAGTTGAATAATGAGAAGATTATTTCAGAAAATGAAGAAAGACCAAAATAAGCCTTCGGAACCTTTAGAATCATTCCCATGACCATCGGCTTGTCAATTGATGCTCCAGATATGACGACTCTTTCAATCTGACTATTTTGCTCCAATCTAGAAAGACAGTTTCCTTCATCCAATTAAAGAACAATTGTTTCTCCATTGTATCCATGATATGGGAATTTATGACTTCAACTTCAGCAATAATTTCCTAATGGCAATTTTGATGGCCATTAACTTGTTCACAGATGATTCATATCATAGTTCTGATTATGTTGCTTCAGTCTTGAAAAGAGAATTTTCTCAATCACTTGAAGAGTGACTGTATCTCAAAATAACCACCAACATGAGGACTTTACCTGGATCTATGCCAATTCTGGACTTTCCTCTCTGACGATTTCCTTCTTGTAAATAGCTGATTATTTGCCATGTAGCGCCCTTCCGGGTTTTCACTACATTTTCTCCATTTTTTCTTTTTTCTTTTTTTTTTCTTTTTTCTCTTTTTTTTTTTTTTATCCTTCATCACCGACAACCATGTAGTCAAAACTGCCTTAATTCAAAATTTCTTAATCAAAGAGGACTTATAAATGGGACGAAACGAAGGCTTGGTGTTAGTTTAGAAAGAAAAGGAATAAAAGGCTCAAATACCCTATGATCAAATGGGTTAACTGAAATTGTAATTTTTAAGGCATTTCTTCCCTTGGAATGAATACAAAATTGCTTCCAGTAATGAAGTTCTTCCCTCAATTTGATTTCTTCATTTGAAACTTATTCTCCAGTATTGAACTTCTTTTTTTTCCATTCTTTTCTTCACAATTTTGAAGACATTCTCCAAATAGCATTTGATTATCTTTTTTTCTTCCTTTTTTTTTTCTTTTTTTTTTTCATTTCTTTGCCCATTTTCTGAAAACATATTCAAAATCCCTTTTGAACTTCAATAATTGTCCCTTCATTCCTTTTTTTATGCCTTAATAAATTTGCCCCAGTGTGGGGTTACAATTCTCAGTTTAGGTTACTTGGAAGAATGTATCAAGCTCAAAGGGTCTAACTAGGGATTTCAAAAATTTTAGAGATATAAGAAAGAAAGGCCTCTTATCATTTTAAGAAAAAATTGAATTTTCAGACTTGGTAAAGTTGTACTACATGACTAGTTCAAGATTTTTTCTTCTCTTTTTTTTTTCTTCTTAATCACCTTCTGTCAACATGAAAGCCTCTTTAAATAGAACTTCTGTTATAAACAAGTTCTTCACCTTTTGATCAATCTTATGAATTTGGATTCTTTCCATCAAATGATGCCCAATTCTATTTCCAACGAAAAAGTCAGATCTTCTCCCATATTTTCAAGTGTAAAGCCCAAAAATTTCTTCAAACAATATTATCAACTTCCCTTTGAACGAATCAGCAAGTGATGCGATTCTTTCTGTATTCTAATGAAGAAACTTCAAATCTTCTTCTATCTTTTCTGTTGAAGACTGTGAGTCATCTTTGGTTCCAAAGGCCATAAGATTGGTCACTTCATAATTTTGCAGAATATTCTTCTCATGACACTTAAAAATATTTGAATTTTCACATAAAATGTCTTTTTCTTCGATTTTGGTCTCAAAATTGAGCCCATTGTCAAAGTCATATTCAACTCAATGAAATTCAATAAAAGATATGATTCATAAGTAAAAGGACCTTGCTGAAAACTTTTTTTTTTTTTTTAGAAAAATGTTAAAGGGAAAAATCTTTTTTTTTTTTTGAAGAGCCTTTATTAAAATCACTTCCTGAGAACAAGGCTCCTTAAGATTCTCAGGAAATGTGCATTCTTCTTATGCAGGTTTCTTTTCAGAGAACATGGGAGTTCGAAAACTGCCCCTGTTCTCAAAGGCAAAAATTGACTTTTCTCCCTTTTTCAGATACTTTCTTTCTCCTACTGAGTAAGGCAAGCCTTCCTGCTCATAACCAGGAGAATTTCTTTCAAGATAAACCCTGACTGTTGGACCAATAGGAGCGATAAGCTGAGAAGGGTCAAATCTTCTTTCTCCAGAGAAAATTGCCCCTATTGCATTTGAGCTGCCTGCCCCATTGTTATCGGTAGGTGGGATGGGAGTGACTGAATTGAATGATAAAGAGTTATTATCCAACAAATCTTGAATTGCATGCTTTAGGGCCAAGCAACGATCTGTGGTATGCCCTGGAGTGCTCATATGATAATCACAGATTACAGATGAATCATAATTATTCCCCTTGCTTGCATGAGGATTTGGCAACCTCAAAGTCACATAACCTTTTTGAAGTAAAGTAGGCAAAAGCTCAGATGGTCTCATAGGCAGTTTAGAAAATTCCCTTATCTTCCTTACTTCTGTTTCCTCCTTCACAGGCTGTGCAAAAGGGACATTAATTTGGATAGGCAGCAAAGGAACTTGATGGGTTGGCTTGATAGGAGGTGGATGGACATTGATTTGAAAGGGTTCCCTGGGAAGTTGTACCATATTCACTTCTGCTTCTCTCCTTTCTTCATTCTTTATTTTTCCATTACCATTCTCCTTTTTCTGTGTAGAGAAAGTGGTGGAAGCTTCCTGGTTCAACACTGCAGAGTAATCAGCTATTTTCCCAGACTTGATCCCATCTTCAATTCTGTCTGCCACTTGCACTAGGGCAGCAAAGTTGGTGGTAGTTTGACCCACCAAGTGACTGTAAAATGGTTGCCCCAATGTCATGATGAAAGTTGAAATCATTTCTAGTTCTTCCACGGGTGGCTTAACTTGTGCAGCCAACTCCCTCCACCTTTTAGCATATTGCCTTATGGTCTCATCATTTCTCTTGCTCATCCTCATCATGTCGAACCGGTCTGGCACGATCTCTGAGTTAAACTTGTAATGTGCCAAAAAGGAATCTGCTAAATCCTTCCACCTTCTTATTTTCCCATGATCCAAAGTAGTAAACCACCTCAAAGCAGCTCCAGTTAAACTCCTCTGGAAGAGTTGAATTAGTATGCTGTCATCCCGGCCAAACTGGCATAAAGCCCCACAGTATAACTTCAAATGGCTCATTGGGCAGCCAGTGCCATCATATTTATCAAAATCTGGGCATTTAAACTTGGCCGGTAGACATACATCGGGGTATAGACACAGATCTTCAAAATTGGTGCCCCCAAAGTTACGTATCCCTTTCACCTCCCTCATTTCATCCTGGATCATCTCCAGCCTGTGCATGAATTTTCTTTCTATTTCATCCCTCATCTTTTCTTTTTCATTCTCTTTCTCAGACTCAACCATCTCCTCCCTGATCAGTATAGGTTCAGGGGTAGGTTCTGAAATGGGTTCAGGAATAGGTTGAACCGAAGGTGGGATATTGATTGGAGGTGGAGGTGCTTGGTTGGAAGTGGATGCTTGATTCTGGGCTTGCACTTGTTGGGCCTGCACTGATAGTATGTTTTCTAGCATTCGGGCTAGTCCTGCCACCTGCTCCTGAAGCAGGTCTAAATCTGGGTGAGGTGCATCAGCTTCAGTCTCAATGGGATTCATGACATGAGTTCTTGATCTGGTTACAGGAGCTATGATTGCAAGGCAAAAAGATAAAGGAAAAATATCAGTGTCCATTTAATCTCATTCACATGCCTAGGAATGCCTATGTGCAAGCTGGGTGAACACGAGTTTGGATTTTGTTTCTTTATCTGCTTCTTTTTTTCTTTTTTCTTTTTGAATTGAATTGTTGGAATATTCTAGGGCTTCCAACAGGTCCCACAAAAAAGGAAAAGGATCTGAAATTCAAAGGCTTTCAGAGGCCCGGAGGGATTTTTGAAAAAAATCTGAAATTCAAAGGCTTTCAGAGGCCCAGGGATATTTTTGAAAAAAGTCTGAAATTCAAAGGCTTTCAGAGGCCCAAGGATATTTTTGAAAAAAGTCTGAAATTCAAAGGCTTTTCAGAGGCCCAAGGATATTTTTGAAAAAAGTCTGAAATTCAAAGGCTTTCAGAGGCCCAGAGATTTTTGAGAAAAGTCTGAAATTCAAAGGCTTTCAGAGGCCCGAGGAAAAAGATCTGAAATTCAAAGGCTTTCAGAGGCCCAAAGGATATGTGTCTATAATTCAGAGGCTTATAGACGGCCCAAAGGAATGATTGTCTAATATTCAGAGGCTTTTAGACGGCTCAAAGAAATGATTTGTCTAAAATTCAGAGGCTTTTAAACGGCCCAAAGAAATGATTTGTCTAAAATTCAGAGGCTTTTAGACGGCCCAAAGGAGTGATTGTCTAAAATTCAGAGGCTTTTAGATGGCCCAAAGAAATGATTTGTCTAAAATTCAGAGGCTTTTAGACGGCCCAAAGGATATGTGTCTATAATTCAAAGGCTTATAGACGGCCTAAAGAAAAGGTTGTGTCTAAAATTCAGAGGCTTTTAGACGGCCCAAAGATTTTTTTTTTTTTTGAGAAAAAGTCTGAAATTCAAAGGCTTTCAGAGGCCCAAGGAGTTTTTGAGAAAAAGTTTGAAATTCAAAGGCTTTCAGAGGCCCGGAGAATTTTGAGAAAAAGTCTGAAATTCAAAGGCTTTCAGAGGCCCAAGGAGTTTTTGAGAAAAAGTCTGAAATTCAAAGGCTTTCAGAGGCCCGGAGATTTTTGAGAAAAAGTCTAAAATTCATAGGCTTTCAGAGGCCCAAGGAGTTTTGAAAAATCTGAAATTCAAAGGCTTTCAGAGGCCCAGGAGTTTTGAGGAAAAGTCTGAAATTCTGAGGCTTTCAGAGGCCCGAGGATTTTTTATGAAAGTCTGAAATTCAAAGGCTTTCAGAGGCCTAGGGATATTTTGAGAAAAAAAGTCTGAAATTCAAAGGCTTCCAGAGGCCCGAGGATTTTTTGAAAAATCTGAAATTCAAAGGCTTTCAGAGGCCCAGGATTTTTGAAAACTCTGAAATTCAAAGGCTTTCAGAAGCCCAAGAGTTTTGAAAAAGTCTGAAATTTAAAGGCTTTCAGAAGCCCAAGGAACCTTTCTTTCACATTTTTTTTATTCAATTATTTTGTTTGTTTGTTTTTTTTTTTTGAAGCATTTTATTCAAACTTGTTTCCCTTTATCATTATTGAAAGGTTAAAGGAAGATTTTAGTGGGAAAAACTGATTAAAGTTGAATATTCCGAGAAAACCGTATACACAGTACGGTCCAGCCCTGCCCGTATTCAAATTACGTGCAAGCCGTGACCGTATGCAATTCACGGGCGAGCCTAGCCCGTATAACCAATACGGGCAAGCCCAGCCCGTGTACTAAATGCGGTTTTACGGAACCCTGTTATGTTTTTCCAGTTTTTACATGGTTTGATCACTTTCATTGTTCATCCAAACGTACGGTTCACCCATTGCAGAGCTTCTAAACTGTCCCAAAGTGGACTTTGGCCTTTTTGCTAGAACACATGTTTAGGAAGGCACATGTACCCTCCAAATTGACACCATACTCAAGAATTTGGTACCCTTTTGCTGCCTCTTGTATGAACATAGGGTAGGATTGATTCTAAACAGAGTTAGAGACTCTTCCTATGGGCTGCACCAACTTTAGAAAATATGTATATTTTGGGACCAATTTTATCCCGAACCAATGGGCACCATGACACCCCTATGACATGAAAATAATGCAAAACAATAGGATTACCTTGTTACCTTGTTTACCTTCAATATGGCATCCGCATTATGCCCTGGTTTGTAAGCCATGCACACGGCCTTCCCACAATCATACAAACCCATATCCCCACGTAATTGTGTACTTTAGCCAAAAACGTGTTACTTCACCTTCAAGCGTAGGGGTTTTGGGTTTTGGCTTAATGGCAACTTAGCACTCAAGCCTAGTGATGACCAGAATCCCAGATCCACGTTATCATCACATCATTAGCTCAAAGTTCTAAGGTGAATGTTTTCACTTTCGCTTTCCGAAGTATCGACCTCGTTGCGCCAAGCTACACACATTCGGGTTCAACTTCCTATAGGTTAAGGGTAGGCCGTGTAAAAAAATAAAAGGTGCACAGTGCATTGTAAACATAGGTTACATTCACAACGTCCCAAACCCTTGCCACTCTTTTCGCAGCCATGCATAAACAAACCAAGGCATAATAGGAAAGCATATTTAAGCAAGTAAACATAAGTAAACAAGCAATCCTATAGCACCCAAAACATGCTCATAAAAAAAAATCATCTATCATGTAAACATATGATCATGTTATACACCCAAAATCATCATGGAGATCACGCTGAAAATTAAAACATGCTAATATAGCAAGAAATAAGCATAGTTCATCAAAACGGACCTCCCCTACGCATGTTTGTAGAAACAATCCTATAAATCAAAATTAAGCATGTTTCTACCCCCATGAATTCTTAAGCAATAATTCAGATTTAAAACATATTCAACATGCTTAAGAACACAAAATAGCAAGCAAATCAAAAAAATCAAAAACATGAACAAACACCAAAAAGGCTCAAATCCACAATTCCCCAACAGAGTCGCCAGTTGTGAGACATGGGAAAAAATCAAATCTAAATGATTTCCTCAATCATCACACGGGATTATATTAAACAAAGAGTCGCCACCATTCAATTTAGGTGTGAATGGACACCAAAATATTAAATAAGCACAAAAGGCAATTTTTAGGGCAAAATATCCCTCCTAAAAAAAACAACCAGAGATGGGTAAGGGGATTAAGTTATGAACAGGGGAAGGTGTTAGGCACCCCTATTCATCCACATAAAGTGGTTGCCAGGCATTGTTCATGTTTTTCAAAGAAAAAAGGCTTGCTATAAAAATCAGGAAAAATCATAAAAAAAAAAAAATATACGGTTTTTTTCATATGAATAGTCTGATTGATCCAGAACTATCAAACATGATCATACCATTCCTAGGGTTTCATGATCAAAACAAAATTGAGATAAAATCAAATAAAATCAATTTAAAGTGAAAAATCCAAAAATCTGGCTTCAAGTCAAATTCTAGAAATCTAGAAAAATATGATTTTTATAAAATATTTCAAAATTGAACTTGAATAGTCCAGGACATAGATAAAGCCCAAATTTCACATTAAATCTAAAAATCAAAACCAAAAATACCCACGTTTATGAAAAACATCAAAAGGGGAGAATTTAGACCGTAGGGTCTTCTCTCAATAATGAAAAACAATTCAAAAACCATCTCATGAAACCCTAGAAGTTATTTTCAGGCTTCTGGATTCAGATCTACCATATTGATCATGATAAATCCAAGATCCTAGCCTAAGACCACAAAAATCACGAAAACAGTGCTGTAGGTGCAAATATGTGAAAAATCCAAATTTTATCAAAAAGTGGGGATCTCATGCTATAAACATCATAGATTCATGTAATTCATTCAGATATATCATAAAAAGCATTAAAACATGATCAGGATATTTAAAACAGCCACATCTCACAAATTAGAGCACATGGGAGTCTACCCTACGGATCCACCTGTTCTCTTTTCCCCTAGTTCTCTCTTCACGTTTTACGGTTAGAGAGACTCTTGAGGTACTTAGAGATAGGTTTGGTTACACAAACACAGGCCTTATTCTAAAAAAAAGGAAAAAACAGATATGGGGTTCTATTCTAGGGATCCACCTGTTCCCCTTTCCCCTAGTTCTCTCTTCACGTTTTACGGCTAGAGAGACCCTTGAGGTACTTGGAGACAAGTTTAGGGATACAAAAACAGATATGGCCTTATTCTACTGCAATAGAGATGATCCTATTACTTCTAGAATTGAAGACAGAAAATAAAAAAGGATAGGGGACTTACCTGGATTGAGCAGGCAGGCAGTAGGAGTTCTTTCTCTTCTCTTGGAGCTTCTTAGAATTCCTTGGACTTCAAAATTTCGTGGCCCTAAGCTAGAGGAATGAGCCTCTATTTATAGACACACCCAGGGGCAAGGCTGGTCCAGAAGGATATATCCTGATTCTCAGGATAGAGTGAAATACAGAGATGATGCCCATCCATAGCCATCCAAGGTGACTTCAGCGAATAAAAGACATAATCCGCTCGTTTAAAGATATATTGGACTTCAAATAAAGCTCGGAAATCGAGAGGATGACAAAACTTGCACGTGTCTTTAATGCCCGTAAATACACTACGGTCCAACGGGAACCGTATAGATACTACGGGCGCGCCTGCCCGTAGATATTTTGCGGGCGAGATCGGCCCGTGAAGCCAATACGGGCAAAGCCTGTTCATTCTATTTTTAGGCCTTTTTGACCTGTTTTAAGCTCTAATTACATGTTTTTATTATTTTCTCATTTGGTAGTGCAATTTGGGGTGTCTACAGGTGTCCATTCACACCTTAAAATGGATGGTGGCGACTCTTAACATTTATCGATCCCCGCGTGACGATAGTCGGAAGTCATCCGAGATGACGAATCCATGTCTCACAACTGGCGACTCTGCTGGGGACACTAGGAATTGAGCCATGTTTTTTGCTTGCTTATTCTTTGTCTGATTTGATTGATTGTTTGTTGATTGGAGTGATTGTAATAAGCATGCTGATGTGAATGCTTCTATATCTAGAGAATGTGAGACCTTAGGAAATAGGGCATGAGATGTGTGGTGCTTTGTTTATGCTCAAAGCCATGTTAGGAGACCTAGCTAGTTTTACCATGCTAGGCTACCATGTTTATATGACGAGCATGTTTTGATTAGGATTCTAATGTCATTGAGCATGTGATCAGGATTTTTAGGGAGATATTTTGAATATGTCAAAAGCATGCTCACCATAATTGAATACTATTTGTTGTATGATATGATAACATGCCTCCATGTTTGCATGATGGCGTGAATGCATATTTAGATGGAGCATGCTAGGCTTTCTTTTATTTAATTGAATGTTCCCATGTTTATTAGTTTCAAAATGATCTCTATATCATGCCTTGGTGTGTATGGCTTGCATGGCTGCGAAAAAAGAGTGGCAAGGGTGGGACGTTGTGTTGAATGTGACCCACTTTTTCAAATGCACTTGTGCACCTTTTTTCTTTTTTACACAGCCTACCTATCACCTATAGGAAGTTGAACAAGAATGTGGGTAGCTTGGCGCACCGAGGTCGTTACTTCGGAAAGCGAAAGTGAAAACATTCACCTTAGAGACTTTGAGCCAATGATGTGATGACATGGTGGATCTAGAATTCTGGTCATACACTAGGCTTGAGCTCTTAGTTGCCAATAAGCCAAAACCCAAAACCCCTACGCGAAGGTGGAGAAACACCCTTTTGGCCAAAATAAACCAAATGCGATGGGGAAGGGTTTGTAATGAGGGAAGGCCGTCTTGCATGGCTCAGGTGACCCAAGGTATGATATGGATACCATCTTGAAGATAAACATGAGGTAACAAGGTATTTTCAAATTTTTCCTTGTAATAACCTCCATACTTTATAAGAAGCAAGGTTATAGTGTCCATTTGTTGGGATTTTGTTTTTCCCAGAAAATTATTGTTAGCCTAAGATTGGTGTAGCCCTTAGAGAGAGTTTTTACTCTTCTTAGGTGTCATTCTACCCAAATGCCCATAGGAGGCACCCAAAAGTCCCAAAATCCATGCATTAGGTGTCCATTTTTAGGAGGGAGCCTAGGCCCTCCTTTGTATAAATATGGCTAATCCTCTTTCTTGCAGGGAATTTGTGTGTGAAGGCCATCCAAGAGCTGCTGGTGCAAGGAGCCTCTTCTTTTTCCTTTGTGTAGAAATTTTCATTCTCCAGCCCAAGGAGGCTAAAATTGTCATTTTTATTTTGATTCATGCCCTTGAAGGCCAATTTGTATTGTAACATGTTTCTTTTATTATAAGAGATCTGTTTGTGCATATTTATGGTCTCCGCATGCACCTTCATGAAATTCATGGTCTAAGCGGGCTTTTAATCCCATTTGATGCGTCAAATGCCCAATTTGGGGCAGTCTGGGAGCCACCCAATGGTGAACAGTGTGTTTGGGCATTTAACTAAGATAATAAAACCAATTAGAAAAAGGAACAAATCGAAAATCTCATTTTCGGCTGAAAACCGTCCTGAGTATGCGGTTGTCAGCATTTTTGCTGCAACCGCATGTATCATACGGTTTGGGCCAAACCGTCCTGAGTGTGCGGTTTTAAGCCGAAATCCCATTCTGGCCATGCTTATCAAACATTTCTGGGTCCTTTCATCCCTAAGTCATATAAGCAAATGGGCAGGGGTTCCAAATAAGATAAATGGCATTTAAACCATTCCAAATCCACCAAAATCAAGAGATTAAGGTCATTTTGAACATATTCACCTAAATTGAACAAATTAACTCAACTCAAAGGTGAAAATGATAAAATAAAAGTTGGTTCAGACCAAAAAACAGGTCAAGTACCTCAATTTGGGGGTTAAGTCCACATTGGGCTCTTTTTGTCCAGTTTGAACACTTAACCCATCTTAAATGAAGTAAATGATTAAAAGAGAATTGGTTCAAATAACCAACCTAATCATACTTCAATCTCAAGAATTGAACTTGGAAATCACAATAAGTTTCCAAAACATGTTAAGCTTAAAGTGTAATACAATTCATGAAAGGAAGCTCAACTCTTTTAAAATGGGGCAAATTCCAATCAAAAATCAATCTATAAGAAATCTTTAATCATAAAGTGTTCAAACTTTTAAGATTTCTTCCAAAGAGCAATTGGGTCACTTGGAAACCTTTGAATTCCAAGCAAATAATCATTTAAAAATCAAGTGAAAGGAAAATTTTAAATAAATCATCTCCTCGAAAGCAATTTGAGTCTCTTTTTAACTCAAAAACACCTAAGGGGAAATCAAAAATCTTTTAGGCATCTGAAAGCCTTGGAATTTCAGAAAATCAAATCATAGGACCCTAGAAGCCTGAAATTCCAGATTTTTATCAAAACCCTCATAGGCCTTCTAAAGCCTTAATTTAGAAACTCATAGGACCCTGGAAGCCTGAAATTCCAGATTTTTTCAAAATCTCATAGGACCCTGGAAGCATGAAATTCTAGAAATTTCCAAAACTTCATAGGCCTAAGGAAGCCTGCGTAATTCCTTAACTCATAGGATCTCTGAAAGCCTGAAATTTCAGAACTTTATCTTCATAAGCCTCTAGAAGCTTGCGTGATTCTAGAACCCTTCATAGGCCCTTGAAAGCCTGCGTAATTTCAAGAGGCTGTGGAAGCCTTAATTCCAAAGCATAAGCCCTTGGCAGCTTGCGTAATTCCAAGTTGTGATTTGTCTAAGGGCTTTTACCTTAGGTATCTCATTTTTGTGGGATGTTGGAAGCCCTAGAATATTCCAACAAATCCTTTGGATGGTCTTTTTCATACCAACCAATTCATAGGCCTCTAGAAGCCTGAGTAATTCTAGAAACCTTTTGCTTGGGCCGTCTATAAGCCTCTGAATTATAGATACATATCTTGGGCCGTCTAAAAGCCTCTGAATTTTAGACACCACATATCTTGGGCCGTCTAAAAGCCTCTGAATTTTAGACACCTGCATAAGCCTCTAGAAGCTTGCGTGATTCTAGAACCCACTCATAGGATCTCTGAAAGCCTGAAATTTCAGAATTTATCTCTTGGACCGTCTAAAAGCCTCCGAATTTTAGACACCTCATAGGCCTTCTAAAGCCTGAATTTAGAAAAATCATAGGACTTCTGAAAGCCTTTAAATTTCAGAACTCATATCTTGGGCCGTCTAAAAGCCTCTGAATTTTAGACATTTATCATTCTTTGGGACCTTTTGGAAGCCCTTAAATTCCATATTTTTTGGATGGTCATTTTTACCAACCGCTTCTCTTTGCAAGGTCAATTTCGACCAAAACAAAAACGAAAAAAAAAAAGAGTTTAAAAAATAAGAAAAACAAAAGAAAAAAATTGTAATTCAAACTCATGTTCACCCAAACATGCATACATGCATTCTTGAAAGTGTGTGAGTTTAACTTGAAATGTGCACTAATTGTGTTTCTTTTCTTTTCTTTTACCAAAGGTCTTCAGCTCTTACCTGCAACCATTGTTCCCAGGCGCTCTCAAAGACTAAGATCTGCCACCATGAACCCTATTGAAGAACAATCTACTGTGTCTATTGAAGCCTTTGCTCAACTGCAGGAGCAAGTGGCTGGGATGACCAAACTACTAGAGAATCTACTGGCTAACCAAGCAGCCCAAGCCCAGACGCAAGCGCAGCAGGCACAAGCTCAGGCTCAGGTTCACCAAGCCTCTTCTTCCCACAATGCACCACCACCAGCTCAACCTATCCAACCTCCACCACCAGTACAACCCATTCCACCTCAACCTGAATTCCACCAACCTATCTCTGAGCCTATCTTGATCAGGGAAGAGGAGTCTGAATCTGAGAAAGAGAAAGAGAAGGAGAAGGAGAAGGAAAGACTGAGAATGGAAACAGAGAAGAAATTTTTCGAGAGGCTGGAGTCACTCCAGGAGGAACTGAGGGAAGTCAAGGGGGTTAACACGTTCGGAGGCACAAATTTTGATGATCTTTGCCTTTACCCCGACGTATGCCTACTGTGCGCACCTAAACCTGGCCTAGATCGCACACCGGGCGCACCTTTGGCGCGTGCCTCGGGATATTCGGAGTCGCCACTGCCTGAGAGTGCAGGCAGACACGGGTTTGCCCTATCCGGGTCTAAGTCTGGTCTGCGGCTTATTAGAGATCTAGCTAAGTCCTCGGTTACGGTTCGGGGAAGTCTTAAAGACACCCCGGTCCGCCCCGTCGGTCTGACGGGTCCCTCGGGTCTCCCTGGTTTTTGAGTCAATTCACCCTTTTCCTAGACCAGCATGCTGCCTTGTTAAGTCTGGTGGGGCCCTCTGAAGGTGTGGGTCCCTTTTTTATTTGATTTTATCTTTTTATTTATTCAAGTGATGTGGGTCGGACCCGGGTCCCATTGGAAGACCCGTGGATTGCCATGGTTGGGCCTTGGGCCCAGTTGGGTTATTGGGTAACCCATTTGGTTATTTTATTTATTTACACATTTCATTGGCTTAGTGGGCTGGGATTTGGCCCATTAGCCAAGAGTCAAGGGGCCCGGACCTGTTTATTGAAAACAGACCTGGTATGGGCCGATCTAAAATGGGCCCCACTAGTGGGCCTAAGGGATCTTGATGGGCCTATTTAGGCCCAATGTCCAAAAATGGGCTTAAGACAGCCCAAGTGGTTGAAGGGAGTGGTTCAAGCCGGCTTAGGCCGGATCCGGTCCAACCGAACCAAAGAAATTACATTTTTAAGTTACATTTATATGGGACCGTGTTATCTATACGGTCCATTGTCGCCCGTAGATGGAATCCGGTTCGCCTTGCCCGTGAAGTAAACACGGTCCAGACGGGACCGTTCTGAGTTTACGGGCGCCTTCAGATTTGCATTTTGGCCGCCGATTCTTTCTGGGATCAATTACGTGGCCTTCTCAGGTATTCTGGCAGCTTCAGTGGTGCTTCAAGGCCCTTCGAATTCCTTTGTAGCCTTCAATTGGCCTAAAAGGCCTGATTTTTCTTCTTCTTTCTCCTTGGGTTCTTTGCTGGAAGATCAACCCCTTTTGCTAGTTGTTCATAGCTACTTCTTAAGAGGGGAAATGGATGATTTACAGGGGATATTAGGTGTCTTTAAGAAAAAGCTTGATCCTTCCATATTAAAGGATTAGAAATAACCATTTTGTTCTTAAAAGCAAAACACTTTCTTTTCTTCATTTCTAGCAATGGTTTTATTTCTAAATTCCCATGGCATCTCTCATGTCATCCAAAACAACAAACAAGTTAGTGATAAAAAAGGAGTAAAGAAGAGGATAGTATAAGCAAAATTTATTCAAATTAGAGAATGGTATACTTACAATGTAATTATCTTGCTTTGTTGGATTGGTGGTTCTCCGAAGATTCGGGCAGCGCTTCCGCGTCCTCCCAAATATTTCAAAGTGGATGAAAAAGGGTTTGGTTGGGTGATGGTTTTGAAAGTTAAACTAAAGAGGATGTTTGCATGATGTTGGCATGATCCAACTAACCTAGGGGTAGTTTAGGGATAAGAAAGGGTTTGGGTATTGGAGAGACGGCATGAGGGCAGCATTTGGACGAGGCAACCTGTAGGAGGACAAGGGAGGTGGCCAGGAGAGAGGACCTGTCCAAATGAAGGGGGGTGGCCTCTCTATTTATAGGCAAAAATCCCGTGCCCGTATTTGAACTACGGGCATGCCTTGCCCGTACTTCAAGTACGGGCGTGCCTTGCCCGTAATTCAAGTACGGGCGAAAAACGAATATTTGCAATTATCGCAGATTCGGCCGTACGGGACGCGTGTCCCTTCGTACGATGACGCGTGTTCTCCTTCTAGAAGCGTGCCCGTACTTTAAATACGGGCATGCCCTGTCCGTAATGTAACTACGGTCCCGCACGTTTTAAAAATGTGTGGATTTCAAACCTTTATTCAATTTGGTTTATTGCAGGATTTTTATCCCATTTTTCCGATTATTTTATTAGAAAACGAGATTCTCTTTATTAAAATATTATTAAACCCATTTGTCTTATTTATTTTATTGGTTTATTCCATTTTTGCTGCCTTTTTTGCCATATGGGCAGTTTTTCTGAAACTTCTACTGCTCATAACTTCTTCATCCGGTGTTCGATTTCAGCAAACTTAGTGTCGCCTGAACCGGCTCGGAACCACCTGTCCACTGGGGTCAAGTTTGGCAGTTGAATTGGGGTCGAGCAAAAAGTCAACTTTTCGCTCCCCAAAAGTTTGACCAGCTCATATCTTTTTCATCTGGACTCCGATTCCAGCAAATCCAGTTGCGTTGGAACCGTGTCGAAATGCTCTTTTCAATGAGATGAAGTTTGATGGCCAAATTCACTTGAATCAAAAAGTCAATTTTTGACCCCCTCAGGGTTTGACTTTTAGTTTGACTTTTCATTTTTTCTTTATTTTGGGGGTGCAAAAATCAGGTGCTAACAGCTGCCCCTCTTTGCTGGAGTTACCTTAGGGGATGAACGGCAAAGAAGAAGAAGAACCTTATTTTTGCACCTTGCATTTCTGTCGACATGGTCGACGAGCTCAATCACTGAATTGTTTAAAAGGGAAGCGTCAGATGTCTGGTATCACTTCCTGATTTTGGGGAATCCCTATACCCTTTTTCGGGTTTGAATAGGGTTGTTCCTTAGTTTTTTGAGAAACATAGGATTAAATTTTGAGCTCATCAACCTATTTCGGCGTTGATGCAAGGCACTTAACAATGTTCTTTTCTTTTTGTTTGTTCCTTTAAAGCTTTTAGTGACTTCAATTCTTGATTCCCTGAGTTTTTTTTTTTTTTTTTTTAGAAGAGAGGCAAGGGTATGGGTTTGGGAGTGCATGTGGGAGGACGGGAGGAAGCTTTCGCGCTGCTGTCCATCATCTCGGAGACCACACACCTACTCTAGCCTATACTATTTACAAAAGTGGGAAATCAAAATTTACAAGAGGGGGCGAATTGGCCCGTTATTGCTCTTCCTCGTTGCTTCTCCTTGCCAGGTTTTTTCTCTTGTCGAGGCATTAGAGCTTCTTTTCCATTTAAGAGTTACTCCACTGGGGATCTGGTGGGAGCATGATCTATCTGGATGACTCTCTGGGGATTATTGTGATGTCCCTCTTTGATTTTGAAGTTTTGTTGGAGGGTCTGAAGATCTTGACGATCTTCTTTCTTCTGAGCTCTGCTAGGGATGAAAAGGGAAGAAGCCTCTGCTGGGGAATGAAGGAACAAAGTATCCTCCTTATGTTCATCTTGCATCTTTCTTCCTTCTTTGAACCTGTACAAGGAACAAAATGTCAGATATGTTCTGCTTCATTGGGAATATGCAGGGTTGGTTTATTCTAAGCCTTTGATTCATAAAAATCAGAATGGCTATTGATTACGGCAATGAGCCCCTCTTTACGGGTTAGCAGCACAAATGGGGAAATTCCAAGAATAGTTAAGCAGAATAATTACGGAAAAACACAGATGTGGCAGTGTGTGTTTGTGCCTGCAATTATCACAAAAGTCAATCCTTATGTCAGACATAGATTAGAGTGCTTGGTATTTTTAGCCTTGTCATCATAGGCCTTGGAACGCTGACTCAAACATAGTCTGCCAATCTGGGCCCTTCAGGTCACTTGGCTGGCCTCACTTAGTGCACTGTCCATCCTGTTTCTGTTTTTGCTGCATTTCCCTTTTTGCTTCTAATCAAGGTATGACCAGTTTTTTTTTTTTTTTTTACGACGACTGACCCTTTTTGCACATAGCGCCCTTTTTGGGTTTTCACCTTGTCTGGTCCTTTCAGGGAGAATCCAATTCCGTCATTGCCAGAAAACGCAGATTTGACTGTTTTGCTCAAGATCATTCACTTTGGGATCCGAGAGGTCTTCAAAATAGGACGAAATGTAGGCTAGGCCGGGGTTTTGAAAGAAAGATAAGTGGCCCAAAAAGGCTGTGATTTTATAGGTCTGTACAGTGCTCCTTTTATTGTTGGAGCTTACATCCTGGCTTATTTCTTTTGTGTGGGGTCCACATCTTACTTTGTAATTGCTTTTTTCTTCTTTTTCTTGATTTTCTTCGCAATTGCTCTCTTTTTTTTTTAGAGCCAGGAATGCCCATTTGGATGTGAAGGAATACCTGTACTAGGTTAAAAAAGAAAATTTGAGGCTCAAAAGTGTTTAACTAGGGGAGAACTTTTAGGGTTTTTGGGGAGGATTTATAGGTTTGGGGGAGAGTCAAAGATGGCCTCTCTTCATTTCCCAATTGGAATTATCTCAAGGATAATACAGTCTGACTGCATCTGCATTTATTGGCTCAGGAAAAATAGTTCCGTCTGTCTCTTGTAGGATTAGTGCTCCTTTGGACAGAACTTTGTGTACTATAAAAGGCCCTTCATAGTTTGGCTTGAATTTCCCTCTATTGTCTTCTTGGTGGGGGAATATCTTTTTCATAACAATGTTTCCCACCTTGAAGTGTCGTGGTATTACTTTTTTGTTATAAGTCCGAGCTGCTCTCTGCTGATAGAGTTGCCCGTGGCACAAAGCCTTAATCCTTTTCTCATCAAGCAACTGCAACTGGTCAAACCTTGATTCTTCCCATTCAATATCATCAACCTCTGCTTCCTTCAGGATTCTAAGCGAAGGGATCTGCACTTCTATGGGAAGGACTGCCTCCATTCCATATACAAGAGAGAAAGGAGTTGCTCCGGTTGAGACCCTGATTGAGGTTCGGTATGCATGCAAAGCATATGGCAGCTTCTCATGCCAGTCTCTGTAGGTGACTACCATCTTTTCTAATATCTTCTTCAGATTTTTGTTGGCGGCTTCTACTGCTCCATTCATCTTGGGCCGATATGCCGTAGAATTCAGATGTCTGATCTTCAACTCTTCACACATTTTGTCCATGTCCCTGTTATTCAAATTCTTGGCATTGTCTGTGATAAGTGCTTCAGGCACACCATAGCGACAGACAATATTGTTCCTGATAAATTTCAATACATGGGACCCTTTGACATCTGCAAAGGACACAGCCTCTACCCATTTGGTAAAATAGTCTATTGCAACCAAGATGAATCGATGCCCATTTGATGCCTTCGGATGGATTTCTCCAATCATATCAATTCCCCAGATGGCGAAGGGCCAAGGAGAAGTCATTGAGTACAAAGTGTTGGGTGGTGCATGAATGTTGTCAGCATAAACTTGGCATAACTGGCATTTCCTGACATGGATATGGCAATCATGTTCCATAGTTAACCAGTAATAACCCATTCTCAAGATTTTCCTTGCTAGCATATGCCCATTCATATGTGCGCCACATTGTCCCCCATGGACTTCATCAATCAGCTGTTGTGCCTCTTCTTCTGTTACACATAGCAGTAGTGAATCATTATAGGACTTTTTGTATAGCTTGTCTCCACTGAGGAAGAACTGTCCTGCTAATTTCTGAATTGTGCGCCTTTCAGATGCTGTGGCATTCTCTGGCAAAGTCCTGTCTCTCAGGTACTTCATTATGTCTGTATACCAGGGTTCCCTTCTTGGTGTGCTCTTCTCAACATGAAAGCAATAAACAGGAGAACGCCGCACTTCTATCTCCAATGGTTGTACCCAAGTATCACCAGTGATGGTTGCCATAGATGCCAGTGTTGCCAGGGCATCTGCAAACTGATTTCTATCCCGTGGCATATAATCAAATGTCACGCTTTTGAATTGTCCTTCCAATTCCTTAATCAGTTCCTGATATGGCACCAACTTAGGATCCTTAGTCCGCCAATCTCCCATTACTTGGTAGATGATTAGACATGAATCACCATATACTTTTAACTCTTGGATATTCATTTCAATTGCGGCTCGCAAGCCTAACACACATGCTTCGTATTCTGCCATGTTGTTGGTGCAATCGAACAAGAGTTTGGCTGCTATTGGATGATGGACTCCTTCTGGGGAAATGATTACTGCTCCAATTCCTTTCCCATTGATGTTGACGGCCCCATCAAAGAACATCTGCCATCCAGTTTCCTTTTTTACTGACTCGGCAGACATTATTTCATCATCCGGCAATCCGGTGATAAGAGGCTGATAGTCAAGCACAGGGTGTTCTGCCAAGTGATCCGCTACTGCCTGTCCCTTTATTGCCTTTCTCGTAGTGTAGACAATGTCATACTGAGATAAGATAACCTGCCACTTGGCTATTCTTCCAGTGGAGATTGGCTTTTCAAAAATGTACTTCAGGGGATCTGTATCTGAAATCAAGAAGACAGTATGACTGAGGAGATAATGCCGGAGCTTCTGAGCTGCCCATACCAACGCGCCACAGGTCTTCTCAAGCAATTTGTATCTTACTTCATAATTGGTAAATTTCTTGCTAAGATAATAAATTGCTTGTTCCTTTCTTCCTGTATCATCATGTTGCCCTAGGACACATCCGGCTGCCGTTTCTGTGACTGATAGGTACATGATTAGAGGTCGTCCGGGTACAGGGGGAACCAAAGTTGGCGGGCTCATCAAATAAGCCTTGATTTTGTCAAATGCTTCCTGGCAATCCTCATTCCAAACTACTGGGTTATCCTTTTTTAGCAATTTGAATATGGGTTCGCACACAGGAGTCATCTGTGCTATGAACCGACTGATGTACTGTAATCTGCCAAGGAAACCTCTTACTTCTTTCTCTGTGGATGGGGGAGGCATCTCTAATATAGCCTTCACTTTGACAGGGTCAACCTCAATGCCTCGTTTTCCAACTATGAATCCGAGCAGCTTCCCTGAGGTAACGCCGAATACACACTTATTCGGGTTCAGCCTGAGCTTGCATTCCCTGAGCCTGTCGAACACCTTTCCAAGGTTCACCAAATGACTTTCCTCTTCTTTTGACTTTGCAATCATGTCATCCACATATACTTCCATTTCTTTGTGCATCAGATCGTGGAATAACAAAGTCATTGCTCTTTGGTATGTAGCGCCAGCATTCTTCAAACCAAAGGGCATCACCTTGTAGCAGTATGTGCCCCAATGTGTGATGAAGGAAGTTTTCTCCATGTCTTCAGGTGCCATTCGTATTTGATTATACCCAGAGAATCCATCCATGAAGGAGAACATGGAGTGAGTTGCAGTATTATCAACCAATATATCAATATGAGGCAATGGGAAGTCATCTTTCGGGCTTGCCTTGTTCAGATCCCTGTAATCAACGCACATTCTGACCCTTCCATCTTTCTTGGGGACTGGCACGATGTTCGCTAACCACTCTGGGTAATCTGTAACTTTCAAGAACCCAGCTTTTAACTGCTTGGCAACTTCCTCTTTGATCTTCAGGGTCCATTCTGGTTTCATGCGTCTGAGCTTTTGCTTCACTGGTGTGGCCTCAGACTTTATAGGTAACTGGTGCACAACTAAATCCGTGTCTAACCCAGGCATATCCTCATATGACCATGCAAACACATCAGTGTAGGATTTTAGAAAATCAGTTATCTGTAATAATGTCAGCTTTTTACCAACTTGAAGAATCCTTGGATGTGCTATGTCACCTATGTTGATGGGTTCAGTTTCCTCAATATTAGCCTGGAGACCTTTTTCATGTCTGTCCAAGGCAAATTGGATTTCAGGTGGGGTCTCCCATGATTCATCATTATCCTCAAGTTCAAAAGAATCACTGGGGATAATTTCTGAATCATTGGGTTGTGATGAGCAAATGTCGTTATCTGATTCCTTCTCGACACTTTGGATTTCTTTTTGTTCTTTTTGTTTTTGTTTGATTTTGGCAACCTGATTATCTATCTCGTGCTCCGACTTTTTCGGGTGTGCATCGAGATTGATACTAAGGTTGCGATTTTGGGTTTGCTTATTTGCAGAATTATTCACAGAAGCAGAAAAATAATCAAAAGACTTCACGCATTTATTAAAAAGTGCAGCAATATCTACAGGGGGAATTTCAGAAGTGGAAGAAACTCCCTGTGGTAGTTCGGCTTTGCGAGTGGCAAGTGGCGTCGAACTCCAGTTCTGCAATGCGTGCTTGTCTTTGGTTACAGCGGTCACCGCATTCACCTTTCCAGTTTGTATCATGCTGATGCTGCCGTCAGAAGAGATGCAGATGGGGTCATTAGCTGTGCCCTTCTTTGGTTGATTCTGACTCGAATCCTCTGATGATACACTGATCCATACCCCGCGGCGGATGACAGTTCCTGGTACCAGAATAGTGACTTCGTTGGGTGGTTCCACCTTAGGCAATGCCTTGGTTACAGATTTTACTGATGATTCTTCCCTCTTGCTGGAAGAATGTTCGTCAAGGGCCCAGTTACCATAGGTTTCATGATAAGCCAGCTCAGTGGGCAGTCCCAGTACTTGGGGCATATTCTGGAACATCTGACCCAGACCATCCCTCGTACTTGGGTGTATAATGCAGATAGGAGGTGGGGGAGACCTTTGCCTCGGAGTGGGTTCTCCTGAACTATCCTGGCTTTCCATCATGTAGATGTACTGAGCCGGTTCTTCTTCTTCAGCCTCAGTTGGCGGTGTCTCAACATCATCTGGTGGGTAGGCAAACGCCTCTTCCGGGATAGCTGGTTTTTCGGTGTCAACTGATTGCCAAGAGAATAGAGTAGACAGTTCTTCCATCAACCCACTGAGAGCCTCTGAGTTCTCTTCTGTAACTGTTTCCTGGGGCAAGGGAGGTTCATCCCACAACCTTTGTAGATAATTAGCTTCCGCTTGCTCAACTGGATCATTGAACTCATCATCCCATCCCTGGGGGACTATGTTCTGAATGGCTTGTGCAGCTTCCCTCTCCATATTGACAAAGTGATGGTATAACTGGCCCTGCACATAGATGGGCCAGTGTGGGTCTCTTCCTTCTGCTCGTGCCCTTTTTCGTTCAGCTTTCCTGCCGAATAGCCTAGCATAGTCTTCAGGTTCAGGAACAAACCCCAATCCAAAGCCCACAGATTTGTCACAGGGCTGTATTGCAGACTTGATGCCTTGCTTATACTTGCCCAATCCCTCTCCTACTCGGAGGCCCCAGTCGGCGCATTCAGCAGCACCGAACATATTCTTCCTTTTCCTTCTGCAGGACAAGTCTGATTGCAGGGGGGTAGGGATGCTATTTATCTGCACCATTTCAATGGCTTGGAAGTTCAGGGAAGTAGGCAGCTCATAATCAATCACAGGTACCCCTCCTTGTTCAAATTCTCTGTGATTTTCTGCATGTACTGTGATCAATTGATTTCCCGAGATGAATCGGATCATTCGATGTAAGGTGGACGGGACTGCCCCTGCTTGATGTAACCAAGGTCTTCCAATCAGCAGATTAAAGGAGGCATTGATGTCCATCAATTCAAAGGTGACGAAGAAGGCCCTTTCAGCAATTGTAACTTCCAAAGTAACTTCCCCAAGGGAATCCTTCTTAGCATTGTCAAATCCACGGACATTATTGGAGCTAGGTTTGATCAAATCAGCGTTCAGCTGCAGACTGTGGAAGGTCCTGACTGGGCAGATATTCAGAGCTGACCCGTTATCAATCATGACTCGTCTCACTATTAAATCGGAGCACCTTACAGTGATAAACAGAGGCTCTGTGTGATTATAACCTTCAGGTGGCAAGTCTGTTGAGGAAAAGGAGATTGCTTCTGGCGTAGCAATTATAGACATTACTGTCTCCAGCTGCTCAGGGCTGATGTCGTCAGGCACATGAGTATCACCCAGTATCTTCATAAGTACGTCCTTATGTTTGTCTGAATCCAATAAGAGACGCATAATGGATATCTGAGCTGGTGTCTTATTCAACTGCTGCACTAGATCATACTCTGGAGTGAAGGCACTATAGTGGAGCTTTTCAATCTCCTCTTCTGGGGCCTTCCCTTTCTTCTTATGGGTCTGTGGCAATTCAGTAGCCACATCCTTCCCTTTTTCTTTCCTTGTCCTTTCTTCACTAGTCTCTCCCTCTGGTGCAGGTGGAGGGTTAGGGTTGATATATCGACCAGAACGGGTAATCCGATCGACTTCTCTTTCAGTGGAAGTGATGGTAGAGTCATGGTACATGGGTAGGAATTGGTAAGGTGGAGGCACAGCAGAGTAGGTTGGGTCAAGGTGGAGTTGGTGTAAGTTAAGGGTGGGTGGTTCTAGCATGATGTCCACGGGTTCATTGAATGGGTTCATCATGTCGAAGATGTTTAAGGGAGGTGAATCTGGGACAGGTGGAGGGTAGAAAGGCTCTGGTTCGGGAAAGCTGAAATGCACCAGAGGGAACCCCAAGAAGGTTTCTTCGTCATCATTTCCGTTGACGACGCACACTTGTTGCTTTACTATCTCTTCTTGGAGGTATATCTTGACAATTTGCCCCGGTCGCCCAATCAACATAGAGGGGTCAAACTGTACTTCATTGCCCTGGTCACTAATGACCTGATGTACTGTTCCACTGCCAGAAGCCTTATTATGGTCGGGGAGGGGGTTGGTAGTTGTACCAGTAGGAGGAGTAGGTGCTGCTGGTGCTGGGGGATCTACAGAGATCTTCTTGCTATCTATTAGATCCTGTATGTCATGCCTCAAATCCCAGCATCGATTTGTTGAATGCCCGGGAGCTCCAGAATGGTATTCACATCTCTCTGCCGCATTATAGTTTCGTGAATTTACCATTCGAGGATTTGGAGGCTTGATCTGTAAGTACCCCTTCTTCAGCAGGGTAGCCAATAGTTCTGCAGGTGCATAAGGCAGCGGGGTAAAAACCCTCTTCATTCTTGCTTCTGCCTCTTCTCTGGTTCTTCTCATGGGTTGCCCCTGGCCTTGAGGCCTTTAAGAGATATGGTAAGGCTGTGTTGGCTGTACATAATTAACAGCCTGGGCTTCCTGCCTCCTAGACTCTTGCCCCTGATTTCTGTTACTCTGTCCTGCCGTAGCCCTTTTCTGTGTAGGGCCCTGGCCACTGCCATCTATCTTGCCAGCCCTTACAGCATCTTCAATTCTATCTGCCGTCAGAATCAAGTCATTGAAGTTAGAAGTACTCTGCCCCAGTAGCAGGGAAAAGAATGGCTGTCCAAGTGATGCAATGAACAAGGAAGTCATCTCCTGTTCAAGTAGTGGCGGTTGAACTAGTGTGGCCAATTCTTTCCAATGTTTGGCATACTCCCGTACAGATTCCTGATTCTTCTTTGTCAGCCTCTGCAGCTCTGCCCTAGTTTGCACAATCTGACTGTTCAAACGGTACTGCTGAATGAATGCTGCGGCCAAATCATTCGAAGTCTTGATCTTGGTTTTGTCCAGACTCAAAAACCAAGTGTATGCTGCCCCTGTCAGCGACCTCTGAAAGAACTGTATCATAATTTTTTCATCTTTGGCATATTGACACATATCTCCAGAGTATGACCTGAGGTGGTTTAACGGGCACCCGGTGCCATCAAACTGATGCAAGTCAGGGCATTTGAATTTTGGTGGAAGTTGAACGTCGGAGAAGAAGCAGAGGCTGTCTAAAGTAGCCTCCATGGGGACCGCACTGGGTCGTAGGCTTTTCAGTTCTTCACGCAAAGCATCTACCTCTGACTTAGTGGCTGCCATCTTTTCATCAAACTGGGCCTGCTGTGTTCTATACCAATCTTCCTCTTCTTGCCCCAGTTGGGCAGGCGCAATAATCTGTGGAAGAGGCACAGCTTGCGGAGGTGGAGGTGGTACCAACGGAGCTGGGTACGCAGGGTATGGTGGTGGAGCATCCGTCTGTGGTGGAGCAATTGGCTGCTGCAGAGTCACTGGTGCAGCTGGGGGAGCCATCCTGAGTTCTCTTAATTCTGTCATTAATTCTTGAATAATAGTCCCCATGCTGTCTATCCTCTGTTGCAGATCAGTCACTGTCTGTGCCTGGCTGGACTCTGCCTGGTCCTGCCCTGGCGGTGTCTGTTCCCTTGACTGTTCCATTTCAAGCCTTCTTCTGGATCTTAACAGGTACGGGCTTCGGAAAGCAATTTTGGTACCTGGGAAGGACAACCAGCAGATATTAGTGCAACTTATATTAAAGGCATAATACATGATTAATTCATTTGGGTTATTTTGACGGTGATAGAGATTCTTTAAGCCTGATCTGTTTTAATCAAACGGCTGGGGAAGAGAACCCGGTTTAAACTGACCTGTTTTAGCCAAACGGCTGGGGGAGAGAACCCTAAGCTGATCTGTTTTAACCAAATGGTTGGGAAAGAGAACCCGGTTTAGCCTGATCTGTTTTAGCCAAACGGCTGGGGGAGAGAACCCGATTTAGATTGGTCTGTTTAAGCCAAACGGCTGGGGGAGAGAACCCGATTTAGATTGGTCTGTTTTAGCCAAACGGCTGGGAAAGGGAACCCGATTTAAAAGGTTGGTTTGAGCTCAGTATCACAAGGTTGGACTATGTTAAGTCTCCGCAGGGGATGAGCTAAACAGCAACATCCAGGTGTACCTTAACCAATTTTCAGTTTAATCTCTGATGGTTTTAGCACCTAACTTCGGCTAGTAGTTCTCGGGCGTATCTTAGCTAGTCGTTGGTTTAATCACCATTGACTTTGACGCCTCATAACGGGGAAGGCTATGCCAGGACGATCTTCCACCAATTTCTGGTTTAATTACCAGTGGCTTCAGTGCCCTAAGAGTTCGGCTAGGGATACCCGAGCGTACCTTAGTCGTTAGCTTAGTTGCTTGACCTTGGTGCCACACAACGGGGTATGCTATGCCAGGACGATCCTCCGCCAATTTTCTGGTTTAAACACCAGTGGCTTCAGTGCCCTAAGAGTTCGGCTAGGGATACCCGAGCGTACCTTAGTCGTTAGCTTAGTTGCTTGACCTTGGTGCCACACAACGGGGTATGCTATGCCAGGACGATCCTCCGCCAATTTTCTGGCTTAAGCACCAGTGGCTTCAGTGCCCTATAGGCTGACCGTGTGATCTTTTAAATCAGACGGGTGTGATCTGAGCTCAAGGGATTGGGTGTTCTTTATTCAGAACCCTGGGGTTTTAAGACTTATACTTGAAACTTGGAAGTTTGAGAGTTGACAAGGACGGGGTGTTCTTTACTCAGACCCCCTGGGTTTTAAAGATACTTTTGGCAAGTTCTTTATTCAGATTGCCTGAAAGTTTTAGATTTGATGGTAAAAATGAGGTGTTCTTTATTTAGAACCCTTTAGTTTAAAGATTAATTTGGCGAGTTCTTTACTCAAATCGCCTGAAAATTTTGAATTGAGTGTTCTTTATTCCAAACCCTTTGCTTTTAAAGATTTAAACAATTTGGCGAGTTCTTTATTTTGATCGCCTGAAAATTTTGAATTGGGTGTTCTTTATTCAGAACCCTTAAAGATTTAAGACTTAAATTCTGAATATGGGGAAATTGGTAAGGATTGGGTGTTCTTTATTTAGGACCCTTGGGTTTAAGAATTTGGCGAGTTCTTTACTCAGATCGCCTCAGAGTTCTGAAGTTGATGGATTGGGGCCAAATTGAAAAAGGAATTGGGGGGATGTCTTAATTGACTTTATTAAATTTAGCACGAAATTCTTCATGGAAAAAGAGGTACAATGCCAAAATTCAGAACAAGTAATCTCAAAATTAAACAAAACAAACAAACCCAGAGTCTAGCTAGGTTGGTCATCATCAAAATGAGAGGACACGTCTCGCCTTTTCAAGGCACGCAGAAGTTTATTCCGCAGACGTCGGTCCTCTTTTGCGCGTCTGCGCATGGTGTCAAGCTGCTGTTGAAGGGCCTCATTGGCCTGCTTGTTTTTACGCTCGGAATCCACGTATGCACGGTGGATCCGAGAATGAGATTCCCGCAGTTCGGCCACCCTATCCCTGTATGTGTCAGGGGGCGGAGCTGGGACATCGTCAGAGGTGACGATATGGAGAGGAGGTGGGCTGTCTAGGCCAGTTTCTCGAGCAATCCATTGTTCGTAATTACGAACATCGGATGCAGTGAAAATGTCCTCTTGGAGTATGTGCACGTGTTGCCATTCCTTCACCAATTTTTTCTTCAATTCCCATGTAAGTGGGCCAGTTAATTCTTCCGCCTCATCCTTGATCGGTATTCCCTGAGACTTCCCAAACTGTCTCAGAATTCGAACCGAATAGTATGGCATGGCATGAGTCAAGCCTATCAAGGCTAGGCAATGTCTTTTCCTGAAATCTATGACGGGAGTATATGTTTGGTCAAATGTGCCTCCCCATCTTATATCAGTTTCTCCTTTCAACTGGAGAAAGTGGTCAAACCAATCCTTTCTGGAGGGTAAGTCTGGTCTAATCTCTCTTCGGGCCATCAATGTGACATTGTCACGGACGTACCCATAACGTGGGCTGACAGGTTCAGCAACCATCAGGTGATCTTGAAGCCAGATGTGTAGGAGATGAGCGCATCCTTGAAACCTCCTAGTTCCGTTCTTGGTCATGGTCAAGGTATGATATAGCTGAGCAAGGATTAATGGTGCAATTCGGAATTTCATTTGGAGTTGGTCTACAATTTCCATGAGGGCCAAATTAATGGTGTCCCCCCCAGTAGGAAAGAAGAGTTGTGACAGAACCACGAGGGTGAAGGTGTCCCACCAAACACGGGGTCTTTCCTGCTTCTTATCCCTTATCTTTTCAGCAAGGAAGGTTTTAGAGACCCGCGTGAATGCTTGGTCACCTCCTAAAGTCTGGAATTCTCCTCTGGGTAGGCCAAAGAAAGTACAAGCTTCATTCTTGTAGCTATCTTTGAGACTTGGCCTAGCTGGTTCTCCACGGTCACGAAATCGGAGGAATAGTTCGAATTCCTCAATTGTGGGAGTCAACTCATTAGTCCCAAACCTGAAAAGAGAAAATTGGGGATCCCAGAAAAGCAGGGCTGCTTGGATCATGTCCCAATTAATAGGCACATTTAACAGGGACAAAGTTTGTCCCATGTGGTATTTCTGTTCCCATTGAATTTGCTCATCTCCTTGCAATTGCCTTGTCCAAGAACGGATCCAAGGGGTATCAAAGGCACACTTCTCTATCCTAGGGAAGCGAATTCTCTCAGTCGAGGATGAAGATGCCATGCTGACTATCCGATTGAAATTCCAAGTCAATTTAGGGTTTTCCACCAAAAACTCTAAATTAGTCTAAGGCATGTAACAAGATATGCAAAAATTAACTCAAATGTCTAAGCAGTTTATGCAATTATCAATCACAGAAATCAAATCCAAGCACTCAAATTATGGGTTATGTCCTTTAAATGTTCAGGTCTTAGTCGGCCTTTTCTTTCATCTGTTCTTTCATCTGTTCTTTCATCTGCTCTTTCATCTGCCCCTAGTGTCGGACTGAATACAATATTTACAACTTGCCTTCGAGGGCGAAATTTACAAAAATAAATCTGGAAGGAGAATCACCTTTAGGGTTGTCGAGAACCCAAAAGGAGGGTACAAATTTGTCATTCAACAGGTGGGTTGAAATCCTGTCTCTAGGTTTTTCTGCCTCTGTTCTGACCCATTTCTATCTGATCTGGCCGGCTTTCAACTGAACCAAGACCGACTTGAATGCGCGGATTAAAATTAGGGTCAAGACCAACACAGGTGGGGGTTAATGTCCCAGGTTAATTTTACCCTTATTTGTTCATTTATGTTCATGCTCACATCAGGGTTTATCAGAAGTAATAGGTGGGGAAGGATACCCAGCCCAAGGCGCCTGCCTTCAAGGGTCTGAGCCAAGTACTAGACCCTTCGCGTACCATGGCAAAAAACCAATGGCGCTTGAAGAGTCCAGAAACCTGGGGAGATGGGTTTACCCTGCTTTCCCCGGCAAGCCACGGGAGTGTAGGGCTAATACCATCCCAAAAGTAAGTTTCTCGATTGAAGAAGGGTGGCTGCTAGAGAGATCTAGGTTTTGGTTAAGAAGATCATTCAGATGTTTAGACAGCATTCCGTTCGGATCATTCATGCAGACTCCCTCGTGCATGTCACCCCACGCAGTTAAAAAAAAATTCATTCACGGTGTAGTGAGGTGCTTGTGTGTGCAGTGGAGCCAAGTGCTGTGTCTGTTCGGGTGATTCTCGGATAATGGGCTGATTAAGGGTTCCTTAATGTCGCTTTTATAGTGAGAATACAGAACAATATGTAATACAATGTTTGGGTGGATCCCCAGGTAAGTGGGCGGGTCACATTGGTCCCTGTTAAAAACCACTTTCCTTAGGCGATTATCATGTCCGTTTGATAGGATCCCCCAATATCATGTAATTACATAAGTTCCATAAACCACTAAGGTTGGACAAGAAGTACTTCCTAAATCTGCTTATATCCTCCTAGTTGACTCATTTGATAACCAGGGTCCGACTGGGTTGAGGGTCCCCAGCAGAGTCGCCAAGCTGTGCGCACCTAAACCTGGCCTAGATCGCACACCGGGCGCACCTTTGGCGCGTGGCTCGGGATATTCGGAGTCGCCACTGCCTGAGAGTGCAGGCAGACACGGGTTTGCCCTATCCGGGTCTAAGTCTGGTCTGCAGCTTATTAGAGATCTAGCTAAGTCCTCGGTTACGGTTCGGGGAAGTCTTAAAGACACCCCGGTCCGCCCCGTCGGTCTGACGGGTCCCTCGGGTCTCCCTGGTTTTTGAGTCAATTCACCCTTTTCCTAGACCAGCATGCTGCCTTGTTAAGTCTGGTGGGGCCCTCTGAAGGTGTGGGTCCCTTTTTTATTTGATTTTATCTTTTTATTTATTCAAGTGATGTGGGTCGGACCCGGGTCCCATTGGAAGACCCGTGGATTGCCATGGTTGGGCCTTGAGCCCAGTTGGGTTATTGGGTAACCCATTTGGTTATTTTATTTATTTACACATTTCATTGGCTTAGTGGGCTGGGATTTGGCCCATTAGCCAAGAGTCAAGGGGCCCGGACCTGTTTATAGAAAACAGACCTGGTATGGGCCGATCTAAAATGGGCCCCACTAGTGGGCCTAAGGGATCTTGATGTGCCTATTTAGGCCCAATGTCCAAAAATGGGCTTAAGACAGCCCAAGTGGTTGAAGGGAGTGGTTCAAGCCGGCTTAGGCCGGATCCGGTCCAACCGAACCAAAGAAATTACATTTTTAAGTTACATTTATATGGGACCGTGTTATCTATACGGTCCATTGTCGCCCGTAGATGGAATCCGGTTCCCCTTGCCCGTGAAGTAAACACGGTCCAGACGGGACCGTTCTGAGTTTACGGGCGCCTTCAGATTTGCATTTTGGCCGCCGATTCTTTCTGGGATCAGTTACGTGGCCTTCTCAGGTATTCTGGCAGCTTCAGTGGTGCTTCAAGGCCCTTCGAATTCCTTTGTAGCCTTCAATTGGCCTAAAAGGCCTGATTTTTCTTCTTCTTTCTCCTTGGGTTCTTTGCTGGAAGATCAACCCCTTTTGCTAGTTGTTCATAGCTACTTCTTAAGAGGGGAAATGGATGATTTACAGGGGATATTAGGTGTCTTTAAGAAAAAGCTTGATCCTTCCATATTAAAGGATTAGAAATAACCATTTTGTTCTTAAAAGCAAAACACTTTCTTTTCTTCATTTCTAGCAATGGTTTTATTTCTAAATTCCCATGGCATCTCTCATGTCATCCAAAACAACAAACAAGTTAGTGATAAAAAAGGAGTAAAGAAGAGGATAGTATAAGCAAAATTTATTCAAATTAGAGAATGGTATACTTACAATGTAATTATCTTGCTTTGTTGGATTGGTGGTTCTCCGAAGATTCGGGCAGCGCTTCCGCGTCCTCCCAAATATTTCAAAGTGGATGAAAAAGGGTTTGGTTGGGTGATGGTTTTGAAAGTTAAACTAAAGAGGATGTTTGCATGATGTTGGCATGATCCAACTAACCTAGGGGTAGTTTAGGGATAAGAAAGGGTTTGGGTATTGGAGAGACGGCATGAGGGCAGCATTTGGACGAGGCAACCTGTAGGAGGACAAGGGAGGTGGCCAGGAGAGAGGACCTGTCCAAATGAAGGGGGGTGGCCTTTCTATTTATAGGCAAAAATCCCGTGCCCGTATTTGAACTACGGGCATGCCTTGCCCGTACTTCAAGTACGGGCGTGCCTTGCCCGTAATTCAAGTACGGGCGAAAAACGAATATTTGCAATTATCGCAGATTCGGCCGTACGGGACGCGTGTCCCTTCGTACGATGACGCGTGTTCTCCTTCTAGAAGCGTGCCCGTACTTTAAATACGGGCATGCCCTGTCCGTAATGTAACTACGGTCCCGCACGTTTTAAAAATGTGTGGATTTCAAACCTTTATTCAATTTGGTTTATTGCAGGATTTTTATCCCATTTTTCCGATTATTTTATTAGAAAACGAGATTCTCTTTATTAAAATATTATTAAACCCATTTGTCTTATTTATTTTATTGGTTTATTCCATTTTTGCTGCCTTTTTTGCCATATGGGCAGTTTTTCTGAAACTTCTACTGCTCATAACTTCTTCATCCGGTGTTCGATTTCAGCAAACTTAGTGTCGCCGGAACCGGCTCGGAACCACCTGTCCACTGGGGTCAAGTTTGGCAGTTGAATTGGGGTCGAGCAAAAAGTCAACTTTTCGCTCCCCAAAAGTTTGACCAGCTCATATCTTTTTCATCTGGACTCCGATTCCAGCAAATCCAGTTGCGTTGGAACCGTGTCGAAATGCTCTTTTCAATGAGATGAAGTTTGATGGCCAAATTCACTTGAATCAAAAAGTCAATTTTTGACCCCCTCAGGGTTTGACTTTTAGTTTGACTTTTCATTTTTTCTTTATTTTGGGGGTGCAAAAATCAGGTGCTAACACCTACCGACCAAGTTTAAGTGCCCGGATTTTGACAAATACGACGGCACTGGCTGCCCAATGAGCCATCTGAAGCTCTACTGTGGGGCATTGTGCCAATTTGGCCGGGATGACAGCATTTTGATCCAACTATTTCAGAGGAGTCTGACGGGGTCTGCTTTAAGGTGGTTCTCCACTGTGGATCACTCAAGGATTAAGAAATGGAAAGACTTAGCTGATGCATTCCTGGCACAATACCGGTTTAATTCAGAGATTATTCCTGACCGGTATGATATGATGAGGATGGTGAAGAGAAATGATGAAACCATTCGAGAGTATGCGAAAAGGTGGAGAGAATCAGCTGCACAAGTGAGGCCACCCATGGGGGAACAAGAAATGATTTCCACTTTTATCACTACATTGGGGTAGCCTTACTACAATCATTTGGTGGGCCAGACCACCACCAGTTTCGCTGCTTTAGTGCAAGTGGCAAACAGGATAGAAGATGGGATCAAGGCTGGAAGAATAATTGATTACTCGGCAACAATGAATCAGCAAGCTTCCACCACTTTTTCTGCACATAAAAAGGAGAATGGTAATGGAAGAAAGAAGAATGAGGAAAGGAGAGAAACAGAAGTTAATATGGTGCAGCCACCTAGACAACCTTTTCAAATCAATGTCAAGTCCCCCATTCTTGCCAAACCCATTCATCCAGCTCCCTTACCTCCCATTCAAATAAATGTACCTTCAGTACAGCCTGTCAACGAGGAAATGGAAGTAAGGAAGAGAAGGGAGTTTTCAAAACTTCCCATGAAACCATCTGAACTCTTACCTACTTTACTTCAGGAGGGGTATGTGACGTTGAAACAGCAAAATCCTCATGCTAGTAAAGGCAAGAATTATGATGCATCGGTGACATGTGACTTTCACATGGGAACTCCAGGCCATACTACAGATCGTTGTTTGGCTTTAAAGCATGTAATCCAGGATTTGCTGGATAATCATTCTTTATCTTTTAATTCAGTCACACCCGCTCCTCACCCCAATTGCAATAATGTGGCAAGCACATCGAATACAATTGGAGTCATTTCAGTTGAAAGTAGATACTTTGACCATTCTCAACTTATTGCTCCTACAGGGTCAACTGTCTGGGTTTATTTTGAAAGGGAAGAAGAACAAAAAGCCAATATAGAAAATGGGGCAGAGTCGATTGAGAAAGAAGGATGGCAGAGAAAGAATGGGGGTGTTTTCAAAGAAAAGAATAAGGCAAAAGTTGAATTCATTTTGCCACTCATTGATTGGGCAGTTGTTCAAGTTCCAGATCAAGTAACGCCATTTCTTCCAAGGGCTGAGCATGATGTCCTAAATATGAAGAAAATTGCTGAACAAAGAAAGGAATTCTTGCTTCAACCAGCAGGAGATGAAAATTTTTGCAAAATTGGAGAAAAATCAACTTTTGCCTTTGAGAACAGGGGCAATTTTCGAATTCCCACGTTCTCTAAAAAGAAACCCCCATAAAAAGAATGCACATTTCCTGAGGATCCTAAGGAGCCTTGTTCTCAGGAAGTGATTTCAATAAAGGCTCCTAAAAATAAAATAAAAAAAAAAAAGATTTCTCCCTTAAGCATTTTTATAGAAAAAGAAAAAAAAGAGGTTTTCAACAGGGTCCTTTTTACTTATGAGTCATATCTCCCATTAAATTTCATGAAGTCGAATATAACTTCGTTATTGGGCTCAATTTCGAGACCAAAATCGAAGAAAAAGACACTCTAAATGAAAATTCAAATCTTTTAAGTGTCATGAGAAGAATATTTTGCAAAATTTTGAAATGACCAATCTTATGGACTTTGGAATCAAAGATGACCCGTAGTTTTCACTTGAAACCAGCAAGTACGGAAATTTATTTCATATGGATTCAGAGAAGATTGCATCATTTGCTCGTCAAGGAGAAGCCAAAGGAGAAGATATTGAAAGAAGAAGTTTTTTGCATTTTTGACTCTGAAGATGAATCCAAGTTTGCACTCTGCATTGGAAAATATGGAAAGATTGGATTTCTTTGTTGAGATATGAACTACGAATCAGCTACAAAGTCTAATGAAAATGAAGCTTGATTCAAGAGGCTAATCTGGTGAGAAGGATGTTTTATGGTTGAAATTTTGTCTTGACAAAAAAAAAAAAAAAAGAAGAAAAGAGAAAAAGAAAAAAAAAATCCTGAGCCAGGCATGTAGAGCATCTCTACCAACTCTGAAAATTCAAATTTTTCTTAAAATGATATGAGGCCTTTCTTTCTTATATCCCCAAAATTTTTGAAATCCCTAGTTAGACCCTTTGAGCTTGATAAACTTTTTCAAATAACCTAAACTGGGAAGTGTAACCCCACACTGGGGCAAATTTATTAAGGCATGAAAAGACAAATTAAAAAAGAAGAAGGGAGCACTATTGAATTTCAAAATGGATTTTGAGGATGTTTTCAGAAAAGGGAGCGAAGAAATGAAAAAAGAAAAAAGAAGAAGAAGAAAGATAAAAAAAAAAATTTCATCAAATGCCATGGGATATTTGAAGAATGTCTTCCGAAAGGGGCAATAAAAATTGCAAAGAGAAGAAAAGAAGTTCAATACCGGGGTGAAAGTTCTAAAGGAAGAAGAACTTCAACACTGGAGGCAATTTTGTATTCCAAGGAAAAAATGCCATAAGAATTACAATCTCAGTTAACCCATTTAATCATATGGTGTTTGAACCTTTTATCCCTTTTCTTCCTAAACAAAAACCAAGCCTACATTTCGTCCCATTCAAAAGTCCTCTTTGATTAAGAAATTTTGAATTAAGGCAAATATGACTACATCAGCTTCTGGTAATGAAGGATTAAAAAGAAAAAAAAATGGAGAAAATGTAGTAAAAACCCGGAAGGGTGCTACGTGACAAATGATCAACCATCTGCAAGGAGAAAACCAATGGTGTCATATGAGAAGAGAATTCCATGATTGTCATGAAATATAAGGGAGTTTTCATATCATGGATGCAAGAAACAACTTTTTCAAGTTGAAGGTCTTTTCAAACCGGGGCAAAATGGTCAGATTGAAAGAACTATCATATCTGGAGCATCAATGGACAAGTCGATGGTCATGGGAATGATTCTAAAGGTTCCGAAGGCTTATTTTGGTCTTTCTTCATTTTCTGAAATAATCTTCTCATTATTCAACTTGATTTTAATTCTTTTGGACTATATGCTAATAAGTGATTGGATCATTTTTTCAAAAACAAAAGAAAAAACAAAAAAAGCAAAAATTATATTTTGGCCTATGATGAGCATCTATGTCTTTTCATAAAACATTGGTTTTGCATGCATTAGAGAATTCTGAGGCCACTAGTATAAAACCTATTTTTTATATATATATATGCACTTTTGCATTCTTTTATAAAGATTTATTTTTATAAAGGCAACAAAAAAAAAAAAAGAGAGAGAAAAAATTCATCTCTGCTGTGAGGTAAGTGCATTTCCAAAGCATCAAGGCTGGGGCATGCTCGATTTCCTTTGCTTTTGAATCCTCAATGAAAGGAATCGTATCATCCTAAAGATTGGGCAATGCCTCCAAACAAGAGCCCTTATCTTTCAATCATGAAGATGGCATTCAGTTTGGTAGTAAGAAGGCATGAAAGAGAGAACATGGGCAGTAAGGGTATGAGGTTAGATCAACAGATCATGATTCTCAAATCCAGCAATCAAGAAAAGAGCATACACTTGGGCAGTTAAAAAGCATCAAGGCAGGTTATGGGCAGCAAAGGCACATACATCATTATTGAGAGAGCAAAAAGATGAAAAAGCAAAAGCAAATTGCAGAATATTCAAGCACAGGTTTGGGCAGCACATGGCACCCAGGTAAATCAATAAAAATCAAATCATGGAAAATTCAATTAAATATTTCCTTCCTTATTTTTGAGCTGAAAAGTGAAAAACATCAAAAGCAATTGAGTTTGCAGAGGTCAAATTTAACTCCACCTTCTTTTAAAATTTGCATGTCTCAAATTTCTTTTCATAGCCACGAGAGCTCCGAGAAATCTGAGATAAGGAAGAGACGCAACCCCATCAGACTTCAAGCAGGGGTTTCATTGGCTATCTTCAAAATCATGTTTTTTATCACTCATTTGTTTGACCAAAGCAAGTTCAACTGATGAGATGTCTTTCAAACGTGCAATTTTGAGTTGTGTCTATTCTTTGCTGTTCATTGTCTTACAACTCCAGCAAAGAGGGGCAGTTGTAGACACCCAAAAATTGCACGATTTTTGATAAATCTTGAAGGAGAGAAATATTTTATTGAATTTTCAATTCTTAGCATTGGGTTTAAGATCCTTAACTCATTTGAATCCAAAGCCGCAAAGGAAAAGGCCCGAATTCAATCTTTTATGCAAAGTCAAACTTTTTCGGGTTGAATTTTGTTGACTTTTGACCCCAGAAAATGAAATATTTTTTAAAGCAAGATTTGAAGATAATTTTTCCCGGTAATCAGGTTTTTAGCAATGTTATTGCATAAATGAATTTTTTGAGATTTTTAATCTTGACGAATACCTTTGTATCAACATGTTGAATCTTTTTACCGGACCTGAAAAACCGAAATTTAGCCTGGAACTGGAAAGTTGACTTTTTATTCACTTGGAATTTGGGTCTGGAAATATTTTTAATGGATTCAAATGGGGGGTTGTTTGCTTATTTACATGTAATATCTTAAGTAAATGGAGATTAAAAAATACGAGGACATTTACTTAAACGATATTACATGTAAATAAGCCTGGCATGTGCAGCTAAGGCTCAAAACCAGCCAAAAATGTGCTGACCGTACTGAATGAACGGTTTTTTATAATTTTGATGTCAACCGCCCTGTATGCACGGTTGCAACCGTACACACAGCACGGTTCAGGTCTATGCTTGTTACGCTGGCGGCCACGTGGCTTCACGAAGCTTCGGCCGTTGAGCCGCGTGGACAGCAATCGATTAAAGCATAACTGAATTGAACCGTCCTGTATATACGGTTTGGTCAAATTTGTACAGGAACCGCACTTTGAGTGGCGGTTGTGTAGAAACCGCACTGAGTATACGGTTTTGGCTGTTTCGGGGATTTGCGAAATGACTCTATCCCTGAGCCTTATTTACGCATATTACCTCTCTCTTAGGGACTTGAACTCCCTATTTCACCCTCCGAAACTTGCTGAATTACTCCAATTCAAGCCTTGGAGGAGAATTGGAATAATCTAGAAGGCCTTTTTGGCCTACCCTTGGGACTCTTCTACCCTTGACTTGGCCTATAAATAGAGGGGTCCTCCTCTTGCAAATGGCTGACAATTTGAAGCTTAGAAGCTCTGCAAGAAGAAGGAGAAGCTCTGTTGGATTGTCTACTGAAGGCTCAAGCTACCAAGGTAAAGCTCTCTTTCATTTCCAGTCTTCCCTTTTACATTCCAGCAATCTCTCATCTTCTACCTTTCTGTAGTGTAAGGCCCTTGTGTTGTTTGCAGCCCCAAACCTCTTCTAAAGTACCTGGGAATCTAGCCGTAAAACGTGAAGAGAGAGCCTGGGGAAAAGGAAGGTGGAATGGATCCTCTAGGTTCAGAACCCTCAAATGATGAAAAGCATGCTATATGGTTATTTTGAACCCATGAATGCTTCTCTGAGTTATTTTGTATTTGGAGAAGATGTGAATCCATGCTCTCAATAGCCATGGATTCCAACTGTCTCATAGAAATGTGATTTTCTACATCTTCGCACCCACTTTCCACTATTTTCATCAAAATAGGCTAGATCTTGGATTTCCATGTAAATATGGAAAATCTGAGATCATTGGCCTTAGAATGAGTTTTTAGAACTTCATGAGAGGGTTTTTTATTGATTTTGAGGTTTTGGTCGAATCCACATACACACATGCACTGGTTTCCTTGTTTCCTCTTCAAAAAACTTCAAAACAGGACAGATCTGTGGCCTGTCTTGGAAGACCCATAACTTCATCCTCCGGATGAATTTTTGAGTGATTCCAAAGACATGTGACAGATGGATGTGTCTAATTAATATCTGGAAATTTTCGTCCACTTCCATGTAGCCAATTTTTGACACCATCTGTTCAAAGTTTGTAAGTCAGTTCAGCCCAGATTGCTGAACTTGCCGCTTTGATGGTGCACCGTTTGCTCAGTTTTAATCCGTTTTGTGTGATTCTAATTTCTGAGTTTTCCTTGGGAAGTCTATTTTCATTTCCAACCGATTTCAGCAGATTTCAATCTGTTTTGTGCTTTGGGTGCTCAGTTGACTCAGAAGTGCTCGCTGGCATAGTCCAGAGCTCATCTGTGGTCTTTTAGGCCTGTTCAAGAGAGCACACAAGTCACATCCGGATAGAGATTGGTGTGAGCTCTTTTTCTTTGGAAAGATGGCACTACATACTTCCTCCATACCAATTTTCATGGATTTTTATTCAGCCAAACTCCACGAATAGAGCTTTGAAAATGCCTACTTAACACTTTTTCTGAGTTATAACAGCAGATTTCATATGTGGATTTCTCTCTTGTTTTGGATCGGATTGAGCTGAATTTTTTACTATATACTCTACTATATACCAGTTTTCAAATGGCTTTGGTTTCATTGGATTTGGATTTAAATTGAGTAAGTTGTGGTCTATCAAAGCTTTCAAGCTCTTTTGACCTAATCTCTCCAGATTTGCTTTAGCTTGATTTTCTTCAATTTCACTTTGATTTTTCTTCACTCATGAAGTTTTTAAAGTGATAGATCCACGAAGAGAGTCTAAGTTTATTAGATTTCTCATGTGGAAGGGTCACACACATTGTGCTTGTCAAGCACCACTTTGTTTATTTTACTAACAAATGATTTAAAGTATAAGCAAGCATGTGGTAACCGTCTTAGACGGATGAGCGGGGGTGCCTAACACCTTCCCCTGCTCATAAATAATTCCCCGTACCCAATCTCTGGATTTTCCTTGTATTAGAGCTACTTTGGCTCTATTTGACATCTATGAACCTTTTGGTGTCCATTAACACCTTAAAATGGATGGTGGCGACTCTTAACATTTATCGATCCCCGCGTGACGATAGTCGGAAGTCATCCGAGATGACGAATCCATGTCTCACAATTAACAAACACACACACACATATATGTTTAAGTTTTCAGCTTGAAGGAACTGATTGAAGATGGGGTGGCCATACATGAGGGCAAATCTGCTTGAAGGACACGAGTTTACACTCGCACAAGCATATATATATATATATATATATATGTTTGTGCGAGTGTAAACTCGTGTCCTTCAAGCAGATTTACCTCTCATTTAGCTTGAAGGAACTGATTGAAATTGGGGGTGACAATACATAAGGGCAAATCTAGTCCAAAATTTTGGCACCTCTCATAGAAGGTGAATGAAATTTGTGTTATCAACAACCATCAACATGTGTTATGAATAATTTTGCAATGGGATTGCTCAAGATTTATGTTAAAAGATGACAAATATAAATAGAACAGAAATTACCTGCAAGCACAATAAGTAACATGAGCATAAGGGCCATTGAAGATAGACGCTTCCCACGCTCCATTTCCATACAAAGATGTAAAGGAAAGGTTTGCAAACCAGTGTACATTGATTGTGTACAATTATTGATCTATTTATAATTGGGATGGTCATAGGAAAATATGTTTAATACGGACTAGGTTACAATTTAGAAATAATATTTTTTTCATGTTTTTATATTTTTCTTATTCAAGGAGGAGAAAAAGAGGTTTAATATGGACTATCAAAATATGCCTCATGCATATACCATATAAATTCTCTTTACAACACAAAAGAATGATTGGAAAGTTGTCTTTAGCAAGGCTTATTTCAAAAAGCGTTAACTTCTAGAATTGTTTAAAAAGCTTCTAGTAAAGAATTTGCATCCTTACGGTATTTTCTAGGAATACAAGTGACAATGAAATCTATTTTTATTCAAATATATCAGGCAAAATGTGCCAAAAAAGTTATCTCCAATGTACAAAGCAAAATATACCAAAAATATTCTCTCCAAAGCATTATAGATAATTGCAAGGCGATATAAAACAATGCTTATTTTCTAGAGTTTGTTTTAGAATTATTTTAATGTTTAATATTAAAAATTTTAAGTCCCTACACTAATTCCTAGGTATGAATTTCAAAAGGACATACACTACTATTCATATGTCTCAATCAAAGAAGTTCTCGCTAAAGCACAAATATATGATTGCTAAGCTACCAAGAAAAATGATCATTTCCATGATAATTTATTTTTAGAGATTATTATAAAGTTAGATACTAAAATTCTTGGGTCCTTACACCTTCTTTCTAGAAATCAACATGAGGAGGACTTCCAATTTAATTATATGTTACATGCAAATATATGAAAGAAGTTTTCTCCAACACCCAAATAAATGATTGGAATGCTATGTGAAGAAATGCTATTTTATAAAAGTGTTTATTTTTAGAATTATTAAGCTTGTTATTAAATGTCTTCGCTCCTTACGGTACTTTCTAGGAATCCAAGTGCCAAGGTTGTTCATTGTTGTTTATATGTCACAAGAAAAATATTCCAAAAAACTCTTTGTCAAGCATGAAGAATAATATGCCAAAATTTGTTCTCTTCAAAGCACAAATTGATGAACTAAAGCATTCTCATTTTTGCGAGAGTCTCTACATTACTTTGTAGGAATCGAAGTCACAAGGACATGAACTATTATTTATATGTCTCAATCAAAAGGGTTCTCATAAAAGTACAAATAGATGATTGCAAGGCTACTTGGAGCAATTCTTATTTCCACAAGAGTTTAATTGTAGGAATTGTTTTAAAGTTTACTATTTAATGTCTTTTGTCTTTACACCTACTTTCTAGGAATCAACTTAACAAGAACTATGTCGTTATATTTTGCATATACATACAAATAAAATAGTTCTCTCCAAAGCATTGATAGATGATCGCAAAGCTAGCTGGAAATGCTTCTTTCTGCAAGACTTTATTTTATAATTATTTTATAGTTTATTATTAAAGATCTTGTTTATTGACACTAGTTTCAAGGAATCAAATTCACAAGAGCATCCTCTTTTCTTCATATGTCTTAACCAAAATATACTGAAGAAGTACTCTATAAAGCACATAGAAGGATGATTTAAAAGCTATCCAAATCAGTGTGCAATTCTGCAAGAGTTTCTTTGTAATATCCTCATTTTTTTGCACTCATATGAACTCATAGTAAAACCAAGACAATTTTGTCATTTCATGCAAGAAGCTCTAGATTCTTTTAAATTTTTAGTTATTTTAGAAGTGGAAACTTGGCATGAAATATGGAGTGATTTAATTGGTAGGGTGTATGGAGTTATATGTTGGACCTGTGTGCTAGAATTTTTCATGCAAAAACCCTACAAATGAACTAAGTCAGAGAAGAGAAAATGATTAAAGGGCATATTGGAGAAGAATAGGAGTATGAGAGGAAGAAGGAAACTTTTGGAAAAAGGAAAAAAAAAAAGAGAAGGGGGGGGGGGGGGGGGGGGGGGGTGTAATAAGGTAAGGAGTTTCTACCTAGTACAGTTGATACCATAAAAGAAATTAAACATTCTCTTAATAAACCATGGTGATATTGGTAAGCCTTATAACAGATTCATAAGTTTTGAAAAAGAATAAATTGCAAATTTAACGCAAACTTAGACATAAATTAGAAAAAAGGAAAAGAAATATGCTAGTTTCTACATTTTTGTTTTCAAATTAGTAAATAGATTTGTTAAAATGTAATTGGGACAAAATCTTTGTGTATAAAGTGTGTATAGTTAGTTGCTTGATGAGTGTTTGCCAACTCATAAGATTAGAATGCCCATAATCAAGAAAAGGATGATGTTTGTGAATATCATTTGAGAGTGTTAGAATAGCTAAATAATGCTTTTATAAAGTTAGAAATACAATTAAGAGAGAGGGGTTTGGTCTGTTCGTGAGATAGAGGGGTGGATTTTTGTAAATTTGAAAGACTTACATGGCATTGCTTATATTTTAAGAGCTTTAAAAGCTTTGGGACTTCTTTGTAATTTTTGTAAAGTTTAGAAATAAGAGAAGAGTTTTGTTGGAAGGCTATGGACGGTATTTGGATCTTTTTACAACTTTCATCACCTTAGTTTAATTTTTATCTATTATATTAAGCGAATCTTGTTGGAAGGCTATGGACTGTATTTGGATCTTCTTACAACTTTCATCACCTTAGTTTAATTTTTATCTATTATATTAAGCGAATCAAGGGTGGCTAGTGACTCAAGGGTGGCTCGAGCTGAAGTGGCAGGTTCGCATGGTTTGGGGTGCCCGAGCCTCTCTTTTCCCGGGAAAAAAAAAAAAAAAAAAGGCTTCGTTCTTTCCGCTACCGTCGAGGGGGTTCAATAAGGCTCTTGATCGAAGAAATGCACATCGTCTACAGCATCCGGTGTAGACAGCAAGACACATAACTGTGTGGGGCCTCCAAAAATGAATGGTGGGCCCCACTATGATGTCTCTTGCTGTTTACAACAATGCTGTAGAGGATGAGAGTCCTTCTCCATCTCGATTTTCCCAGAAGAAGAGTTCCCGGAAGAAGCGTTATGGTGTTTCGCCAGAGAAAGTACTTTTGAGCATGACTAGGTACCTGTCCAATCTCCTTTCCCTACCTTCTGCAACCCTAGTAGAAATCTCCTTTCCCTACCTTCACCTACCCCTCTCTCAGTCTTCGGCTACAACCTCCACCCTAGTCTTCGGTTGCAATCTCTACCCTCTCTCTATTTTTCTGTCGCTATCTCTGTCTTCGGTTGAAACCCCCTCATCCTCTGTCTCCTCTCTCCCGTTTCGCCGGCGACCCCCACCCCCTCATCCCCTCTCTTCTCTATCCCGTTTCGCCGACCCCATGCTATTCCCTCTCTCTCTCTCTCCATTCCTTCCGGCTGCAACCCCTACCCCATTTCACTCTCTCCATTTCACTCTGATGCCAAGTTCTTCTTGCTATCGGGTGCTCAAGGCTACCATTGGCAGATTATGGTCTTGCAACCTACATCAAACCAAGTAAGATCTTATGTTTCTTCTTTTCAGTTTTATTACTTCAAATTATTTAGTGCTATGTTCCAAGATTTTTTAGTTGTGCGGAAAGGATTTGAGGTATTTTTTCACAAGGCAGAATCTGTATGGGACTGTTGGCAGCCCGTTCTATACAGCACCTAAGGTACTTACAAGTAGTTATAATCAGGTTGCTGATGTGTGGAGTGCAGGGGTTATTCTTTACTTTCTTTTAAGTGGTGTGCCTCCATTTTGGGGAAGACTAAGTCAAGGATCTTTGATACTGTTAGGGCTGCCAATTTGTGATTTCCCTCTAATCCTTGGGATCAAGCATCTCCTTCTGCTAAAGACCTAATCGCTGGTGCAAAGATCCTTCTCAAAGATTTACTACTGCATATATTCTAGGTATGTGATTGTATTACTTAAAGAGGATGCACCTCAAACAAGATTGAGTGGGTATCAATTTGTAGGCAACACCTATTGTGTGACTAGAAAAAGATGGGTGGGTAATGATAACTTTTAAATCTCTGTTCCAAATCTTGATAATCTTTTTTTACTTTTTATTTTTAAATAGTTGCTATCATTCATTGCAGAAAGTGGGATTTTGTCCACTTACAAATGTTCCTAAGGCTAAATCCTATTTTTGATTTCTAAAATGCATGATTTACCGACCTTCTTCTTTCTCTCTATCAATCTCTTGAATGAATCATGATTTTGGTGGATTTTTGGACCATTTTGGTTTTGAAATTTCACTGCTTTGAATTAGTAGTTCATATACTTCCATTAAGATCATTTTGATGTTCTTTTGTTTTCCCAATAAATGTTAGCAGTGCAAATGCAATTGTCTAATCTAATTGCGAATTCCGGTTATTCAAAATTTATTTTGATTGTTGTTCTTTATTTTTTTGTATACTCACAAAAAAAATTCTCACTTTGAGTTTATTTTATTCGATCATATTACTGAAAGAACTGGCTCTAAATTAGGTGTTAGATTTTATCACAAATAAAAAAAAACAATATCTGTAGAATTATTTCACATGTGAAAACTGGTTGGTTATCTCTTGATCTAATGGAGTATATTGGCTTGCTTCTGATCCAGATTTTTTGCCTTTTCGTCAGTGTGATCGCTTACAAATTTTTTTTGTGTGCAACTAACAGGAAAATCTGGGTCCTTTTGGATTCTATGTTTTGCCTTTTCGTCAGCATCTGTGATTGTGATCAATGGAGAGAAGATTGTATCAGCAAAAATGGGAGACTACAGAGCAGTTGCACGCAGAGATGATGTGGCTCATGAGAGATGCAAAAAGCACCAACATAAGGGCAAGAAGCATTGGTTCCTTAAATCTAACTTTAGGTATGAAGGTTTCTCTTAAATCTGAATGGGTGTGTCCTTGAGCAGCCTATATGTATCCCATATGTTCTTTCCATGTGTGTGATTTCCGGTGTTGGATAGGTGGTTTCCAAATGCATAGGATACTCATATTGGCACGCAAATCCGGCAATTCACCGGGCAGTATGTGCTCTAAAATCTCAGACCCAGTTTTTGCTGTTGAGAGGATCCATTCTGATGTCAAATTTGTTCTACTTGCAAGCACTGGCATATAGGATGTGAGCAACAACTCTTCACATTCTATCATATGGGTTTTGTAATCCAATCAAGTTTTTAACTGTGTAATGATGACTTCAAATAATTTCTTCTAAGTTACAATTTCTTTCAGGTGTTGACAAATCATGAGGCCATGCTTCTCATCAGGCACATAGAGGACCCACAAGAAGCTGCTGAACCCCAAGCAAAAGAGGCCAAAAGGAGAATGAGCAGAGGACACATTCATGCATTGTTATTCGTTTCGACTGATATGGTATCAACTGTCCGCAAAATACTTCAGTCGTCTGAAGCTCAGTTAAAAATTCCTTCTAAATGGAACAGATAAGTCGACACTTTAGCATCATAACCACATAGGGATGATGCAATTGTGAAGTTGGCTGATCCTTGAGTTCAAATTTTCCATATGGAGGTGGAATCTGTGAAACTTTTCTAAATTAGAGCTATAAACCTGACCGCCTGAAGCCTATCCAACCCAGTCATAATCATTTTTCCTTTTCTTTTTTTTAAAACAAGAATAAAGAAGAAAAATAATAATTACTTCAGCATAATTTTATCCAAAAAAATAAATTATTATAATTATTAAACCTATATGCACGGGTCTCATTGCTAGTCTTGCCTTGATGTGAAATTACAAAACGTTTTTTTATGTGAAATTAATAAATTTTTTTTTAGTAACGTGAAATTAATAAATTTGAGACACTAATCCTTAATCTGGGTTCATTAATGTGATTGGGCCTTAATTTGAAAAGTTAATTTCCAGGCTAGTTAACCAGAATAGCCCTGGTTGTGGCAAAACTAATGGCCCAGCCTACTTAGATTAATTTTAGAACCTTCAAGAAAAGGCCTATCTATGTCTTGAATTTCCCTCAGAAAGCCCACGACAGAGGTGTGGGGTAGCCAAAAATTCATTTCTAGAATAAATTGGTTTGTGTTGTACACTTAGGACGGCATATAGATAATTAAATTTAGGACAGGCCTATCTAGGCCTAACCCAATCCAATACATGTGATAGATTATTATTATTATTTATATATTTATTGTTCTATTATTGGATTATATGGTATTGGTTATATGATTTTTTGGCGAGCACAGCCCTTGCATATCGTACCTTCCTTGACCAATTAAAAACGGTGCCCCTGTTGTTTTTTAGTTCAACGCCTTTGTAGTCTTTACATAGGAAAGTAGATATGAACCCTTTCCCCTCTAGCTCCCTAGTTTGATTTTTTTTTTGATTTTTTTTTTCTTATTTAACTCAGGGGTGTTCGGGCGGGCTTGCGTGTACCTTAGACTAATCCCCGGGGGCTTACGCAGTCCCTTGTCCCACACAAACCGGGTAACTACTAGGCCAAAGGCCCAGAGGTGGCCCCAAAACTAGCTCTGTAGTTTTGGCTAGGTATTAGGGAGCATTTTAACCTCCTATGAGCTGCATGCATATGAAGCATATCGTGTGTATACATGCTTTTCCCAATTTTTATTTTTTTTCCACATTAAATGCAGCAAAAATAAAAGACAAATAAAATTTGGAAAAATCCATGAAGGGCCTACAATATCGTGCCACAAAATCTTGAGTTATCCCAAGATTGGGGGAGATGGTCCACTTAAAAGTAACCCTTAACCGAGGGGTCTTACTCTATGCATTCACGTGCATTGAGTTCTTACGAATAGGCCAAGCCCATTAGTCGGATTGGGACGTCCATGACTTCCAATTTCTGACATTTCTAAATCACAATCTTAAATCACATCAAAATTTAGCTGTTCAGATCTCATCAAGCGGCTTCGATTTCATTGGATAGGTTAGATCTCCTTCGGGTTTTGTTAGTTCTCGTTAAGACATGGTGTAAATATTGGATCATTTAAAGACTGGATTATAATTTTCTTCCCACTTTTGTAACAAAAATGTAATTTTGATGCCCTTAAATCAAGCACAACAAACAACAAATAAATAGGGCTTTTATTCGGATGAAATTTGTTGCTATGTTTACTTGAATTGACTCCTGCTTTGGTTGTGAGTAGAGCCGGCAATTTTTGAACCGACCCATCAACTCACCCAAACCCAACCTGTAATAAACGGGTTCGGGTTAGCCCATTTATTAGTTGGGTTGGGTTGAGGTGTTCCCAACTTGTCCATAAAAGGGTCAACCCGAATTGAACCCGTCAACCTGTTGGGTACCTAATAATATACCATTGTTAAAAAAAAAAATAGAACTTGAAAAAAAAAAGAAAAAAGAAAAAAACATATATACTATTAGTAAAGAGAAGAGGGAGGAATATTCTTTGATTCTAAGCCCTCCTTTTTTCCAAACTTTGTCCTCTACAAACAAAACAATCCCAACACATAATCATCACAACCACCTTTCACTTTTAAATTGAAACCCTGCAACTGTTCCCTCCTCTACGTGTAGTTCTGCACGTGCACCCTACTAGTAAAAGTAAAAGAAACCTAAAAGAATATAACTTATATATGGACTTTAGAGCCATTATTGGTGACTTAATGTTTTTTTTTATTTTAATGTACTTTAGTGAATTTAATTGTTATCTTGTCATTAGCTTTTTGTTTAGGTTCCTTAATACCTAATAATTGATTTTTTTTTTCTTTAGACTTTCTATTAGGTATTAGAATTATTAAAAACATATGGCTAATGCATGATTAGTTTTAGTGATAGTGTTAATATCACCTATAAAAACAATTGTCTATGTCTTCATGGTTTCTAATTTCTCTATAAACATTAAATTAAAAAATAACTTTTTAAAAAAAAAATTATGTGAGACCCCAGATTCTTAGATTGATTGCTTAAGTGTGTAAGCAACAGATAATTGAAAAATTCTAAATTTTGTATTTTATTGTTAAGGTGAAGTGGGAGAAGCCAAAACTTGAACCTTGGAAGCCACCCAAGTGGCTAAGTCAATGATCTGTTGAATTTGTGTGAAGGTATGAGATTTTCTTTATTAATAGAATCTCTAAGTTAATGAATATGTTTTGTTTATATGAGAGAGGATGGCTTAGTTGTAATTGTTGTGTGTAGTAGAGGAAGGAGTGGCAAAGTGGAAAATACCAGTGTCTTGATGGGAGAAGGGCAAATTTGTGAGATTGCCAAATATTTTTGGGAGAGAAAATTTGTTAAGTGAATGAGAGTTGCTCCATACGTATAACCCCAAAAAAGAAAGGTAAACACTATTCTCCCCATTTCTCCTCTCCACTCCCATTTCTCTTCTCCACTCTCTTCTCTTCATTATACTCTCTTCCTTTGTTAAGAAACATGGGGAAGCTCTTGCTAAAGGAGAAGGAAAACCCAAAGGCTTAGTGTGGTTTGCTCGTTGGAGGAAGCTTGGAGGACTTTGTGGAGAACCAAACAAGCAACTCAAGAGGAGCTGCTCGTGGGTTTCATTGTGAGCAAGGGAGGTCGTGCTTGCTCAAATCAAGTAAGCAACACCCTTCTAACCAAAACCTTCTTTATTTCTTTGATTTGAAAGGATATGAGATTTAGGGTTTTGTATATGCATGTTTCTTTTGCGAACAGGGAGTGTATGTGTTCACAGCTGGATAAGTACTAGGTGTTAGCTCATTCTAGAAAGATTTAAGAAGCAAAAACCATAGAAAATGGGTTAGAATCGAGAAAACTCATAAAATCACGAATTTAAGGATTTTTGCGACCTGGAAATTGCCAGGGCGCTTGACAGAATGCTTGAGCGCTCTGTCAAGCGCCCATTTTATTTTCGGATTGCAGGCGTGGCCGCTCCAGCGCGATAGCGAGCACCCCGCCTGTGTTTTTTTTTTATTTCAGAACCCGAGAGTTGACATTTCGACTAAGCCGGGCACTCGACCAAGTGCTCGAGCGCAAGTGCAGGCACCCTGGGTAGTTTTGAGTATTTTGGGATTTTAGAGTAAATCCAACTACGGATTGAGTTTCATTTGAATCCAACCTATGTACAAATAGGATTTAGGTGTCTAGGAAGTGTTCCCACTGGAATTACCTCAAAATTCTAAATAACCAAGAGTTTGGGTACGTTCTACTGAAATAGGTTTCATGGACAATTTCTGTCCCAAATTTCTAGAGAAATAGTATATTTAAATTCCACCACTTAGAACACCTTCCAAATGATCCTTGGAAATAGAAACCAAAGCCAAAATAAGGTTGTGCTTGTCTCTGATGAGTTGGGGCCTAAGTTGCCCAAGTGAGGTAGGAAAAGTGTATGATTTATGACCATAAGCATGACTTATTGTTCTTATTTGTTCTATAGCATGTGATATATTGTGAAGAGCATCGGCCCAAGTTGATTAACATGATATTAAGGGCATTGGCCCATTTCTTGTTATATTTATATGGAGGGCAATGGCCCGGTCCCATGAGATAATGAAAAAGGGCTTGACTCAAGTTTATACGGGTAAGGCTATGAGCTACCCTTGAGATTGTACATGCGTGAATGGCATGAATTGTTATATGAAATGATCTAAGGAATAATTGCATAATGAACAACCTTAAGTTATGGGTCCATAAACCTTAAGTAGGTGTGTTTGTATATAATGCCATGACCAAGTTACTATGGTTCTTTCGTATCATCTTGTATCATCCCGGCACCAAGGAACATCAGTGGCCGATGCCCATTGCTACCGGGTGTGAGACATGGAAAATCAAGCTAATGATTCCCTATCATCACTCAGGATTGAGACAAAGGAGGAGTCGCCACCATTCAATTTTAGGTGTGAATGGACACCAAAATAATTAAATAAACAAAAAAAGGCAAAACTAGAGTAAAAATAACTCTACTTTAAAATAATAACCAGAGATGAGTAAGAGGATCCAGTTCATAAATCTCATTGGTTGAAGAGAATGAACCGAATGTACCCGTATTGAGAAAAAAAACCCCAACTAGAGAGATTAGACCATGAAAGTGTAGACACCCCAAATTGCACTTCCATAGAAGAGAAACTTCAAAAAGAATTTTAAAAGTCTTATTTGAGCCTTGACATAGGTCAAACATTCAAAAACAATCAAAAATGGTGCTAACCGTACCGAATGTACGGTTTTTGTTATTTTGGTCTCAACCGCGCTGTATGTGCGGTTGTAACCGCACACATAGCACGGTTGATATTCATGCTTGTTGCGTGAGCTGCCACGTGGCTTCGCGAAGCTTCGGCCGTTGAGCCACGTCGACAGCAATCATGACGTGCGTAACTGAATTGAACCGCCCTGTATGTGCGGTTTGGTTAAATTTGCATAGAAACCGCACTTATAGTGACGGTTTGGTGAAAACCGCACTGTGTATGCGGTTTTGGCTGTTCAGGGGATTTGCGAAATGGCTCGATCTCTGAGCCTTATTTACGCATATTACTTCTCTTTCAAGGACTTGAACTCCCTATTTCACCCTCCGAAACTTCTAGTATTACAACAATTCAAGGCATTGGCTTGAATTGGAATAATCTAGAAGGCTTTTTAGGCCTACCCTTGGGACTCTTATATCCCTGGCTTGGCCTATAAATAGAGGGGTCCTCCTCTTGCAAATGGCTGAGAATTTGAAGCTTGGAAGCTCTGCAAGAAGAAGGAAAACTCTGCTGGATTGCTACCTCAAGTGTTCAAGATAACTAAGGTAAAGCTCATTTGGGTTTATTGCTTCCTCTTTACATTTCACTCCCAACTTCTACCTTTCTGTAGTGTAAAGACAATTTGTGATTGCTTGTAGCCCCAAACCACATCCAAAGTACCTGGGAATCCTCTCTAGCCGTAAAACGTGAAGAGAGAGCCTGGGGAAAAAGATGTTGGAATGGACCCTCTAGGCTTAGAACCTACAATGTGATGAAAAGCATGCTCTGTGGTTATTTTGAACCTATGATTGCTTCTCTGATCTATTTTGTATTTGGAGAAGATGCACGAATTCATGCTCTCAATAACAATGGATTCCAACCTTCTCCTAGATGTGATTTTCCACACCTTCACACACACTTTTCACCATTTTCATCAAAGAAGCTAGATCTTGGATTTCCATGTTTAATACGAGAAATCTGAATCAATTAGCTTCAGAATGAATTCTAGAACTTCATGAGATTGTTTTTTGTTGATTTTCAAGTGTTTTGGTTGAATTCACTTGCACTAGTTTTGGTTTTCTCTTCAAAAACTTCAAAACAGGGCAGCATCTGTGGCCTGTCTTAGAATGCTCATAACTTCATCCTCCGGATGAATTTTTGAGTGATTCTAAAGACATGTGATAGATGAGTTGGCCTACTTCATATCAGGAAAATTTCGTTTATTTTTATGAAGCCAATTTTTGACACCATCTGTTCAAAGTTTGTAAGTCAGTTCAGCCCAGATTGCTGAACTTGCCGCTTTGATAGTGCACCGTTTGTTCAATTTTAATCTGTTTTGAGTGATTCTAATTCCTAAGTTTTCCTTGAGAAGTCTATTTTCATTTCCAACTAGTTTCAGCAGATTTTGATCTGTTTTGTGCCTTGGGTGCTCAGTTGACTCAGAGGTGCTCGCTGGCATAGTCCAGAGCTAATCTATGGTCTTCTAGGCCTGTTCAAAAGAGCACACAAGTCACATCCAGATAGAGTTTGGTGTGAGGTTTTTTTCTTTGGAAATATGGCACCACATACTTCCTCCATACCAATTTTCATGGTTTTTTATTGAGCCAAACTCCACAAATAGGATTTTGAAAATGCCTATTTAACACTTTTTCCAAGTTATAACAGCAGATTTCATATGTGGATATCTCCCTCATTTTGAATCAGATTGAGCTGAACTTTTTACTGTACACTCTACTATATACCAGTTTTCAAATGGCTTTGGTTTCATTGGATTCGGATTTAAATTGAGTGAGTTATGGTTAATGGAAGCTTTCAAGCTCTTTTGGTCTGAATTTTCCAGATTTGCCTTAGCTTGATTTTTCTTCATTTTTTACTTTTATTTCCATTCACTCATGAAGTTTTAGAAGTGATGAATCCACGAAGAGAGTCTAAGTTCATTAGATTTCTCATGTGGAATGGTCACACACATTGTGCTTATTGTAAGTACCTCTTTGTTCATTTTTATTAGCAAACAATATTTTAACATTGGCAAGCATTTGGCAACCATCTTAGACGGATGAGTGGGGGTGCCTAACACCTTTCCCTGCTAATAAATAATTCCCCTTACCTAATCTCTGGATTTTTCCTTATCTTAGAGCTACTTTAGCTCTATTTGGCTTCTATGAACATTTGTGTGCCCATTCACACCTTAAGATGGATGGTGGCAACTCTTTACATTTATCGATCCCCGCGTGACAATATCGGAAGTCATCGTAGATGACATTTCCATGTCTCACAACTGGCGACTCTGCTGGGGATTAGTGGAATTGAGCCATGTTTTGATTGCTTGTGCATGACTGATTGATTTTCATGAATTGTTTGCTGTTTTGCCCATTTGTTATAAGCATGTTTGAGTTGAGTGTTTTTGTTTTTAGAATACATGAGACCCATGAAAAAAGGGCATATGATGTGTGTATGCTTTGGTTATGCTCAAAACCATGTTAGTGGACCTAGATAGGCTTACCATGCTAGGTTGCCATTTTTTTTTTTTGATGATAAGCATGCTTTGATTAGAACTTTAATGTGATGAGCATGAGATCAGAATTTTTGAGAGATGTTTACTATGTATCAAACATGTTCACCATGATTTATTTGTTTTTTTTTTTTTTTTTTGTACAACATGATAATATGCTTGCATGATGCTTGTGTGAATACATGTTTAGTATGAGCATGCTAGGTGTTTTTTTTTAATTACTTTGTTTTACTCATGTTTGTTTACTTCAAATATAATTTCTATATCATGCTTTGGTGAATGTGATTGCGCTTGCATGACTACGAAAAAAGAGTGGCAAGGGTGGGACGTTGTGTTGAATGTGACCCACTTTTTCAAATGCATTTGAGCACATTTTTATTTTTTACACAGCCTACCTATCACCTATAGGAAGTTGAACAAGAATGTGTGTAGCTTGGCGCACCGAGGTCGTTACTTCGGAAAGCGAAAGTGAAAACATTCACCTTAGAAGCTTTGAGCCAATGATGTGATGACATGGTGGATCTAGAATTCTGGTCATACACTAGGCTTGAGCTCTAAGTTGCCAATAAGCCAAAACCCAAAACCCCTACGCGAAGGTGGAAAAACACGTTTTTGGCCAAAGTAAACCAAATGCGATGGGCAAAGGGTTTGTAATGAGGGAAGGCCGTCTTGCATGGCTCAGGTGACCCAAGGTATGATATAGACACCATTTTGAAGGTAAACATGAGGTAACAAGGTATTTTCATTTTATTTCTTGTAAAGACCTCTATACTTCTTAAGAATCAAGCTCATGGTGTCCATTTGTTGGGATTTTGTTTTTCCCAAAGAATTGCTGTATCCTAGGATTGGTGTAGCCCATAGGAAAAGTTTTAACTCTTCTTAGAGGTCATTCTACCCAAATGCCCATAGGAGGCAACCCAAAGTCCAAGATCCATGCATTGGGTGTCCATTTTGGGGGAAGCCTAGGCCCTCCTTTGTTTAAATAATACTAATCCTTTTCTTTGCAGGAATGTTGCATGGGAATGACACTCAGGGGCTGCTGATGTAGAGGGCATCCTCTAATTTTAGTTTATGATTTTTCTTCCTTTTTTTTTCAAGCCCAAGGAGGCTAAATTGTAATTTTATTTTGATTCATGCCCTGGATGGCGAATTTGTATTATAATGCATTTCCTTTATTGTAAGGGATCTTTTTGTGCATATTTGTGGTCTCCTCATGCAATCTCATGAAATCCATGGTATAAGTGGGTTTTTAGTACCATTTGATGTGTCAAATGCCCAATTTGGGGCAGTCTGGAAGCCACCCAATGGTGAACACTGTGTTTGGGCAAGTAACCAAGCTAATAAAACCAGTTGGAAAAAGAAACAATTCGAAAATCTGTTTTCTGGTTTAAAACCGTCCTGAATATACGGTTTCCTGCATTTTTAATGCAACCGCCAAATTTATGCGGTTTGGGCCAAACCGTTCTGAATGCACGGTTTTAAGCCGAAATTCTGTTCCAGCCTTACTTATCAAACATTTCTAGGTCCTTTTATCCCTAAGTCATATAAGCAAATGTGCAGGGGCTCCAAATAAGATAAATGGCATTTAAACCATCCCAAATCCACCCAAATCAAGAGATTAAGGTCATTTTGAACATATTCACCTAAATTGAACAAATTAACTCAACTCAAAGGTGAAAATGATAAAATAAAAGTTGGCTCAAACCAAAAAACAAGTCAAGCACCTCAATTTGGGGGTTAAGTCCACATTGGGCTCTTTTTGTCCAATTTGACCGCTTAACCCATCTTAAGTGAAGTAAATGATTAAAAGAGAATTGGTTCAAATAGCCAACCTAATCATACTTCAATCTCAAGAATTGAACTTGGAAATCACAATAAGTTTCCAAAATATGCTAAGCTTAAAGTGTAATACAATTCATGAAAGAAAGCTCAACTCTTTTAAAATAGGGCAAATTCCAATCAAAAATCAATCTTTAAGAAATCTTTAATCATAAAGTGTTCAAACTTTTAAGATTTCTTCCAAAGAGCAATTTGTGGGTCACTTGGAAACCTTTGAATTCCAAGCAAGTAATCATTCCAAAATCGAATGAAAGAAAAATTTCAAATAAATCACCACCTTAAAGGCAAATTGAGTCTCTTTTTAACTCAAAACACCTAAGGGGGGAAATCAAAAATATTTTAGGCATCCGAAAGCCTTGGAATTTCAGAAAATCAAATCATAGGACCTGGAAGCCTGAAATTCCAGAATTTGTCAAAATCTTCATAGGCCTTCTAAAGCCTGAATTTAGAAACTCATAGGACCCCTGGAAGCCTGAAATTCCAGATCTTTTTCAAAATCTTCATAGGCCTTCTAAAGCCTAAATTTAGAAACTCATAGGATCCCTGGAAGCCTGAAATTCCAGATCTTTTTCAAAATCTTCATAGGCCTTCTAAAGCCTGAATTTAGAAAATCATAGGCACCTGGAAGCCTGCGTAATTTCAGGGGGCTGTGGAAGCCCCAATTCCAACGTTGGTAGGTCTTTTTCGCACCAACCAATTCATAGGTTCCTGAAAGCCTGCGTAATTTCAGGAGGTTGTGGAAGCCTTAATTCCAAAGCATAAGCCCTTGGAAGCTTGCGTAATTCCAAGTCTTGAGTTTGTCTAAAGACTTTTACTTTGGACATCTCATCTTTTGTGGGATATGTTGGAAGCCCTAGAATTTTCCAATATTGGTTAGTCTTTTCGTACCAACCAATGCATAAGCCTTTGGAAGCTTGCGTAATTCCAAGTTGTGATTTGTCTAAGGACTTTTACCTTAGGCATCTTATTTTGTGGGACGTTGGAAGCCCTATAAAATTCCAACATTGGTAGGTCTTTTTCGCACCAACCAAGTCATAAGCCCTTGGAAGCTTGTGTAATTCCAATGCTTGATTTGACTATAGGCTTTTACTATAGCCACATCATCTTTTGTGGGACATGTTGGAGGCCCTAAAATACTCCAACAGAATTTCTGTGGTTCGATCTTTTTCGTATCAATCACTTCATTTTGATAAGGTTATTTTAACCATAAACTCAAAAAGAAAAAAATATGAATACAAGGAAAATCCCAAACTCATGTTCACCAAGCCTGCATGCATGCATTCATAGGTGTGTAAACATGATTTATTGGGATACTGATATTGCTTCTTTTCTTTATTTCTAAGGTTTTCCGTTCCTACTACAACCATTGCTCCCCGACGTTCTCAGAGACTAAAATCTGCCACCATGAATCCTACTGAAGAGCAGTCCATTGTTTCTGCTGAGGCCTTTGCTCAATTGCAGGAGCAAGTGGCAGGGATGACAAAACTGCTAGAAAATCTGCTGGCCAACCAAGTAGCTTAGGCCCAGATGCAGGCGCAGCAGGCGCAGGCTTAGGTTCACCAGGCTTCCTCATCCCACAATGCACCACCAGCTCCACCTCAGACTGATCTTCCACCACCAGTCCAACCTATCCCACCTCAACCTGAACTCTACCAGCCAAACCCCGAGCCTATCTTGATCCGGGAGGAGGAATCTGAATATGAGAGGGAGAAGGAGAAAGAAAAGGAGAGACTGAGGGTAGAAGTGGAGAGAAAATTCTTGGACAAGCTGGAGTCCATCCAAGAAGAATTGAAAGAAGTAAGAGGGATCAACACGTTGGGTGGTACCAACTTCAAGGATCTTTGCATGTACCCCGACGCATGCTTACCGGCCAAATTTAAATGCCCGAACTTTGAAAAGTATGATGGCACAGGATGCCCAATGAGCCATTTGAAGCTCTACTGTGGGGCGTTGTGCCAATTTGGCCGGGATGATAGCATCCTGATCCAGCTATTCCAGAGAAGCCTGATAGGGGCAGCTTTAAGGTGGTTCGCAACAGTGGACCACGCCAGAATCAGAAGGTGGAAGGATCTGGCTGATGCTTTCCTCGCTCAATACCGTTTCAACGCCGACATCGTACCAGATAGGTACGATATGATAAAGATGAGCAAGGGAAGAGATGAGACAGTCAAGCAATACGCCAAAAGGTGGAGAGAAGCCGCCTCTCAAGTCAGGCCTCCCATGATGGAGCCAGAGATGGTAACAACCTTTATTGGCACACTGGGGCAGCCATTTTACAATCACTTGGTGGGTCAGATTACCACCAGTTTTGCTGCCCTAGTACAAGTCGCAGACTGGATTGAAGATGGAATCAGATCCGGGCGAATCTACGACCATTCTGCCACGGCTCGTCAGCAGGAGCCCACTTCTGATCCTTCTGCCTAGAAGCAAAAAAATGGGGCAAGAAGGAACGGAGGGAGGAAAGAAGGGGAAGTAAATATGGTACAACCCCAACCATCCAAGAAACCAATCCAAGTCAACATTTCTGCACCTCCATCCAGCCCAGTGCAACCGCAATCGACCTATCAAAACCGTCTCAATATTAATGTTCCTCAAGCAGCAATGCCCAACTAGAAAAGGGTATTCTCTAAAGAGGAGAGGGACACTTGGATGGCGTTCAGAAGAAATAGGGTCCTTTCCCCTCTTCCTGTGACTCCATCCCAGCTTCTGCCAACTTTGTTAAACGCAGGGTATGTTACCCTGAAAGAGCCAAATCCGAATGCTTCAAAGGGAAAGAATTTCGATCCCTCCACCACCTGTGAATACCATATGGGTGCACCAGGACACCCTACAGACAAGTGTTGGCCATTAAAGCATGCCATCCAGGATTTGATTGATCAGGGAACCTTGTTGTTTAACACGGCTGCACACTCTCCCGCTAGGACTGACATTGGTCAGAATCCTCTGCCCCAGCATAATGGGGCAGGTCCTTCCAATTTCGTAGGGACCGTCTCTTCTAGACCTAGGATGTTTGATCCCTTGCAGTTAATTACACCCATAGGGACGTCCGTTACGGTCCATTTGACCAAGAAGAGATAGGGGAACAAATCAACGTCATTTCTGGAAATAAAGGAAGTGGCAAGACTGTAGAGGACATTAATGCCTCTTTGAACTGGGCCGCTTCTCTCATGGCCCAGCTTAATGTAACCAAACCCCCTCTCATCATTAATTGCAACCAGGATGTTGCTCCTCCACCTACTCCATCATCCAAACCACCTTTGGTCATTAATTATGATCCCGCCACAGCATCAATTACCTCTGTTTCTTCTCAGACCTTGAAATCCTCTCAACCCAAGGAACCTAGGCAATCCTCGCCTCTGGTTATTGAGGTGCCTCCTTCCAACCCCACTCCCACATCAACTCCTACACCAAGGTCTCATCTCCAGCCCTTGGTATTTAACGTTCCTAAACCCTCCTATTCAGAAACTACTGTACCTTGGAACTACAGCGAGGATTATACGACCACTATCCCAGTGGTCAGGAATCAGAGTCAGGAGGAAATAAATCTCATGACAAGATCAGGGAGATGTGTGGAAGGAAAAGAACAAGAAAAGAAAGAGGCAGAACAAAATCAGAAGGGGAAGGCAAAGATAGGGGAAGACACCCCCCAGGTCGTCAATGATGAGGCAGTGGACCTCTTAAAAATACTGAAAAAGAGTGAATTCAATATTGTCGACCAATTAATTAAGGTCCCTGCCCAGATATCAATACTAGGATTGTTGCTTAATTCAGAAAAGCATAGGGACTCATTAATAAAGGTACAGAGTGCTCACGTGCCTAAAACGATTGAGCCAGACCAGCTCGGCATGATGATCGGCCAGATCTTATCTCACAATGTAATAAGCTTTTCAGAAAGCGAGATAAGCCCTGGCGGATGTTATCATGTGGACCCTTTGCACATCACAGTGCTTTGTAAGGGTAATATGATAGCCCGAGTTCTAATAGATAATGGGTCAGCCTTAAACGTCTGTCCCTTAGTAACATTTGTTAGGCTTGGTCTGGATTAATCCAAAATTAAGCAGAACGGAAGGATAGTGAGAGCTTTTGATAGCTCCAAAACGCACTCCCTAGGGGAGATTGAATTGCCGATTACCATTGGACCGAATATCTTTAATATCACATTCGAAGTGATAGATATTCCTGCTGCCTTCAATCTTCTCCTAGGAAGGCCGTGGATTCACTCAGCTAGGGCGATACCATCCACCCTTCACCAAAGAGTGAAATATATAAGGGGTTAGAGGGTGATAACAGTCCTAGCCGAGAGTCTAGTCTCTCCTGTCATACCACCTGACGTACCTTTCATTAATGTGGAATTAACGGTAGACAAAATTGCGTTTCATTCTTTTCAGTTTGAAACAGTCAACTTCATACCTGGGGTGTGTTTAAAAAAGAATGAGAAATTGACATGCGCCAACAGGATGGTGGAGAAGGTCTTGAAAGATTGGGATTTCCACCCAGGAAAGGGGTTGGGAATTAATCTACAAGGAAAAGTGGAGCCCATAGAGGCACAAAGACTGGTCCCGCGAGCAGGACTAGGGATGAAAATGAGAAGATGGAAAAGGGGACAACAGAAAGAAAATGTTAATGAAAGGGAAAAGAATCAAGGAAAATTCCCTCATTTAAGGGAAACTTTTCCAAAGCCCTCTCATATCATTCAACTGTCTCCTCCTACAGATTCCTCCAAACCCCCATATTATAATGACAATCTTTTTAGAAAACCTTTTACCTCAACCCTTCAACCTTTTATCCCCCTTTCACCCACTTTGACGCCTAAAGCCATGGATGAACCTAAGCCACTGCCACGAGAGCAGCAGGACTTCACAGAAGAGGCTGGGGCATTCTTTGCAATCACAGAGGATGAAGGAAGAAAGAAAGTAGGAAAATAGGTTCCTTTTATTGACTGGACCTCGATCAAGATCCCAGATGAAGTCACATCTGATCTCTGCCCAGAAGCAAAAAAGGGCAGTTTTTCAAATTCGGTAATGATGGTATCAGATCAAGAGCTTGAGGAGGAGCAGGTTTGCACTATACCACCTGCTCCAGAGGGCTTTGTGTTAAAAAATTGGGAAGAGATCCCCTTGACATTTGAGGCCGCATATGGTTGGCAATCAGCTGCGGCCTCCAAAAAAAAACTCCATTAGTGGATTGCCCTTTTCCTAAAGGTTTTAATGAACCTTCATCTTCAGGAAAAGCCTCTTTAGAAGGTTCTCAAAAAACCCAAAAAGATTTTTCAACTTTTTCTAGAAAATCTAAAGCTTTCAAAATGGTCCAGACTGCTTATGAACCATATATACAGACTGAATTAGAGCAAGTTGAATATGACTTCGACCTCGAGCTCGACTTCGACCTAATGGGGATCAAAGAGGAGACCGAGACCGAAGACGATGAACTTCCAAGAGAAATATCATATCAATTGGAACGTCACGAAAAGGGTATTCAACCTAATATTGAAGAAACCATTTCCATAAACCTGGGAACTGAAGAGGACCCAAAAATTGTAAAGATTGGTGCCTGCTTGTCTGATATGCAGTAGAAGGAAATGTCCCAATTCTTGGCCGATTACAAGGACGTGTTCGCATGGTCTTATCGGGATATGCCAGGATTGGATACAGACATGGTTGTACACAAGCTGCCAATCCTGCCAGGAGTAAAGCCTATTAAGCAGAAAATTGAGAAGGTTGAAACCAGAGTGGACTTTAAAAGTCAAAGATGAAGTGGTGAAACAGTTTCAAGCCGGGTTTTTGGCGGTTTCCACATACCCTGATTGGTTAACTAATATAGTCCCGGTTCCAAAGAAGGATAGAAAAGTGAGGATGTGTGTAGATTACAGAGACTTGAACAAGGTGAGCCCGAAGGATGATTTTCCTTTGCCACACATCGACATCTTGGTTGATAACACAGCAGTGCACAGCTTGTTCTCTTTTATGGATGGCTTTTCCGGATATAACCAAATCAAAATGGCAAAGGAAGATCAAGAGAAAACCGCTTTTATCACTCCTTGGGGAACCTTTCACTACACAGTCATGCCTTTTGGATTGAAGAATGCCGGGGCAACGTATCAGCGAGCCCTGACGGCCCTTTTCCATGACATGATCCACAAAGAAATGGAGGTCTATGTAGATGACATGATCGCCAAGTCGTGTGAAGAGGAAAACCACTTGATCAATCTAAAGAGGGTATTTGACTGTCTAATGAAATACAGCTTAAGGCTCAATCCGGCAAAGTGTGTTTTTGGAGCCACATCAGGCAAATTATTGGGATTCATTGTAAGCAAAAGAGGGATTGAGATAGACCCGTCTAAGGCAAAAGCAATCATTGAGATGCAACCTCCTAAAACTGAAAAGGAAGTTAGGGGTTTTCTAGGAAGAATTCAGTATATTAGTCGGTTCATAGCACAGCTCATTGCTATTTGCGAGCCGATCTTTAAGCTTCTAAGGAAGAATAACCCAACTATATGGAATGAGGATTGCCAACAAGCATTTGATAAAATAAAGGATTAGCTGTTTAATCCACCTGTTCTAGTACCTCCAACTCCAGGAAAACCATTGATCTTGTATCTATCGGTTTTAGAAACATCGATGGGATGTGTATTGGGGCAGCATGATGAAACAGGCAGAAAAGAAAAGGCTATCTACTATTTGAGCAAGAGGTTCACAGATTATGAGACAAGATATTCGCCTTTGGAAAAGACTTGTTGTGCTTTGGTCTGGGCAACTCAGAGGCTTAGGCACTATTTCTTAAGCTATTCAACTTTGCTGATTTCAAGGATGGATCCTTTAAAATATCTGTTTGAAAAGCCGGCTTTAACTGGTAGAACAGTGAAGTGGCAGCTTTTGCTTTCAGAATTCGACCTGAAATACGTCACTCAGAAAGCATTCAAAGGTCAGGCAATTGCTGATCATCTAGCTGAGCATCCATTACTAGATTATCAGCCTCTTAAGACAAATTTCCCTGATGAGGCTATTTTATTTGCTGAAGAGGAATAAAGTGAAGACTCCTGGCAGACGTTCTTTGATGGGGTTGCAAATATGAATGGAAATGGAATTGGCGCAGTATTAGTGAAGCCGGATGGTTCACATATCCCAATCGCAGTGAAATTGAGGTTTCAGTGCACGAACAACATAGCAGAGTATGAAGCGTGTATAATTGGATTGCAAGCTGCTCTAGATCATGATGTTCAAGAACTTGACGTATAAGGGGATTCGAGTCTTATCATCTTCCAAACAACTGGTGAATGGAAAACCAAAGATCACAAGTTGATCCCATATCACCAGTATTTGGAAGAAATAAGTACCAAATTTACTCGAATTTCTTTTAGCTATATGCCAAGGTCTAAGAATCAGTTTGCAGATGCCTTGGCGACATTGGCTTCAATGGTTAGTATTCCAGAAGGGGTAGACATACAACCACTCGAAATCGAAGTCAGGGATAAGCCAGCTTACTGTCTTGTTTTAGAAGGAGCACAAGAAACAGAAATACCATGGTTTCAAGATATCAAGAATTTCTTGAATAATCAGGATTTTCCAGAAGGCGCTAACTCTACTGAAAAAGGGATGATACAGAGATTAGCAGGACAGTTCCTCCTAAGTGGTGGGCAGTTATACAAAAGATCTTACAACAATGTTCTACTTCGATGCGTCACCAAGGTTGAAGCAAAAAGGTTGATAGAAACAGTGCATGGAGGAGTTTGTGGACCACATATGAATGGACACATGCTCGCAAGGAAAATACTGCGATTGGGATATTATTGGTCTACAATGGAGCATGATTGTTGCATACATGTTAAGAGGTGCCATTTGTGCCAAATATACGCTGATAATAAGCATGCACCACCAAATGAGCTGCACAGCATGACCTCGCCATGGCCTTTCTCTATGTGGGGTATTGATGTCATTGGGATGATTTCTCCAAAAGCGTCTAATGGACACCGGTTCATCCTAGTGGCGATCGATTATTTCACGAAATGGGTTGAAGCTGCTTCATATGCAAATGTTACAGGGAACCATGTTCTTAAGTTTCTGAAGCACAACATAATTTGTCGCTATGGATTGCCAAAGGCCATAATTTCAGACAATGCTTCAAATATTAAGAACAAAGATATGAAGAAGATGTGTGAGCAGTTTTAGATAACTCATCACAAGTCAGCCCCATACAGGCCAAAGATGAATGGAGCAGTAGAAGCTGCAAACAAGAACATAAAGAAAATAATTCAGAAGATGGTAGTGAGTTATAGAGATTGGCACGAGATGCTACCATTTGCTCTCCATGCTTACAGAACCTCAATCCGAATTTCTACTGGGGCAACGCCGTATTCCTTGGTTTATGGAATAGAGGCAGTCTTACCTGTTGAAGTAGAAATCCCTTCATTGAGAGTGCTTATGGAAACAGAACTTGAAGAAGCTAAATGGGTTCAGTCTAGATATGAGCAACTCAATTTGATAGAAGAAAAGCGTTTGAATGAGCTTTGCCACGGTCAACTGTATCAGAAGAGAATGGCCAGAGCCTACAATAAGAAGGTGAAGCCCAGAGCTTTCCGAGTGGGTAATTTAGTTTTAAAGAAGATATTTCCATTTCTGGAAGACCCTCGCGGAAAGTTTAAGCCAAATTGGGAAGGACATTATGTAGTGAAGAAGGTCCTGTCAGGAGGCGCTCTCATCTTGACTGAAATGGATGGGACAGATTTTCCTGAGCCAATCAACTCCGATGCGGTCAAGCAATATTTCCCTTGAAGGAATCTCACAAAGAAATGATCCGAGGCCATTTTTTCTTTATCCCTCAAAAATTTTAACATCCCTAGCTTAAACCAAGTTGAGCCTGTTCGTGTTTTAAAGAACCCAAACTGGGGCTTACAGTTGAGACAGGGGCAAAGTTAATAGAAAAGAAAAAACAAAGAAAGAAAAATAGCAAAGAAAGGCCAAATACAAAGAAGAGAAAAAGGCCAATATTGGGAATGGGGAGTCGCATCCATTATAACTGTAAGCCCAGTTGTCCTATTTCAAGATGTCAAAATTTTGAGCCTATAATAGCTTTCTTTCATAAACTTAACCCAGCCTTCGTTTCGTCCTATGGATCAAGTCCTCAGTGATCTAGGTGTATTCCTTCAACTCGCGGTGTTGAATGGGCAATGACGGAATAAATGAGCCGGCCCTAGTGAAAACCGTAATAGGCACTAGGGGCAATATTGGCAAAGAAAAGGCAAAAGAAAAAAAAATAAAAGAAAAGAAAGAAACAGAAAAAGAGGTCACAAACCGCACTTTGGGTACAGATTGAACCAAACCGCCCTTTGACTACGGTTTTGGCCGAAGGGCTAGGCAACCGCATGTTGGAGACGGTTTTGGCCAAACCGGTCTGAATGCACGGTTTTGGGCAGTAGAATTGAGTTGAGCAAATTTTCCGCACAGGACTGAACCAGTAGGCTGTGGCATGACCCCTGGAGGTGGGAATGAAACTTGGGGATGAGTCTAAAGGTTCCAGGGGGGACGGAATGGCTTCTTCCTCATTAGTTAAAATACCCTTTTTGCCCAATGTTGGTTAAAATCGCAAGTGCATGAATCGCCAAAAGTAATAAAGTGATAAATTTAGTATCGTTCCCTCGAGGACTGAAAGTTATTAATAAGTACCAAAATTGGATTAAACTATGGTCTATCTGATCAACCGAGTTTGATTAAGATTAGAACTGGAAAATTAAAGCAACAAAAATAACACACAACTAAAATCAATGGAATGGGATTCTAGGGCCACCAATTCACCTTAACAAATCTTACCCAAATTATTCAATTGAACTAATAGCATTAAACTCGTGTTGTTGCCAATCGAGTTTCTCTAATACTTTTATTAATCTTTTTCTCAAGCATTAATAAAGCACTTTAGCAGACAAATTGACTACATCTCTGTGACAATTTAAGACATGCAAAAGTCATTGTCCATAAGACTCTTCTAACGATCACACGAGCTCCATAGCTATCTCTAGCCTATGGTCGCTTATGGCTTTCCACACATAAACTGATTTGATCATTCACCTCTCGGTCTCAAATCAAATCCTTGATCCTGCAAACGATGTCTGGTCATTCACAGGCAATAAGATCAGAATGAAATACGCAACAACATGAAGAAACACTAAATTAATTCAATTGAAAAACATCATGTAATCTTCGTTAGGGTTCATCTTGGCCCTAGAAAATAAGAATTAACTCATGATTAAATTGAAACGAAAGATGATATCATTGGAGTTCAACATCAAAACAGGGCAATAAAGAAAAGAATTTTGAGTCTAGTAAGTAAACAAAAAGGCATCCACACTTTCTGCTACTCCTCCCGTTCTTCTTTTTCCGATCCACGCCCACAGCCGTTTCTCCCAATTCAATGTCCCTCCTTTCTTCACGTTTCCATTCCTCCTTTATATCAATCACCTAAACTTGCCCAAAAATCCCTTGAAGAGAAAATAGAAACTTTCCTTCCAAGACTCCTAAGGAAGAGAGAACTTCCTTTTCTTGTATATCCACCACCTAGAAGTCCAAAAACGACCTAATCTCCTTAATTAGAAACTCCTTAAAGTCCTCCTAAAAACTAGAAGAAGATCCCCAAGAAAAAGGAAACAAATCCGCAAAGTTCGGAATTTCATAACAGGTTTTTCTACTTGATCGTTCGAACGTTCATCGAACACGGGTCGAACGCTCAAGTCAAAAAGTTGTTTCCTCTTCTCTTGTTCGAACGTTCATCGCACGGTCAACGAACGCTGCTCATAATTTCTCTATTTTTCACCAACGTTCGAATGACAGGCGAACGTCCAGCGAACGCTGCTCTCTGGTTTCTCTGTAGATCACCAACATTCGAATGACAGGCGAATGTCTAGCGAACGCTGCTCTCTGGTTTCTCTGTAGATCACCAACGTTCGAACGACAGGCGAACGGCCAGCGAACGTTGATCATATCTTCTACAATTTGACTCCGATTGTTACTCCGTTTGAACTGTGACTTCTACAATCACCGAAAGTATCTCTACATCAACAAATTAGGCAAAATTTAGACAATGAATATAAAATGCAAGGATGAAAGACTTTGACAATTTCTAAGTAAAATTTGGAATTAAATATGAGATAAAACCAGATAAGTCATGAAATTAATGTGCTATAATGTGGTATTTTCATGACTTATCACCCTCCCCAACTTACTTTTTGCTGGTCCCTAGCAAAACTGAACTAAAACAATTAGAACTGAAATTCCTAACTATACCACTTTCGCTGGCACTCTCGATTGCATTTAGCATATGCAACAAGCCTTTAAACCCCTAGGTGCCCCTAGTGGACGAGTTATAGTCTCGTGAGGGTTTACCAAGATGATACCCACAAACATGAAATTGATTTCAAACATATGCTCTCAAAGAAAATAAAGCAACACCCAGAACAACAGTTAATATTCAAGGATAACTTAGTATTTGAAACTCCATGTTCACAATCTTAAGAAATAAATAATGAGTCTAATCACTTATACTTAGATAGTGGAACATCACAAGTGCCTTTGGTGTAAAGTGCTCTCACACATCATTATGAGGCTTCAAAATAATTCCATTATAAAAGTTCTATCAAACCAAAATTCAGAGGATTCCTTATTTGATGAAACAACCAAAGCATGACATTTTGACTTTCATTTTCTATATTTCTTCTCCTTCTTTGTTTTTTTTTTTTTTTAACATGTGGACTGTGCAATGTCTAGCTTCCTTAAGCTTTCTAATTGACCCATTTATCGAGTGTTGGACCAATGACTCCCGAACCAGATGGCTCAAAGGGCATTAGGTGTTAAGATACCCCTACAGGTTTTATTAACTCGAGTCAAAAAAGGCTACGAAGCTAAACTAGCCACATTATCAACTATTTAAGACTCCTTACCTTTTGACGCGAACACTCATTGCTTAGTGAGGCAAGAGGCTCGGTTACTCAGTAAAAAGGAGCTCAAAATCTTGGCATTGCTTGTTACTTAAAAAAAATTTTCTTTTCTCATACCACAATTATCATGCCAAAGTTTTCCATCTATAAGTCAATCAACAGAACTCAAGTTATCAAAACTTCTATTACTGGTTTCAGTTCTCATACCCCACACATAATGCATTAGTGTGCTCGTGCTAAGTTCAAAGTGAGACAAATGAAATCACACTATCCAAAGATAAGTAATAAAGGCCAAAATTTAGATCTCCCATTCATGTGATTATGTGTTCAACTATTTAAGCTTAACCAAGAATATCAAGCTATCTGGATTGCTAGGCATGAACTAGAAATTCACATCACAAATAAAACTATCCTACCAGCAGGCTATTCAGCACAATATATAAAAAATCTGGGTTTTAGATCACCAAAACAGAGGTTAGCAAACAGGAGATTTCAACACAACTCCCCCCAACTTGAATCTAACATTGCCCTCAATGTCCAAGAGTAAAATGAAAATAAAGAGAAAAGGACAAAATACTCCCCAGAATTTCAGATGTTGAGATGGACTGTAGGATGGACTTGTATGACTGTGAATAACCTTCAAGAACCTGAAAAAAAATGGGAAAAAATGAAAGTAGAATACAAAATAAATAAATAAATAAATAAAATGAAAAACACTTGGGTTGCCTCCCAAGAAGCGCTTGTTTATAGTCTTAGCTTGACTCTTGCATTTATTAAGCTGGATCAAGGAGAATGGTGGTTTTTTTATTGTCAAATCCACCATTCATATAGTGCTTCAGACGCTGGCCATTCACTTTGAATGTCCCCTTCTCCTCATGTGTGATTTCTACAGCTCGATGGGAAAAAACTCGTACTACAGTAAAAGGGCCTGACCAGGGAGTTTTTAGCTTTCCTGGAAAGAGGCGAAGCCTTGAATTATATAGCAAAACTTGCTGTCCTGGAATGAACTCCTTTATAGAAATGTGCTTGTCATGCCAAGCCTTGGTTCGCCTTTATAGATTTTGGCATTCTCATATGCTTCATTACGGAATTCATCCAGCTCATTGATTTGTAAACAACGCTTCTCACCAGCTGCTTGGAGATCCATGTTCAAGCGCTTCATCGCCCAATAGGCCTTGTGTTCAAGCCCTACAGGTAGGTGGCATGCTTTCCCATACACCAACTGATAAGGGGACATGCCTAGAGGCGTCTTGTATGCTGTCCTATAGGCCCACAGTGCATCATCTAACTTTTTAGCCCAATCTTTCCTAGTGATGCTGACCGTTCTCTCTAGGATCTGTTTGATCTCTCTATTCGATACCTCTGCCTAACCATTGGTTTGGGGGTGGTATGCACATGCTATCCGGTGTCGGACTCCATATTTTGAGAGAAGAGCTTCAAACTGTTTGTTACAGAAGTGAGTCCCTCCATCACTAATAATGGCTCGAGGAGTTCCAAATCGACTCAAGATATTCTTCCTCAGAAAATTCAATACCACCTTGCAGTCATTTGTGGGGAGTGCAACTGCCTCAACCCATTTGGATACATAGTCCACTGCGAGAAGGATATATTTGTTGTTGTAAGACGAGGGAAAAGGTCCCATGAAATCAATGCCCCACACATCAAATAACTCCACTTCCAGAATATTTTTCAGAGGCATTTCATGCCTCCTAGATATGTTCCCAGATCGTTGGCATCTATCGCAGGAAGTAATGAAGGTGTGAGCATCTTTGAACAAAGTTGGCCAATAGAACCCAGACTGAAGGACCTTTCCTGCTGTCCTATGAGCTCCAAAATGCCCTCCACATTCTAATGTATGGCAATGCCTCAAGATATCGGACATTTCCTCCTCCAGTACACATCGCCGAATAATCTGATCTGCACAATGTCTATAAAGTACCGGTTCATCCCAATAATAATGCTTTACTTCTGAGAGAAATTTCTTCTTCTAATAAGAAAGCTCTGGAGGTATGATTTGTCCTGCAAGAAAATTAACATAATCAGCATACCAAGGTACTGATGTATCATTAGAAATCACAAATAAGTGTTCATCAGGGAAATGATCATTAATGGGCTGTTCTTTAGACTCGGGTTTCTCATGTGCCTCCAGCCGAGAGAGATGATCAGCCACCACATTTTCTGTTCCTTTCTTGTCCCTGATCTCTACATCGAATTCTTGCAGTAACAAGATCCACCGGATGAGGCGTGGTTTGGAATCTTTCTTGGTGATGAAGTATTTGATTGCGGAATGATCTATGTACACTATCACCTTATTCCCAATTAGATATGGCCTGAACTTATCAAAAGCAAATACTATGGCCAGCAATTCTTTCTCTGTTGTGGCATAGTTGATTTGAGCATCATTGAGAGTCTTGCTAGCATAATAGATGGTGTGAAACCGCTTGTCTCTCCGCTGCCCCAAAACTGCCCCAACTGCATAGTCACTTGCATTGCACATCAGCTCAAATGGTAGATCCCAGTTTGGTGCTACAACAATAGGTGCCGACACCAGCTTCTCTTTAAGAATGTTGAACGCCTTTTTACACTCTTCATTAAAAACAAATGGCGTTTACTTTTCAAGCAAGCAGCAGAGAGGCTTAGATATCTTGGAAAAATCCTTGATAAAGCGTCTGTAAAATCCAGCGTGCCCAAGGAAACTCCGAACTCCCTTTACTGATGTTGGTGGTGGAAGCTTTGCCATGGTCTCAATTTTTGCTCTGTCTACCTCAATCCCCTCAGAAGAAATTTGATGGCCCAATACAATTCCCTCTTTTACCATAAAGTGACATTTCTCCCAATTCAGTACAAGATTCGTTTCCTCACACCGCTTCAAAACTGATGCTAAATTCTTTAGAAAATTATCAAAAGAGGATCCAAATACAGAGAAATCATCCATGAAGATCTCAATCACTTGTTCTACCATATCAGAAAAGATTGCCATCATGCACCTCTGGAAAGTGGCGGGTGCATTGCATAGACCGAAGGGCATTCGCTTGAAAGCAAAAGTACCATACGGGCAAGTGAAAGTAGTCTTCTCTTGATCATTTGGTGCAATGGCTATCTAGTTGTAACCTGAATACCCATCAAGGAAACAATAATACTCCTGCCCTGCTAGCCTGTCTAACATCTGATCAATGAATGGCAAGGGAAAATGGTCTTTCCGGGTGGCCTTATTTAGTTTTCTGTAGTCCATGCAAATTCTCCATCCGGTGACGGTACGAGTAGGGATCAGCTCATCATTTGCATTTCTCACTACTGTCATCCCTCCTTTCTTTGGCACCACTTGAACTGGACTAACCCATGAGCTGTCTGAAATTGGATAGATCACCCCAGCATCTAACCACTTTAAAATTTCCTTCCGTATCACTTCCTTCATCGTCGGATTTAGTCTTCTCTGATGCTCCACTGATGGCTTACAATTGTCTTCAAGTAGAATCCGATGCATACACACAGAGGGGCTGATTCCCTTAATATCTGCGAGAGTCCATCCTATAGCTGATTTGTACGTTCTAAGCACTCTTAACAGCTTCTCCTCTTCTTCTTGAGATAGCTTTGCAGAGATAATGACAGGAAGTGTAGATGACACGCCAAGGTATGCGTATTTAAGAGTTGTAGGTAGAGGCTTTAGCTCCAATACAGGTGGTTTTTCAATTGAAGGGAGGGACCGTGGGGATCCTTGGCCCAAATCTTCAACATACTTTCTCTTGTTCGGCTCAAAACTATCCATCCATGCAGCAATCTCTACTACTTCTGATTGATCAGCTATCTTTGAATTAGGAGTGACCAAACATTCTTCTAATGGATCAGACGGATGATGCATCTCATCTAACACTAACGAGTCAATTGCTTGTATGCGGGAGCAGTTTTCACTAGTTTCTAGGTACTTGATGGCATCGAACACATTAAATGTCACTTCTTCTTCTTGCACCCTCAATCGTAATTCACCCCGTTGTACATCAATCAGTGCTCTCCCTGTAGCTAGGAATGGTCAGCCCAGAATAACTGGGATGTCTCTGTCCTCCTCCATGTCCAAAATAATGAAATCTGCCGGGAATATAAGCTTGTCTACCTTGACTAGCACATCTTCAATGATCCCCCGTGGATGTTTGATGGATCGGTCTGCCAATTGTAAAGACACCATGGTGGGTCTTGCCTCACCCAATCCAAGGTTCTTGAAAATGGACAAAGGCATTAAGTTAATACTAGCACCTAAATCGCATAGAGCCTTTTCAAAAATTGAATTGCCAATAGAACAAGGAATGGTGAAACTCCCTGGATCCTTGAGCTTTGGTGGTAATTTCCTTTGCAGGATGGCACTGCATTCCTCTGTTAGTGCTACGGTCTCATAATCCTCTAGTTTCCTCTTATTTGATAAGATGTCCGTCATAAATTTCGCATAGCTTGGCATTTGTTCAAGAGCATCTGCAAAAGGAATGTTAATATGCAATTTTTTAAATACATCAATAAATTTAGAATATTGCTTATCAAACTTGTTCTTTTTTAATCTTTGAGGAAATGGGACTTTAAGAGAGGGCTCCTGCTGTGCAATTGACTGTTTCTCTAAGCTCTCTTGCCCGATGGGTTTTGTGGAAGACTGCACCTCATCAGTTGTTTCTTTAGCTTCCTCACTTTCCATTGAGGTATCCAATTTTTTTCCGCTTCTCAGACTTATCGCCTTACATTGCTCTTTGGGGTTCACTTCAGTTGTGCTAGGCAAAATTCCTTGTTGTCTCCCTGTGAGCATGGTGGCCAACTGACCCACTTGAACCTCAAGATTTCGAATTGAGGCTGCTTGGTTTTGAAAGTTGGTCCTGGTCTCTGTCATGAAACGGTTTGTATTATTGGCCATTTGTGCCATGGCTTCTTCCAATGCAGACTTCTCTTTCGGCTGCTCATTAGTTGGTGGTCCGGTTGGAGGCTTCAAGACTTTCTGATTATTCCATGAGAAATTCGGATGGTTCCTCCACCCAGGGTTATATGTAGTACTGTAAGGGTTACCTTGCCTATTAAAATTGGAGACATATTGAGCCTGCTCTGCTCTACTTGGGGTTGAGAGAAAGGATTCCCCACTTGACACTCTTCACTGATGTGGTTCCCATGGCAATATTCACACTGTGGTGATGGTGATTGTATGGCTTGCACTGATTGCTGTATAGCTTCCAATATCCGAGTCATATTTTGGAACTGAGTTGACAAGGTGGATACAGCTTCTGCTTCATGCACATGTGCTACCTTCCTCTGTATAGTTCGCTCACCAGGCCATTGATAATTGTTCATGGCCATCTCTTCTAGCAGGTTGTATGCATCATCTTGTGTCTTTCCCATGAATGCTCCTCCTGATGCAGCATCTATCAGTGTTCTTGTTGAGGCACCTAATACATTGTAGAAATTCTGCACTTGCATCCATTTCGGCAATCCATGGTGTGGACATCTCCTCAACAAGTCCTTGTAACGCTCCCAGGCCTCATAAAGTGATTCTCCATCAAGTTGTGCAAAGTTAGAGATTTCAATGCGCATTCCTGTTGTCTTTGCTGGTGGGAAGAACTTTGCAAGGAACTTTTGAGCTAGCTCTTCCCAAGTAGTAATGGAGTCTGCAGGCAATGAATTCAACCATGTCTTCGCTCTGTCTCGCAACGAAAAGGGAAATAGGCAAAGGCGAATGGCATCATCAGAAACACCATTATGCTTAAAGGTGTCACAAATCTCAAGGAAACTTGAAATGTGAGCATTCGGGTCATCATTTGGTAATCCTTGGAACTGCACTGACATCTGAATCATAGTTAGGATAGCCGGCTTGATCTCAAAGTTGTTAGCCGCAATTGAAGGCTTCCTAATCACAGAATAAATTCCAGTGACTTGTGGTAGGGCAAATTCCCTAAGTGCTCTTGTGTCTCTCCCCTCCACATTATCTCCCATAGTGTCCAGATTTTTTCGAGCCTCACATGTCGCCTTCCTTATGCTCCTTGCTGTTCTTTCAATCTCGGGATCGTAAGGTATTAGCTCGAAACTCTTGCTTTGTCTCATACACTAGCAAGTACCTGTAAAAAATAAATAAATAAATGAATAAAACAAAAAAAATCAAATTAGACCAAATTTAACAGGTATTGATATCATCAATAAACTTAACAGTCCCCGGCAACGGCGCCAAAAACTTGTTGGTTAAAATCGCAAGTGCACGAATCGCCAAATGTAATAAAGTGATAAATTTAGTATTGTTCCCTCGAGGACTGAAAGTTATTAATAAGTATCAAAATTGGATTAAACTATGGTCTATCTGATCAACCGAGTTTGATTAAGATTAGAACTGGAAAATTAAAGCAACAAAATAACACACAACTAAAATCAATGGAATGGGATTCTAGGGCCACCAATTCACCTTAACTAATCTTACCCAAATTATTCAATTGAACTAATAGCATTAAACTCGTGTTGTTGCCAATTGAGTTTCTCTAATACTTTTATTAATCTTTTTTTCAAGCATTAATAAAGCACTTTAGCAGACAAATTGACTACATCTCTGTGACAATTTAAGACATGCAAAAGTCATTGTCCATAAGACTCTTCTAACGATCACACAAGCTCCATAGCTATCTCTAGCCTATGGTCGCTTATGGCTTTCCACACATAAACTGATTTGATCATTCACCTCTCGGTCTCAAATCAAATCCTTGATCCTGCAAACGATGTCTAGTCATTCACAGGCAATAAGATCAGAATGAAATACGCAACAACATGAAGAAAAACTAAATTAATTCAATTGAAAAACATCATGTAATCTTCGTTAGGGTTCATCTTGGCCCTAGAAAATAAGAATTAACTCATGATTAAATTGAAACAAAAGATGATATCATTGGAGTTCAACATCAGAACAGGGCAATAAAGAAAAGAATTTTGAGTCTAGTAAGTAAACACAAAGGCATCCACACTTTCTGCTGCTCCTCCCGTTCTTCTTTTTCCGATTCACGCCCACAGCCGTTTCTCCCAATTCAATGTCCCTCCTTTCTTCACGTTGCCATTCCTCCTTTATATCAATCACCTAAACTTGCCCAAAAATCCCTTGAAGAGAAAATAGAAACTTTCCTTCCAAGACTCCTAAGGAAGAGAACTTCCTTTTCTTGTATATCCACCACCTAGAAGTCCAAAAACGACCTAATCTCCTTAATTAGAAACTCCTTAAAGTCCTCCTAAAAACTAGAAGAAGATCCCCAAGAAAAAGGAAACAAATCCGCAAAGTTCGGAATTTCATAACAGGTTTTTCTACTTGATCGTTCGAACGTTCATCGAACGCGGGTCGAACGCTCAAGTCAAAAAGTTGTTTCCTCTTCTCTTGTTCAAACGTTCATCGCACGGTCAGCGAACGCTGCTCATAATTTCTCTATTTTTCACCAACGTTCGAACGACAGGCGAACGTCCAGCGAACGCTGCTCTCTGGTTTCTCTGTAGATCACCAACGTTCGAACGACAGGCGAACAGCCAGCGAACGTTGATCATATCTTCTACAATTTGACTCCGATTGTTACGCCGTTTGAACCGTGACTTCTATAATCACCAAGAGTATCTTTACATCAACAAATTAGGCAAAATTTAGACAATGAACATAAAATGCAAGGATGAAAGACTTTGACAATTTCTAAGTAAAATTGGGAATTAAATATGAAATAAAACCAGATAAGTCATGAAATTAATGTGCTATAATGTGGTATTTTCATGACTTATCACCCAACTTACTTCAATTCATCAAACCATATGGGATTAAAGCATTATGGACTGATTTAAAACAAAAACCCACAAAAAGAAAATTATGTTTTGGCCGATGATGAGAAATCAGTGACTTTTCATTAAAACTGTCAGTTTTTATAAGCATATGAGAGTTCTGAGGCCAATAGTTTAAAAACCTATTTTGTATTCTTTATCTTTCCACTAGTGGAGTTTCTCTTTGTACAAAAGTGTAAAAAAGGAAAAAATACAATAAAAGGGGCTAATCTCTATCCCCTAGCCTTTCCTCAAGCTCTCTAATCCGAGCCGCCTGAACCGCAACAAGCCTTTCAGCCCCCTCTGCATCTGGGTCACTGAGGAATGAGATGACTTCGTCTGAGAGGGTCTGTCTGGTCCTCATATCTCTGAGCCTGGCCATGGTCTCATCATGCCTATGCCATGCGGCTCTAACCTCGAAGCGACGGGCCTGTATCTGCTCTGATAGCCGTCTCTCCAGGTCTTCCTTCTCCCATCTCAGGGCTCGGGCCTCCTCCACCCATATATGCTGAAGCCGTCTATGAGAAGCCCGCTTAGTCTCCAAGAGGTCCTCATAGGTAGGACATGGAACAGCAGGAGGGTCCACTGGGATAGAAGCACAGCTCTGCACCTGCTCCTTGATAAAAAAGAGGTAGTCCTTCTCATGCAACTTGGAAAAGACAGGACCTCTCAAGAAGCAAGCCTGCGACCAGTCCTTCAACAAGCGATAGCAGAGCCCCATGGTGGCTAGTGTGAGAGGACCAATGAGCTCTTCGTACCCCTGAGGTACCAAAATCCCCTGAGACTCCTCGCCGAACTGCCGAATGACTCTCAAAGGCAAATAGAGCAAGGTGGACCTCAAGCCTATGAGCACGGCAAAATTCTGATCGGAGAAGCTGATCACTGTCTCAGTAGAAGGTTGATAAGCACTAGGCCATCTCACTTGGTCATCCTGAAGCGTCCCCAAGAAAGTGAACCATCCCTGTTTGCCACCGTGGATGTTGGGACACCCCCTGTTGCTCATCAAAACAGGAATGTTTAATCGGGGGAAGAAGCGGCGGGTTATCTCTTCAACTTGACTCAGGTGGTCAAGTAGCCAGAGCTGCAAAGAAAAGGGAAGCATTTCTAACTTAGAAAATCTCAATTTTGCAATAAAAACTGTAATTCAAGAAAGAGTTCAGATTTTACCTGAAGGATAGGGGCGCAGGCCAAGAAGCTTTTCTTCTTCCGATGATAGCAGTCAGTCAAGGCATGGTATATTTCAGTCAGGATCATAGGGGCAAGCCTTTCGCGCTCCCTAACTTGGCAGATGACTGAAATGAGGGATAAATCAACCTCACTATCCTTTCGAGGGAATAAAAGCTGATTGACCACTATCAAGGTCAAAGCATTGAACCGAGCCGACTGGTTCGAGATGTTCGACAGCTTTTCAGTCAAAAATGACTTTGATAGGGTCAATAGGGCGTTAGCTTTCCCTAGCTCTTTCTTGCTAATTCCTAAAAAGGTGGAGGCTTCCTTTTTGAAGCTTGGTTTGAGAGGTGGGTTAACTACTTTCTTGGAGAACCTAAGGTTAAGGATGGTTTCAATCTCCTCGACTGTAGGGGTCATCTCCTTCTCCCCAAATCTAAAAAGATTTAGTTGGGGTTTCCAGTGCCCAATTAGTGCCTCTATGATTTCCCATTTCAGGGGAACCTTTGGGATTGAGAGAACATGGCCTAGATTGGTGGAATCCCAATCTATTTCATCTTGTGGGGGTCATTGAACCAACCCATCTCACATAATAGGCATCTACAATGGCATACCTGGTTAAATTAGGAGGTTTGGACCTAATATTTGGCCTAGGTGCTGATGTTTCAGGTACAGAAGATGAAGAGGGCGCAGAAGCTGAATCAGAGGCCATTAATGGGCAGAAGTGGGTTAAAGGCAGCTAGGAGAGAGAAAATCACCGAAAAGGGGGTTTCTCACCTAAGCAATACGTCAAAGTGATGTCCTACCCACGATTTGCGCTTTAAAATAACATAAGGGCAAAAACCGCATACTCAGAATGGTTGTGCCTGAACCGCACTCAATGTGCGGTTGCATTCCCGCAAAGTTTAAAAACCGCGGAACAAGCACGGTTCTCGCATAACCGCCCTATATATACGGTTTTTGCACAAAAACAGTTTTTCTTCTTTCTTTTAATAAGTCATGTTCCCAAAAAGTACCTGTTACCTGTATAACAGTTGCAACATGATAAACATAAAGCAAAAGAACAAAAGACAAGAGAAAAGAAGCAAAAAATGAATATCTGTCTCTTTTTCATACAAATGCAAATAAATACATCATGTTTATATACAAGCACCAGATAAATCCTAATCTAAGCCTATCTCTTACAGGTCAATCACCTCCGCCTCACCGTCGCCGTCGGATAAAAAAGTGATCTGAGAAGCGTAGATTGGCGGAAGAAGACGGCTCATCAAGAGTCGAAGGGCCAGTAGGAGGCACTGAATCTGCAGGAGGTACACGCTCAACTGAAGAGGCTGGAACTAGGTCTGCAGAAGGCGTAGGCTCGACAGAAGAAGCAGGAACTGGATCACCTGGATCATCCCGGGAGAGATCCATATAGCAGGAAACTGACGTATTCGTCGCCAGGGGATCAGATCCAGGATCCGAGAATCCTCGGCAGGAGGAGATGGGTCGATGGGATCCGCTGCCTCACACGCCTCTGCCACCTCAAGCTCAGCTGTCTCAGGAGTAGTATGAGCCTTTGGGTCAGCATCTACTGCCTCAGGAACCGCAGGAACCTCCAAGTCACCCTCCGCTGGCTCCGCGATAATTGCAGGATCTTCCTCTGGAGCAGTCTCAGGCTCGGGAGCAATCTCAGGCACGGATGCAACCTCTGGCATCTCAGCTGACTCAGGAATGGCAGCAGCAGAAGTAGCCTCGGCCGCCATCTCAGTACCTCTCTCTGGGATCGCTGCCGCTCCTAAGGAAAGGGACAAAGTGTGGGAGCTAGAGGGTGAAGCAGCCACGTCCTCCTGAAAGCAAAGAAAGACTAATCAGAAGCAAAAAATATAAAGGAAAAATGCAGAAATTGAAAAGGACAGACCTGAACTCCTGAAGGCCCCGCCTGGCCCTGAGCACTGGCCAACTGGGCCCGCAAGTTGGCAATAAGAGCGGCCTGCCCATTAATGATGACGTCGCTCTCGGCTATAGCGGCATCCCTCTCAGCCAGCTGGCGCTCCAGATCCGCATATCTAGCCTGGACCTCCCCTAGCTGTGCCTCCTGAAATGAGATAAGAAAAAAGGATATCAATAAACTTCAAACAAGGGAAGAAGACTAAAGGACTGCACAAGGAAAGGAGATTTGTTATACCGTGGTGTCGTACAAGCGGATCACCACCCCTCCAATCTCAGTAACGCCACCTCGAATGGGCATGGGCTGCATAAGACAACCCACTGAGACCTGCCCGAACCAGGTATCATAGTCACCATCGACTAAAAGGGCATCTCCTGCCTCCCAATCGCCGAAATGAGCAAGGTCGAATGGACCAGGAGGGGTGAAGGGTGCTGTATCTGGAGGAGCCATAGGGATCCGGAGCTCGCCAGTATGCTGGAAAAAGAAGCGCTCGCCAAGGTACCATATGCTACCCAACTGCCCAATAAAGAACGGGTACCTCTAGCGCTGTTGATCAAGAGCAAACGCCTCATCCACGAAGGGCTAAAAAGCCAACTAATCGTGCAGGCTGTCCAGTCAAGGGACAGATAGCTGAAGATAAACAGAGGTGAATGTCAGATTCTGGCAAAAAGAAGAAAAGAAAAAGAGAGAAAGAAAAGAGGAAAGTGCTTACCTCTCTCCGGAAAGTCCTGTCCAGGTGAGGCCTGGCCGACCTAGGGCGACTCTTCTCTGAGTCGCGCCTAATTTGACTCCACCGGCGGGCCACGGGAAATGTCCCCTCAGGCAATGTGGAGGTCGGGCGAAAGTGGGCCACGTAGACCCGAGCAAAGAATTGAAAAAAAAAAAGAGAAAGAAGAAGAGGTAAGCAAAAAAGAAAAGGAAAAGAAAAAGAAAAGAAAAGAAGAAGAAAGAGAAAAGAAGGAAAAGAAAAAGAAGAAGAAACGAATTCATACCTGCAGAAAGGGCCAGAAACATCTGCAGCCCACTCCAGCCCCTCTGGGAGAGGATAGGCCGGAAACCACTCGTCTCAGGCCCGCTAGCAGGGTGCCGTAGACAAGTTGGCCCCAGGCATAATCCCTCGCTCGGGGCAGATCCCGGAGAAGGCTCAGAAAATGAGGGCTGACCGAGGTAGTGTCCTCCAAGCAGAAACATGACCCCATCATCAAGAGGAAAAGAAATCGAACGGCCACGGGGAACCTAGGATGCTCCGCTGCTAAAGTGTTGTATCCCCGATGTAGGAATGTCGTCTTCAACCAGGTCCGGGAAATACGAGTGATCCTACTCCTGTCCCATGCCTCCACGGGCATCTCATCATATCCCAAGAGCTCGGCGATCTTCGAATCGGCTGGCCTATCCATCTCAGTGATGACATCTCCAGTCATCCTGATCCCAGTGATAAGAGCAAAATCAGAGGGACGAATACCAATCTCCACATCAGGCAGATGGAAGCTCGGGGTCTCTGGGAAAAATCGCTCCATCATGGTCAGGATCAAAGGCCGATCCTGACGAACACCGGTGATGGTGATGAAGGGGCCAAATCCAAAACGGCCCATCTCTCCGCGCAGAGGAGTCAAACAGGCAGCTACTACATCGGCAAAAAGAGCCCAGCTCCCGCGGAAATGGGAAGACGGATAAACAAGAGGAATATCTGCCCTGACGCCCGCCGAAGGGTGCGTCCTCAAATCATGAAGGAGAGGGGTGTCTCAGATCTGATCCGCTATCCCCGCAGGAACGGTAACGCGAGTCACCCGGGCTCCTGCCCTATCTCTACGGCGAGCTCCCCTGTGCTCTCGAACCTCGGCAGGAGGCTAGAAATGCAAATAAGAGGGGTTTAGATGGAATGTGGTAAAAGAGAGCTTTGGCTTTTTGAAAAGAAGAGAGAATACCTCGGGGATCGACTCCTGCGAACCCCCAGACGCTCCAGAGTCTAAATTTGAAATCTCCAGACTGCTAGGAGAAGAAGGATCAGGGTCCTGCTCGGCCCTAGAGGAAGAAGCCACATCGGCCGGATCCCTCCGAACCCTCGAAGATGAAGGCTCATCTGTGAAACCCTGGGAAGCACGACGTGTGCGAGCCATCTACAGGACCAATTACAGGGAGAAATTCATTATGCTTTTAAATAAAACCATGATATTTTCTTTCATGTTTTCTTTAATTTTTCTTTTCTTTAAATTAACCGAATTTGTTTGATTTGCAGAAAAATGGAGATCGAGGAAAACACTGCAAAACTGCTCAACCAAACTGGTATCCAAGGCATGTTCAAATTAACAAGGAAAATGCCCGACAAAGCCAAGTTTATTCAGCTCATACAAAGCCATGCAATTGTTCAAGCCTAGCTAAAACTCTCAAGTCAAACCCAAGCAAGCATAGCAAATCAGCAGGTCACAAGGATGGATCAGATTTACAGCATGCCATGTCGTTCTAGAAAGCAAGAATCAATAAAGGAAAAAAATCAAAACATTTAAAAAGGGCAAACAGTATGTTGGTTGAAATCAGATCATCCAAAGATCACACCAAGTAGGCAAAAAAAACATGCGCTTCATAACAGGGTGAGCATGCCAAGTGTTATACTGCCGCAGAAAAGAAATCCTTGTGCCAATGTGGAGCAAACATTCAAAGGATCAAAATTGGATAAACAAAAGTCATGAATGATTGCATTTAAAAAAGAAGTTGGCATGGTAAAGTATGATTTCAGCAATGCAAGCCATGGCCGAGTACGGATTGACACAGGCAATGAACAAATGCAAAGTTTGGGGAATGCTGTTCAATCAGAGGCAATTAGTCTGAAACAGGCTAAGCATAAAAAATGTATCAGCAATTGGTCAGGAAATCCATGTGCAGGCATTAGGATTGATCGCTCACAAGAAAAACAAGAGTTCGGCCACCTACCTGTTTTGGTCGAAAATATGGTTGTAGAAGAAGTTTGGAACTTGACCTCACTAGGAACTTCGAGGATGGTCGATTGAAATGGCGGTCGAGCAGGCGCAGACCAGAGGACAGTATGAAATGTTCGCCGGAAGCCACAATCACCACAGGGATCGCCGATCACTCGAAAAGGTTCGGGTCACCGGAAGAGAATAGAAGAATAACCGGAAAAGCAATATCACCGGAAAAAGAAGAGTTCGCCGGAGGAGGTGACGGCATCGGAGAAGAAAGGATCGAAAGCCGGAGAGAAGGCATGGTCGCAAGAGAGAATGCAAGAGCCGGAGGTCAAGGGTTTTCGCGAAAGCAAAGTGAGAAGCCGCGGTCGCGGTCTCGGTTACATGCAACCTAGAAAACAGCATATATAGAACGGTTGGTATTAAAATTGCCAAAAACCGCATATACAGAACGGTTGGTATCGAAATTGCTAAAAACCGCATGTTCAGTACGGTTGGCACCCTAAAATGAATTTTCAAAACTTTTTCCAATCTCTTTCAAAAGATTTATGTCCAAGATAGTCATGAATTGCAAGAAACACCACCCTATCAACTTTTGCTTTAAAAATTTGCTCAAATCTCACTTCATAGCCACGAGTGTTCTGTGAGACGCGAGGAGAGGATCTGCCCTTAAAGTTAAGGACTTTTCATCAGATCTTCTAAACAAATTCTTTTTCAAAAATCATGTTTTGGAGTTCTTGCAAGTCATGATGGAATGAACATGATCTTGGGAAGCGCAATTTGCGGATCTTTTTGCTCTCCGCTGTTAATTGATTCCAATTCCAACGAAGAGGGGGCAGTTGTAGACACCCCAAATTGCACTTCCATAAAAGAGAACCTTCAAAAAGAACTTTAAAAGTCTTATTTGAGCCTTGACATAGGTCAAACATTCAAAAACAATCAAAAATGGTGCTAACCGTACCGAATGTACGATTTTGGTCTCAACCGCGCTGTATGTGCGGTTGTAACTGCACACATAGCACGGTTAATATTCATGCTTGTTGCGTAAGCTGCCACGTGGCTTCGCGAAGCTTCGGCCGTTGAGCCACGTCGACAGCAATCATGACGTGCGTAACTGAATTGAACCACCCTGTATGTGCAGTTTGGTTAAATTTGCATAGAAACCACACTTATAGTGACGGTTCGTTGAAAACCGCACTGTGTATGCGGTTTTGGCTGTTCAGGGGATTTGCGAAATAGCTCTATCTCTGAGCCTTATTTACGCATATTACCTCTCTCAGGGACTTGAACTCCCTATTTCACCCTCCGAAATTTCTAGTATTACAACAATTCAAGGCATTGGCTTGAATTGGAATAATCTAGAAGGCTTTTTAGGCCTACCCTTGGGACTCTTATACCCCTGGCTTGGCCTATAAATAGAGGGGTCCTCCTCTTGCAAATGGCTGAGAATTTGAAGCTTGGAAGCTCTGCAAGAAGAAGGAAAACTCTGCTGGATTGCTACCTCAAGTGTTCAAGATAACTAAGGTAAAGCTCATTTGGGTTTATTGCTTCCTCTTTACATTTCACTCCCAACTTCTACCTTTCTGTAGTGTAAAGACAATTTGTGATTGCTTGTAGCCCCAAACCACATCCAAAGTACCTGGGAATCCTCTCTAGCCGTAAAACGTGAAGAGAGAGCCTGGGGAAAAAGATGTTGGAATGGACCCTCTAGGCTTAGAACCTACAATGTGATGAAAAGCATGCTCTGTGGTTATTTTGAACCTATGATTGCTTCTCTGATCTATTTTGTATTTGGAGAAGATGCACGAATCCATGCTCTTAATAACAATGGATTCCAACCTTCTCCTAGATGTGATTTTCCACACCTTCACACACACTTTTCACCATTTTCATCAAAGAAGCTAGATCTTAGATTTCCATGTTTAATACGGGAAATCTGAATCAATTAGCTTCAGAATGAATCTAGAACTTCATGAGATTTTTTTTGTTGATTTTCAAGTGTTTTGGTCGAATTCACTTGCACACATGCACTAGTTTTGGTTTTCTCTTCAACAACTTCAAAACAGGGCAGCATTTGTGGCCTGTCTTAGAATGCTCATAACTTCATCCTCCGGATGAATTTTTGAGTGATTCCAAAGACATGTGATAGATGAGTTGGCCTACTCCATATCTGGAAAATGTCGTTTACTTTTATGAAGCCAATTTTTGACACCATCTGTTCAAAGTTTGTAAGTCAGTTCAGCCCAGATTGCTGAACTTGCCGCTTTGATGGTGCACCGTTTGTTCAATTTTAATCTGTTTTGAGTGATTCTAATTCCTGAGTTTTCCTTGAGAAGTCTATTTTCATTTCCAACTGGTTTCAGCAGATTTTGATCTGTTTTGTGCCTTGGGTGCTCAGTTGACTCAGAGGTGCTCGCTGGCATAGTCCAGAGCTAATCTGTGGTCTTCTAGGCCTATTCAAGAGAGCACACAAGTCACATCCGGATAGCGTTTGGTGTAAGGTTTCTTTCTTTGGAAATATGGCACCACATACTTCCTTCATACCAATTTTCATGGTTTTTTATTGAGCCAAACTCCACGAATAGGATTTTGAAAATGCCTATTTAACACTTTTTCCAAGTTATAACAGCAGATTTCATATGTGGATATCTCCCTCATTTTGAATCGGATTGAGCTGAATTTTTTACTGTACACTCTACTATATTGCAGATTTCATATGTGGATATCTCCCTCATTTTGAATCGGATTGAGCTGAATTTTTTACTGTACACTCTACTATATACCAGTTTTCAAATGGCTTTGGTCTCATTGGATTCGGATTTAAATTGAGTGAGTTATGGTTAATGGAAGCTTTCAAGCTCTTTTAGTCTGAATTTTCCAGATTTGCCTTAGCTTGATTTTTCTTCATTTTTTACTTTGATTTCCATTCACTCATGAAGTTTTAGAAGTGATGAATCCACGAAGAGAGTCTAAGTTCATTAGATTTCTCATGTGGAATGGTCACACACATTGTGCTTATTGTAAGCACCTCTTTGTTCATTTTTATTAGCAAACAATATTTTAGCATTAGCAAGCATTTGGCAACCGTCTTAGACGGATGAGTGGGGGTGCCTAACACCTTCCCCTGCCCATAAATAATTCCCTTTACCTAATCTCTGGATTTTTCCTTATCTTAGAGCTACTTTAGCTCTATTTGGCTTCTATGAACCCTTTGGTGCCCATTCACACCTTAAGATGGATGGTGGCGACTCTTTACATTTATCGATCCCCGCATGACGATATCGAAGTCATCGTAGATGACATTTCCATGTCTCACAGAAAGTCTCCTTTCAAAGATGAGATTACTTGAAATCTTCTAAAACAGTTAGAAAATACTCAAGAAAGATTTAGGGTGAGGATCCGGATCATAAATCTCATTGATTGGAGAGAATGAACCGAATATACTCGTATTGAGACGAAAACCCCAACTAAAGAGATTACACCATGAAAGCCTCCTCTCAAAGTTGAGATTACTTGAAATCAGTTCAAGGATATCTATGGGATTGATCTAAGGCCATTAATCTCAGATCTTTCATAGTGAACATAATAGATCCAAAATATAAGCCTATATGACACCAAATCAAGTGAGATGTGTGTTTGTGTAAAAACTCAGATTTTTTAGGGGAGAATAGAAATCCACTGCTATAAAGGGCATAAATCTTGGTATTCTCTCCAGAAAATGAAATCAAACTTATAAGATTAACAAACACATATGAATCTTAATGTACATCATTCAAAAAGGGGTTCTACACCTAGGGTTCCATTCTCGTTCTCGTTTCCCCTAGCTCTCTCTTCACGTTTTACAGCTAGAGAGTAGTCTTGAGGTACTTAGAGATGGGTTTGGGGTTTCAAGCACACACAGGCTTTACACTTCAGAAATTTAGAAGAAAAGACTAAACGTAGAATATAAAAAACAGAAAAAAGGGTTAAAGGCTTACCTGGATTTCTAAAACCAATGAGGCAGGGGTTCCCTTCTTCACTTGGAGCTCTTCAATCTCCAATTTCTGGCCATTTGCTTGAGGGGAGGCCCTCTATTTATAGGCAAAAGCAAGGGTAATAAAGTCCTAAGGGTAGACAAAAAGTATGTCTAGAACCTTCCAACTTAACCCTAAAGCATTAGTTCAGAGGCATTTGGCTAATCTCGGAGGCTAAATTCAGGAATTCCCACTTCTTAGACAGAGGTATAGAAGTAAATAAGTGAGAACTCTCGGAATTCTTTCATTTGGAACAAAACATTAGTATCCGACAACACAGGTCAGATACAAACAAAACTCTTTGTATCCGAAATTATATTTCAGATACAAATAAAGACGTTTGTATCCGAAATACAATTTCGGCTCCAAAAGAAAAACACTTTATCCGAATTTAAATTTCGATTACAAAAGGAATAAATGCTTTTTTATGTTTTTGGCCAATTATTCATCATTTTTCATTGTGCAATTTGTGGTGTCTACACCGGGAATCGGCATGGATGCCCTACGTTATGGGTAATCGGCGTATGGATGCCTAACACCAAGGGTAATCGGTGTTGGGTGCCTAGCCCACCATGAGGAATTGGTGGAGTTAGATGGGGTCATGTGCAATATGTATTAAACCACCTAGATAATAAAGGGATAAGAATTGATGTGTGATTGTTTATTAATTGTTTGACTTGTACACCTAAGCACAGATTTGCACTACTTGTATTATATTGAAATATCGATGATTTCTCTATTATTTCAACTACCTGCATGTCCTGGTTTATACCAAATGATAGTAGCATGAATTGTGTTTTATCGAGCATGCATATGTTGCTTACTAGGACATTCGCCTCATAAGTTGTTTTATCGGTTTTGTTTTCAGAGCCATCGACATTCGGTGTGAAGGACCAGATTGGGGACAGAGGAAAGGAGAAAGCACCAGGGTATAGAGAGGAGGATTACTACCGTCCTACCTAGAGTGTTATTTTCCTGTACATGGTAGTTGAACCCTTTTTGGATTGTAACCCTTAAAACTGAGATAAGTGATAGATATCTATCTTTTGTAATAACAAAGTAGCCTTTGAATTTAACTTTGAAGTCCACCACAGAACTTGATATATTTTATACATACACACTTTTGATACGCACATGTTGTAAGATCCTGTAATTTTAAATATTTTTAATTAAGAGTAAATAGAGATTAAAGGATTTAATTAGATTAATTAAATCAAATTTAAAAGAAACAATTGGTTTGGTTTGGTTCAAGTTGGTTTACTTTAAGTGAACCGGTTTAATTGATTTAGGTTTGGTTTGGTTGGGTTGGTTCATTTTAAGTAAAACCGGTTTGGTTGGTTTAGGTTAGGTATAAGTCTATCCGACGAACCTAGAACTTTCAGGTTGTTCGTCAAAAGTAGGTGAAAGGAAAAAAGAGAAGGGAAGAGCGGGAAGGAGAGCAGAGGAAGAAGAAGGAGAAAAGTAGAGGCCGAATCTACAACCTATTGAAAGTAGCATCTTTTACTCTTAGATTGTGTAGAAGTTTTGTTTTCAACAGAAAAATACTGTTTGTTTTGTTTCAGACAAGATTTCAGTGATTCAGACGTTTTTTGGATTGAACGAATTATAATACGTAAAGCAAGTGGTAGGTTGTTATGTTTTGATTTTTTTCAAGCTTGTTAATGTTTGTTCAGTGATTTAGAGTGAAGAAAATCATTTTTGTAGTTTGAAATCAGAAAAACAGAGGCTCCGTAAATTTGGGGTTTTCTGGTCGCTCAGCATTAGAGCCAAGCGACGAAAACTATTGGGGTCACTCAACCCAATCGCCCAGGCGATGGGCCAAGCGACCATGTGAATGATATTACAAGGGGCACCCAGCAGGATCGCCCAGGTGACCTGTCAAGCGCCCACATGAAGTAAATTAAAAGGGACACCCAGCTTGGTCGCCTAGGCGACCATGCCAAGCGCCCTATACAAATAAAAATGACATTATAATTATAAATTAATTTATATCATCATAAAGTTTTAAGGTTTAGTCAATTGAATAATAAAATTTAGTTTGAGTGATTAATGTATACTATAATCAAAAGTGAGTTCTTAGTTTGGTAAATAATTAATGTTTAGTCACAAAATGAGTTAGAAATTAATAATCAGTGAAAACCCTAAATTATGCCATAAATTATACATTTTCTATATAAAGTGATCTTTAGTAAATAATTAGATCTAATAACACTTACATTAAGATAATTTGGAAATGGTTTTATCTATGAATTGTACAAGTATAGTATATGGCATGTTGATTCTATGGGTAGTGGATTGCCATTCACCCTTGCTGTGAGAGCTGGGGATAATGAACTCGCATCCACTACAGACGTGGATATTTGTAGGTAGTGGATTGCTGTTCACCTTAGTTGGGGGTGGTGGACCGTTGGTCACCCTAACTGGGGGTAATGAACCTGCATGCACCACAAATATGGATTATGGGGTTAGTGAACTCAAGTTAACCACATGCTTTGAGGCATTGTGGGTAGTTAACCTAAATTCACCCCAAAAGCTCAGAAATTGTGATATTGCTTATAATTAAGTATATAGAATGTAACGACCCGGATCCGGGTTACGTCATAAAGCCGTAACTCGTACTCGATGGGTTAATTAATCCACACAGGATCACTATATCAAAGTGAAGGAAAAACATGAAATAAACAATAATTTTGATCAGAGTCAACTATAAATCCCCAACTCACCTGAACCAAGCATAAACCCGCTGGTATCGTCCTTACTAGGATCTGGAAAAAAAATAAAACAAAACGGAATGAGATATGAATATCCCAGTAAGTAGCACATTCATGCTCAAATATAGTTTATCAGTTCTAAAATATGATACAGTTGTAAATTATGTAATAGTAGCGATAACACATCAGTTCCGAATAATCTAAGAAATCAAACAGTAAACCATCAATCAGTACGAGACAAAGGGAATAATCTAGCATAACCAACCAATCTGTATCATCAAATTAGCAATCGATAAGTCACAACAGGACTAATGAAACAGACTATTGTGCGCATAGTCGCACGAGTAAAAATGGGAATTTGGAGTCACCACTGCCTGATGGGGTGCAGGCAGATACCTGGGTGCCTAAGTTTGCTTAATCTGATGGTCTGCGGCTTGAGATTCTAAGTAAGGTCTCGGTTGCGGTCTGGGGAAGTCTGTAGACACCACAGTCCACGCCGTTGAATGACGGGTCTCGTGGTTTCCTGGTTTTGAGTCAACTTTGGTCTTACTCACCCGGTTCCTAATCCAGCATGCACATTTTGGTTAAGTCTGGCGGGACCGCCAAAGTGGTGTGGGTCCCTTTACCTGATTTTATCTTCTTATTATTGAACGAAGTGAGTCTGATTGGGTGGGCCCCGTTGGAAGGCCCACGGATTCCATGATGGGCCAAGTGTGGTCCACATGTTCCCTTGGCGGGCCTCGGTTTAAGCCTGTGAGGCCCTTTGGGCTTTGGTTCAATGAGTTGATTTTATCTTGAAATTCAAGTTTGATTATTTAAGTGGATTTCCATGCCAAAGTGGGCCAGGATTGCTTTGTGGGCCTCTGAGTGGGCCCCACAGTTGTTTACTGAATGATTTGAGATTTATCTTGCTTAAGTTTCCAAAATGGGCCAGGCCTTGGGTTTGGGGCCCTTTACCTAGGCTTGGGCTTGAAAGCCCAAGAATTCCTGAGTTAGGGTTTAGAAACCGTAAGTTAGCTTGGTTCAGTGGGCTTTGTGGGCCCGACAGGCCCTACCCGTGGTCTCGGCCAAACCATGCATAAATATGATCAATCATGCTTCAAAATGGGCTTTGGTGGGCCTCAATGAGTTTGGCCCACTCAACTGACTTGGTTTGTCTTTATTTAGAAAAATAAGTTTGTCGGGCTTGGTGGGCTCCGTTGGAAGGCCCACTGGAAATCCAATTGGACCGGGTGTCCAAGTCCCATCTTGGGTTTCCGGGTGACCCGGAAACCCTTCTGGTTCATCCGGATTGATCAAACAAATCATGAAAATTGCACAATATCTTTTATGGCCGACGCCTTTGGTCGGCTATGCATGAAGAACAGGGTAGCCGACGAGTTAGGTCGGCTACAAGCAGAATCTTTTTGATCCGACCAGAGTTGTCGGATCAGTACAGAAAAGTGGCTTTTTTCGGATTTTTGCATTGGGCTTGGATTCCAGGGCTTCTAGGGGGCTTACAGTGTTTGTGTGGGCCCGCAGTGGTGTAAACAGAATCAAACAGACCTCCTTTGGAGGGAAAACCAAGGGAATAGGAGAAGGCTATGGTTTGCCTCTCCCTTCATAAGATTCTTCCAGAAGTAGGGTGGGGGCTTGGGTGCCCCTACCTTGGCTCCTCACCCTTCACAAAACAGCAAACCAGCAAAGCCGATAATAATAATAGTAAAAAAAACTTAACAATTAAACCTAGGATGCATACACCTAAACTATGATGATCACATAGGTGTATCCATGGATCATATGCATGAGTAGTGAGATGTATGAGTGAGCATGCTTAATGTGTGTGTAGGTGTCCAAAGGGGGATTATGCATGCTATCTACAAGTAATTGGAGGGTGCCAACATGGAGACATTAGCGAGCATTCATCGCCAATAAACATGCATGCATGGTTTAAACTAATCATGCCAACAATATCTAACATTACCTTCATGCTCAAACAACCCACATAAGCAGTTAATAAGACACTTTAAAGAAAGGAAAGAGGGAGAGGTTAAGATGGGATACATTTAGACAAGCAACAAGGGGGGGAACAAGCTCCCCCCGTTCGAATGTGTGAGACATGGGAAAAATCACCGGGATGATTCCCCCTCCGTCAGCACACGGGCTCAACGTAAAAATGGGAGAGTCGCCACCATTCAGAATTTTGAGGTGAGAATGGACACCAAAAGGATTCAAAAGTAATCAAAAAGAGCTAAAAGTTAAATTCTAAAGTAAAAATAACTCTACTTGAAAATCAAATCTAGAGATGGGTAAGGGGATTAGATTATGAACAAGGGAAGGTGTTAGGCACCCCCATTCACCCACACAAGGTGGTTGCCAAGTGTTTGTTTATGCAAAAAGATAAGAAAGCTTGCTAAAAATCATTAAAAGCCTTGGAAAAGGACAAATGTATGATATCTTCACATGAGGATCCAAATAGATTCCAAATCTTCTTTTATGTCAATATCACTTCTGGAATATCACCAAAAGATGGAAATCAAAGCAAAAGTTGCACAAAACCGAGTTGAGTTAAATCCGGGAAATTCGGTAAAAGCAAGAACCATTTGTCTTGAAGTCATTCAAATCCAATTTTAAATTGATTCAAATCAAATCCATTTGAAAGATTATGATATATAACACACTCATGCAAAATTTCAATTGAATCCGGTTGAAATCCTAGGAGTTATGCCTCCTATAAAATTGCTGCTGGGGGTAATTAAAAGTGATGAGTGGGCAACTTTGGAAAATCATTTAGAAATATCGGCTCCATATAAATTTATGAAAATTGGTGTGAGTGAAGTTTGTATGGCCACCTTACAAATGAAACTAGCCTCATACAAAAACTCATTCGGATGTGCCTTGAGTGGTCTCCCGAACAGGCCCCGAAGATCACAGATTTACCCAGAAAAGTGCTATTGAACAGCTCTGAGTAAATCTGTTGCTCACGAGACAAATGGAGTCAAAAAATTATGAAACAAACTGGATTTAAAACTAAACTTCCATAGGAAAGCTCAGAAATAAGAATCACTCGAATTGGACTTAAAACGAACACATGGCGCTCAGTCGAAGTGACAAGTTCTGTATTCAGATCAGAACTGACCTATCAACTTCGACAGAGAGGTGTCAAAAATCCGCTTGATAGAAATTAATGAAATTTGGTAGCCATAAACAAGACAGCCTCACCTTTCCCATGGTTCTAGAATCACTCCAAAATTCATCCGGACGATGAAGTTATGAGTATCCGAAGTCGGGGTACAGTTGCTGTCAAGTTAGCCATTTTTGGAGAAAATCAATTCAAAACAGTGACAAGAGGTGTGTGATCCGTGCAAGATAGATCAAAATCACTTGAAAATCATTTCAAAACATCCCAGAATTGCTTGGGCTATTTATTTCAGATTTATCACAATAAATGAAATAAATCCGAAATATGAGCCTATCTCGCCAAAATCACGTGCCATGTATGTGTAAGTGTAAAAATCATTTCAACAACATAGCAAAGATAGTATGCATTCATATTCATCAAAATAGGGTTCTAAAACAACCTAGGGTTCCGTTCCATTATCGTTTCCCTTAGTTCTCTCTCCCCGTTAAACACGGTTCTTCAAGATAATCTTGGGGTACTTTGAATATGAAACGGTTTTTATAAAATCACAAGGCTTATAGCATGCATTTAGATCAAAAAAAAAGTTCTAGAACAACCTAGGGTTCCGTTCCATTATCGTTTCCCTTAGTTCTCTCTCCCTGTTAAACACGGTTCTTCAAGATAATCTTGGGGTACTTTGAATATAGAATGGTCTTCACAGATTCAAAAGGCTTATTCAAATAAAGGTTCTAGCACTAGGATCAATCCCCAGTCTCGTTTCTCCTAGATCCCACCTTCATGTTTTACGGCTAGGGGGAGTCTTGAGATACTTTGAGCCGGGGAAGGGTTTTCATACACACATCAAGGCCTTATTCTACAGAAAGGTAGAAGAAGAGATCTAGATCTAGAATGTAAAAACAGAAAATTAAAGCTAGGTTTGAGGCTTACCTGGGTTCTGGAAGTAGTTCCGCAGCGGTTTCCCTCTTCACTCGGAGCTCTTCTTGGCAAAAGTTCTTGACAAGAGTTGTTGGCCATTTGCTTAAGGAGGAGCCTCCTATTTATAGGCAAAGGCTAGGGTTAGGGTTGGTGAGATGGTAGACACAACATAATGTCTATAGCCCACCAACCTTAACCCTAAGGCTATTTCCGAGATTTCCACTCATTTAATGAGGGATATGATGGTAAAAGGTGAAAACCCTCGGAAAACCCTAATTTTAAGCAAAAATAATGTATCCGACATGTCAGGTCGGATACACAAGCGCCTATACGTATCCGGAATATGTTGCCGGATACATTAAGGTCTGCTTGTATCCGACAACTAATGTCGGATACAAAGAGGTATGCTTGTATCCGACCAGAGTTGTCGGATACAAGGAAAAAGCTTGTTTTCACAAATTCTGTGCTGGTTTTAAAGGAGATAATGATTTTTGCCAATTATTCTTCATTTTTCCTGTGCAATTTGGGGTGTCTACAACTGCCCCCCTTTGCGGGAGTTGCGAAGCAATGAGCTGCAAAGATTAGACAAGCCCAAATTGCACTCCCTTAACCATGATTTGCTTGATTCAATTCAATTTTGTAAAATAATTTTTGGGTGAAGATTTGCCAAAAGGCCCTAACTTTAAGGGGGCATTTCTACAAGACATCTTGAATTACACTGAGCTCTCGTGGCTATGAAGTGGATTTCAAGCCCAAAAATAAGATTTTTGAAAACTGATTTTTTTATCAGACCAAGTTAAAAATTGAGTGAATATCTTCCTTTTTTGACCAACACATTTCCCAAGTTGTCCCAAATTCCACTGAGCTCTCGTGGCTATGAAGTGGATTTTAAGGCAAAATAGGGTTTTTTGTGAAAATAGCAGATTTTGTAGCACCCATTTTTTTCCTTCTCAAACCCAATGCAAAGAATTGAAAATTCCAATAATATATTCCTCTCCTTCAAGATTTATCAAAAATCGTGCAATTTTGGGGTGTCTACCGTATTCCTAAACTTGTCTCTAAGTACCTCAAGAGTCTCTCTAGCCATAAAACGTGAAGAGAGAGCTAGGGGAAAAGAGAACAGGTGGATCCCTAGAATAGAACCCCATATCTGTTTTTTCTCCTTTTTTCTAGAATAAAGCCTTTGACTGTGTTTGTATACCCAAACCTATCTCCAAGTACCTTAAGAATCCTCTCTAGCCGTAAAACGTGAAGAGAGAGCTAGGGGAAAAGAGAACAGGTGGATCCGTAGGGTAGACCCCCATGTGCTCAAATTTGTGAGATGTGGCTGCTTTGAATATCCTGATCATGTTTTAATGGTTTTTATGATAAATCTGAATGAATCTATGATGACCATGATATTTATAGCATGAGATCCCCACTTTTTGATAAAATTTGGATTTTTCACATATTTGCACCTACAGCACTGTTTTCGTGATTTTTGGCTAAGATCTTGGATCTATCATAATCAATATGGTAAATCTGAATCCAAAAGCCTGAAAGTAACTTCTAGGGTTTCATGATGTGGTTTTTGAATCGTTTTTCATTATTGAGAGAAGACTCTACGGTCTAAGTTCTCCCCTTTTGATGTTCTTCTTCAATGTGGGTATTTTTGGATTTGATTTCTTGATTTAATGTGAAATTTGGGCTATACCTATGTCCTAGACTATTCAAGTTCAATCCTGCAATATTTTATAAAAATCATATTTTTCTAGATTTCTAGAATTTAACTTGAAGCCAGGTTTTGGATTTTTCACTTTAAATTGATTTTATTTGATTTTATCTCAATTTTGTTTTGATCATGAAACCCTAGGAATGGTATGATCATATTTGAAAGTTCTGGATCAATCAGGCTATTCGTATGAAAAAACCATATATTTTGTCTTTTTGTGATTTTTCCTGATTTTTATAGCAAGCTTTTTCCTTTATATTAACATGAACAATACCTGGCAACCACCTTGTGTGGATGAATAGGGGTGCCTAACACCTTCCCCCTGTTCATAACCTAATCCCCTTACCCATCTCTGGTTGTTTTTTTAGGAGGGTTATTTTTACCCTAAATTTGCCTTTTTGAGCTTATTTGATATTTTGGTGTCCATTCACACCTAAATTGAATGGTGGCGACTCTGTGTTTTTTAACCAATCCCGTGTGATGATTGAAGAAGTCATTCATAATGAATTGATTTTTTTCCCATGTCTCACACAATGTGACTGATATTAAATTACAATCATGAAAAAAAATCAATATGACCGATATTTCATGAAGAAATATCAATGTGACTGTGCTTCAATATCGGTCATGAAAAAATATCAATGCGACTATTATTCAATATCAGTCAAACTATATTTGCCTTCTGACTGATAGACATTATCGGTAAACAAGAGTTACTAAATAGTTGATATTGATTTACAGTAAACCTATATTTTAATTAGAACTTTACTTGCTCCTCAATATATATTCATCCATCTATTCCTTTAATATGTGGTGCAATTTGGGGTGTTTACAGGTTGGTGATTTTTCAACTTGCTAGTAAATGGGTTGAACCTGCCGTAACCCATTTAGTCAGCAGCCTCTTTAAAACTTGCCGAACCCAACCCATTCCACCTCTAGTTTGTAATTAATCAATGGATAACTATCCACATGCAAGATCCCATAGATAGTGGCAACTCCAAATTAATAAGCTAGTTAGACAATCTGAGCCAAAGGCCGATGTCTCACAACCACCACTACCACGACATATAACATCCATCCACCACAATTCATCACCATAATAAAAAATTATATAAATAATAAAAAAAATATATTTCAACCACCATCGACAATATCCGCATGGCGCTCTACTAGCACCCACCAGTACACGTACACTACCATCATCCACCACTACTTGAAGTTTGAATGGTAGTAGAGGGTATGAGCATTTGCAATATTAGGGTTTCCCTCCTATCAAATCAAATATTTGGTAACCGATTTTCTGGTTTTCTTCCTCCAATTAATCAAATCAAACTGAGAAAAGAACAATCTTGGAAACGAAAACACCCAAGAGTATTCCAAAATTAGTTGAAACAAAATAAAATATATAACTAGATAAACAAAATTAATAGAAGGAATAAAAAAAGTTAAAAGATTACAGTCGTTTCATTTCCTAAAGAAGAAGACCACGTGAAGCACGCCATTTCCAGATAATCACGACAAGGTGCAGCACGCCACTAAAGCCTCCTTAAGACTTCTGTCTAACGCAAACAGAGACGCAGAAGACAAAACAGTTGATAGATAGAGCTAAAATAAAAATAGTTGTCAGTATAATTTATCATACACTTCCCCGCATTAGTTTTCTTATTTTCTATGAATTTTTTGCAGTTATACATGCAACGTGACGTGTAAAAATCTTTTTGCAGATCTATTTTGTTGGGATGAGCTACTATGGTTTATCATCGAATATTTATTGTTGAATTGTTTAGTTTGGACCGTTCAGGTTTTATATGTTATATATTGTTTTATATGATATTTCCGGCATCAGCGAACTCATCCCGTTCCGTCATCAGCGAACTCATCCCGTTCCGTCATCTTCGGTTATAGGAACCGACCTCTCCAGCGTATCTGTTGCTTATAGGACCTACCTCAGTTCCAATGTACTCTGTTGCTTCCGGATTAATTTTATTCATGTAGCATATCATTATTCTTCATTTGGCTCGTCCCTATCCCTATTCCATTTGCTCTGGATCTCAACGTAGAGCCCGGTTAAACGAGCACAACCCCTGGCATGTTCATTTCACGGTGGAGTTCTCTGTTTCCGGAGATCTTACTTTAGATCGATAACAGCTACAAGAAGGAACTTCTCTTCCAATTTGATTTTAACAGAGAGGCATTAACGCCTTTACAATGACGTGACCGTATGCTCCTCGCGACGACATCCAATATACGGGTGGCAGGTTTTGCAACTTAATATAGCGCCAGACGATGTCAGCCCATCAAAGATAATGGGTTGAAATCATTTGCCACAGTTAAGATGCGGCAGACGCGCTGTAGCATCTGTGGGATGCTGCCACGTGTAGCATCACACGGATTCTGTTCGTTTCACATTTTCTAGTGGAAATGCCATTTCAGTTCACATTTTTCATGGCATCCAGAGCAAATGAAGAACATTGCTTTTGGGTTGTCCTTAAAAGGTCTTTGTTTGATTTCTATTTATGCATGCTATATAAAATCGATTTGGTTTTGGTTCATTTTTGTTTTTAAGGCCAAACTGAACCAAACCGATTACCCGCATACATATGTTTGAGTTAGAACACCAACTAGTGATTATTCAGTTTATCGGTTAAAACCAATAAACTGAATCCAAATGAACCTAATAAGTCAGTTTTAGGTTTGCATTAGTTGGTTCTAGTTTCGTTTTAGTTTATATTTAAAAAAAACCAAGACGGTTTCAGTTTGATTTTGGTTTGGAGTATATTAATTGTTCTGGTTGCCAGGGATGTATCTACAATCTTATTTTCAGCCTGCATAGAGATTATGCCATGTGTACTGTGGATGGTATAACTGTAAATTTTTAAACATGAAAAACTACAAATAAAGCAATCAATTTCTCTTCTCTGGTAAAAGGAATCCTACTGTAGATACCCCAAATTACACTACAAAATAAGAAAATAATGAAAACATATAATTGGAATTTAAAACAGGCCAAAAATGCATGAAATTCAATAATTTAAGCCTTGCCCGTATTCTATCTACGGGTTGAGCGTGCCTGGATTTTGTATACGGGCACGCAGCGCCCGTAATATATATACGGACACCACTGGACAGTAAATCATTTACGGGCGCCTTAGATTTGCGCGAATTTTATCCTTTCTCGATTTCTGAGCTTTATCTTTAGTCCAATATATCTTTAAATGAGTGAATTATCTCTTTTATTCATTCGAAATATCCTTGTTGGCCATGGATGGGAATTATCCTTGTGTTTAACTCAATCTGAAATTCTATCTTGCCAAACCTTGGACCAACCATGCCTCTGTGTTTGCCTATAAATAGACGGCCTTTCCTCAAGCAAAAGGCCACGAAAATTTGAAGTCCAAGGAGCTCCAAGAGAAAAAAGGAATCCCTGCTGCTCTGTGTGAGACATGGAAATGTCATCTCGGATGACTTCCGATTATCGTCACGCGGGGATCGATAAAATAAGAGTCGCCACCATCCATTTTAGGGTGTGAATGGACACCAAAGGGTTCATAGATGTCAAATAGAGCCAAAGTGGCTCTAATACAAGGAAAAATCCAGAGATTGGGTACGGGGAACTATTTATGAGCGGGGGAAGGTGTTAGGCACCCCCACTCATCCGTCTAAGACGGTTACCATATGCTTGCTCATACTAAGAATTGTTTTTCTAACAAAATGGGCAAAAGGGTGCTCACAGCAAGCACCATGTATGTGATCATTCCACATGAGAAGTCTAATGAACTTAGACTCTCTTTGTGGATTCATCACTTCTAAAACTTCATGAGTGAAGGAAAATCAAAGTAAAATTGAAGAAAATCAAGCCAAGGCAAATCTGGAGAAATTCGGTCAAAAGAGCTTGAAAGCTTTGATAAACCATAACTCATTCAATTTAAATCCAAATCAAATGAAACCAAAGCCATTTGAAAACTGGTATATAGTAGAATATACAGTAAAAAATTCAGCTCGATCCGATTCAAAACTAGAGAGAAATCCACATCTGAAATCTGCTGTTATAACTCAGAAAAAGCGTTAAGTAGGCATTTTCAAAGCTCTATTTGTGGAGTTTGGCTCAATAAAAATCCATGAAAATTGGTATGGAGGAAGTATGTAGTGCCATATTTCCAAAGAAAAAGACCTCACACCAATCTCTATCCGGATGTGACTTGTGTGCTCTCTTGAACAGGCCTAGAAGACCACAGATGAGCTCTGGACTATGCCACGAGCACCTCTGAGTCAATTGAACACCCAAGGCACAAAACAGATTGAAATCTGCTGAAACCAGTTGGAAATGAAAATAGACTTCTCAAAGAACACTCAGAAACTAGAATCATAGGGAACGGATTAAAACTGAGCAAATAGTGCACCATCAAAGCGGCAAGTTCAGCAATCTGGGCTGAACTGTCTTACAAACTTTGAAGAGATGGTGTCAAAAATTGGCTACATGGAAATGGACGAAAATTTCCAGATATTAAGTAGGCACATCCATCTATCACATGTCTTTGGAATCACTCAAAAATTCATCCGGAGGATGAAGTTATAAGTCTTCCAAGACAGGCCACAGATCTGTCCTGTTTTGAAGATTTTGAAGAGGAAACATGGAAACCAGTGCATGTGGATTCGACCAACACCTCAAAAATCAACAAAAACCTTCTCATGAAGTTCTAAAATTCATTTTGAAGCCAATGGATTCAGATTTCCAGTATTGAACATGGAAATCCAAGACCTAGCTTCTTTGATAAAAAATGGTGGAAAGTGTGTGAGCAAGTGAAAATTCACTCCCTAGGAGAAGGATGGAATCCTTTGCTACTTGTAGACACCTCAAATTGCACCCCAATATAAGAGATTAACTAAGATGGGCTTTAAATGTCTTATTTGAGCCTTGACATATGTCAAACTTTCAAAAACTTTCAGAATCAGTGCCAACCGCACTGTGTATACGGTTTTTATAATCTCAGTCTCAACCGCTCTGTATGTGCGGTTGCAACCGCACACACAGCACGGTTGATGTCCATGCTTGTTGCGCTGGCGGCCACGTGGCTTCGCGAAGCTTCGGCCGTTAAGCCGCGTGGACAGCAATCAAGTAAAGCATAACTGAATTGAACCGCCCTGTATATGCGGTTTGGTCAAATTTGTACATGAACCGCACTTGGAGTGGCGGTTGTGTAGAAACCGCACTGAGTATACGGTTTTGGCTGTTTCGGGGATTTGCGAAATGACTCGATCCCTGAGCCTTATTTACGCATATTACCTCTCTCTTAGGGACTTGAACTCCCTATTTCACCCTCCGAAACTTGTTGAATTACTCCAATTCAAGCCTTAGAGGAGAATTGGAATAATCTAGAAGGCCTTTTTGGCCTACCCTTGGGACTCTTCTACCCTTGACTTGGCCTATAAATAGAGGGGTCCTCCTCTTACAAATGGCTGACAATCTGAAGCTTAGAAGCTCTGCAAGAAGAAGGAGAACCTCTGCTGGATTGGCTACTCAACTGTTCAAGCTACTAAGGTAAGGCCTATTTGAGTTATTGCTTCCCTTTTAAGTTCTAGCAAATCTCTCATCTTCTACCTTTCTGTAGTGTAAGGCCTTTGTGTTGTTTTGCAACCCCAAACCCCTTCTAAAGTACCTGGGAATCCTCTCTAGCCGTAAAACGTGAAGAGAGGGCCTGGGGAAAAGGAAGGTGGAATGGATCCTCTAGGTTTAGAACCCTCAAATGATGAAAAGGATGCTATATGGTTATTTTGAACCCTTGAATGCTTCTCTGAGTTGTTTTGTATTTGGAGAAGATGTGAATCCATGCTCTCAATAGCCATGGAGTCCAATTTTCTCATAGGAATGTGATTTTCCACATCTTCACACCCACTTTCCACCATTTTTATCAAAATAGGCTAGATCTTGGATTTCCATGTGAATATGGAAAATCTGAGATCATTGGCCTTAGAATGAGTTTTTAGAACTTCATGAGAAGGTTTTTGTTGATTTTAAGGTTTTGATCGAATCCACATGCACTGGTTTCCATGTTTCCTCTTCAAAAACTTCAAAACAGGACAGATCTGTGGCCTATCTTGGAAGACTCATAACTTCATCCTCCGGATGAATTTTTGAGTGTTTCCAAAGACATGTGATAGATGGATGTGTCTACTTAATATCTGAAAATTTTCGTCCACTTCCATGTAGCCAAATTTTGACACCATCTCTTCAAAGTTTGTAAGACAGTTCAGCCCAGATTGCTGAACTTGCCGCTTTGATGGTGCACTATTTGCTCAGTTTTAATCCGTTTCCTATGATTCTAGTTTCTGAGTTTTCTTTGAGAAGTCTATTTTCATTTCCAACTGGTTTCAGCAGATTTCAATCTGTTTTGTGCCTTGGGTGCTCAATTGACTCAGAGGTGCTCGCTGGCATGGTCCAAAGCTCATCTGTGGTCTTCTAGGCCTGTTCAAGAGAGCACACAAGTCACATCCGGATAGAGATTGGTGTGAGGTCTTTTTCTTTGGAAAGATGGCACTACATACTTCCTCCACACCAATTTTCATGGATTTTTATTGAGCCAAACTCCATGAATAGAGCTTTGAAAATGCCTACTTAACACTTTTTCTGAGTTATAATAGCAGATTTCATATGTGGATTTCTCTCTTGTTTTGGATCGGATTGAGCTGAATTTTTTTACTATATACTCTACTATATACCAGTTTTCCAATGGCGTTGGTTTCATTTGATTTGGACTTGAATTGGGAGAGTTATGGTTTACCAAAGCTTTCAAGCTTTTTTGACCTAATATCTCCATATTCGCCTTAGCTTGATTTTCATCATTTTTACTTCGATTTCATTTCACTCATGAAGTTTTAGAAGTGATGAATCCACAAAGAGAGCCTAAGTTCATTAGACTTCTCATGTGGAATGATCACATACATGGTGCTTGTTGTAAGCACCCTTTTGTCTATTTTGTTAGAAAAACAATTCTTAGTATGAGCAAGCATATGGTAACCGTCTCGGACGGATGAGTGGGGGTGCCTAACACCTTCCCCCGCTCATAAATAATTCCCCGTACCCAATCTCTGGATTTTCCTTGTATTAGAGCTACTTTGGCTCTATTTGACATCTATGAACCTTTTGGTGTCCATTCACACCTTAAAAATGGATGGTGGCGACTCTTATTTTTATCAATCCCCGCGTGACGATAATCGGAAGTCATCCGAGATGACGAATCCATGTCTCACACTACTGAGAGCAAGGATCCACATATTTCTCCAAGAGCAAGTGCAAAACATCAGAAAATAAACATCCATAGGTTCAAAATAACCACATAGCATGCTCTTCATCACTTGTAGGTTCTAAACCTAGAGGATCCATTCCACCTTCCTTTTCCCCAGGCTCTCTCTTCACGTTTTACGGCTAGAGAGGATTCCCAGGTACTTTAGAAGGGGTTTGGGGTTGCAAAACAACACAAAGGCCTTACACTACAGAAAGGTAGAAGATGAGAGATTGCTAGAATGTAAAGGGCTTTACCTTGGTAGCTTTGAACCTTCAGTAGACAATCCAGCAGAGCTTCTCCTTCTTCTTGCAGAGCTTCTAAGCTTCAAAATGTCAGCCATTTGCAAGAGGAGGACCCCTCTATTTATAGGCCAAGTCAAGGGTAGAAGAGTCCCAAGGGTAGGCGCAAAAGGCCTTCTAGATTATTCCAATTCTCCTCCAAGGCTTGAATTGGAGTAATTCAGCAAGTTTCGGAGGGTGAAATAGGGAGTTCAAGTCCCTAAGAGAGAGGTAATATGCGTAAATAAGGCTCAGAGATCGAGTCATTTCGTAAATCCCCGAAACAGCCAAAACCGTATACTCAGTGCGGTTTCTACACAACCGCCACTCAAAGTGCGGTTCATATACAAATTCAACCAAACCGCATATACAGGGCGGTTCAATTCAGTTATGCTTTAATTGATTGCTGTCTACGCGGCTCAACGGCCGAAGCTTCGCGAAGCCACGTGGCCGCCAGCGCAACAAGCATGGATATCAACCGTGCTGTGTGTGCGGTTGCAACTGCACATACAGAGCGGTTGAGACCAAGATTATAAAAACCGCATACTCAGTACGGTTGGCACCAATTTTGATTGTTTTTGAATGCTTGACATATGTTAATGCTCAAGTATGACATTTAAAGCCCATTTGAAGGCTCTCTCTTATGGAAGTGTAATTTGGGGTGTCTACACTCTGCTTGCTAAATCCAGGTAAGTCCCTTTTCCCTTTTATTTTCTGCCTTCAATTCTAGAAGTAATAGGATCTTCTCTATTGCTGTAGAATAAGGCCATATTTTATTCTGTATTCCTAAACTTGTCTCTAAGTACCTCAAGAGTCTCTCTAGCCGTAAAACGTGAAGAGAGAGCTAGGGGAAAGGGGAACAGGTGGATCCCTAGAATAGAACCCCATATCTGTTTTTCTTTTTTTCTATAGAATAAGGTCTTTGATTGTGTTTGTATCACCAAATCTATCTCCAAGTACCTCAAGAATTATCTCTAGCCGTAAAACGTGAAGAGAGAGCTAGGGGAAAAGAGAACAGGTGGATCCGTAGGGTAGACCCCCATGTGTTCTAATTTGTGAGATGTTGCTGCTTTGGATATCCTGTTCATGTTTTAATAGTTTTTACGGTGAATCTGAATCAATCATATGAATCCATGATGTTTATATCATGAGATCCCCACTTTTTTCTATAATTTGGATTTTTCACCACTTTTGCACCTACAGCACTGTTTTCGTGATTTTTGTGATAATAGGCTAAGATCCTAGATCTGTCATGATCAATATGATAGATCTGAATCCAAAAGCCTGAAAGTAACTTCTAGGGTTTCATGATGTGGTTTTCGAGTCCTTTTTTTATTATTGAGAGAAGACCCTACGGTCTAAGCTCTCCCATTTTGATGTTTTTCATCAACGTGGGTATTTTTGGTTTTGATTTCTTGATTTAATGTGAAATTTGGGCTATACCTATGTCCTAGACTGTTCAAGTTTAATTCTGCAATATTTTATAAAAATCATATTTTTCTAGATTTCTAGAATTTAACTTGAAGCCAGATTTTTGAATTTTTTACTTTAGATTGGTTTTATTTGATTTTATCTCAATTTTATTTTAATCATGAAACCCTAGGAATGGTATGATCATATTTGGAAGTTCTGAATCAATCAGGCTTTTCGTATGAAAAAACCATACATTTTTGTCTTTTTTATGATTTTTCATGATTTTTGTAGCAAGCCTTTTTCCTTTGAAAAATATGAACAATACCTGATAACCACCTTGTGTGGATGAATAGGGGTGCCTAACACCTTCCCCTGTTCATAACCTAATCCCCTTACCCATCTCTGGTTGTTTTTTAATAGGGTTATTTTTACCCTAAATTTGCCTTTTTGTGCTTATTTGAGATTCTTGGTGTCCATTCACATCTAAACATAATAGTGGCGACTCTGTGTTTCTAACCAATCCCGCGTGATGATTAGGAAGTCATTGAATTGATTTTTTCCCATGTCTCACACCTACCCGATTCCTATAGATTACTAGGAGCAATAATGAAAAAAAACGAATAGAAAAACACAGACTTTACGTGGTTCACCCCAAAATAGGGCTATGTCCACGGCCGCCGTTTTCACTATGTCACAAATAGAAGAATACAATTATCGACTACAATAACAGGGATATACCCTAATACAATGCGAAATATCAAAACCAGTTATTCATAAGTCAAATGACCCGCTAGGGCTTTGGCTGAGTGTCTAGCTTCATTAGGCTCCACAAACCTCAAACATCTAGGGTGTCTTAACCTTTAATACGTCAGCCAAACCAGTTATCCATAAGTCAAATGACCCTTGCAACAAAGGGGATGGCAATGATTAGGCCGATAAACCAAACCTATTAGGGTCGGTTTTAGGTCGTCCTTAAATGGTCTTGGTTTGATTTCTATTTATTCTATATAAAATTGATTTGATTTGGTTCAATTTTATTTTTAAGGCCAACTGAACCAAACCGTTTACTCACATACATATGTTTAATTTAGATCACCAACTAGTGATTGTCCAGTTTATCGGTTAAAACCATAAACCAAACCCAAATGAACCAAATAAGTCGGTTTTAGGTTTGCATGCATTAATTGGTTCCGGTTTGATTTTGGTTTATATTTAAAAAAAACCAAGACGGTTTCAGTTCGATTTTGGTTTGGAGTATATTTAATTGTTCCGGTTTCTGTTTCTTTTCAAAACCGAACCGCTGCCATCCCCAAGCAAAAATCCCATAATTTACAGTTTCTTTGAGAGGGATGCTTATCATATGTGGTTTCCTATACATGTATGTGGTTGGGGTATTTCTATTAAATAAATAACCTAAGTTTTTCCATCTGAACTTGCATGGGCTCACTCTTTTACTGATTCTCACATGATCTGGTATTATTCTTATTTGTAAGAACATTCTATATACTTTTTTAAAGAGATAATAAATGCAACTAAATTAAGCTAGCCTTGGTAAAGGATGTTCTCAAAGGTTGCATCATATACACTTCAAAGTTCACACTCATTAAACTACTACAAAGATGGCTTTCTAATTAATGACAACGTTTTGGTCACAAAATACAAAAAAAATGGATTGCTTAGTCAACAAAAAGCAAACATAAATTTAAAAGGAAAGCAACTTCCTAAAAGCATTTTGACTAGTACTCCCCATCACAGAAATAAAAGAAGTGTAACGCTGACTATTAATTAAATTAAGATTTGAAAGGATAGAAATTAGATCCACCATCATAGAGGATAATTGACACATGTAACTCCATCCAAAAACTCTATTAAATTAAGGTGTGGAATAGAAAAAGTTGGATCTACCATCAAACAGGATAATTGACACATGTAGATCCATCCAAAATCTCTCTTCATCACTCTCTCCATCTTTTTCTTCCAACTACCAGTCTTGGAAAAACTGTCTCCTTTACCAACTACCAGTCTTGGAAAAACTTACGAGCCTTGTATTTAGTCAATATAGGTTTATTAGTGTACACACACGGATTGAGCTAAGGGTATTTTTATAATTTGGTATTCATTGTTATGAATTCAAATTATGGATTTTTTGTCATAATGGATGATTTCAATTTGCGATCAGGAAAATTGTCTCCGTTTTTCTATTTATTTGTATTGTTTGTTTTTTTAACACTCCCATATTGTAACGTAGTGGTCTGTCCCCCTCTTTTGGTTTGAAATTGTCTGCTGCTTCTTCCCACAACAATTCAGTACTGTGAGCAAAATGCTGCTACGTAGATCATCTTATGACTAGGAATTTTTGGTATTGAAAAATGTACAAAAGTTTTTCTTAACAAAAATCTCTAACCATGAGATACTCTTTTGTGCCAAAATCTCACTCACACTACATAATTTGTTGCACAAGGAAGCAGCAGACGATTTCATCCTTCTTTTGTCCTATTTCACTGTAACGGGACAGCAACGGATCAAATTAGATTATATTTTAGTTAGTAGTAAAAAAACAAATTTATTAAAATAAACTTAAATTTTTTAATCTTCAACCAGTTTCTTCTAAACCCAGTTTCATCACAACTTGCACAGTTAATATCATATAGGAATTTTATCTACAATCTTATTTTCAGCTTGCACAGAAATTATGTCGTGTGTACTGTGAATGGTATAACTGTAAATTTTTAAATATGAAAACTGCAAATAAAGCAATCGATTTCTCCTCATACCGTTTTCCCCAAACCGTTTCTCGGACTTGCGTTAAGTTTGCGACGCGCGTCCATTATCTTAAAACCCGTTTGTTTTGAGCCTTCGTTGGCTTTAAGCGCAATTGTCCCTTTTCCCAAAGCTGGCTTGAATAAAAAAATATATATTTTAAAAAACCCTTTTAACCAAGCCGGCTTTGAATAAAAAAATAATATTTTAAAAAGTCCCCTTCACCCAAGCCGGTGAATAAAAACAGGGACTTGCATCGTCTACAGCCTAAGGCTAACAGCGTTCACCACAGCGTGTAGGAGGCGGTGACGCGTGGTCAACTTGTCTCGTGCCAACTTAACGGGTATCTCCATCCCGTTCGTTCACAGTAAACTAAAAATACAAAAAAAAATGAAAAAAACGGAAACAGTTGGGTGACAAAAGCCATAAAACAGTTCCCGCCCAGTTCATCGTCTTCTTGCCTTTGTTCTTAACATGAGAGAAGTTTCAAGTAGCTGGTAAGGTTATCGTTGCAATTGAAAACCCACAAGACATCATTGTTCAATCTGCAAGGCTTTATGGTCAAAGAGCTGTTTTGAAGTTTGTGTACAGGAGCTCATCCAATTGCTGGTCGGCACACTCCAAGGGCATTCACAAACCAGCTTCAAACATCTTTCAGTGAAGTGAACCTGGTAGACATAGAGGGTTGGTAGATATCACGTCACAACCATGGATTCAAATAACAAACTCAAAAAAAAAAGAAAAAAAAAGGAAAGAAAGTGTTTTTAGGCATATTTTGAATCAAATTAGAAAGAAAAAAACTCCATCGATTCTCTCTATTTTTTTCATCTCCCTACCCTAAAGGGAAAAAGACCTTAAGCATACAAAAATTTCCCCTTCTTTCTAAAACCCTAAAAGTAAGAAACCTACCACACCAAAATTTTCCTATCAAATTACGATCACAGTTCTTCGTTTTCCACATATGAAAGATGAAACACAGGTAAATCCACGCTAACGTACCAGAGAGAGCAATTCAAAGAGAGAATACAAGGCGAATCTTCTTGTCAAAGCTGCTTCAGCTGGTCATTCACAAGGCTGACTCGTCGTCGCACATTCGAGCGGAATACACTCACAAGCTTGATGGCGAGATTACGTTCAGCCGTCTAAAAGGTTGCAAGGCGAAGATGCGCACTGAAGGGTTTGAGCTTGCTTTTGGAGCAAACTTGCAGGGAATGGAATGAGGTTGAAGACGATAGACAAAAACCGATTAATGGAGAAATTTTACATTTTATACATTGTTTTCCAATTTTACCCCTTAGCAGCAGCCGTTAACGGGACGGGCGATCTTTTGTCCCGTTAAGTTGTCTCGTGTTTGGCACAGGACATGATTGTTGACCACGCGTCACCGCCTCCTTCACGCTGTTGGTGAACGCTGTTAACCTTGAGCTGTAGACGATGCAAGTCCTAAAAACAGTGAACCTTTATCACCATCCATCGTCACTTTCGGCTTGAGAATAAATTTTTTTTTTTATTAAGCCGGGTTTGTGAAGGGGATTTTTTAAAATATTATTTTTTATTCAAGCCGGTTTGAGCTCGGTTTGAGCTCTTAAAATAAACCAAGGTCTGAGGAGGGACGCGTGTAGCAAACTTAACGCAGGTCTGGGGAACGGTTTGAGGAACCGGTCAGTGAAGAAATTGAACTGCAAATTGCGGCTTACCAAAAAAAAAAAAAGGAGAACTGCAAATTGCGGTACCAGACTCACCAACTCATCCACTTTCTAATTACCTTAATTAGGCGTGACTTCCAAAGCACGACTCTGAATCTCACTTCTGGACGCCTGACCTACCCACCGACGGAAACCACTTTTTCTTCCTTCCCTCAACAACCATTTTTCGTTCAGTGAATCTCTCACTTCTTGACGCCTCAAATACTTTCACAGCGTCCACTTAAAATCATCCCCACCCCTCCCCACCCCTCCCTCTCTCTCTCTCTCTCTGTTGTTGGGATTGTATATCTGTTCATATCCGTGAGACCATTGAGGGAAGAAAAGAGAACTAAACCATGGCTAAGTGCAAGGTTCTTGTAGTGGGGGGAACTGGGTATATTGGTAAGAGGATTGTTAAGGCAAGCTTAGCTCATGGTCACATGACATACGTGCTTCAACGGCCGGAGATAGGACTAGACATTGACAAGCTCCAGATGTTATTGTCTTTCAAAGAACTGGGGGCTCATCTTGTTGAAGGCTCATTTAACGACCACAAGAGCCTTGTAGAAGCTGTGAAGCAAGTCGACGTAGTAATTTGTGCCATTTCTGGTGTGCATTTCAGAAGCCACAACATTCTTCTGCAACTCAAGCTGGTTGATGCCATCAAAGAAGCTGGAAATGTTAAGGTTGGTATCACTAAATTCGACTAGTGAAGCATTTGTATTTTAGTTCAATTGTTTTCCTTACAAGTTTATTATACTGGTTTTCCTTTTTTTTTTCTTTTCTACCTAATAAATGTAATTTGGTTATAATTAATTACAAAATCATTAAACATACTTGTTTAAGCAAACTAAATACAATATTAAACTATTGGATAATCTTTCTAACAACTGGTTTTATATATAGATTAAAGGACTTTGTGAAAAGGACGCATGAAGTAGAGCTTTGATAGAAAATTGGGTTTTGGTAGAAGATATTTTCTTTGTACTTATATAAAATATCTATACTACTATTTAAGTCAATTCTTAAGAATATTCAGCCGGGATTTTTAGTCAATAGAAAAAAAAATCCTTAAACGTAAATTTTAAAACTATGAAAAATTCATCTACCTAAGTGCTCCTCTAACTACCCATTTGTATGATTCCTATATTCCGTAAAAAACTATCAACCTAAAAAACTCTGATATATACGTGCAATAATGCATGTACCATCCTTACTGTAAAATAAAATAGCAGAATGTTTCTTAACAAATTTTAAAGAGTTTCACCTAATTCCGCACTTTAAGTTCCAGTTTTTGGAGGCGCCGCTAGACACCCAAGCATGCCCTAAGACACCCTGTTGGTGGTAGGAAGCCCTGTTTTGATCCTTCAGAAATGTGCCAAATGAGGCTCCAAACAAAGAGACATAGTCACCCAGAGAGAAAATTACTCGTTAATTAAGGAGCACAAAAAGAGAGACATGAAAATCTTATCCCATTTATATTATATATAATGACCATATACTACAACTGAAAAAAGAGAGGTGAGATCAAGAACCATTTCAGTTACAGAAAATGAAATATCAAAATTTTTTCCATTGAAAACATGCAGCGTTTCTTGCCTTCGGAGTTCGGCATGGATCCAGCACTGATGCAGGATGCGCTCGAACCAGGAAGAGTAACCTTTGATGAGAAGATGGTTGTGAGGAAGGCAATAGAAGATGCTGGCATTCCCTTCACTTATGTTTCTGCAAATTGCTTTGGCGGGTACTTTGTTGGAAACCTTTCACAGCCTGGTATGCTTACCCCACCTAAAGAAACAGTGCAACTCTATGGTAATGGTGATGTTAATGGTACGTATGCTTATTAAGATAAAGATTATTTTATTAGGTTATGATTTATGAGAGGGGCATAACTAGGGGTGTCAATATGTATTGACTAATTTGATTACACATCTTTACCATAGACAATTCTATATGTAATTACTAGATAATTTTCATTTCTGCTATGGAATCATTTTCAGGATCCACCAAGAATCACATTAGGTGTTCATCAAGTAAATGGGATGCATATGTTAAATGTCCATGAACTGAAAGATAATACTCCAGTAGTTTTTTTATTTAAAAATTTACTTACTTTTTAATATTTATTTTGCACTAAAAAAGTATAAAATTTATTCAATATTCCAAGTTTTTTCATTTTACTTAAAGGGGTATCAACTTTTATAAGAATATGTTTTTTTTCAAAGATCTCAAAATAAGACCATAGAATTAAAAATCAGGATCGATGTTCAAGCTTCGATATGATTTATATCTTTAATGACACCTTAATGCAACCTATTACTTTGGTTTTCCCTTCATAGGGTTCCAACATTATGTATTAATTTATTACTGTTCATTAACTAAATTTGTAGAAACAGTTGATAAATTGTTGGTAAATAATGAATACAAAATATTGATATTTTAACTAAGAATATCGTGATTTTAGGAATATTGCAATTACAGAATTTTTTTTTATTTTTCAAATTTTATTAGTTTTAGAGATTTATTTTGCATGCATGGGATTACTTTAAAATCTTTTAACTTTTAAAGTTTTGTGATCTTATAACATGGGTATCAAGAATCTATAAGATTGGTTTTGGTTCCAAGGAAATATCAAAGTGGGATGCAAAACCAATAATATATAAGAAGGATCAATGTATAAGTTAGGTACGTAATTAAGGTCCTGGGTACATATATATATGGATAAAATCAAATCTAGTCTTTCTTGACACCCTAGATGAAACCTATTTCTTTGCTTTGCTTTGCTTTTACCTTCAAAATAAAATTAATGGTTTTATATTTTGTCCTCTAACAGTCGTATATATGGACGAGGATGACATTGCAACATACACAATTAGAACAATAGATGATCCTCGTACTATAAACAAGACATTATATATCAGGCCACCTGAGAATATCCTCACACAGAGGGAGCTAGTTGGACATTGGGAAAGACTCGCAGGGAAGGAACTCAAAAAGATCAACCTCTCCAAGGAAGACTTCCTTGCTGCCATGAAAGGTAAGATAGGGAAACCTGTTCATAAAATTTTGTGCTGAATATTCATAATCAAAAGTTTTTTTTTTTTTAATTAATCTTAAGTTTCTTGGATTCAGGTATGGACTTCATTGGGCAAGTGGGGATGGGGCATTTCTATCACATTTTCTATGATGGTTGCCTTACAAACTTTGAAATAGGAGAAGGAGCCGAAGAGGCTTCAAAGCTCTATCCGGATGTTAAGTACACCAGAATGAATGAATATTTAAAACGCTATCTCTAGAGTGCATTTCATACTGGAATGTTGAATGAGATACCAAGCTACCTCTTAATGATCAACTTGCTTTTGTTTCATGGGTCATCTCCCATTTTCATGTAATCAATAAACATTCTGTTTCTTGTCCACATCTCTATTAATTTCAATTAATGTAATAAATAACTAAAATAAAATAGAAGATATTGGACCCCAAAAAAAATATTAATAAACCAAAATTTATGGATATATATTTTGTTGATTAAATCACATGATAACAAATCTCAAAACGAATATCATTAATCCAATGAAAATGTCTTCATTAGATTTTTCATACTTATTTACTTAAATCACTCTCTCTAAGATGAAATAATTCACTTCAATCACAACTTGAGATTAGATCACACAGCTCTATATATTTTTTCTCTATTACTGGCCCTCAAATTCAAGGGGTTTTACAAAAATCTGCGTAAAATTCGTCTCAATAATTAGATTATATGTTAATTAATTATGAAGCATAGTTCCATTTGAGTGTATATATGTTGCATATAGACTTATATTTAAAAAAAGAAAAAAGGTCAAGATATGTTAATCCTCATTTGGAAAATGGAGAGGACCTTATGGGTAATAGAATTTATACACCTTAAAAAGTCTCCTTTGGGAAAAAGTGGCCCCTTTGAATGGTGATTGAATACAAGGAAATTTACTTTTCCAGCAGTTCATTAGAAGGATTGTGTATAAAAGTTAGGATTTGGTTGAGAGCAGGAGTTAAGGTCGCAATCAATGGGGATGAGAAGTAATTAAAAGCCTTAGTGGCCTGATTTTACCCTATTTTCTAGCTTCTATAGAAACAGTTCTAATGTTCTTGCTGGACTGCAACTTATCCTTATTTATAGCTGTTTAAAGTCTTGGGATGATGCAACTAGAGCTTAATTACTCATGAGGATACATCTTGTGTGATTTGAGTATGGACTTAGAATAATTTGTATCCTATTCAAGGGAAAATCAGAGTGAAATTACTACATGAATGTTGAGAATCTTGCAACATAAATAATTAAAAGAATAAAGAAGAATAAGAACAAGAATATAGAAAATTTAAGTGGTTTGGCAATGTGCCTAAGTCCATTATGTACGACAAAATTTTCCATTATGAAAAAACGTCAATTAGGGTTACATCAATGTATATATACCAACCCTAAACCCAATATTTTTGAAATCCCAAAAATACTATTTACCGTACTGCCCACACTGCCTAACCCCATTGTTCACCGTACGTCCAACTCATTCCTCCGCTATGCTCCGCCCACAGGGCCCCCCTTGTCCCTCCTCCCTTGGACCCAAAATATGAATCATTGTTTTCAACAATGAATCATTATCATGACACACTACAAAAAAGCAAGTTTTTACCGGCGGTAGGATACCGCCGTTAAACATACTATTGCCGCCGGTAAAAGTACCAGCCGTAAGGACTCACGCCCCAAAACATGCTAACAATAAAGGTTATAGCGGCGGTAATTTTCTTATCGCCGCTATTTCTAGATGATTACCGGTGGTAATTTTCCTCCAGTAAAAAAAATATTAAAAAACAAAAAAAATCACATAATAGTTTTTAGCGACGGTAATTACTAAAAATAATATTTAAAAAAATATATTAACGACTTTTAGGGGCGGGAATTACCGCCGCTAAAACCTATATTAAAAAAAAAATCTTTGCTGCCGTCATTCGGCAGCAGAGATATTTAGAGAGAGAGAGAGAGAGAGAGAGAGAGAGAGAGAAAGAGAGGTAGAGAGAGAAAGAAAGATAGAGAGAGAGAAAGAGAGATAGAGATAGGGAGAAAGAGAAAGAGAGATAGAGATAGGGAGAAAGAGAGAGAGAGAGAGAGAGAGAGAGAGAGAGAGAGAGAGAGAGATAGAGATAAAGTGAGACCTTGGAGGCTATCCTCTTTGAGACAAATAAAATGAGGGAAGAAATCTGTAGAGAGAGAAAGACCAACATGTTAGTGAAAGAGTAAAGTTTCAAAAAAGAAAAGTAGATATAGATGATGGGGTAAAAAGAAATTCATACCTTTAGTTAGATTGCAAGAAGAAAGACAAGTTGAAGAAGAAGAGGTTCGGTTCGTATATATAGAGGAGACTTTTACTAGCGGTAGGTTACCGCCCCTAAAAGTCGAATAATATTTGAAAATTTGCGCTTTAACTTTTAGCGGCGGTAGCTTACCGCCTCTAAAAGTCAAGTCAAAATTCCTCTCATTAGCCACGCGGGAAAATTCTGCTTTTACTTTTACCGACAGTAAGCTACCGCCCCTAAAAGTTGGATTAAATTTGAAAATCGCGCTTATACTTTTAGCGGCGGTAGCTTACTGCCCCTAAAAGCCATGTCGAAATTCATTTCATTAGGCACGTGGGAAAATTCCCGCTTTTGCTTTTACCGGCGGTAAGCTACCACCCCTAAAAGTTGCATTAAATTTGAAGATTGCGCTTTTACTTTTAGCGGCGGTAACTTACCGCCCCTAAAATTCAACTTCTCTTTCTTTAAATTTTTTCCTTCTATTAATAGTTGGTTTTTTTTTTTTAAATGAAGAAGAGCTTTATCGGCGATTTAATGGCCGGTTAATATTGCGTTATCTGGTTTTTACACTTTTTTTTACCACAAACAAAATTTTTTTTATTTTCTCCGTCTTTACCCACTAAAAGAATTATTACCAACGGGTCTTTACCGTAGGTAAAAGTCTTTTATTTGGCGGGTTGGTCCCGCCATCTTTTTAGCGGCAGTAGGGAACCTACTGCCGGTAGAAACCTCATTACCGGTGGGAACTACCACCTGTAAAGGATATTTCGCTCGCAAAAACCTCGCGCCATAGGTTTTTCGCTCAGGAAAAATGATATATGAACTTTTAGGGGTGGAAACTGTTTTTACCACCAGTAAAAGTGCTTTTAGGGACAGAATTTTCTTACCACCGCTAAAAGCCCATCACTAATTTGTAAGACCCTGGAATTTTGAGAAAAAATTTTACTTAAGATTAAATAAATTAAGTAAGAACAATAGAGAAATACAATTCAATTAAACCAATTGCATTAAATTAAGTAGGAACAATTCAATTAGACCAATGGTTTATTGGGATTGGTTCACTTGGTTGAACCGGTTCAAGGTTAAATGAAAGAAAAAATAATAAAGTCTTATTTGATGAAAGAACCCGTAGGTTCTTTCATCTCAAGAGAGGGCGTCAAGGGTTTGGGGAAAAGAAGAAAAAAAATGCAGAAGAAGGGAATTGTGGAGGAAGAAGAGAAAAGAGAAGAAGAAGAGGAGGAGGAAGAGAAGGGGGCGTTCGTGAGGGTTAGCTGCAAGGGAGAAGAAGAAGAAGAAGAGAGTGCTGGTCGTTGTTGAGGGTTAACAGAACAAGGGGGAAAACGTGGAGAAGAAAGGAGAGGAAGAAACTGTGGAGAAGAAAGGAGAGGAGAAGAAGAAAAATGAAAAAAACAAAGGGGTGATCGTTGGTGAGAAGAAGAAGTGGAAGTGAGCGTGGATTTTGCGAAATCTATAAGTAGCACAGTTTTCTTCGATTCGATCAATTCTCGTTTGTTTTTCTAATTTCTGTTTGTTTTTCTGATTTCTGATTTCTGTTGGGTTTCGATGGATTTATGTTGAATGGTTTCGATTACTGTTGAACGGGTTACTGTTGGGTTACTGTTGAATGAGTTACTGTTGAATGGTTTAGATTACTGTTGAACAGGTTACTGTTGAATGAGTTACTGTTGCATGGTTTCGATTACTGTTGAATGAGTTACTGTTGAATGGTTTAGATTACTGTTGAATGGGTTACTGTTGGATTACTGTTGAATGAGTTACTGTTGAATGGTTTAGGTTACTGTTGAACGGGTTACTGTTGGGTTACTGTTGAATGAGTTACTGTTGCATGGTTTCGGTTACTGTTGAATGGGTTACTGTTGGGTTCCAAATTTAAGGGAGAGCCTTTTCGGCTATACTCTACCTATGAATGGGTGTTGTAGTACTCTTGGGGAAATGAGGAAATAAGAAGAATGTGAAGAAAGTAAATGTCCAATCAATGAACTTGTTTATTGGGGTATAGAATTGGTAAATGTTTAGTGAAGACACCTAATATTATGAAAATGTTGAGTAAGTTGTAGTAGTGTGATATTATAACTTGTGCGGAGAATCATGATCTTGAATCAGCGTTGTTGATGCTAAAGGTTCTTTAATCCTGGATTTCCAATTTTCATGGAGTTTATGCAATCATGATATAGATTTTATCACCAGGCATAATTAGATTGGCATGATATCTAGAATTAAACTAGCTTGGTTGGTTTAACAATTTATTGGAATATGATTTGCAAGAGAACACAAAAGACAGTTCTAATATGTTGCTATTAGACAAGGAAACTATACGAGGAAGAACAAATTAGTCAAAGAAAACAGAAAACCAACGATCGAAAGATAACATACGGAAGTCACCCTGTTAGGCTGTCTTAAAATTATGAAGATTTCGGTGGATTGTGAGGACTTGAAATCTTTGTATAAAAATTCATATTAGTAGTCTAAAATTTAGTTTAGGGTGTTTGTAGTTGAAAATAAGTGATGGTAGGTGACTTGGACCCCAAATCTGGAAATTAAAAATCACCGAAGTGAAGCCATCAGCGAATTGGGTTTTAGTGGCTGTTTGTAACCACCTGTAGTAAAACAGCCATAACTTCCTGTAGGAAACTCCGAATTACTAACCGTTTGTTGCGTTGGAAACTAGACTCAGAGAGATTTCCAACGATATATGGCACACATATCAATTATTTATAGATTGGATCAGGTTCAGTATTCAATTAACTAGCTAAAATCAAATTTACATAGTAGGCAGCAACTGCAAACAAAGTGTGGATAATTTGTGTTAGTCTTTTTCAAGTACGAAATTGGTTAATTCTAACTTGTGTCAAGAAGTGGCTTCTCATGTATTGGTTAAGTCAAAGTTGGTTTCATTGTTAAAGTGTGTAACATAAAGCATACTTAAGTAAGGCAGTTGGCCTATGGTATTTAAATAACAGTGATATTATATCATTATATTTGTGGGTAGTGGATTGCCGTTCACCCTAGCTCATGAGGGGCCGGGGGTTGTGAACTTGCATTCTCCTCAGAATGTGCCATAGCAACCCATAAAGTCAACTAGATGGTCCCATTGAGATCACTAACTCAATGGTCTAATAGAGATCACTAACTTGATGGTCTGACAGAGATCACTAACTTGCTATGGTTGGACTGGGTTGTACTTGTCAGCTCATGCATGTCTCATGCTTGAGTGCTCCGCTTTGGAAAAGCGATCCTTGCTACATCTTTCCATTGTAAGTCGTGAGGTGGCAAATTGGACAAGTGAATTAAATCATTGTTATTACATGAGGTTGTTACTGAGATTTTACTGATATTGCAATTTGGATTAATTTGAGTTTATCTGTTTATGTTTTTATGACTCCATAAGTTCAAGTATTTTTTACCTAAAAATGAAATGCCTCTTAGCATGATTTTGCCAGAGATTGATTGTACAGTTATAGACACCCCAAATTGCACTACAAAATGAGAAAATATAATTAGGATTTGAAACAGGTCAAAAAAGTGTAAAATTTGGTCAAACATGCAATGACAGCATTTTGTCTACGGTCTGGTGGTGACCGCATTTGGTATACGGTCATACCGTGACCGCATTAATAATGTGGTCAAGTCAGGACCGCATTATATATACAGTCGCAGTCTTTTTTGTGCGAATTCATCATTTTTAGATTTCTGAGCCTTATCTACACTCAAATCTCTCTGGGAGATTCGAATCCTCTCGTTTATCCTTTGTGGTTTAATGGATTTGCATTATCTTTTTTTTGAAACTCAATTGGATTTGCATTATCTTTTTTTTTTAAATTCAAATGGAACATTCTGGGACCAACCATGCCCCTGGGTTTGCCTATAAATAGAGGGCCTCTCCTCAACCAAATGGCCAAGAATCTGAAGCTTGAAGAGCTCCAAGTGAAGAAGGGAATCCCTGCTTCTCTGCTTTCTCAATCCAGGTAAGTCCCTTTTTCTCTTTTATTTTCTGTTTTTAATTCTAGAAATATTCTAATCTCCTTTATTTTTGTAGAATAAGGCCTACTTCTTATTTGTATTCCCAAACCTATCTCCAAGTACCTCAAAACTCTACTCTAGCCGTAAAACGTGAAGAGAGAGCTAGGGGAAAGGGGAACAAGTGGATTCTTAGAATAGAACCCTATAGTCTGTTCTTTCCTGTTTTTTTGTAACATAAGGCCATTTGATTGTGTTTGTATTCCCAAACCTATCTCTAAGTACCTCAAGACTCCTCTCTAGCTGTAAAACATGAAGAAAGAGCTAGGGGAAAAGAGAATAGGTGGATCCGTAGGATAGGCCCCTATGTGCTGTAATCTGTGATATGTGATTTCTTTTACTATTCTGTTCATGTTTTAAAAGTTTTATTCTGAATCTGGAGGAATCCTATGGATCCATGCTGTTTATAGCATGAGATCCCCACTTCCTCCTATAGTTTGGATTTTTTCACACCATTGCACCTATATCACTGTTTTCTTGATTTTCGTGATATTTGGCTAAGATTCTGGATCTACCATGATATGTATGGTAGATCTAAGACCAAAAGCCTGAAAGTAACCTATATGGTTTCATGATGTGATTATGAAGCTGTTTTAATCTTGGAGAGAGGATCCTACGGTCTAAACTCTCCCTTTTGATGTTTTTTCATCAACATGGGTTGATTGGGGTTCTATTTCTCCACTAATGAGAGATCCGGATCAAATTTGTACTCTAAAGAACTTTACTCTTCAATGTTTTAATCAAGAGATTTCAATCTGGTTTTTCAACCTTTTAATGGTTTAGCCTAAAACTAGTTTTTCAGGTTTCACTTTAGGATGGTTTTCTTTGATTTTTATCTCAATTTTATTTCAATCATGAAACCCTTAAAATGGTGTGATCATATTGAAGGTTCTGAATTAATCGGGCTATTCATATGAAAAACAATACACTTTTGTCACTTTTATGATTTTTTATTTTAGCAAGCTTCCTTTGTTTTTAACATGAACAATACCTGGCAACCACCTTGTGTGGATGAATAGGGGTACCTAATACCTTCCCCTGTTCATAACCTAATCCCCTTACCCATCTCTGGTTTTTTTTTTTTTTTGTATTTTAAACTAGAGTTATTTTTACTCTAATTTCTGTCTTTTTTATGATTTTGGTGTCCATTCACACCTAAAAAGAATGGTGGTGACTCCTCTTTTTTTATGAGCCCTGCGTGAAGATATGAAGTCATTAAATTGATTTTCCATGTCTTACAACTGGCGACTCCACTTGGGACTTGTGGATTTCAACCTTTTGGTGTATTTCTTCATGTTTTTGTATTTTGATTGGCTTGCTATTTTGTGTTCTTAAGCATGTTTGATATGTTTAAATCTAATTTATTGTTTAAAAGGTCATAGGGGTAGAAACATGTTTAATTCTGATTTATAGGATTGTTTCTAGAAACATGTGTAGGGGGGCTAGTTTTGCCAAACCATGCTTATTTCTTGCTGTATTTTCATGATAGCATGTTTTAATTTTCAGCATGTTCTCCATGATGTATTATTTGGCTATATAACATGATCATATGTTTGGGTGCTTTTTGTGAGCATGCTTAGGTGCTATAGGATTGCTTTGTTTACTTATGTTTATTTGCTTTAAATATGTTTCCTATTATGCCTTGGTTTGTATATATGCATGGCTGCAAAAAAGAGTTTCAAGGGGCCAGGACGTTGTGAATGCACTTACAGTTTACAAATACACTGTGCACATTTTTATTTTTTTACACAGCCTACCTATAACCTATAGGAAGTTGAACTTGAATGTGTGTAGCTTGGCGCAACGAGGTCGTTACTTCAGAAAGCGAAAGTGAAAACATTTACCTTAGAACTTTGAGTCAATGATGTGATGACAATGTGGATCTTTGATTCTGGTCATCACTAGACTTGAGATCTAAGTTGCCATTAAGCCAAAACCCAAAACCCCTATGATTGAAGGTGGAGATACACGTTTTTAGCTAAAGTATACAATTACATGGGGATATGGGTTTGTAATTGAGGGAAGGTCGTTTGCATGGTGCATAAGCCAAGGCAAATGTGGATGTCATATTCAAGGTAAACAAGGTAACAAGGTAACCTTAAGTTTAGCATTACTTTCATGTCATGTAACTGTCATGGTGTCCATATGTTTGGGATGAAATTGTTCCCAATAAGGTCTGTGTCCTAAGATTGGTGTAGCCCACAGGAAGAGTTTTTAACTCTTCCCAGAATTGATCCTACCCAAAGTTCATATAAGAGGCAACCAAAGGTACTAAAGTTCTGAGTATAGTGTCCAATTTTGGAGGGAACATGTGCCCTCATGAGCATTCATGCATTTTTGCAAATAGGGTCAAAGTTCACTTTGGGACAGTTTAGAAGCCTTTCAAGGGTGAACAATATGTTTGGATGAACAATCAAGGTGATCAAATCATGTAAAAAACGGAAAAAATGAAAAAATCTCCGTAAACCACATTTAATATGCGGATTGGGCTTGACCGCAATTCAAGTGCGGTCAAGGCCAGACCGCATTAAATATGCGGTTTTACGCGGAAAATTCAATTTTAGCAATTTTTTCCACCAAATCTTGTTCCTTTAACCTTTAAGTGATACAAACAATTAATAAACACTTCAATAAGGGTAAAGGGGGCATCCAAATTCTTCTAAACTCATTTAAATCAAAGGGTTAAGCACATTTTAGGAAATTCAACCTAATTTGAACATGCAATTTAACTCAATGAATGAAAATACTTCAAAAAAAAAAGATGAAATAAAAATGTGAAACAAAATTTCTTGAAGATTCAAAATATCCCTAGGCCTCTGAAAGCCTTTGAATTTCAGATTTTTTTCAAAAATATCCCTGGGCCTCTGAAAGCCTTTGAATTTCATACCTTTTTCAAAATATCCATGGGCCTCTGAAAGCCTTTGAATTTTAGATCTTTTTCAAAAATATCCATGGGCCTCTGAAAGCCTTTTGAATTTCAGATCTTTTTAAAAAATATCCTTGGGCCTCTGAAAGCCTTTTAATTTTAAATCTTTTTCAAAAATATCCTTGGGCCTCTGAAAGCCTTTGAATTTCAGATCATTTTCTTCTTTTTGTGGGACCTGTTGGAAGCCCTAGAATATTCCAACAAACCTTTGGTTGGTCTTTTTCGTATAAATCATATTTTCTTGTAGGACCTTTGGAAGCTCTAAAATATTCCAACAAACCTTTGGTTGGTCTTTTTCGTATCAATCAAATTTTTTTTTTTGTGGAACCTGTTGGAAGCCCTAGAATATTCCAACAAATCTTTGGTTGGTCTTTTTTGTACCAATCAATTCTTCTTGTGGGACCTTTGAAAGCCCTAAAATATTCCAATAAACCTTTGGTTGGTATTTTTCGTACCAATCAATTCTTCTTGTGGGACCTTTGGAAGATCTAAAATATTCCAATAAACCTTTGGTTGGTCTTTTCGTACTAATCAATTCTTTTTTATGGGACCTGTTGTAAGCCCTAGAATATTCTAACACCTCTTTGGTTGGTCTTTTCTGTACCAATCAATTCTTCTTTTGGGACCTTTGGAAGCCCTAAAATATTCCAATAAACCTTTGGTTGGTCTTTTTCATACCAATCAATTCTTTTTATGGGACCTGTTGGAAGCCCTAGAATATTCCAACACCTCTTTGGTTGGTCTTTTTCATACCAATTAAACCATATCCTGGTGGGACCTGTTGGAAGCCCTATAATATTCCAATAATTGTTTTAACTCAAATAAAAAATTTAAAAAAAAAAATCTAAACTCGTGCTCGCCTAACCTGTGTACATGCATTTATAGGTATGTGACTGAGAATAAATTGGTACTGATATTTCTCTTTATTTTTTTTTTCGTTAGGCATCAGTATATTTGCAACCATTGCTCCCGTGACCAAATCAAGAGCTCGCACCATGAATCCCACTAAGAATCAAGCCGATGTTCTTACTCAAGACTTTGCCCATCTGCAAGAGTGAGTGGCAGGACTTGCCCGAATGCTAGAAAACTTACTGGCAGTGCAGGCCCAGAACCAAGCCTCCACTTCCAACCAAGCACCTCCACCTCAAACCAACAATCCACCTCCAGTTCAACCCATTCCTAAACCCATTTTTGAACCTACCCCTGAACCTATACTAATCAAGGAGGAAATGGTTGAATTAGAAAAATAAAAAGAAAAAGAGAGGATGAGGGATGAGATGGAAAGGAAATTCATGCATAGGCTAGAGATGATCTAGGATGAACTTAAGGAGGTGAAAGGGGTGAACAGCTTTGGAGGCACCAACTTTGAAGACCTATGCCTGTACCCGGATGTTTGTCTACCTGCCAAATTCAAGTGCCCAGACTTTGACATATACGATAGCACTGGCTGCCCTATGAGCCACTTGAAATTGTACTGCGGGGCCCTATGCCAGTTTGATCGGGATGATGGCATACTGATTCAGCTTTTCCAAAGGAGCTTGACTGGAACTGCTTTGAGGTGGTTTGCCACCTTAGACCATGGAAGGATCAGAAGGTGGAAGGACCTAGCAGATGCCTTCTTAGCCCAGTACAAGTTCAATTCGAAGATCATGCCAGATAGGTACGACATGATGAGGATGAGTAAAGGAAGGGATGAATCTGTAAGGCAGTATGCCAAAAGATGGAGAGAGACTGCTTCTCAGGTCAGGCCACCTATGCTGGAGCCAGAAATAATCTCCACTTTCATCAGCACACTGGGCCAACCATTCTATAGCCACTTGGTGGGTCAGACCACCACTAATTTTGCTGCCTTGGTACAAGTGGCCGACCGAATCGAGGACGGGATTAGATCGGGTAAAATAATTGATAATTCTGCCATGGTCAGTCAATAGGACCCCAATCTGAAGAAGGGAAGTAGGATAAAAAAAGAATGGGAACAATAAGCCCATAGTTGTGAAACATGGAAAAATCTATCCGATGACTTCCTCATCATCACACGGGATTAAAGAAAACAAAGAGTCGCCACCATTCAATTTAGGTGTGAATGGATACCAAAATATTAAATAAGCTCAAAAGGCAAATTTTAGGTAAAAATAACCCTCTTAAAAAAAACAACCAAAGATGGGTAAGGGGATTAAGTTATGAACAGGAGAAGGTGTTAGGCACCCCTATTCATCCACACAGGGTGGTTGCCAGGTATTGTTCATGTTTTACAAAGAAAAAAAGCTTGCTATAAAATTCATGAAAAATCACATAAAGACAAAATTGTATGGTTTTTTTATACGAATAGTCTGATTGATCCAGAACTTTCAAATATGATCATACCATTCCTAGGGTTTCATGATCAAAATAATATTGAGATAAAATCAAATAAAATCAATTTAAAGTGAAAAATCCAAAATTTGGCTTCAAGTTAAATTCTAGAAATCTAGAAAAATATGATTTTTATAAAATATTTCAAAATTGAACTTGAACAATCCAGGACATAGATAAAGCTCAAATTTTACATTAAATCAAAAAATCAAAACCAAAAATACCCATGTTGATGAAAAACATCGAAAGGGGAGAATTTAAACCGTAGGGTCTTGTCTCAATAATGAAAAAACGATTTAAAAACCATATCATGAAACCCTAGAATTTATTTTCAGGCTTCTGGATCCAGATCTATCATACTGATCATGATAAATCCAAGATCTTAGCCTAATATCACAAAAATCACGAAAACAGTTCTGTAGGTGCAAATACGTGGAAAATCCAAATTTTAAGAAAATGTGGGGATCTCATGCTATAAACATCATAGATTCATGTGATTCATTCAGATTTATCATAAAAACAATTAAAACATGATCAAGATATTTAAAACAGCCATATCTCACAGATTAGAGCACATGGGGGTCTACCCTACGGATCCACCTGTTCTTTTTTCCCCTAGCTCTCTCCTCATGTTTTACGGCTAGAGAGGATTCTTGAGGTACTGGGAGACAAGTTTAGGAATACAAGTACAATCAAAGGCTTTATTCTATAAAAAATGAGAAAAACAGATATGGGGTTCTATTCTAGGGATCCACCTGTTCTCTTTTCCCCTAGCTCTCTCTTCACGTTTTACGGCTAGAGAGACTCTTGAGATACTTAGAGACAAGTTTAGGAATACAAGTACAAAAGATATGGCTTTATTCTACAGCAATAGAGAAGATTCTATTATCTCTAGAATTGAAGACAGAAAATAAAAGGGAAAAGGGACTTACCTGGATTGAGCAAGCAAGGCAGCAGGGATTCCTCTTTTCTCTTGGAGCTTCTTAGACTTCAAATTTTCGTGGCCTTTTGCTTGAGGAAAGGCCCTCTATTTATAGGCAAACACAGGGGTATGGTTGGTCCAAGGTTTGGCAAGATAGAGTTTCAGTTTGAGTTAAACACAAGATCATGCCCATCCTTTATCCACAAAGATATTTCGCACGAATAAAATATATAATTCGCTCATTTAAAGGGATATTGGACTAAAGATAAGGCTCAGAAATCAAGAGAAGAATAGAACTCGCACGAGTCTGATGCGCCCGTAAATGCTTTACGGTCCAATGGTGTCTGTATATGTATTACGGGTGCTGCGTGCCCGTATATATAATTCGGGCACGCTTAGCCCGTAGATACAATACGGTCCAAGCTTAAATTATCCATTTTCATGCATTTTTGGCCTGTTTTAAATCCCAATTATATGTTTTCATCATTTTCTCATTTTGTAGTGCAATTTGGGGTGTCTACAACTGCCCCCTCTTTGCTGGTAATTTGAACCAATTACAAGCAGAGAGCAAAAAGACCCACCAATTGCACTTTTTGAGATCTTTGTCTAACTAATTGCATTTTTCAAGGATTAAATGGATGAAAAAGGATTTATTGTGGCAGATTTGCTAAAAGTCCCTCAGCTTAAGGGGCAAATCCTCCTCTCTCCTCTCACTGAGCACTCGTGGCTATGAAGTGAGATTTGAAACAAAAAATTTTAAACAAAAATGGGTAAGGTGGCAATCCTTGCAACTTACAACTAATATAAACATTAGTCTCCTGAAAAGTGTAGAGAAAATGATGAAATATGCAATTTTCTGCTTCGCCCGTATTTACATTACGGACAGATGTTGCCCGTAATGTGAACACGGGCGAAGTGAACCGTATTACTTTTACTGGTGCTTGTAGCCGTACTGTTTTTACGGATTTTGGCTTCCTTTCTTAACCGCGGCCGCGAACTTCTTTCTCTTCTGCTCGCATTTTGCCCTATTTTTCTTGCGCCCGCACTCTTCTCTCTGGTCCTCTTCTCCAACAGTGCCCGACTTCTTCTTCTCTGGCGACCTTCTCATTCTCCGGCGACCACTGTTATCTCCGGCTACTTCGTTTCTCGGCATTTCTCACATTCTCCGGCGACTCTCATTCAGCCTTGTCATTTCTTGTCGGAATAGTAGTGTCTTCAACGACTATCAGCTTCTCCTTGCGACAGTGACCTTGCCGAGACCGTTTCCTTTTGCTCCAAGCATCACTCAAACATCTCCTATGAGTGAGTTCGAAGCTTCCATTTCTATTTTGCAAACTTCTCATTCGACCCACACAGGTATGCCGAACAGTAGCTTTCACTTTAACTATTCGACTGAGAATCATTGTTCAAAATCCATGACTGAATGAACACAATTATATGGGCATGATTTTTGATTTGTTCTACTCAATTTACAGAGTTCTCCAACACCTTGTCTGATCATATGAAATTGGATGACTTGTGTCTCATGAACCAATCTCTTATGCTGTTAATTCCTGTTTGAATATGATTGCAAATTTCTGAATGAATGCACTAATACTTGAATGGTCAAACTCCCTTAAATGTTGGCTTGTTTATCATTATAGGCTGCCAATTTTCCTTGCCAACGACACCTATGAGAATGTAATGCTTCTGGATTCATGTTTGACCCATGCTCTATTTTCTCAGTTATTGAACTGCTGTGCTGCCTTGCTGATCTGGAGTAATCATGCTTGGCATGTTTTGATACTTTCTTAATCCTGATTTTTTGCCAATGCATATTCTCATAGCAAACTTTTGAATGTTCAATTCCTGCTTCCAGACTGTTGCTTTAGGTCTTCTTAAAACTTTGCTTTGATCATGGGAGGCTAGGTGATTGTCCACCTATGCAACTTAAAAAATATTGATTTTGACTTGCCTGGCTTTACACTGTAGGGGCTGCTAGGCCAATCATTTTTTACTCCCAACTAAACTAATCTTCCATCCAATTGACAACCGTGATGGTTTGTAATTGAATAAGCCTAAACTTGATGAGTACTTCTGTTACCATAATCACAACACAAATACGCTTGAATTTCCGTCCTGAAACCAGAATGCAAAAGAGAAAATTAGAATCAATCCTTAACACATTCATACATTTTTTATTTTATTTTATAGACAAGTAATTATCACAATAAAATTTCTCCAAATAGAAAATTAAACTCCTTTTCTTCCATTCTCCATTTTTCCTTTTTCTGCACATCAATTAATCTTGGTTAATAATGAAAATCAAGCAATTAAAAATTTTAACAAGAATAATTAAACATCTCCCTTATTTGAACCGTAGATGGCCCGCCTTCAATCAGCTTCCGGGGATCCTGCAGATGAACCTTCCTCCTCGAGGGTTAGGCGGGATCATGCTGTTGTGGCCTCGTCTTCGAGGGCCGAGAGGGATTCTGATTCCGATATCCCAGATCTCCCTTCTGGGGATTCGTATGAGGCGACCCCGGAGGTATACCCTAACCTTTCTGAAATTTCATATTCTTTCACAAAATGCACCCTGATCCTTTCTTCTTTCCAATTGCTTCCTTAGCCGGCAGTTGAGGCTTCGGGCAGAGACAGGAGCCGTAGCAGGCGTCGAGGTGGGGGCATAGATGAAGGCCATGATGAGGGCCATAGGGGAGGCTGCAGAGGAGGCCGTGGCAGAAATGAGGGCCGGACCAGAGTTGAGGTCCCTGAGGCGGTTACTGCCCAGATTAGGGATACTGATCTTTTACATGGCTTGAGGACTCATCCCTCAGTGTGTATTAGAGCAGATATCCCTTTGGAGTATCCCATGTCTCATTATCGTGGGAGCTGGGCTAGCTTTATCAGATTCATTGGAGCTTGCAGTTCGGCCTACCGTCGGGAGTTAGGTTTGTATGGCTTTGGCCTATTCATCACCATTCCGGATGTGCGCCTGGATTGGGCCCTTATTGCACTATTTCTCGAGAGGTTCTTCCCCGAGACATTGAGCTTCCATTTTCCGGATATCGAGATTAGGATCCGGCCGTCTGACTTCACGCTTATCACCGGGATTAGGATGATCGGTGATGTTATTCCTGAGATGGGGATGCCAGATGTTGATGAGATCGCCGCTTACCTTGGCTATATCCTACTGCCTACTGAGGCATGGGATAGAGGGAGAGCGAGATTGTCTCTGACTTGGTTGAGAGAGACTTTTCGGGGGAGGCAGTTTGGCCAGCTTGCCGCCGGTGATCCAGTTTTCCCATTTGCCTTCCGATTCATTTTTCTTTACATGATGGGCTCCTGCTTCTTCCCAGAGGAAACGACTTCAGTTAGTCCTCACTTTTTGAGTTTATTGGGAGACTTGCAGCGAGCGAGGAGGTATGCATGGGGCCCGATAATTTTTGGTACTTTTCTGGCCGACCTGCGCCGATCAGTGAGCGGCCTCTCCACTTCTCGAGGAGCTGGGGTTGGGTGCAGATTCTTCTGGCCCTTCCTGCAGGTGAAACAATTATTTCTCTTCTCTTTCCTTCTCTTTCTTTCTCTTTCTTTCTCCTTTTCTATTCTTTTTTTACCCTTTTTCTTCTTTTTGCAGTTCTTTGCTAGGGTGTATATCCCCTATTTCCGGCCTACCTCTACGATGCCAGAGGAGACATATCCCATGGCTCGTAGGTGGTGTCATGTGAAGCACGACTCTGAAAAGAGTCGTCCTAGGTCTGCCCGGGCCCACCTGGACAGGCTGTATCGATCTGAGGTAAGCTGCTTTAATTCCTCTTCTTTTTCTCTTCTTTTTTTCTTTTCTTCTGGATCACTTGTCTAATATCCCTTCTGTTTTTTCAGCTATTCGTCCCGAGGATGGAGGACATTCATGAGGTGCTGGCCCTGCATGCGGCCAGAGATGATGCTTTTGCCCCTGACCAGAGACGTCAGAGATATCAGTTCTTCATTGGTCAGTTGGGGAGCATCTGGTATTGCGGCGAGCACTTCTTCTATCGGCATGTTGGAGAGCCCCAGATTCCTGCCATCCCTCCAGATACTACCCCCTCCTTTCCTCCTATGCCTGTTGATCCTGCCCAGTTCCTAGATTGGACTGAGGCAAAGACTTTATTGGAGGAGGTGACTATCATGCCTGGTTCAGGCGATCTTCAGTTGGGTGCCTCATGCCACCTGTGCCTGTCTGTGGCGGAGTCATAGAGATAGGAGGGGTGGTGATTAGGGCGTATGACACGACGGTATGTCTTCTCCCTTTTCATCTTCTATTCTTATATTTTATTTGAACTTGGCATTTTTTGACACCTTCTTTTCTATTTCTGGAGGCTCAGTTGGCAGAGATCCGATCTTGGTATGCTGATATAGAGCGCCAGCGAGATGCTGCTATCGCCGAGTGGGACACCCTCTATATTACTATTTCTGATCTCCGGGGACAGCTTGCCAGGGCACAGGGCTAGGCAGACCTTCTAGTGCACAGGACCAGGCGGGTCCATCTCATACCCAGGTTGATTCTTTCACCTCTTTCCATTTATGCTTTTATCTCTATTTATCCTGTTCTGATTAAAATTTCCTTTCTTATTTTCAGGATGACACAGCCGGCCCTTCTTCACCTGCTTCACCTGTGCCTATGCATCTTCATGGTGAGGTATTTTCTGTGGCACGGGTGGAGTTCGTGACTTCTCCCAGATCGGTAGAGGCACCTGCAGTAGAGCCTGAGGTCGAGACTGAGGTTGCTCCTGCTGTGGTGGATGTGCCAGAGTCTACTCCAGCACCTGAGACTGCTTCTGATGCTTCTGTAGATATGGATATGGAGCCGGCCAGGGATGCAGCTGTGGTGGAGCCTACCGTGGAGGCTATGGTGATGGAGGAGGCTGATGCTGTTGAGCCTATGGAGCCTGAGGTAGAGACTGCTGCTCCTGATGCTGTGATAGACCCTCCACCTGTGATCGATGTTCCAAAGGTGCCGACTCCAGCTTCTGAGCCTGCTGTTAATACCGACCCTGCAGTTGAGCTTGTTCCTGCGGTTGAGCCCATTCCTGCGGAGCCTGGTCTTGAGTCTGCTAGGGACGTAGATCTCCTGGGTATGTTTCTTCTATGTACTTGACCTCTATTCTTGTATTTGTATGGCATTCAATCCATTTTGGGCTGCAGGAGGGAGCGTATCTCTCCTCGCAATAAAGTGCCAATAGTCTTTGGGCGTCGACGATCTCGAGGCAGAGGCCGTGGCAGAGGAGATGGACCTGCGGAGGCACAGTAGATTAGGATTTTTCATGTATATGTATTTTGACAAACTGATGTATCCATTCATATATATATATATATAAAAGAAATTTGATTCATTTTTACTTATTTGTGTTCTCCTTTCTTTTATTTCTAGCTTTTCTTGCATGATATGTGTTAAAGCAGGGACAGGTGAAGCCTAGGAAACCATTGAAATCAAAATTCCCCACTTTTTGGCATTTTCTCGAAGGGACCGTAATTGGGTTACGAGCAAGCCGTGCCCGTAATATTAATATGGGCGCACTCTGCCTGTGAATATTTCACGTTCACAGTGTGTCCGTATTCTTTATACGGGCATGCTATGCTCGTATTCTAATTACGGATTTTACCGCCTTTTCGAATTTTCTATATAAACTCAAGGAGGACGTCATTGTGACACTTTTAAAAGTTTGAAAACTCCCTGAGCCTTCCGTTTTCTGCTTTACTTGGCTTCTTTGGTGCTTCCATGGCTTCCCTCACCCCTTTTGCTTCTGTCGATGAATCTCCTCCTGCAAGACAACCTGTTCGATCAAAACCTCCTAATCTCACCAGGTACAATGTTGTGGACTCCTATGATAGGTGGGTTAACTCCATGACCCTTGATGAAGAAATTCGCTTGGATTCTATCCACTTAGGGCATATCCTACACATCCCTAAAATTCCCTTTAAGTGGGAAATCATTGAAGCTTTGATTGGACACTGTGTTCCTGAATTGAATCTCTTTTGCTTTGATAACAAAGAGATGACTCCTACCATAGAAGAAATTGAAACCATCCTTGGCCTAAGATTTTCTGAAAAAGTTTTGAACCCGCCCCTAAAGCCTAGCTACAAAAAGGAGGCCTCTACATTCTTGGATATAGGGAAGAAAGACTTAGGAAATTCTGATACCCTATTGACCTTGTCCAAGACCTTTTTGACTGAAAAACTTCTAAGGAGTGGGGACAAGGATGCTAGGTTTAATGCTTTGACTCTGATAGTGGTCAACCAGTTGCTCTTTCCACGGGGTGATGACCAGGTTGACCTGGCTCTTATCTCAGTTATCTGCCAGGTTAGGGAACGTGAGAGATTGGCTCCTATGATTTTGGCAGAGATATACCAGGCTTTAACTGACTGCTATTTCAGAAAGAAGAAACGCTTCCTTGCCTGCACCCCTATCCTACAGGTAAAAAGAAATAATTTTTTTTCTTCTTCTCTTTCTTTTTTTTTTCTTTTTTTTTTCTTTTCTTTCTTTTTTCTTTATTTTTTCTTTCTTTTTTTTTCTTCTTTTTTTAAATTGAAATTCTCCCCTTTTCTGCAGCTTTGGTTGCTTGACCACCTGAGTCAAGTTGAAGAGATAACTCGCCGCTTCTTTCCAAGGTTGAAAGTTCCTGTTCTGATGAGCCACAGGGGGTGTCCTGACATCCAAGGCGGCAAGCAGGGATGGTTCAATTTCTTGGGTACTCTCTAGGATGATCAGGTGAGATGGCCTGGCACTTATCAGCCCAATCCAGAGACAGTGATTAGCTTCAGAGATAGGAACTTTCTGGTCCTGGCAGGCTTGAAATCTACAGTTCTCTATCTTCCTTGAGGGTTCTTCGGTAGTTTGGAGCGACCCAGGGAATTATGATCCCAACTGGCTATGAGAGCCTTGTAGGACCACTTACATCAGCCACCATGGGGCTAAATGCTCAATTAATGAATGAGTGGTCCTATGTTCACTTTCTGTGGGGTCCAGTCTTTTCTGAGTCCCATGTGAAGGACTATCACTTCTGGATCAAAGAGCAGGTACAAAGTCATGCCCCAGTACTAGAGGATCCTCCTGCAGTTCTTCCCCCTACTTATGAGGACATTCTGGAGTCTAAAAAGGCAATCCACAAGCGGCTTCAACAAATTTGGGTACGAGAAGCACAAGAGCTCAGGATAAAGGGTATTGATCTGGAGAGGCAACTTGAAGAGCAGAGGTCTTGCCGCATTGCCATGGAGAAGAAACTTGAAGAACAAAGGCAGGCTCGTTGTTTTGAAGTCTGAGCGATGCGGAAGAAATATCAGGATTCCTTGGCTACCCTTAGGGCGTTGAAGATCAAGCATTCTTTTTCAGATGAGATCATCTCATTTTTTGAGCGATCCTGATGCAGAGGGAGCTTCTGGAATCATTGCAACTCAGGCAGCTAAGATTAGGGAGCTTAAGGAGCAGTTGGGGAGTAGGGATTAGATTCTTTTATTATTTTTTCTTTTTTTTTCTTTTTCATACTTTAATACAAAAGCCAACTCCATTAGTGGAAAGACAATAGATTTAATTCAAAAATAGGTTTTATATTATTGGCCTCAGAATTCTCAGATGCTTGTAAAAACAGAAGTTTTATGAAAAGTATTTGATTTCTCATCACTGGCCAAAGTATAGTTTTTTTTTTTCAAAGCTGATCCAAAACACTTAATCACATATAATCAATGGAATTAAAATCAGGTTGAATAATAAAAATGGTAATCCAAGCAATAGGGAGGGATCAAATTTGTCTACCCTGTGGCCTTTAGAATCATCCCCTAATGGTTTTTTCTTCATGACTGACCCTGCTAATCTGTTCAATTTCCAGTACTCATGCCTACTTCAGACTTGCACCACATGATCAACTCAACCTTTGATTCTTCCCCACTTTTGTTTTCTTTCTTTTCTTTATTTTTCTTTTTGTCTCTATTGCCCCTAGCGCCAATTACGGTTTTCACTATGGCCGGCTTCTGCATTCCGTCATCACCAATCTTACTCTAAAAGTTGAATGAATATACTAAAATCATTGAGGGCTTAAGAATAGGACGAAACAAAGGCTGAGCTCGGTTTATGAAAGAAAAGGTATTAAAGGCTCAAAATTTTCTAAGTGTGAAAATGGGTCAACCGGACTTACAGTCATGATGAATTCAATCCCATTCCCCTTCTTTTGTATTTGGCTTTCATTTGCCCCTATTTTTTTCTTTTTTCTTTTTTTTTCTTTCTGCCCCTATTGGCTTTTCCCCTATTGGCCTTGCCCCAGTATAAGATTGTAAGTCCGATTTAGGTTGATCAAAGAAGACGAACAAGCTCAAATTGGCTTGACTAGGGATGAAAATTTTGGGAAATATAGAAAAATGGCCTCAGATCATTTCCTAGTAATATTCATTCAAGGAAAATATCTTTTTACTGCGTCAGAGTTAATTGGCTCAGGAAAATCCTTCCCATCCATCTCTGTTAAGATGAGAGCACCCCCTAATAGGACCTTCTTGACCACATAAGGTCCTTCCCAATTTGGTTTGAACTTTCCATGAGGGTCTTCCAAAAAGGGTAAAATTTTCTTCAATATTAAATTTCCTTCTTGGAAAGTTCTGGGCTTTACCTTCTTATTGTAAGCCCTGGCTATTCTCTTCTGATACAATTGACCATGACAAAGCGCTTTCAAACGCTTTTCCTCTATTAGGTTGAGTTGATAATGTCTTGACTGTATCCATTCAACTTCTTCTAGTTTAGCCTCCATTAGCACTCTTAGTCAAGGTATTTCTACTTCTACTGGTAAGACTGCTTCCATCCCATATACTAAAGAATACGGGGTTGCCCCTGTAGAAGTCCGAATCGAGGTTTTGTAAGCATGTAGAGCAAGTGGCAGCATTTCATGCCAATCTTTGAAACTCACTACCATCTTCTGAATGATCTTCTTTATGTTCTTATTTGCTGCTTCCACTGCCCCATTCATCTTTGGTTTGTAAGGAGCTGACTTGTGGTGGCTGATCTGAAATTGTTCACACATCTTCCTCATGTCCTTGTTTTTAAGGTTTGAAGCATTGTCTGATACTATGGCACTTGGCAAACCGTATCGACAAATGATATTGTGCTTCAAGAATTTCAGAACGTGGCTATTTGTAATGTTTGCATATGAAGCTTCCTCTACCCACTTGGTGAAGTAATCAATAGCTACAAGTATAAACCTGTGTCCATTTGATGCCTTTGGAGAGATCATTCTAATGACGTCTATACCCCACATGGAGAAGGGCCATGGAGATGTCATGTTGTGCAATTCACTTGGGAGTGCATTCTTGTTATCAGCATACACTTGGCATAAATGATACCTTTTAACATGTATATAGCAATCGTGCTCCATAGTCGACCAGTAATATCCCAATCGTAGAATTTTCTTGGCAAGCATGTGCTCGTTCATATGGGGTCCATAAACTCCTCTATGTACAGTTTCAACTAACCTTTCTGACTCGATCTTGGCAACACATCTAAGTAGGATATCATTGTGTGATCTTTTGTACAACTGCCCTCCACTTAATAAGAACTGTCTTGCCAACCTCTGTATTGTTCTTTTCTCTGTAGAAGTGACATTTTCTGGCAAACTCTGATTATTTAGGAAGTTCTTAATATCTTGAAACCATGGTACTTCTTCTTCTGGGGTTTCTTCTAGAACAATGCAATAAGCTGGTTCATCTTTGACTTCAATTTCCAGTGGTCTAATATCAACCCCTTCTGGCATACTGGCCATTGAAGCCAATGTTGCTAAAGCATCCGCAAACTGATTTTTGGCCCTTCGCATATAATTGAAGGAAATTCGAGTGAATTTGGTGCTTATTTCTTCTAAATACTGGTGATAGGGGATCAGTTTGTGATCCTTGGTTTTCTATTCACCAGTTGTTTGGAAGATGATAAGACTCGAATCTCCATATACGTCAAGTTCCTCCACTTCATGGTCTAAGGCAGCTTGCAACCCAATTATGCATGCTTCATACTCTGCTATATTGTTTATGCATTGGAACCTTAACTTCACTGTGATTGGGATGTGTGCCCCATCTGGTTTGATCAAAACAACCCCTATTCCATTTCCATTCATATTGGCGGCCCCATCAAAGAACATTTGCCATGAGCTTTCCCCTTCTTCTTCTTCAGTAAACAGAATTGCCTCATCAGATAAGTGATCAGCAATGGCTTGACCCTTAATGGCTTTCTGTGTGATATAGGTGAGGTCAAATTCAGAGAGTAACAACTGCCGCTTTGCTATTCTGCCAGTTAAAGCCGGTTTTTCAAATAGATACTTCAAAGGGTCCATTCGGGATAGCAATAAGGTGGAATGACTAAGGAAATAATGTCTCATTCTCTGAGTTGCCCACACTAAAGCACAACAAGTCTTTTCCAAAGGAGAGTACTTTGCTTCATATTCTGTAAATTTCTTGCTTAAGTAGTAAATCGCCCTTTCCTTTCTGCCTGTATCATCATGCTATCCCAAGACACATCCCATTGACATCTCCAAAACTGACAAGTATAAGATCAATGGTCTTCCTAGAGTTGGTGGTACTAGCACAGGTGGGTTCATTAAATATTCCTTTATTGTGTCAAAGGCTTCTTGGCAATCGTCATTCTAGACCGTTGGGTTATTCTTTCTTAGAAACTTGAAAATTGGTTCACAGATAGCGGTGAGCTGTGCTATGAACCGGCTTATGTACTGGATCCTTCCAAGAAAACCACGAACTTCCTTCTCCGTTCTAGGTGATGGCATTTCAATTATTGCTTTAGCTTTAGCTGGGTCAATCTCAATTCCCTTCCTGCTTACTATAAAGCCCAATAATTTTCCTGATGTAGCCGCAAAAACACATTTCGCAGGGTTAAGCCTTAGACTGTATTTCCTGAGCCGGTCAAACACCTTCTTTAAGTTGATCAAATGGTCTTCTTCTTCACATGATTTGGCTATCATATCATCCACATAGACCTCCATCTCCTTATGGATCATATCATGGAATAAGGCTGTCATGGCCCGCTGGTAGGTTGCCCCGGCGTTTTTAAGCCCAAATGGCATGACAGTGTAGTGGAAGGTACCCCAACGTGTAATGAAGGCTGTTTTTTCTTGATCATCCTTAGCCATCTTAATTTGATTGTACCCAGAAAACCCATCCATGAATGAGAACAGGCTATGTACAGCAGTGTTGTCCACCAATATGTTGATGTGTGGAAGTGGAAAATCATCCTTTGGGCTTGCCTTATTCAAGTCTCTGTAGTCTACACACATTCGGACCTTTCCATCCTTCTTTGGTACTGGCACTATATTTGCAAGCCATTCAGGGTAAGTGGAGACCGCCAAGAACCCAGCTTGAAATTGCTTAACCACTTCATCTTTGACCTTCAATGTCCATTCAGGTTTCAACCTTCTCAGTTTCTGTTTAACTGGCTTAACATCTGGTAGAATTGGTAGCCTGTGCATAACCATGTCCGTGTCTAACCCTGGCATATCCCTGTGAGACATGGGAAAAATCAAATCCAATGATTTCCTCAATCGTCACACGAGATTGAATAAAACAAAGAGTCTCCACCATTCAATTTAGGTGTGAATGGACACCAAAATATTAAATAAACACAAAAGGCAATTTTAGGGTAAAAATAACCTTCCTAAAAAAAAACCAGAGATGGGTAAGGGGATTAAATTATGAACAGGGGAAGGTGTTAGGCACCCCTATTCATCCACACAAGGTGGTTGCCAGGTATTGTTCATGTTTTACAAAGAAAAAAGGCTTGCTATAAAAATCACAAAAAATCATAAAAAAGACAAAAATATATGGTTTTTTCATATGAATAGCCTGATTGATCCAGAACTTTCAAATATGATCATACCATTCCTAGGGTTTCATGATCAAAACAAAATTGAGATAAGATCCGATAAAATCAATTTAAAGTGAAAAATCCAAAAATCTGGCTTCAAGTCAAATTCTAGAAATCTAGAAAAATATAATTTTTATAAAATATTTCAAAATTTAACTTGAATAGTCCAGCACATAGATATAGCCCAAATTTCACATTAAATCAAAAAATAAAAACCAAAAATACCCACGTTGATGAAGAACATCAAAAGGGGAGAACTTAGACCGTAGGGTCTTCTCTTAATGATGAAAAATGATTTAAAAACCACATCATGAAACCCTAAAATTTAGTTTCAGGCTTCTGGATCCAGATCTACCATATTGATCATGATAAATCCAGGATCCTAGCCTAATATCACAAAAATCACGAAAACAGTGCTGTAGGTGCAAATATGTGAAAAATCCAAATTTTATCAAAAAGTGGGGATCTCATGCTATAAACATCATGGATTCATGTTATTCATTTAGATTCATCATAAAAAGCATTAAAACATGATCAAGATATTTAAAACAGCCACATCTCACATATTATAGCACATGGGGGTCTACCTACGAATCCACTTGTTCTCTTTTCCCCTAGCTCCCTCTTCACGTTTTACGGCTAGAGAGGATTCTTGAGGTACTTGGAGATAGGTTTGGGCGTACAACACAATCAAAGGCCTTTTTCTAGAAAAAAGGAGAAAAACAGATTATGGGGTTCTATTCTAGGGATCCACCTGTTCCCCTTTCCCTAGCTCTCTCTTCACGTTTTACTGCTAGAGAGACTCTTGAGGTACTTAGAGGCAGGTTTAGGAATACAAGATACAAAAGATGGCCTTATTCTACAGCAATAGAGATGATCCTATTACTTCTAGAATTGAAGACAGAAAATAAAAGGGAAAAGGGACTTACCTGGATTGAGCAAGCAAGGCAGCAGGAGTTCCTCTCTTCTCTTGGAGCTTCTTAGACTTCAAATTTTCGTGGCCCTTTGCTTGAGGAAAGGCCTTCTATTTATAGGCAAACCCAGGGGTATGGTTGATCCAAGGTTTAGCAAGATAGAGTTTCAGTTTGAGTTAAACACAAGATCATGCCCATCCTTTATCCACAAAGATATTTCTCACGAATAAAATATATAATTCGCTCATTTAAAGGGATATTGGACTAAAGATAAGGCTCAGAAATCGAGAGAAGAACAGAACTCGCACGAGTCTGATGTGCCCATAAATGATTTACGGTCCCACGATGTTCGTATATTTACTACGGGCACTGCGTACCCGTATTCAGAATTCGGGCATGCTTAGCCCGTAGTGGCAATACGGTCCAGGCTCTAATTATTGATTTTCATGCCTTTTTGGCCTGTTTTAACTTCCAATTAATGTTTTCATTATTTTCTCATTTTGTAGTGCAATTTGGGGTGACTACAACTGCCCCTTCTTTGCTGGTAATTGGAACCAATTACAATCAGAGAGCAAAAAAGACCCACCAATTGCACTTTTTGAGATCTTTGTCTTACTAATTGCATTTTTCAAGGATTGAATGGATGAAAAACGATTTATTGTGGAAGATTTGCTAAAAGTCCCTCAGCTTAAGGGCCAAATCCTCCTCTCTCCTCTTACTGAGCACTCGTGGCTATGAAGTGAGATTTGAGACAAAATTTTTAAACAAAAGTGGGTAAGATGGCAATCCTTGCAACTTACAACTAATATAAACAATGATCTCCTGAAAAGTGTGGAGAAAATAATAAAAAAGACAATTTTCTACTTCGCCCGTATTTTTATTACGGACAGATGCTGCCCGTAATTGTTCTACGGGCAAAAGGGACCGAATTACCTCCACGGGCGTCTGCTGCCCGTACTGATTTTACGGATTTTGATGTTCTTTTTAACCGCGGCCGCGAACTTCTTTTCTTCTGCTCGCAATTCTGCCCTAAATCTCTTGCGACTGTAACCTTTTCTCCGGTCCTTGCTCTCAATCTCCATCCGCACTGTTCTCCAGCGATTTTTGTTCTCTGGCGACTTCTCCATTGAATCCGGCGACTCTCACATTCGAGCATCCTTCAGCGACAGTGAGCTTTTGCTGTTCACTGTGGTTTCATTCTGGTGAGGCACAACTTGATCTCCCTCTTTGAAATCTTACTCCTGCTAACAGGTATGTTTCCTTCCAAAATTTAGCACTTTAATTCCATGATTGAGTGGCTTTGCATTCTGCTCTTGAACGAACCCAAACATTGCCTCTGATTTGCAGTACCCTTTTTATGCATTTAGATGGTTAATTCAGCAGTGGCCGAAATCTACTTTAATTTGAAATTTTTCTGACTTTAGGAATTGAATGGCAACCCTCTAGTGTAGATGACATCTTATGCTTGTTCTGTTATCTTGCCTCTGTTGGTTCTTATCTGAATGTTGGCCGAAACCCCATTTGCCTTGCAATTTGAGCTACTGATTGTGATTCTAAGAACTGAATTGTAACCATGCCATGCACTGCTCTGCTTGTATTTTGTTTTGGCTCACACTCGATTAGTAACCTGAACCAAGTTGTATCTTGGGCAATTTTCTGTCTGTATTGAGAATCCTATTGCCTGTATTATTCTGATTTGTACAAATTCTCAATTCTTGCCTAATCCTTGACTGATTTCTTGCAATTGTGCTAATACTGTTTGCTTGCTTGCTGATCCTTTTTTCACATCCTGTTTGATGCTTGCAACATTTTTTTCTCATCCTGATTTGATTTCTGTTTTTGAATTTCTGCTTTGATCTTGTATGCTTCCATTTGGAATTCTGACTTCCTTTTCCATTGATCATCATGGAGCAATTTGCCATTGTCATTGGCTCATCTTCACTTAGCATGTTGTTTGCATCTGTTCATGCTTTCATCTCAGTGTTCTGATTGAAGCAAATGCAAGCCAATGCCTGATTTTTGCTTTGAAAACCTTAGCTTGAGTTGCACTTATGTAGCCTGGTATGGACTGATCTATGAACAAGCCTAGATTGGTTAGGCATTTTCCCTATAGACTTGAACTCCTATTCACAACTTCATGTTAGTTTGAACATGCCTTGATTGTCCTAAAACCAAGTAAAATCCATGGTCAGCCATCTTTAGGAAATACAAAGAAAAAATTAAAACATACACAATTTTTTTTTCATATAAAGAGAAACTACAAGAAGCATGTACTTCTTATACAGTTTCTCTATATAATTTTTTTTTAAAATATTTCTAGAAAAATATAAACTCCTTCCGTTGATTCTTGATTTGATCGGGAGTATCTGAAGCACTTTCTTCCATTCTCAATTTTTTCCTTTTTCCTACCAATCAATTAAACTTGGTTAGAATAAAAATCAAACAATAATATTTTAACAAGAATAATTAAACATCTCCCTGGTTTGAACCGTAGATCGCCCGCCTCCGATAAGCTTCCAGGGATCCTGCAAATGAGCCTTCCTCCTCGAGGGTTAGGCGTGATCATGCTGATGTGGCCTCGTCTTCGAGGACCGAGAGGGATTTTGATTCGGATGTCCCAGATCTCCCTTCTGGGGATTCGCGTGAGGCGACCCCAGAGGTATACTCTAACCCTTCTGAAATTTCTCATTCCTTCATAAAATTCACCCTGATCCTTTCTTCTTTCCAATTGCTTCTTTAGCTGGCAGTTGAAGCTTCGGGCAGAGACAGGAGCCGTAGAGGGCGCCGCAGCGGAGGTAGATATATAGGCCATGATGAGGGCCGTACAGGAGGCCACAGAGGAGGCCGTGGCAGAGATGAGGCCTGGACCAGAGTTGAGGTCCCTGAGGCGGTTGCTGCCCAGATTAGGGATACTGATCTTTTACATGGCTTAAGGTGTATTAGAGCAGATATCCCTTTGGAGTATCCCATGTCTCATTATCGTGGGAGCTAGGCCAGCTTTATTAAGTATATTGGAGCTTGCAGTTCGGCCTACCGTCGAGAGTTAGGCTTGTATGGCTTTGGCCTATTCATCACTATCCCTGATGTTCGCCTGGATCGGGCCCTTATTGCGGCGCTGCTTGAGAGATTCTTCCCTGAGCTTCCATTTTCCAGATGTCGAGATAGGGATCCGGCCGTCTGACTTTACACTTATCACCGGGATCAGGATGATCGGTGATATTATTCCTGAGATGGGGATGCCAGATGCCGATGAGATCGCCTCCTTTCTTGGATATATTGTGTTGCCTCCTGAGGCATGGGATAGAGGGAGAGCGAGGTTGTCTCTGACTTGGTTGAGAGAGACTTTCCGGGTGAGGCAGTTTGGCCAGCTTGCTGCCGGTGATCCAGTTTTCCCGTATGCCTTTCGATTCATTTTCCTGTACATGTGGGCTCCTGCTTCTTCCCAGAGGACACGACTTCAGTTAGTCCTCACTTTTTGAGTTTACTGGGAGACTTGCAGCGAGCGAGGAGGTATGCATGGGGCCCGCTCATTTTTGGTACTATTTTGGCCGGCCTGCGCTGATCAGTGAGCGGCCTCTCTACTTCCAGAGGAGCTGGGGTTGGGTGCAGATTCTTCTGGCCTTTCCTGCAGGTGAAATAATTATCTCTCTTCTCTTTCTTTCTCTTTCCTTCTCTTTCTTTCTTTTCTATTCTTTTTGACCCTTTTTCCTCTTTTTTCAGTTCTTTGCTAGGGTTTATATACCCTATTTCCGCCCTACCTCTACGATGCCTGAGGAGGCATATCCTATGGCACGTAGATGGTGTCATGTGGAGCACGACTCTAAAAAGAGTCGTCCTAGGTCCGCCCATGCCCACCTGGACAGACTATACCGATCTGAGGTAATCTACTTTAATTCCTCTTCTTTTTTCTTTCTTTTTCTTCCTGAATCACATGTCTAATATTCTTCTTCCGGTTTTTCAGTTGTTTGTCCCCAGGATGGAGGACATTCATGAGGTGCTGGCCCTGCATGCAGCCAGAGACGATGCTTTTGTCCCTGACTAGAGACGACAGAGATATCAGTTCTTTATTGATCAGATGGGCAGCATCTGGTACTGCAGCAAGCGCTTCTTCTATCAGCATGTGGGAGAGCCCTGGATTCCTGCCATTCCTCCAGATACTACCCCCTCCTTTCCTCCTATGCCTGTTGATCCTGCCCAGTTTCTAGATTGGACTGAGGCAGATACTTTATTAGAGGAGGGTGACTATGATGCCTGGTTCAGGCGAGCTTCAGTCTGGTGCCTTATGTCACCCATGCCTATCCGTGGTGGAGTCACGGAGATAGGAAGGGTAGTGATTAGGGCTTATGACACGACGGTATGCCTTCTTCTTTTTTGATCTTCTATTCTTTATTTTATTTGAACTTGGCATTTTCTGATACCTTCTCTTCTATTTCAAGAGGCTCAGTTGGTAGAGATTCGATCTCGGTATACTGATATAGAGCGCCAGCGAGATGCTGCTATCGCCGAGCGGGATGCCCTCTATATTACCATTTCAGATCTCCGGGGACAGCTTGCTAGAGCACAGGGCCAGGCGAGCCCTTCTGGTGTACAGGACCAGGCGGGTCCTTCTCATACTCAGGTTAATTCCTTCACCTCTTTCCGTATTTGATTTTATCTCTGTTTATCCTGTTCTGATTAAAATTTCCTTTCTTACTTTCAGGATGACACAGCCGGCCCTTCTTCACCTGCTTCACCTGTGCCCATGCATCTTTGTGGTGAGGTTTTTTCTGTGGCACGGGTGGAGTTCGTGACTTCTCCTAGTCCAGTAGAGGCACCTACAGTAGAGCCTGAGATTGAGGCCGATGTAGCACCCCTTGCTGAGAATGTGCCAGAGTCTGCCCTAGCACCTGAGACTGCTCCTGATGCATCTGCTGATGTGGATATGGAGTCGGCCATGGATGCCGCTATGGTAGAGCCTACCGTGGAGGCTGGGATGATGGAGGAGGCTACTGTTGCTGAGCCTGAGGTAGAGACTGCTGCTCCTTATGTTTTGATAGACCCTCCACCTGTGATCGATGTTCCAGAGGTGATACACCCTCCACCTGTGATCGATGTTCCAGAGGTGTCCACCTGTGATTGATGTTATAATATGGGAGTTTGGACTGATCCTGGGGAGGAGACAGCTGAATCATGTGACAAAGCTTAGGAAAAGTTTCCCTGATGTGAGGGAATTTCATGTCTTCCATCTGCCTCTGTCTTTTCCAATTCCTTGGCTTGGACCCCAATCCTGCTCTATGGACCATCTTCTTAACCTTTATTGGTTCTATCCTTCCTTGCAGGTTAACCCCCAGACCTTTTCCAGAGTGAAAATTATACTTTTCCAGTATATTCTTGACCATTTTTTCAGCACAGGTCAACTTTCCTTCTTTTTGCTGATACCCCCCATGAATGAAATTAACAGTTTCAAACTGGAAAGAGTGAAATGCCATCTTGTCCGCAGTCATTTCAATGTTTATGTAGGGTACATCAGGGGACCACATGGGAGGAACCAAATTTTCGGCCAGGACAGTAATCACCTTTTGCCCTCTAATATATTTGACTCTTTGGTGGAGGGTAGATGGTATAGCCCTAGCTGTATGAATCCATGGCCTTCCTAGGAGTAGGTTGAAGGCTGCAGGTATATCCATCACTTCAAATGTAATGTTAAAAATATACGGTCCAATTGTGACCGACAGTTCAACCTCCCCTAGGGAGTGTGTTTTAGAGCTATCAAATGCTCTTATGATTCTTCCATTTTGTTTGATTTTGTTTCGCTCCAAACCGAGCTTAACAAATGTTATTAACGGGCAGACATTCAGAGCCGACCCATTATCAATCAAGACCCGGGCTATCATGCAACCCTTACTGAGCACAGCTATGTGCAAAGGGTCAACATGATGGTACCCTGCTGGGCTGATCTCAGTCTCAGAAAAAGTTATGACATTATGAGATAAAATCTGACCAACCATCTTGCCTAGTTGGTCTGGTTCAATGTTTTTAGGCACATGTGCCCCCTGAAGTATCCTTAACAAGGAGTCCCTGTGTTTTTCAGAATTTAACAATAGGCCCAGAATTGAGATCTGGGCAGGGACTTTGTTCAACTGTTCGACAATGTTGAACTCACTCTTTTTTATTAACTTAATGAGGTCAGCAACCTCACTATTAGTTACCTGAGGGGCATCTTCCCCTACCTTGGCCTTTCCTTTATTTTTCTCTTCTTCCTTTTCTTTTTCTATCTCCTTTTGCTTTTCTTCTACCCCTACACATTTTCCTGACCTCATCATGAGGTTCACTACTTTTTTGCTTTCTGCCCCAGCTGCAGGGAATGTAGTGGTGTAGCCTTCACTGTAGTTCCATGGTACAGCTGATTCAGAGTAGGAAGGCTTAGGGACATTTATCACCAAGGGAGGAAGTTTGGACTTGGATGGTGAAATTTGAGTGAGAGGGATATCAACAACCAATGGTGGACCCTGTTTTGGTTGAGGGGTTGCAGAAGTGACTGATGCATTAAGGTGGTCACAATTTTTGACCAATGGTGGTTTTGATAGAGTGGGTGAAAAATGGGTGGATGGACTGCAATTGATAACCAAAGGCGACTTGGCTATATTCATTTGGGCCATGAGGGATGAGACCCGGTCTAGAGCAGAGCTAATGCTCTCAGCAGCATGATCATTTCCTTTTGAAACCATATTTATTTCTATTTCCTTATCTACTCTGTCAAAATAAACCTTGACTGTTGTCCCTATAGGGGCAATTAACTGGGATAGGTCAAAAGTTATTTTATCAGAGGAAATTACCCCTATGACATTAGAGGGGCCTGCCCCATGATGCTGAGGCAACGGGTTTTGGCCAATGTCTGTTCTGGGAGGATTGGGAGCCCCTGTATTGAAAGACAGGGTATTCTGGTCCAGTAAATCCTGAATGGCATGTTTCGAAGGCCAGCACTTGTCAGTAGGGTGCCTAGGTGCACCCATGTGGTAATCACAAGTGGTGGAGGGGTCAAAATTTCTCCCCTTGGATGCATTCGGATTAGGTTCTCTTAAAGTAATGTACCCTGCTTGCAATAAGGTGGGAAGCAACTGAGAAGGAGTCATTGGAATAGGGGTGAAAACCCTATTTCTCCTTGCTGTGAAATAGGCATCCCTTTCCTCTTTAGTAAAAACCCTCTTTTGGTCTGAGGGTGTTGCTGGAACATTAACCCTCATGGGGGCCTGAGTAAATGGAGCAGATGGAGTAGGAAAATGAGCAGGTATATTGATTTGTATGGGCTTGTTAGGGCCTGATGGTGGCTTTACCATGTTCACCTCCCCTTCTTTCTTGTTCCCATTCTTTTTCAACCCACTTCCTTTCTTTAGGTTGGGGTCCTGTTGACTGACCATAGCAGAGTGGTCAATTATTTTACCCGACCTTATCCCATCTTCGATTCGATCGGCCACTTGTACCAAAGTCGCAAAATTAGTGGTGGTCTGACCCACCGGTGGCTGTAGAATGGTTGACCCAGCGTACTGATGAAAGTGGAATTCATTTCCTGCTCTAGCATGGGGTGGCCTGACCTGAGAGGCCGTCTCCCTCCATCTCTTGACATACTATCTCATGGATTCATCCCTAGCCTTACTCATTCTCATTACGTCATACCTATCCGGCACGATTTCTGAATTAAACCGGTACTGGGCTAGGAAGGCATCTGCTAGGTCCTTCCATCTTTTGATCTTCCCATGGTCTAAGGTGGCAAACCACCTCAGAGCCATTCCAGTTAAGCTCCTTTGGAAGAGCTGAATCAAAACACCCTCATCCCGCCCGAACTGGCATAGGGCACCGCAGTACAGCTTCAGATGGCTCATGGGGCAGCCAGTGCCATCATACTTGTCTAGGTCTGGGCATTTGAACTTATCTGGCAGGTTAACATTGAAGTATAGGCACAAGTCTTCAAAATTGGTGCCCCCAAAGTTTTTCACACCTTTAATCTCCCTCAGTTCGTCTTGGATCATCTCTAGTTTGTGCATGAATTTCCTTTTAGCTTCTTCCCTCATCCTTTCTTTTTCCTCGACTTTGTTCGGCTCCACTGTCTCATCCTTGATCAGTATAGGTTTAGGGGTGGGTTCATAGATGGGTTCAGGAATAGGTTGAACCGGAGGTGGAATGTTGATTTGTGGTGGAGGTGCTGGGTTGGAAGTGGATGCTTGGTTCTGGGCTTGCACTTGTTGGGCCTGTACTGACAGTATGTTTTCTAGCATTCGGGCTAGTCCTGCCACCTATTCCTGAAGCAAGACAATATCTGGGTGAGGAACATCAGCTTCAGTCTCAATGGGATTCATGGCGCGAGCTCTTGATCTGGTTACATGAGCTATGATTGCAAGTGTATTAGTACCTGGAAAAAAATAACGGAAAAAATATCAGTGCCCAAGTAATCTCATTCACATGCCTAGGAATGCCTATGTGCAAGCTAGGTGAACATGTAACGCCCCGGATCCGTGTTGTTCAATAAAGATATAACACGTCTCACGGAGGTTAGGCAAGGATCGTTAATCAATTTATGATCGCTGGATAATCATATAGCTATAACCTGACAGAGTGCACATTTCCATTTATGCAAAATTTGTGACATTTAAACTGAACTAGAATCGTATGGTTCAACCCCAATTAAACTTTAATACATCTCAATTTATTCAAAGTTCTCAAGTTCAGAACAGATAACCTACAAGTCTAAGGAAGGTAATAGTAATCCTCCTCCCTATAAGCCTCAGCAGGATCTACCCCAGAAATCACCTCACCACGAGTATCTGAAAAACAAACAAGACAAACAACGAAGTGAGATACGAATATCTCAACGAGTAGCACATGCATGCAGAAATAGTTGATCACAATTTAAACTATGTGTGCACGCGTGGGAAACGCGGCACGTGGGAAACGCGGCACGTGGGAAATTGGGAGTCGCCACCGCCTGATGGGGTGCAGGCGGACACCTGGGTGCCTAATCTTGCCTATTAGGGCTTTTTGGTCTGCGGCTTGAGATTCTAAGTCTGTTCTCGGTTGTGGTCCGGGGAAGTCCGTAGACACCCCGGTCCACCCCGTCGGATGACGGGTCCCGTGGGTTCCCTGGTTTGAGTCAGCTTACATTGGTCTCACCTGATTCCTAATCCGATATGCAATTTGGTTAAGTCTTGCGGGACCACCTGAGTGGTGTGGGTCCCTTTAGTTGCTTTTATCTTGATTACTTAGGTGATCTGAGTCTGGTTGGGTGGGCCCCGTTGGAAGGCTCACGGTATCCTTGGTGGGCTTAGTCAAGCCCGTGTACCCTTGTGGACCTCAGTCTAGCCTGAGAGGTCCTTTGGGCTTTGGTTAGTTCAATTGATTTTACTTTAAGTTCAGATTTGAAGATTAAGTGTTTTTCATGCACAAGTGGGCCGGACCGGTTTGTGGGCCCCTTTGGTGGGCCCACATGGTGGCCAAGGGTATTTTAGATTTATCTTGTTTATATTTGAGCCAAAGTGGGCCGGTCATTGGGCTTGGGGCCCATGATCCCGGTTTTGGGCTTTGAAAGCCCAGTTCCTTGGAAATTAGGGCTTGCACCCTAACTTGGTTCACTTGGTGGGCTTTAGCGGGCCTGACAGGCCCTGGCCCATGGTCTCGGCCAAACCAGGCATTTTATGCATTCCATACATTCACATCAAGGTATGGGTGGGCCGCATTGGGCTTGGCCCGCCTGGTTCCAATTGTTCATTTGTACTTAAGTTATTTAATGGCATGCTTTGGTGTTTATTGGGCCGGGTAGGCCCCGTTGGAAGGCCCATTGGAAGTCAAGTTGGACCGGGGGTCCAAGTCCCACATTGGGTTTCCGGGTGACCCGGAAACCCTATTGGTTTATCCAGTTCGGAAATGGCATTCAAATCTAGAAATAATCACGGGAAAAAACACAAGATGGATACTCTGTCAGAGAAGAAAAGAAAAGAAAAGAAAAGCAAAAAATTGGCTCATTGTGCTGGGTCCAAGGGGAGGTACCCGAGGGCGAAGCCCCCCGCGGTACAGTAAAGGGCATTTTTGGAAATTTTCAAAAATATATCAATTTGGCATTTTTTAGGGGTATACGCCGACCTCGGGCACTAGGCGCGAGGTAGGCGCGGGCCGGGCGGACCAAAAACGCGAAAAACACAAAAAAACAAGGTGGGCGCGAGCTTCGCGCGAGCTTCGCGCGACCTCGCGCGACCTCACGCGAGCCTCGCGCGAGATGAGCGTGAGCCTCGCGCGAGCTTCGCGGATACTCGCGAGCTTCGCGCGAGCCTCGCGGATACTCGTGAGCTTCGCGGATACTCGATGTTCTCGGTTTTTTCTTTCAAACTCCATTTCTGAGCTGATTTTGAGCTCTGTAACTCATTTTTTAGGCTCTGTAAGCCCTCCCAGGGCTTCGGCCACCCCCCAGAAGACACTTAGACTTGCGTTCAAATTAATCTAAACATACTTCATGCTTCATCCTACAACCCAAAATCTCTTAAAAGAAAACAAACCCGATAAAAAACTGGTACAGATGCATTAACATCTAAAAAAAAGGGGGGTGATGGGAGCATGCTTACAGGGACACTACCAGGAGCAAGTGGCATACGGCAGGGGGGTTGGGGGGGGCATGTTAGCAAACATAACAAGCAATAAAACAACAGGAGGAACAAAACACTAATAAAAGAGATTGCCTATGCAACATGGAAACCTAATTCCTTTTCACCTACGCATGTCCCTAAGCTCGGTGCATGCACGCAGACTTTCGGAGAGAAGGGAAGGAGAAGGGGGGTTTACAGGGGTACATTAGATGAAGGGAACTTGGGGAACATGCTCCCTTTTCGACGTGAGCAAAACATGCATCTTCCTCTTCCTTACTTGACGATCTTCATCGGATGGAAGTGAACAAAAAAAAACATGGTTTCATGGCTGTGGCCTCATACCACCGAATAAGACCGGCTTACGAAAAAAAACATCACATGCTCATATATGTATAATCCAAAGTAACAAGGATGTTTACCTGGTGGTTCTTGAGTTCTGGAGCTGAGTGGGGGAGCCTCCTCAAAGTCGGACAGCGGCGGGATCTTCCACTTCACCGCACCAACAGTAGCAAGCCTCCACTTGCTTGGGTGGAAATGGAGCCGAACCAAAGAAGGGTGAGCCTCTTGGGGTTTTATTTCTGAGGGGGGGAGTAGGGACCAAGAGAGGGGGGCTTCGGGAGAGGGAAGAAGAGAACAAACCAAGACCCTTCGCACCCTCAAAAATCCAGAAGAAAAAGTGTCCGAACCCTTAGCTTTTTTCCGAAAAAAACTTCCAACCCTTCTGCGCGAAAAGTCGCGCGGGTTATATAGGCAAGAAAAAAAAGGTGCCGCCTGTGCGCGCATGGGAAATGCGACACGGGAAATCGGAGTCGCCACCGCCTGATGGGGTGCAGGCGGACACCTGGGTGCCTAATCTTGCCTATTAGGGCTTTTTGGTCTGCGGCTTGAGATTCTAAGTCTGTTCTCGGTTGTGGTTCGGGGAAGTCCGTAGACACCCCGGTCCACCCCGTCGGATGACGGGTCCCGTGGGTTCCCTGGTTTTGAGTCAGCTTACATTGGTCTCACCTGATTCCTCATCCGATATGCAATTTGGTTAAGTCTGGCGGGACCACCTGAGTGGTGTGGGTCCCTTTAGTTGCTTTTATCTTGATTACTTAGGTGATCTGAGTCTGGTTGGGTGGGCCCCGTTGGAAGGCCCACGGTATCCTTGGTGGGCTTAGTCAAGCCCGTGTGCCCTTGTGGGCCTTGGCCTATCCTAGGAGGCCCTTTGGGCCTTGGGTTGGTGCATTGATTTTACTTTAGATTCAGATTTGAAGGTTAAGTGTTTTTTATGCGCAAGTGGGCCGGACTGGTTTGTGGGCCCCTTAGGTGGGCCCACGTGGTGGCCAAGTATTTTTTATTGGATTTGTCTTTTTAATGTTGCCAAAGTGATTCGGACACTGGGCTTGGGGCCCGCAGTCCAAATCTGGGCTTGTAAGCCCAAGTTACCGGAAGTTAGGGTTTGCACCCTTCCTTGGTTCGGTGGGTGGGCTTTGGCGGGCCCGGTAGGCCCTTGCCCTTGGTCTCGGCCAAACCACGCAATTCATGCATCAATTTCACATAACAAGGCTCGGGTGGGCCGCATTGGGTTTGGCCCGCCCGGTTCAAATCGTTCATTTTACTTAAGTTATTTTAATGGCATGCTTTGGTGTTTATTGGGCTTGGTGGGCCCCGTTGGAAGGCCCACTGGAAGTCAAGTTGGACCGGGAGTCCAAGTCCCATGTCGGGTTTCCGGGTGACCCAGAAACCCTTTTTGGCTCATTTGGCTTGATTCAGGAATGCCACATATGTCTAGCAAACGTTACAGAATATACATCACAGAAACAGATCAAAATTGATATTTATCAAGGAGAGACTGGTTCATTATACTGGGTCCAAGGGGAGGGATTTATCAAGGTAAAGGGCATTTTCGGGATTTTATTTAAGGTAAAGGGCACTTTCGGGATTTTTCAGGGTAAAGGGCATTTTCGGGATTTTTCAGGGTAAAGGGCATTTTCGGGATTTTATTTAAGGCAAAGGGCATTTTCGGGATTTTTTAAGGGTAAAGGGCATTTTCGGGATTTTTCAAGGTAAAGGGCATTTTCGGGATTTTATTTAAGGTAAAGGGCATTTTCGGGATTTTTCAGGGTAAAGGGCATTTTCGGGCTTTTATTTAAGGTAAAGGGCATTTTCGGGATTTTTTAAGGGTAAAGGGCATTTTCGGGCTTTTATTTAAGGTAAAGGGCATTTTCGGGATTTTTCAGGGTAAAGGGCATTTTCGGGATTTTATTTAAGGCAGAGGGCATTTTCGGGATTTTTCAGGGTAAAGGGCATTTTCGGGATTTTATTTAAGGTAAAGGGCATTTTCGGGATTTTTCAAGACAAAGGGTATTTTCGGGATTTTTCAGGGTAAAGGGCATTTTCGGGATTTTATTAAAGGCAAAGGGCATTTTCGGGATTTTTTAAGGGTAAAGGGCATTTTCGGGATTTTTCAGGGTAAAGGGCATTTTCGGGATTTTATTTAAGGTAAAGGGTACTTTCGGGATTTTTCAGGGTAAAGGGCATTTTCGGGATTTTTCAGGGTAAAGGGCATTTTCGGGCTTTTATTTAAGGTAAAGGGCATTTTCGGGATTTTTCAGGGTAAAGGGCATTTTCGGGATTTTATTTAAGGTAAAGGTGAAGTGGGCGCACCCAAAAATCGAGGTGAGCGCGAGGTGAGCACGAGGTGAGCACGAGGTGAGCGCTAGGTGAGCGCATCCAATTTTAGGTGAGCACGAGGTGAGCACGAGGTGAGCGCGAGGTGAGCGCATCCAATTTTAGGTGAGCACGAGGTGAGCACGAGGTGAGCGCATCCAATTTTAGGTGAGCACGAGGTGAGCGCGAGGTGAGCGCATCCAATTTTAGGTGAGCATAGGTGAGCACGAGGTGAGCGCGAGGTGAGCGCATCCAATTTTAGGTGAGCATGAGGTGAGCGCGAGGTGAGCGCAAGGTGAGCGGACCCAAGCTAGGTGAGCGCGAGCTCAGCGCGAGATGAGCGTGAGCCTCGCGCGAGCTTCGCGCGAAGGTGCGCGCGAGCTTCGCGCGAGCCTCGCGCGAAGGTGCGCGCGAGCTTCGCGCAAGCCTCGCGAGATTCGCGCGAGCTCTGTAACTCATTTTTTAGGCTCTGTAAGCCCTCCCAGGGCTTCGGCCACTCCCCAAAACATACTTAAACTTATATTGAAATTAATCCAAACAAGATTCATGCTTCATAAAAATCTCTTAAAAGAACAGAAACAAACCCGATAAAAAAAACAAACAGATACAGATGCATTAACATGTTGGAAAAAAAAAGGGGGGGTGATGGGAGCATGCTAGCAAGTATAGCAATATAAAAACAACAAGAAAACAACATGCAGACATACATGCAATTTCCTCCCCCGACTGGGCCTCCGAGCCGGCACATTAACATCCGAAGAAGGGAGAGAGGAGGGGGGTTTACAGGGATACATCAGATGAAGGGAACTTGGGAACATGCTCCCTTTTCGGCGCGAGCAACACATGCCTCTTCCTCTTCCTTACTTGGTGGTCTTCATCAGATGGAAGTGAACAAAAAGAAACATGGTTTCATGGCTGTGGCCTCATACCACCGAATAAGACCGGCTTACGAAAAAACATCACATACTCATATATGTATAACCCAAAGTAACAGGGATGTTTACCTGGTGGTTCTTGAGTTCTGGAGCTGAGTGGGGGAGCCTCCTCGAAGTCGGACAGCGGCGGGATCCTCCACTTCACCGCACCAGCAGTAGCAAGCTCCCACTTGCTTGGGTGGAAATGGAGAAGAACCAAAGAGGGTGAGCCTCTTGGGGTTTTCTGGGGGGCAAGCAGGGATGAAGAGAGGGGGGAGCTTCGGGTGAGGAAAGAAGAGGACAACCGAAAACCCTTCGCACCCTCAAAAATCCAGAAGAAATCTCCGAACACTTAGTTTTTTTTTCGAAATTTTTCCAACCCTCTGCGTGAGAAGTCGCGCGGCTTATATAAGCCAGAAAAAAAGGTATGCGCCCACCTTGGCGCCCAGCTCAAGGTGGGCGCAAGCTCGCTCGCCACGTCCGCGCGAGCGGCATAATGATGAAAATCATTTAATGCCGCCGCTCGCAGGACGTAAAAATCTGAAAAATTCAGATTTAGTCCCTGGCAATTTTTGATTTAATCCGATATTCTCGGATTTTCACGGATTTAGTCCCTGGGATATTTCGTATGTTTGGATATTTACGGATTTAATCCCCGAGATATTTTCCTGCGCAACTCGCCACGTGTGCAAATTTTTGCCACGTGCGCAGATTGCCGGTTTTGCTGCCCCGGAATTTCGTCAGCTCATATTTCCTTCATCCGGACTCCGATCTGGGCAAACTTAGTTTCCTTAGAATCGTATCGGAGCCCTCCATCCCATGACCTAGGGGTAGGCCTCCGGATCGGATTTTAGCAGAAAGTCAATTTTTGGCTCTGCTCAAGTTTGACCGCCCGCAGGACCTTCATCCGGACCCCGATTCCTGCAAACTCAGTTGCGTTGGAACCGTGTCGAGATTCTCTATCCAATGACCTAGGGGTAGGCCTCTGGATCGGATTTTAGCAGAAAGTCAACTTTTGGCTTTGCTCAAGTTTGACCGCCCGCAGAACCTTCATCCGGACCCCGATTCCTGCAAACTCAGTTGCGTTGGAACCGTGTCGAGATTCTCTATCCAATGACCTAGGGGTAGGCCTTTGGATCGGATTTTAGCAGAAAGTCAACTTTTGGCTCTGCTCAGGTTTGGCCGCCCGCAGAACCCTCATCCGGACCCCGATTCCTGCAAACTCAGTTGCGTTGGACTCGTGTCGAGATTCTCTATCCAATGACCTAGGAGTAGGCCTCTGGATCGGATTTTAGCAGAAAGTCAACTTTTGGCTCTGCTCAGGTTTGGCCGCCCGCAGAACCCTCATCCGGACCCCGATTCCTGCAAACTCAGTTGCGTTGGACTCGTGTCGAGATTCTCTATCCAATGACCTAGGAGTAGGCCTCTGGATCGGATTTTAGCAGAAAGTCAACTTTTGGCTCTGCTCAGGTTTGACCGCCCGCAGAACCCTCATCCGGACCCCGATTCCTGCAAACTCAGTTGCATTGGACTCGTGTCGAGATTCTCTATCCAATGACCTAGGGGTAGGCCTCTGGATCGGATTTTAGCAGAAAGTCAACTTTTGGCTCTGCTCAAGTTTGACCGCCCGCAGAACCCTCATCCGGACCCCGATTCCTGCAAACTCAGTTGCGTTGGACTCGTGTCGAGATTCTCTATCCAATGATATAAAGCAAGGTACTTGGCACGGAATTCGAGGAAAAGTCAACTCTTGGCTTTTCCTTAAGTTTGACCGCCCGCCGAACCTTCATCCAGACCCCGATTCCTGCAAACTCAGTTGCGTTGGAACCGTGTCGAGATTCTCTATCCAATGGCATAAAGCGAGGTGGCCAATTTTCACTTGACCAAAAAGTCAACTTTTCACCCCTTAGGGTTTAACTTTCTGTCCAGGGTTTGTATTTTTGGTTTTTCTGGGAGCGCAAATATGAGGTGCTTACACCGCCCACCTTGGCGCCCAGCTCAAGGTGGGCGCATGCTCGCTCGCCACGTCCGCGCGAGCGGTATAATGATGAAAATCATTTAATGCCGCCGCTCGCAGGACGTAAAAATCTGAAAAATTCAGATTTAGTCCCTGGCAATTTTTGATTTAATCCGATATTCTCGGATTTTCACGGATTTAGTCCCTGGGATATTTCGTATGTTTGGATATTTACGGATTTAATCCACGAGATATTTTCCTGCGCAACTCGCCACGTGTGTAGCTTTTTGCCACGTGCGCAGATTGCCGGTTTTGCTGCCCGGAATTTCGTCAGCTCATATTTCCTTCATCCGGACTCCGATCTGGGCAAACTTAGTTTCATTAGAATCGTATCGGAGCCCTCCATCCCATGACCTAGGGGTAGGCCTCTGGATCGGATTTTAGCAGAAAGTCAACTTTTGGCTCCGCTCAAGTTTGACAGCCCGCAGAACCTTCATCCGGACCCCGATTCCTGCAAACTCGGTTGCGTTGGAACCGTGTCGAGACTCTCTATCCAATGACCTAGGGGTAGGTCTCTGGATCGGATTTTAGCAGAAAGTCAACTCTTGGCTTTTCCTTAAGTTTGACCGCCCGTAGAACCTTCATCCGGACCCCGATTCCTGCAAACTCAGTTGCGTTGGAATCTTGTCGAGATTCTCTATCCAATGAGATAAAGCAAGGTGGCCGATTTCATTTGATCAAAAAAGTCAACTTTTCACCCCTTAGGGTTTGACTTTCTGTCCAGGGTTTGCATTTTTGTTTTTCGGGGAGCGCAAAAATGAGGTGCTTACACTATGCATCGACAAACGCTGAATACGGTTAAACAATCAACATCAATTCTCAAATCGAAATTCAGGACTGGTTCTAATCAAACAGATCACATCTCAGTTAAGTACGGTAACACATCGATTGGTCAATGTCAGGACTATCGTTTAGTTGATAAATTAAACATGCCAAGTAGACACTCCACACCTCCATGTACACAGTTCCGGCCTACTCAGGGTTTCGGAACTCTGAAATGACGGCCTACTCAGGGTTTCGTCATCCAATACAGGCCTACTCCCCGGGTTTCTGCATTGACAACCAGGCCTACTCAGGGTTTCTGGCTACTCTACACCGGTCGTGGCAACACACAAGGCCATGCAATTCCAACAACCAACAATAACATCACATTACTAAGCTTAAACATCTGGATCCAGGACAAGCTAGACCAAAACAGTAAAACATCGTATAATCTCAATACCAATATCAAAATAAAACCATTCATTCCACATCATGTAAAACCCATCACAAGTCATCACCTGTCCCTCTGGACCAAGCAGTACCTCAAGTACTTTCAGTATTTTCTCATTTCCGTAACACAAGTCATTTGAAAGTAAAGCTCAATTCATTCATACCAAGGAAATCTTTACAATACATTTAAAGTTTCCAAACCAGTGAAACCAGAATAGAATAACTCCTCAATCAAAACAGTGTATAAAACAGAGGAAATGTAACTAGTAACTCTTAGTGGTTTGGTATCCGGCATAACATTCATGAATAACCTAAACTCAACTTGAAAGCTTTTAAGAAGTTCACTAAATTTTCCTCTAATAGTTTCCTAGGCAAAATAGATTCCCAGGTTCCCAAACAAGTGAATAGTGAAGTGGTTTAATCCTTAAGTAACCCAAATACCCTTAGTTAAATCAAATCTCCAATTCAGTAAGCAAAATAGGGTCTGCCGCTCACTTACTGAGGTGGGCGCGAGGTGAGCACCGGTCGGCGGTGAAGAAATGGGGTAAAACCGACCTACCGCTCACTCGACGCTAGGTGAGTGTGAGGTGAGCGCGAGACGAGCGTGAGGTGGGCGCGCGATTCGCGCGAGATGAGCTCAAGGTTTTCTGCTGAGCGCGAGCTGAGCGCCAGTCGGGCGTGAGCTCGGCGGTGGGTCGTGTGTAACGGGGCGCCTACCTCTTAGGTGAGCGCCGGTGAGCGCGAGGTGGGCGGATACCCCCTGTGATTTTTGTTTCTCTGTTATTCCAAGATCTACAAGACTGGCCGGTTTGTTTACCTCTGTAATTGTTCTACTACACTCCTAATACTCCCAGAAGACTTCCCAACCATATTTGGATTTAATCTAAATACATTTAATCTCAAGATAAATTTCGGTCTCCGACTCTGTTTCATGCCATTCCAGAAAACTAAAAGAAAACTCAAGAGATCATTTAAACTACAACCATGCATCAGAATAATCTCGGGAAAACATAAAACACAAAACCCCAGTTGTAAATCAGTGCTACTCACCTAAAATCGCTTATTCCGGAATACCCAAAACCTCGGCCGATCACCACTCCGGCCACGCACGCGAGTACAGAATCTACCCAAACACTTCGTCTCGAGCAGGGAGAAATAACCCACTCAACTCCAACTCCGAAACCCTTCTCTTACCCCTTGCGATCCTTGTTCTTCACAAGCACAGAACCCTAGTCGCCACTCCAGCCGATTCTCCTGAGCTCCAAGTATCAGACTAACGAACAATGTTTCCGTAAGTATGGTAGGCGTATTCTCATAAACCCCAAAACCCTACTTACCCTTTTTAGTATATTTACCTTGATACATACGCCGCTCGATCCTTCTCCCATTTCCTTGATCCCATGCACGCCGGCCCACTGAAAACATCCTACATGTTCCGACCACTTAAGTTAACAAGTGCCCAAGCTATATATATATATATTTTAATACTAATAATAATATAATATTTTTTTCCAGAAAAATGGCTATATAACGCCTGTACATACGAGTATGGGCTAAGCCCTCAAACCACAAAATAACCTGATAAACACAGTTTATACATCAAAATAAATAACTAAATAAATAAATAACTCACAAAAATCAGGGTCTTACAGAACACGAGTTTGGATTTTGTTTCTTTATTTGCTTCTTTTTATTTTTTTTAGAATTGTTGGAATATTCTAGGGCTTCCAACAGGTCCCACAAGAACAGAAAATGATCTGAAATTCAAAGGCTTTCAGAGGCCCGGGGGTATTTTTTTAAAAAAGGTCTGAAATTCAAAGGCTTTCAGAGGCCCAGGGATATTTTGGGAAAAGGTCTGAAATTCAAAGGCTTTCAGAGGCCTAAGGATTTTTTATAAAGGTCTGAAATTCAAAGGTTTTCAGAGGCCCAGGGATTTTTGATAAGAGTCTGAAATTCAAAGGCTTTCAGAGGCCCAGGGATTTTTGCTAAAGGTCTGAAATTCAAAGGCTTTCAGAGGCCCAGGGATTTTTGTTAAAAGTCTGAAATTCAAAGGCTTTCAGAGACCCGAGGAAGAAGGTCTGAAATTCAAAGGCTTTCAGAGGCCCAAAAGATCTGAAATTCAAAGGCTTTCAGAGGCCCAAAGATCTGAAATTCAAAGGCTTTCAGAGGCCCAAAAGAAAAAGATCTGAAATTCAAAGGCTTTCAAAGGCCCAAAAGATCTGAAATCCAAAGGCTTTCAGAGGCCCAAAAGATCTGAAATTCAAAGGCTTTCAGAGGCCCAGGGATTTTTGATAAAAGTTTGAAATTCAAAGGCTTTCAGAGGCCCAAGGAAGAAGGTCTGAAATTCAAAGGCCCAAAAGATCTGAAATTCAAAGGCTTTCAGAGGCCCAAAAGAAAAAGATCTGAAATTCAAAGGCTTTCAGAGGCCCAAGGAGTTTTGAGGAAAAGTCTGAAATTCCAAGGCTTTCAGAGGCCCAAGGAGTTTTGAAGAAAAGTCTGAAATTCAAAGGCTTTTAGAGGCCCAAGGAGTTTTGAAGAAAAGTCTGAAATTCAAAGGCTTTCAGAGGCCCAGGGAGTTTTGAAGAAAAGTCTTGAAATTCAAAGGCTTTCGGAGGCCCAAAGGATTTTCTCTTACATTTTTTTAAGCATTTTATTCAAACTCATTTCCCTTTATCATTATTTAAAGGTTAAAGGAACAAGATTTAGTGGGAAAAACTGATTAAAATTGAATTTTCCGCCAAGACCGCATACACAGTACGGTCCAACCCTGCCTGTATTCAAATTACGAGCAAGCCGTGACCGTATGGAAAACACGGGCGAGCCAAGCTCATATAACTAATACGGATGAGCCCAGCCCGTGTATCAAATGCTGTTTTACGGAGCTCTTTTATGTTTTCCCAGTTTTTATATGGTTTGATCACTTTGATTGCTCATCCAAACATACGGTTCACCCATTGCTAAGCCTCTAAACTGTCCCCAAAGTAGACTTTGACCTATTTGCAAAAACACATGTTTAGGAGGGCACATGTACCCTCCAAATTGACACCATATTCAAAAGTATGGTACCCTTTGGTTGCCTCTTGTATGAACATTGGGTAGGATTGATCCTAAACAGAGTTGAGAACTCCTCCTATGGGCTACACCAATTTTAGGAAACATGCATATTTGGGACCAATTTTATCCCGAACCAATGGGCACCATGACACCCCTATGACATGAAAACAATATAGAAAAATAGGATTACCTTGTTACCTTGTTTACCTTCAATATGGCATCCGCATTATGACTTGGCTTGCGAACCATGCAAATGGCCTTCCCACAATTACAAACCCATGTCCCCACGTAATTGTATACTTTATCCAAAAACGTGTATCTCCACCTTCAAGCGTAGGGGCTTTGGGTTTTGGCTTAATGGCAACTTAGCACTCAAGCCTAGTGATGACCAGAATCGAATCACAGATCCACATTATCATCACATCATTGGCTCAAAGTTCTAAGGTGAATGTTTTCACTTTCGCTTTCCGAAGTATCGACCTCGTTGCTCCAAGCTACACACATTCGGGTTCAAATTCCTATAAATTATGGGTAGGCTGTGTAAAAAATAAAATGTGCACAGTGCATTGTAAAAATTGAGTGCATTCACAACGTCCCAAACCCTTGCCACTCTTTTCGTAGCCATGCATATACAAACCAAGGCATAATATGAAAGCATATTTAAAGTAAACAAATACACAAAACAATCCTATAGCACCTAAAACATGCTCATAAAAATCATCCAATCATGTAAGCATCTGATCATGTTATACACCAAAAAATCATCATGGAGATCATGCTGAAAATTAAAACATGCTATTATAAAAATATAGCAAGAAATAAACATGGTTCAACAAAACGAACCTCCCCTACGCATGTTTCTAGAAACAATCCTATAAATCAAAATTAAGCATGTTTCTACCCCCATGAATTCTTAAGTAATAATTCAGATTTAAAACATATTCAACATGCTTAAGAACACAAAATAGCAAGCAAATCAAAAAAATCAAAAACATGAACAAACACCAAAAGGCTGAAATCCTCAAATCCCCAGCGGAGTCGCTAGTTGTGAGACATGGAAAATATATCCAATGACTTCCTAATCATCTCACGGGATTGAATAAAACAAAGACTCGCCACCATTCAATTTAGGTGTGAATGGACACCAAAATATTAAATAAGGTCAAAAGGCAAATTTTAGGGTAAAAATAACCCTCTTAAAAAAAACCAGAGATGGGTAAGGGGATTAAGTTATGAACAGGGGAAGGTGTTAGGCACCCCTATTCATCCACACAGGGTGGTTGCCAGGTATTGTTCATGTTTTACAAAGAAAAAAGGCTTGCTATAAAATTCATGAAAAATCACATAAAGACAAAATTGTATGGTTTTTTCATACGAATAGTCTGATTGATCCAGAACTTTCAAATATGATCATACCATTCCTAGGGTTTCATGATCAAAATAATATTGAGATAAAATCAAATAAAATCAATTTAAACTGAAAAATCCAAAATCTGGCTTCAAGTTAAATTCTAAAAATCTAGAAAAATATGAATTTTATAAAATATTTCAAAATTGAACTTGAACAGTCCAGGACATAGATAAAGCTCAAATTTCACATTAAATCAAAAAATCAAAACCAAAAATACCCATGTTGATGAAAAACATCGAAATGGGAGAATTTAGACCGTAGGGTCTTCTCTCAATAATGAAAAAACGATTTAAAAACCATATCATGAAACCCTAGAATTTATTTTCAGGCTTCTGGATCCAGATCTATCATACTGATTATGATAAATCCAAGATCTTAGCCTAATATCACAAAAATCACAAAAACAGTGCTGTAGGTGCAAATATGTGGAAAATCCAAATTTTAAGATATGTGGGGATCTCATGCTATAAACATCATAGATTCATGTGATTCATTCAGATTTATCATAAAAACAATTAAAACATGATCAAGATATTTAAAACAGCCATATCTCACAGATTAGAGCACATGGGGGTCTACCCTACGAATCCACCTGTTCTTTTTTCCCCTAGCTCTCTCTTCACGTTTTACGGCTAGAGAGGATTCTTGAGGTACTTGGAGACAATTTTAGGAATACAAGTACAATCAAAGGCTTTATTATATAAAAAATGAGAAAAACAGATAAGGGGTTCTATTCTAGGGATCCACCTGTTCTCTTTTCCCCTAGCTCTCTCACATTTTACGGCTAGAGAGACTCTTGAGGTACTTAGAGACAAGTTTAGGAATACAAGTACAAAAGATATGGCCTTATTCTACAGCAATAGAGAAGATCCTATTATCTCTAGAATTGAAGACAGAAAATAAAAGGGAAAAGGAACTTACCTGGATTGAGCAAGCAAAGCAGCAGGGATTCCTCTTTTCTCTTGGAGCTTCTTAGACTTCAAATTTTCGTAGCCTTTTGCTTGAGGAAAGGCCCTCTATTTATAGGCAAACACAGGGGTATGGTTGGTCCAAGGTTTGGCAAGATAGAGTTTCAGTTTGAGTTAAACACAAGATCATGCCCATCCTTTATCCACAAAGATATTTCGCACGAATAAAATATATAATTCGCTCATTTAAAGGGATATTGGACTAAAGATAAGGCTCAGAAATCGAAAGAAGAACAGAACTTGCACGAGTCTGATGCGCCCGTAAATGCTTTACGGTCCAATGGTGTCCGTATATGTATTACGGGCGCTGCGTGCCCGTATATATAATTCGGGCGCGCTTAGCCCGTAAATACAATACGGTCCAGGCTTAAATTATCCATTTTCATGCATTTTTGGCCTGTTTTAAATCCCAATTATATGTTTTCATCATTTTCTCATTTTTTAATGAAAATTGGGGTGTCTACAACAAATCAATATGCCCACTCCTTTCCATACTCCAATACAATCCACTCTACCTACCCAGCAAGCCCCCATGAGGGTTAATGTTCCAGCAGCACCCTCAGACCAAAAGAAGGTTTTTAATAAGGAGGAAAGGGATGCATGGATGGCAGCTGTGCGCGCGTGGGAAACGCAGCACGGGAAATCGGAGTCGCCACCGCCTGATGGGGTGCAGGCGGACACCTGGGTGCCTAATCTTGCCTATTAGGGCTTTTTGGTCTGCGGCTTGAGATTCTAAGTCTGTTCTCGGTTGTGGTTCGGGGAAGTCCGTAGACACCCCGGTCCACCCCGTTGGATGACGGGTCCCGTGGGTTCCCTGGTTTGAGTCAGCTTACATTGGTCTCACCTGATTCCTCATCCGATATGCAATTTGGTTAAGTCTGGCGGGACCACCTGAGTGGTGTGGGTCCCTTTAGTTGCTTTTATCTTGATTACTTAGGTGATCTGAGTCTGGTTGGGTGGGCCCCGTTGGAAGGCCCACGGTATCCTTGGTGGGCTTAGTCAAGCCCGTGTGCCCTTGTGGGCCTTGGCCTATCCTAGGAGGCCCTTTGGGCCTTGGGTTGGTGCATTGATTTTACTTTAGATTCAGATTTGAAGGTTAAGTGTTTTTTATGCGCAAGTGGGCCGGACTGGTTTGTGGGCCCCTTAGGTGGGCCCACGTGGTGGCCAAGTATTTTTTATTGGATTTGTCTTTTTAATGTTGCCAAAGTGATTCGGACACTGGGCTTGGGGCCCGCAGTCCAAATCTGGGCTTGTAAGCCCAAGTTACCGGAAGTTAGGGTTTGCACCCTTCTATGGTTCGGTGGGTGGGCTTTGGCGGGCCCGGTAGGCCCTTGCCCTTGGTCTCGGCCAAACCACGCAATTCATGCATCAATTTCACATAACAAGGCTCGGGTGGGCCGCATTGGGTTTGGCCCGCCCGGTTCAAATTGCTCATTTTACTTAAGTTATTTTAATGGCATGCTTTGGTGTTTACTGGGCTTGGTGGGCCCCGTTGGAAGGCCCACTGGAAGTCAAGTTGGACCGGGAGTCCAAGTCCCATGTCGGGTTTCCGGGTGACCCAGAAACCCTTTTGGTTCATTTGGCTTGATTCAGGAATGCCACCTATGTCTAGCAAACGTTACAGAATATACATCACAGAAACAAATCAAAATTGATATTTATCAAGGAGGCACTGCCTCATTATACTGGGTCCAAGGGGAGGGATTTATCAAGGTAAAGGGCATTTTCGGGCTTTTTCAGGGTAAAGGGCATTTTCGGGATTTTATTTAAGGCAAAGGGCATTTTCGGGATTTTTTAAGGGTAAAGGGCATTTTCGGGATTTTTCAAGGTAAAGGGCATTTTCGGGATCTTATTTAAGGCAAAGGGCATTTTTGGGATTTTTTTAAGGGTAAAGGGCATTTTCGGGATTTTTCAGGGTAAAGGGCATTTTCGGGATTTTATTTAAGGTAAAGGGCATTTTTCGGGATTTTTCAGGGTAAAGGGCATTTTCGGGATTTTTTAAGGGTAAGGGGCATTTTCGGGATTTTTCAGGGTAAAGGGCATTTTCGGGATTTTATTTAAGGCAAAGGGCATTTTCGGGATTTTTTAAGGGTAAAGGGCATTTTCGGGATTTTTCAGGGTAAAGGGCATTTTCGGGATTTTATTTAAGGTAAGGGGCATTTTCGGGATTTTTTAAGGTGAAGGTGAGGTGGGCGCACCCAAAATCGAGGTGAGCGTGAGGTGAGCACGAGGTGAGCGCGAGGTGAGCACGAGGTGAGCACGAGGTGAGCACGAGGTGAGCGCATCCAATTTTAGGTGAGCATGAGGTGAGCACGAGGTGAGCACGAGGTGAGCGCGAGGTGAGCACATCCAATTTTTAGGTGAGCGCGAGGTGAGCGCGAGGTGAGCGGACCCAAGCTAGGTGAGCGCGAGCTCAGCGCGAGATGAGCGTGAGCTCAGCGCGAGGTGAGAGGACCCAAGCTAGGTGAGCGCGAGCTCAGCGCGAGGTGAGCGTGAGGTGAGCGTGAGCTCAGCGCGAGGTGAGCGGACCCAAGCTAGGTGAGCGCGAGCTCAGCGCGAGGTGAGCGTGAGCTCAGCGCAGACCCTGAGTCTCTGTTTTTTCTCTCCAAACTCCATTTCCGACTGGTTTTAAGCTCTCTAACATACCTGGGAGTTAATCTAACCTAACTTGTGAGGATCAAACCTCTTTGAAAACCTACAAATCCGAACAAAACACTAACAGAACATAATAAAATCATCCGGAAACAGACACTAACAACACCATGAATTAACAGAACCCGAATAAGGAAGAAGGGAACGGGGGGCTTTATCGGGATACATTAGATCTTCGCAGGAACATACTCCTTTAAGATGAAACCAATAACAAAAGCAAGCAGGCAAAATGAATCCGAAGCAGGCAAAAGACCAGATCTGGTCCCGGGAGAGACTTATCTTTCTAAACATGGCCAAATGAATCTAATCTTAGATATGCTGTGTAAAAAATACAAGAGAGAACATTACCTTGAATGTTTCGAGACCCTAGAGGGGAAGCATCTCCTTGAAGCACAAATGGTTGCCGGAGCAGTTACTCTCCACACCCACAGCGAGGTCTCCTTCGGGTTTGATGAGGAAGAAGAGGAAGAGAGGAACGGGGTCTTCAAAAGCCGAACCAAGAATGCCAAAAAAGAAACAGGCAACCTTAAGAAGTGCCCGGCAAAAAGAAGGTCTCCAACCACAAGAAGGCCGAGCCAAAATGCAGAACCCCCGCAACTGAAGGCTCCTGGAGCTTTTATAGAAGGAAAAAATGGGCATCCGCCCACTTTGGCGCCCAGCTCGCGCCGAGCTCCTGTTGCTCGGCGCGAGCGACAAAATCATTAAAACATTAAATGCCGCCGCGGGTTTGTTTAAAAAATCCGAAAATTAAGATATGGTCCCTGAAATATTTTGGTTTAATATTATTTTATTCAGATATTTTCAAATACTTTCAGATTGGTCCCTGGGATATTTTGAATGTTTGGATATTTACGGATTTGATCCCCGAGATATTTTGCTGCGCAACTCGCCACGTGTGCAGCTCTTTGCCACGTGCGCAGTTTGCTGGTTTTGCTGCTCGGGACTCCGATCTGGGCAAACTTAGTTTCATTAGAATCGTATCGGAGCCCTCCATCCCATGACCTAGGGGTAGGCCTCTGGATCGGATTTTAGCAGAAAGTCAACTTTTGGCTTTGCTCAAGTTTGACCGCCCGCAGAACCTTCATCCGGACCCCGATTCCTGCAAACTCAGTTGCGTTGGAACCGTGTCGAGATTCTCTATCCAATGACCTAGGGGTAGGCCTCTGGATCGGATTTTAGCGGAAAGTCAACTTTTGGCTCTGCTCAAGTTTGACCCCCCGCAGAACCTTCATCCGGACCCCGATTCCTGCAAACTCAGTTGCGTTGGAACCGTGTCGAGATTCTCTATCCAATGACCTAGGGGTAGGCCTCTGGATCGGATTTTAGCAGAAAGTCAACTTTTGGCTCTGCTCAAGTTTGACCGCCCGCAGAACCTTCATCCGGACCCCGATTCCTGCAAACTCAGTTGCGTTGGAACCGTGTCGAGATTCTCTATCCAATGGTATAAAGCAAGGTGGCCAATTTTCACTTGATCAAAAAAGTCAACTTTTCACCCCTTAGGGTTTGACTTTCTGTCCAGGGTTTGTATATATATATTTTTTTGGGAGCGCAAAAATGAGGTGCTTACAGCAGCAAGAAGGAATAGGGTTTTTACCTTCCCAATGTCCCCTTCCCAACTGCTACCCAACTTGTTGCAAGCAGGGTATGTCACTTTGAGAGAGCTGAATCCGAATGCATCAAAGGGAAGAAATTTTGATCCCTCTACCACTTGTGATTACCACATGGGTGCACCAAGGCACCCTACTGACAAGTGTTGGCCATTGAAATATGCCATTCAGAATTTAATTGACCAGAATACCTTGTCTTTCAATATAAGGGCTCCTAATCCTCCCAGAACAGACATTGGTCAAAACCCTTTGCCTCAGCATCATGGGGCAAGCTCGTCTAATGTTATAGGGGCCATCTCCTTTGATGAAATAACCTTTGGCCCATCCTAGTTAATTGCTCCTATAAGGACAACGATCAAAGTTTATTTTGATAGAGGAAATAAGGATAAAGAAATAAACATGATTTCAAAAAGGAATGATCGTGCTGCTGAGAACATTAGCTCTTTTTTGGACTGGGTCTCCTCTCTCATGGCCCAAATGAATATAGCCAAACCACCTTTGGTTATCAATTGCAGTCCATCCACCTTTTCTTCACCTATTCCGTCAAAGCCGCCATTGGTCATTAACTACGACCATCTCACCGCGACGGCTACTTCTTCATCTCCTCAACCAAAACAACTTCCACCCTTGGCTGTAGATGTTCCTCCTACTCAGACTTTCTCATCCAGGTCCAAACTTCCGCCACTGATGATAAATGTCCCAAAGCCTTCTTACTCTGAATCAGTTGTACCATGGAACTACAGTGAAGGCTTCACAACCTCAATTCTGGCAGTTGAGGGAGAACAAGAAAGAAGTGAACCTCATGATAAAGTCGGGAAAATGTATAAGAAAGGAAGAGAAGCAGAAGGAAACTGGGAAGGAAAAGAAAGAAGGGGAAGAAAAGAAAGTAAAGGGAAAGGCCAAGGTAGGGGAAGATACCCCTCAGGTAATTGACAGTGAGGCTGCTGACCTCATCAAAATAATTAGAAAGAGTGAGTTCAATGTTGTTGATCAGTTGAACAAGGTCCCTGCCCATATTTCAATACTGGGATTATTGCTGAATTCTGAAAAGCATAGGGACTCTCTGTTAAAGGTACTTCAGGGCGCACATGTGCCTAAAAATATTGAACCAGACCAACTTGGTAGGATGGTTGGGCAAATCTTGTCTCATAATGTTATATCTTTTTCTGAAACCGAGATTAGCCCAACTGGATACCACCATGTTGATCCTTTGCACATAACTGTGCTTTACAAGGGTTGCATGGTGGCACGAGTTTTAATACATAATGGGTCAGCACTGAATGTCTGCCCATTAATAACATTTGTAAAGCTCAGTCTGGAACAAAATAAAATCAAGCAAAATGGGAGAATCATAAGAGCTTTTGATAACTCTAAAACACACTCCCTATGGGAGGTTGAACTGCCGGTCACTATTGGACCGTATATCTTTAATATCATATTTGAGGTAATAGATATACTGGTAGCCTTCAATCTACGTCTAGGAAGGCCATGGATTCATACAGCTATGGCCATACCATCTACCCTCCACCAAAGGGTGAAATACATCCGAGGGCAAAAGGTGATTATGGTCCTAGTTGAGAATTTGGTTCCTCCCATGGTGTCTCCTGATGTACCCTACATCAACATTGAGATGACTGCAAACAAGATTTCATTTCACTCTTTTCAATTCGAGACTGTTAATTTCATACCTGGGGGGTATCAAGAAAAGGAAGAGAAAATGACCAGTGCTGAGAGAATGGTAAAGAAAGTACTAAGAAAGTATAATTTCCATCCAAGGAAAGGTCTGGGGGTTAACTTGTAGGGAAGGTTGGAGCCGGTAAATGTTAAGAAGCTTACCCCTAGAGCAAGATTGGGGTCTAAACCAAGATGTTGGAGAAGACCAAAGCAGCACGAAGAGGGGAAAGTGGAAAGGAAAATCCATAAGAAATTCCATCATTTAAGGGAAACTTTTCCTAAGCTTTCTCATATGATTCAACTGTCTCCTCTTCAGGATCAGTCCAAGCCTCCATACCGTAACATCAACCCATTCCAAAAGCCCTATATCCCAACCTTGCAACCATATGTTCCACCTTCACCTTCCCAAGCACTAGGTGAGCCTGGGCCGCGGTCAGAACAGAAGCGGGATTTTTTTGAGGATGTTGGAGCCTTCTTTGCCATGACTGAAGGCAAAAGAGAAGAAGGAGCAGATGAGCTACCATTCATCGACTGAGTTGTAGTAAAAGTTCCAGATGAGGTCATATCTGGGTCAAGCCCTACAGCAGAGACGGGCAATACACTTCACCCAATAATGGTGGTCTCAGATGCGGATTTTGAGTTTGGGGAGCAGGCTTGTGTTATTACCCTTGCTCCAAAAATTTTTGCTTTGAACAATTGGGAGGAAACTCTCCTTACTTTTGAAGCCGCATTTGTTTGGCAAACAGACACGGCATCCAAAAAAAACTCCATAAGTGGAATGCCCCTCTCTTGAAGGTTTTAATGAGCCTTCATCTTCAGGAAAAGTTTTTTTTGAAGGCTCTCAAAAAACAAAAGAATATTTTTCCGTTTTTTCTAGAAAAGTTAAATTTTTCAAAAAGGTCCAAACCATTTATGAACCATATAAGCAAACGGAACTAGATCAGGTTGATTATGACTTCGACCTTGAGCTCGACTTTGACCTAATGGGGATTGAAGAAGAGACCGAGGTTAAAGAAGAAGACCCACCAAAAGAAATCACATATCAATTGAAGCGTCATAAAAAGGGTGTTCAACCTAATATTAAGGAGATCATCTCAATAAATCTAGGGACCAAAGATGACCCAAAAATAGTGAAGATTGGAGTATGCCTATCTGAGGTGCAGCGTGATGAAATGTCACGATTCTTGGCAGATTACAAAGATGTGTTCGCTTGGTCGTATCGAGATATTCCAGGATTGGACACTGACATGGTTGTGCACAGGCTACCAATTCTGCCAGAGGTTAAGCCAGTTAAGTAGAAGCTGACAAGGTTGAAACCTGAATGGACATTGAAGGTCAAAGACGAAGTAGTAAGACAATTCCAAGTGAGATTTTTGGCGGTCTCCACGTACCCCGAATGGCTTGCCAATATAGTGCCAATAGCAAAGAAGGATGGGAAGGTCAGAATGTGCGTGGATTACAAAGATCTTAATAAGGCAAGCCCAAAGGACGATTTTCCGCTTCCACACATCGATATCTTGGTTGACAACACTGCTATACATAACCTGTTCTCATTTATGGACGGCTTCTTTGGGTACAATCAAATCAAGATGGTGTTTCAATTAGGTAAAACATGCTTGAAATCTCCAAAAATATGCACTAAAATTTTCAGATTTCTCATGCTCAAAAGTGCATCCCTTATACCCCAAATTAATGCCCAAAAATTTACCAACTACTTGACATAGTATAAGGAGAGTTTTGATGGTAAAAACATGCTTGAAAACCATCCTAATGGCTACTGAAGTTCAGATTTTTGCTCATTGTTTTCATGCTCGAATCAAGTCCCCCTATACCCCAAATCAAAGGCATGGCATAATAAAAAAATTTAAGCACAAGAAAGCATGCTTCATGGGAATCATGTTTGAATACCCCAAAAATTCTGAACTCCTAGATTTCATGCTTCTAATTCTCATGTTCAAACCATGATATTAAAAATTCAAATTAGAGCATGTTATCACCAAATGCATCAAAATCATGCTTCAAGATAGGCTTTTCTTAAATCAATCTCTAGGCAACATCAAACAACACATACATGCTTTTGTCCATAGAAATTCCAAAGCATCCTAATCAGATTTAAAATACCACAATATACACAATAAAATAAGCAAAATAGCAAGCATTCAAAAATAAGTAAAAAGCATGAATATACACAAAATGGCTTAAATCCACACATCCCCAGCAGAGTCGCCAGTTGTGAGACACGGGAAAAATCACCCGGAGATGATCATCCCTCCGTCAACACACGGGCTCAACGCAAAAATGGGAGAGTCGCCACCATTCAGGATTTTGGGGTGTGAATGGACACCAAAAAGTTCAAAAATAAGCAAAAATAGCTAAAAGCAAATTCTAGGGTAAAAATAACCCTACTAGAAAATCAAATCCAGAGATGGGTAAGGGGATTAGATTATGAACAGGGAAGGTGTTAGGCACACCCCCATTCACCCACACAAGGTGGTTGCCAAGTGCTATTCATGCTAAAAGAAAATAGAAAGCTTGCTAAAAAATCATGAAAACCTTGAAAAAGGACAAATATATGATATCTTCACATGAAAATCCAAATGAATTCCAGATCTTCTTTTATATTAATATCACTTCTGGAATATCACAAAAAGATGGAAATCACAGCAAAAGTTGTACAAAACCAAGTTGAGCCAAATTCGGGAAATTTGGTAAAAAGTAAGGTCATTTCTCTTGAAATTAATCAAATCCAATTTTAAATTAAATCAAACCAAATCCATTTGAAAGATTAGGGTAAACAATAGTCTCTTGCAAAATTTCAATTAATTCCGGTTGAAATCCTAAGAGTTATGGCTCTTTTAAAGTTGCTGCCGGAAAAAATCAAAATTAGCAAGTAGGCAAGTTTGGAAAATCACCTAAACAAATCTACTCAATAGAAATCCGTGAAATTTGGTGTCAATGAAGTCTGTATGGCCATCTTTTAAAAGCAACTAGCCTCATACAAAAACTCATTCGGATGTGCCTTGGGTGACTTCCCGAACAGGCCCCGAGGATCACAGATTGACCCAGAAAAGTGCTGCTGAGCAGTTCTGAGTAAATCTGCTCTCCACGACACAATTTAAATCAAAAAATTATGAAACCAATTGGAGTTAAAAATAGACTCATAAAAGAGTTCCCAGAAATAAAAATCACTCGAATCGGATTTAAAACGAACACATGGCGCCCATTCGAAGTGATAGGTTCAACAGTTTGACCTGAAATGACCTCTCAACTTCGGCAGAATGGTGTCAAAAATCTGCTTCATAGAAATTAATGATTTTTGGTAGGCATAAACTAGACAGCCTCACCTTTCCCATGGTTCTGGAATCACTCCAAAATTCATCCGGACGATGAAGTTATGAGTGTCCGAAGTCGGGGTACAGTTGCTGTCAAGTTAAGCCCTTTTTGGAGAAAAACAATTCAAAACTATGTCAAAGTATGTGCAATTCGTGCAAGATGAATACAAAACCTTTAAAAACCTTTTAAAGACATTCTAGAATTGATTGAGGCCATTTATTTGAGATTTATCACAATGAATGTAATAAATCTCCAAATGTGAGCCTATCCCGCCAAAATAGTGCTATGTATGTGCAAGAGTGAAAAACCATACAAGATCAATAGAACAACATAGCATGCATACATATTCATCAAAATAAGGTTCTAAAACAACCTAGGGTTCCGTTCCATTATCGTTTACCTTTGTTCTCTCTCCCCGTTAAACACGGTTCTTCAAGATTATCAAGGGTACTTTGAATATGAAACAGTTTACAATCAATCAAAAGACTTATGCAAGTTAGGGTTCTAGTACTAGGGTCAATCCCCAGTCTCGTTTCTCCTAGATCCCGCCTTCACGTTTTACGGCTAGGGGGAGTCTCGAGATACTTTGAGCCGGGGAAGGATTTTCACACACATAGAAGGCTTTATTCTATAGAAAGGTAGAAGAAGAGATCTAGATCTAGGAAAGTAAATACAGAAAAATAAATGAGGGTTGAGGCTTACCTGGGGTTCTAGAAGCAATCCGGCAGCGGTTCCCTTCTTCACTCGGAGCTCTTGGATCTCCAACTTCTTGGCCATTTGCTTGAGGAGGGGCCTCCTATTTATAGGCAAAGGCTAGGGTTGTTGGTAGACACAACTTAATATCTAGAACCCACCAACCTTAACCCTAGGGCTGTTTCCGAGATTTCCCCTCATTTAATGAGGGATATGATGGTAAAAAGTGATTTCTCTCGGAAAGCCCTAATTTTTGAGCAAAACTAATGTATTCGGCATATCAGGCTGGATACACAAGGGTCTTAGTGTATCCGGCATATCATACCGGATATACTAAGAATTGCTTGTATCCGGTATTTTCCACCGGATACAAAGAGGACTACTTGTATCCGGCCTGAGTTGCTGGATACAGGTAAAAATTCATTTTCTTCAATTTCTGTGCTGGCTTTCAAGGAGATAATGATTTTTTATGATTGTTTGTGCAATTTGGGGTGTCTACACATAGCTACAAAAATGGACATCAAATTCATGCAACAATGTTTGAAGGGAGTATCCAAGTAATAAACCATGAGCATTTGGGAGTTTTTACAATCAGACAGTGCACATTTCGGATGGAGAATCATGGAATTTGGGGACTTGGTTCAATCAAGAGCAAAAATTAAAATCGATCATCAAATTTTAGACATACGTGTTTATCTGAATTGGAGGTTTGCAAGAAAAAATTGAGGCTTGGTCTCACCCAAGCTTTCAGAACAAGAGATCAGTTCACCCACAGAAGCAGTCCAAGGTCGATTGCAGTTTCGAATGGAATCCTCGGAGGTGAAGAGGAATAATGTTGTGGCAATTAAAGGAGATTAATCGCCAAAGGCACTGGTACGATCCAACAGAGATTGAAGACGATAGAAGAACCAAAGGCCTAGTATTCGCCGGATAATCCAACCTTTGCCAAAGAAAAAAGAGTTGTTGGAGGAGCCAACCGTTGCCGGAGAAGAAGACGTCATCAGATAAGATGGGTCACTATCGGAGAGGAGATTAAAACACGGAAAAGAAGGTGTAGTCGCAAAGGATTTAGGGTTGAAATGCGAGCAAAAAAAATTGAATAACTGTTCAAATTCGCAAATAAAAAGCCCTTGAAAACCGCATTTAAAACGCGGGTGTCTAATGCCCGTAAAGCTAATGCGGTAATAGCGCAACCATGTTTAAATTGCGGTCGTCACCTGACCGCCGTACAAATGCGGGCAACCCAGAAAATTTCATTTTTCATGATTTTCTCCATACTTTTCAAGAGATTAATGTCTTTTTAATTGTAGATTGCAAGGATTGCCATTTTACCCACCGTTATCTTAAAATTTTTCTCAAATCTCACCTCATAGCCACGAGTGCTCAGTGAGACTATAGAAGAGGATTTGTCCCTTAAGGTTAGGGACTTTTCAGCAAATCCTCCACATAAATTCTTTTTTCAAAATTATCCTTTTAATCCTTGCAAATTGCAATTAGCTAGACAAATCTCAAAAAGTGCAATCTGTGGGTCTTTTTGCTCTCAGCTGGTATTTGGTTCCAATTACCAGCAAAGAGGGGGCAGTTGTAGACACCCCAAATTGCACTACAAAATGAGAAAATATAATTGGGATTTGAAACAAGTCAAAAAAGTGTAAAATTTGGTCAAATATACAATGACCGCATTTTGTCTATGGTCTAGTGGTGACCGCATTTGGTATACGGTCATACCGTGACCGCATTAATAATGCGGTCAAGTCACGACCGCATTATATATACGGTCGCGGTCTTTTTTGTGCGAATTCATCATTTTTCGATTTCTGAGCCTTATCTACACTCAAATCTCTCTCTGAGAGATTCGAATCCTCTCGTTTATCCTCTATGGTTTAATGGATTTGCATTATCTTTTTTTTGAAACTCAATTGGATTTGCATTATCTTTTTTTTTAAAATTCAAATAGAACATTCTGGGACCAACCATGCCCCTAGGTTTGCCTATAAATAGAGGGCCTCTCCTCAAGCAAATGGCCAAGAATCTGAAGCTTGAAGAGCTCCAAGTGAAGAAGGGAATCCCTGCTTCTCTGCTTTCTCAATCCAGGTAAGTCCTTTTTCTTTTTTATTTTCTGTTTTTAATTCTAGAAATAGTCTAATCTTCTCTATTTCTGTAGAATAAGGCCTACTTCTTATTTGTATTCCCAAACCTATCTCCAAGTACCTCAAGACTGCTCTCTAGCCGTAAAACGTGAAGAGAGAGCTAGGGGAAAGGGGAACAGGTGGATTCTTCGAATAGAACCCTATAGTCTGTTCTTTTCTCTTTTTTTGTAGCATAAGGCCATTTGATTGTGTTTGTATTCCCAAACCTGTAAAACCCCAGTTTTGAGTAAAAATAAATAAATAAATAATAATAAAATAATAAACAATATAAAATAGTAGATAAAATAAAATATATGCGAAAGTATGAACACATGGATTTACGGACAGGCTTAATCAAAATTTATTTATTGCTGGAGATTTGTGGTCATTAGTTGTCAAAGAGAATAACCTTAAGTGGATGCGGGAAAATGTATGGTTTTCAGTGGGCGAGCATGCACAGGATCAAGGCTTTTAAAAGGTTGTCGTGCGGCAATGCGTATGGGAGCGTGTGGATGGTATATATATACTAAAGGGGAAATTAGGTTTTTGGTTTGGAATGCTCGCATCATATTTTTATAACTGAAGAGGTTTGGTGTTTTGCGGCTACTATGGCGATTAGGGTTTCTCTGGGAAGAGATGAGAACCGCGAGAGCTACGACTGGATTAGTGGAGTTGGAGATCCAGATTTCAGTGGGTTTTTCCTCTCGCGAGCAGGGGATCAGTTCGGCGACCTTCGCATCCACGCGCGCAGCCGGAAGTCATGCTCGGCCGGTTGTGGAATAAGCTTTTGTTTCTCGGATTAAGCGTATACTTGTGAGTAGCACTGATTTACAACTGGGATTTGTGTTTTCTGTTTCTCTCGAGATTATTCTGATGCATGGGTTATATATAAAGTGATAGTGTGAGTTTTCTGGGTTTTCTGGTTTTCAGGAAGTTACATGAACAGAGTCTCCGGATTTAATTTATATTTGAAAATGAAAGTGTTTAGATTAATTCCAAATATGGTGGGGAAGTTTTCTGGGAGTATTAGGAGTGTAGTAGAACCATTACAGAGGTTCACAAACCGGCCAGTCATGTAGATCTCAAAATAACAGAGAAATGAAAACCACAGGGGGTATCCGCTCACCTCGCGCTCACCGGCGCTCACCTCAGAGGTAGGCGCCCCGTTAACAACGACCTACCGCCGAGCTCGCGCCCGGCTGGCGCTCATCTCGCGCGAAGTAGAAAACGATGCGCCCATCTCGCGCGAATCTCGCGCCCACCTCACGCCCATCTCGCGCTCATCTCACGCTCACCTAGCGTCGGGTGAGCGGCAGGTCGATTTTACCCTTTCTCTTCACCGCCGACCGGCGCTCACCTCGCGCCCACCTCAGTAAGTGAGCGGCAGACCTATTTTGCTTACCGAAATGGAATTTCTGATTTGACCAAGAGTATTTGCATTACTTAGGGGTTAAACCACTTCACTATTCACTTGGTTAGGAACCTGGGAAACCATTTTGCCTATGAATTTAATAGAGGAAAAATTTGTGAACATCTTATGAGTTTTTAAGTTGAGTTTAGGTTACTTATGAGTATTGTGCCGGACACCAAACTAGTAAGAGTTACCAGTTGCTTTTCCTTGTTCTATACACTGTTTTGATTGAGAAGTTATTGTATTTCTGGATTCGCTTGTTGGAAACTTTAAATGTATTGAAAGGATTTCCTTGGTATGAATGCATTGAGTTTTACTTCCATATGAATTGTGTTACGGAAATGAGAAATTACTGAATGTACTTGAGGTACTGCTTGGTCCAGAGGGACAGGTGATGAATTGTGATGAGTTTTTACATGATGTGGAATGAATGGTTTTGTTTTGATATTGAAATTGAGATTATACGATGTTTACTGTTTTGGTCTAGCTTGTCCTGGATCCAGATGTTTAAGCTTAGTAATGTGATGTTATTGTTGGTTTTTGGAATTGCATGGCCTTGTGTGTTGCCACGACCGGTGTAGAGCAGCCAGAAACCCTGAGTAGGCCTGGTTGTCAATGCAGAAACCCGGGGAGTAGGCCTGCATTGGATGACGAAACCCTGAGTAGGCCATCATTTCAGAGTATCCGAAATCCTGAGTAGGCCGGAACTGTGTACATGGAGGTGTGGAGTGTCTACTTGGCATGTTTAATTTATCAACTAAACAATAGTCATGACATTGACCAATGTTGGTATTTGATTTTGTTTGACGTGATATGTTTTATTCGCTGGTTGTTGGTATTTATGGTTCATGGAATATTGTTTACCGATTATTGGGTATTGTTCTTCCCGCCGGTGTAGAGCAGCCAGAAACCCTGAGTAGGCCTGGTTGTCAATGCAGAAACTCGGGGAGTAGGCCTGCATTGGATGACGTAGTCATTTCAATATCCGAAACCCTGAGTAGGCCGGATATACATTTGGAGGCGTGGGCATGGTTATGAGAAGACTTGGTGTTATGTGACATTGGTATATCTGGAATTATATCTTGAGATACAAAATTATGCTTATTTGCTATGTTGTTGCCAATTAATCATTATTTTATCGATATCTTCGGGATTGGAAACGGATTGTTATTGCTCGATTTACCTGATGGTTTTCCGCACTGATATGAATTGGATTATTGAAGTTTAGTCGGATTATTCGGAACATGCATGCGTATTATCATCATTGTACATGGTTATAATCGTGGCATGTTTTAGAACTGAAATAAATGTATTGTGCATGCATGTGCTGCTCACTGGGATATTCGTATCTCATTCCGTATTGTTTTGTTTTGTTTTTAGCTGCTCCTGGAGAGGACGATACTTGCGGGTAGTTACTTGGTCATGTGAGTTTATTTTCGTTTGGGATTATTTTAGCGCACTCTGTTATATAGTTATTGTTGTATTTATGTTTTCCTTCACTCTGATATTGCGATCCTGTGTTTTATAATAACCTCTGGAGACGAGTTACGGGTTTTTCATGTGACTCGGATCCGGGGCGTTACAAAACCTATCTCTAAGTACCTCAAGACTCCTCTCTAGTAGTAAAACGTGAAGATAGAGCTAGGGGAAAAGAGAACAGGTGGATCCGTAGGATAGGCCCCTATGTGCTGTAATCTGTGATATGTGATTCCTTTTACTATTCTGTTCATGTTTTAAAGGTTTTATTCTGAATCTGGAGGAATCCTATGGATCCATGCTGTTTATAGCATAAGATTCCCACTTCCTCCTCTAGTTTGGATTTTTTTCACACCATTGCACTTATATTACTGTTTTCTTGATTTTGGTGATATTTGGCTAGGATTCTGGATCTACCATGATCTGTATGGTAGATCTGAGACCAAAAGCCTGAAAGTAACCTATACGGTTTCATGATGTGATTTTGAAGCTGTTTTAATCTTGGAGAGAGGATCTTACGGTCTAAACTCTCCCTTTTGATGTTTTTTCATCAACATGGGTTGATTAGGGTTCTATCTCTCCATTAATGAGAGATCTGGATCAGGTTTGTACTCTAAAGAACTTTACTCTTCAATGTTTTAATCAAGAGATTTCAATCTGGTTTTTCAACCTTTTAATGGTTTAGCCTAAAGCTAGCTTTTCAGGTTTCATTTTAGGATGGTTTTCTTTGATTTTTATCTCAATTTTATTTCAATCATGAAACCGTTAGAATGGTGTGATCATATTGAAGGTTCTGAATTAATCGGGCTATTCATATGAAAAACCATACACTTTTGTCACTTTTATGATTTTTTATTTTAGCAAGCTTCCTTTGTTTTTAACATGAACAATACCTGGCAACCACCTTGTGTGGATGAATAGAGGTATCTAACGCCTTCCCCTGTTCATAATCTAATCCCCTTACCCATCTTTGGTTTTTTTTTTTTTTTGTATTTTAAACTAGAGTTATTTTTACTCTAATTTCTGTCTTTTTTATGGTTTTTGTGTCCATTCACACCTAAAAAGAATGGTGGCGACTCCCCTTTTTTTATGAGCCCCGCGTGAAGATAGGAAGTCATTAAATTGATTTTCCATGTCTCACAACAGTATATTAGCATGCTACTTTAATGTTTGAAACTTGCACAAAATGTTCTTATCATGCATTGTGCTGCTTACTGGGACGTTAGTCTCATGTGTTTTGTTTTAATGGTTTTGTTTTCAGATAGACTTGGAGGTCGAGCACAAACTGGGGTAGGAAGAAATAACGAACCTAATGATGATTAACACCCTGAAGATTATTACTATCCGGGATAGGGTTGGACAACACTTTTTGTAGTTGTCTATTTTTGGATCTTGTATAAATTGTCTATAGAGAGAGAGAGAGAGAGAGACTGTGTGTATAAAACTTAGTAAACTTTATTTTAGGTCTACGTATGTTTGACGGTTTAGCTTTGAATAGATGCATAATGCATATATGTTCATGTATGTGTTTATCAGGTATCAGGGGCATAGCCCAACCTTGTATTTACAGGCGTTATATAGCCGTTTTTATATTAATTTAGGTTTATAATTGTCTTGGTTTGAGAGTTGTGATAATGTATTTTTTTGTATTCAGTTTGGTGATGTAGTTGACTCTGGTGTAGTAGATCATTGTTCATTTCATGTTCTCTTTCATTCTGACATATCAATCTTGGATTAAAAAGATAACCCTTGGAGATGAGTTACAGTTATGCTACGTAACTCGGATCCGGGGCGTTACATAATTGCCCTCATTTTTGTAGTGACAATAACACAAGTTATGTAAGACGTAAGACATAAATAGTCATATGAATAAATGCAGTTTATAAAAGTCCTGATAAGTAGATATGCAAATGTGCAAGATATTTGAGCTCGATTGAGGAGAGTTTTAGATTGAGATGGTGGAAATGGTTTGATGGCTTGTGCAATTCAATTTTTAGAGTTTATATTTCTTGTTTATTCTCCGATACATTATTAATCTGAGTTGATCACAATCTGATTTATATGGTTATGGCTGAAACCTTTCACAATAATCGAACAAGGATCCCGCTAAAATATTATCAAATCGTGTTTCAGATTCATGAGAAATGGTAGGTTTCGGTTAAGTGTTGTCAATTGATTCAGCAAACTGTGTTCATTTGCCTTGCCTCGTCGATTCCTTCGAGACTTTATTTTATGTTCTTTTCAACGTTTGTTCCTCTTTTTCGTGTTCTTCTTTACTAAATTTTTTTTACATGTTTTGTTTCTTGATTAAATTTACTTTTTTTTTTTTTTTTTTTTGAAAATTTTTGGTTGATTTATATGCTACTATTTTGTCATGACTTAACCATTTTTCGTCATACTGATTTATGCTTGAGGAAGAAATTTTTTGAATAATCTTGCAGATTTAACGCAATTATTTTTGTTTTCTAAAATATATCAGTTTTTCCTATTTTTATTTCATATATTTCAATTTTGACTTGCTGGAATTTTTGAACCATTTCCAGGTTCATGCAATTTTGAATTACCAGTTCAGCAGAGTTGTAGTATGGCCAACAGGGAAATCCAAGCCATGTTTGAAAGATAATAGTAGAAGTCTAGCAGAGAATTTTCCTTTTTCTCCTTTGCAAATAACTGGCAGTTCTTGGGCACTTAAATGGAGACCAGGTACTAAATTTCTGTTGTAGTTCATTAAATCATTGCTTGTCTGCAATTTTGTAACAACCTTCTTAGTGTTGTCATTCAAAGATATGAAATCAAGGTCAATTAGACACCTTCAAAAGAACTCAACTACTCCTTTGGTAACACTTACACGTGCTTTCCAAAGACAGTTTCAGGGCAAGAAAAAGAGTACTTTGATGGTAGGTGATGCTCTTAATCTTGAGGTATTAAATACTACGATCAAATTTTTGGGTTCCTTCTTGTTTGTTCTTAATAACTCAATGTTGACTGGTATGGTTGGATGGTTTAGAGTGTTCACACTAACCCATGGCTCTGTTATTACTCTCAAAATGTGTTTAATACAGGACATAGTGCTACACTTTTCCCTTTTCTCTTTTCTGCCGAGATAGAGAGAGAAAGATAGGAATCAATGGGACTGCTATGTTGTAAAATAATAGGCATGCGCTTTTTTCAAATACTTGTCATTAAAGCCAATTTGGCATCTCTCTTCCTTTTATTATATGGAAGAATACTTTCACTTTGCCTCTTTGTGGATTCTTTGTATTATGCTTAGCAATCTGGCGGAGTTTGGATCTTCTAAACATATTACAGTTGAAGCATCTTTCTCACCTAAATCTATGAAAGAATCCTCAAGTTAGTATCTTTTCCAATTTATGGTTGCTTTTTCTTGTTAATATCTTCCTTTGAATGAAATCAGTTATTAACAATATGAAAGTGAATGATCTACTGTGTTTATATTATTGAATTTTGTATAAAATATCAATGAAAACTCAGTTACCATTGTGGATTTCAATGACTCTCTCTAGATATAACCTATTATCTCTACTATTACAAAGTGGTACTACTTTGGGTGCTTCCCTTGTTATTTTTTTCTCATTACCATCTTGTACAGGGGCTTCAGAATTTGATGGGAGGACATCCCAAGGGTGTGGTTCCCACTTCCCTGTGTATATATATATATGTCAGGTGGATGGGTAAAGGAAGATGTGTCGGCATCCCTACTGTGATAGATCTTAAAATGAACATGGGATCGGAACTGTTCATTGTCACACCAATATTGAAATCTTCACATATTTTGACCCTTAAACGAAAGATTTCCTTTTTCAATAGAGTATAAGTGATTTGTTATAATTGAGTTAATTTGCAGCTAAAATCAAGCACAAGTGACAAGAAGGCTCTGAATTCAATTGGCAGCATAAAAATTGAAGGTAACAAGGAGGTTTCAAGCTGTATGTGAACAAATTTTAATCACTCTTCCTGATTAGGAGAGTTGGATTGTTGTTAATTTTTATTTGTTGATCAATTATATGGGCAGATGATGTTCATCGTTCGTGATATCCTCAAGGTAGTTGGTGAGCAGAGACCTGGAACCATGCTTTTTGATTTTGTTCATTTTTTGTTATTGCAATGTATTCTTCCTTTTAAAAGGAAACTTTTCAAGTCATTTCAAGTCCATATCTCCAGTTAATCCCATCAGAGATAATTTGATATCCAACTGGTGCCTCATGTGTGATACAGATCTCAATTTTGAATTGTTCAAATTTATTCTACCATTTGATGATCACCTGCTCTCAATATATTCTAGAACTTTCACGAACCGGCCAGGACCAAAGAGACTACTTTGGAAGTGGATAGAAAGCGTCAAAGAGCTATTTTGTGTCTGGGTTGGTAATAACAGCCTTTCAGTTGATGAGATGCTTTTAAGCTTTTAAAGGTTAAAGTAATATTTTAATCATATAAAAATAAATATATAGAATAATTATATTATTAATTGATATATTATATTTAAAAATACATTTTAAATACAACCGGGTCAACCCGATAGGTGCGGGTTATATATATATATATTGGATGATGAAGTATTCAAGAGATGATTGAGTTCTTCAAGGGTTTTTGGATGACTTGGATGAATTTATGGTTCTTGAGAAGGCTTGGAATGTGGATCATTTTGGAGCATAGGGAGTGAAAGCTTATAAAATGGCAAAGGTCCCAAAGCAGTCCTCAGTTCTGACTTTTATACTCAACTTAGTATAGCCTGATCTCAGCATAGTGCAAAATAGATCTCCTACACCGGTGCATGCAGTTTGTTCTTCTTTTGCACCCTACCTTGAGCACGGTTCAGAGAAGGTCTCCTTTTAGTCAAAAAGCCAAATTCTAGGTGGCCAATCTGATTTTTGTCTACTTTCTCACCATACTTGAATCACGGTTCAACATAATTTTCCTCTGCACCATGCTTGCAGAACCGTTCAGCCAAAATCCATTTTAGCCAAAAACCCCAGTTTTTGGGCGGCTGTTTTATTTTGTTTTCTAATTTTTGTTTCTTTTTATTGATTTTTATTATTTTATTTGATTTTTAAATTAATTTAATAAAAAAAATTAGTTCTTTATTAGTTTTTTTTCATTTCTTCTTTTTTATTTTGACCTTTTTTTTTACGTTTCCTATATTTCGTCAACTCGAGAAGCTAATTTAATTTATTTTACAAAATTTACTTCGAGATTCTTTTGGCTATATCTTAACTATTTAAACTCCAATTTAACATAAAATTTCATTGAAATGTGTCGGAGCCTACTTTCCAATGACATCATGTTTATTGGCCAAATCAGCATCCTTAAAATGTCCCTTTTTTAACCGCTTGAATTCTGCTAATTTTGGGTTTGCACTTGCAACACTCTCTCTTGTACAAAATTTGGGTGCTTTACAAAGCGATTAAAAGAAATACTTTAATTGGCAGGACCATTTCCCTTATTTGAAGGTTATGGATTATCACATGGAGCTTGTTGAGGTGTCAACCTTGGTAGGTTGATTGGCTCATGGGTTGATTCTCCAATAGCTTTGAATTTACTCATAAGTGTTGCAATCTGGGCATCCTACTCATGGCTGCAGCTTACCCTTCAATGGAAACACTCTGAGTCATTATAACCGGCATAGCAATTGAAAAGAATGAATTAATAGCATCCGAGGGCCTCGAAAGTGTATCTTGGAGTTTCGCAAGATGATGCAGGTGTCAAACCTATGTTTGAATTATGGCCTTCTGATATGGCAACCTTACTCCAAGGATTTTGATTTTTGAGAGAGACTTGGTGAGTATATACATTTTCAGCAAATCCAGTTGTAACATATATATTTAATACAGCAATACATAATACTCAATATAGATAAAGCATACATACATACAAATAAGTATATACACAATCACACTTAACGAGCCGAAATTTAACTGAGTCAAACCCATCCAAGCTCGGTATAGGCTAGTTAAGTTAACGAGTTATTTTTTAGGCTCGGCCTGGGTTCATGAGCCTATCGGCTGGTTGACAGTGCTAAATATGGATCTGACGCTGGGTAGTTATGGGCTTTTGCAATTTTCTAATGGGCACGATTGGTCAAAATTAGATAAGCTTGATATTTGGGCTTTTGCAATTCTTTCCACTTGTGCTGTGTGTATCAATAATGAAGCTAATTAGATTAAAATATCTTATACTTTGGTAATCCGAAAGGCCCCAATAAAATGGATTAACTGGCTGGATTGGCAAGATCATTCATTCATCAGTTCAAAATGGATTCTTTTTATTTTTATTTTCTTATAAGCTATAAAGCAGAATGTTTGGATTGAACAATAGCTATCAAATCGACGCTACAAGAGTTAACTATTCGGCAGATATAATTGCCTCAGGCCTTGACTAACGGGATTTGATCCTTAGCCCCTAGCCCCAAACCATATGGGAATAACCCCCACTCGTAGGACCATTGGACCACCACTCGTACTAAAGCCAGGGTTTTTTTAAAGTGCTCAATCTGGCAAATAGCTTTTGTCTCCATCTTATAGTCTTTCTATACTATTACACGCCATCAACTGAGTCTAGCCAAAATGATCACGTCTTCAGCAATCAAAAAATCAAATTATAAAATATCCCTTACGGCCGGCTTCAAATTTTTTTCTGTTTTTTTCTTTCTGTGTATTATTGTTGGCTTTCTGATCTATTCCGAATAAAGAGAAATCATGAATACTGCATCTTGGAATATGCCAGAAATATCAGAGATAACTGAGGAAAGTGATGAAGGGATCCCTTGCACCATCAGAGAATTGTAGAAACACTTGTATTTATCTTCATCATCTGCTCCTTCTTCTTCTTCTTCCTCAATCAGAAGAAGTGGATTGTTACAAATGATGAGAGGAGGCAGCACCTCATTGAGGAGATTATTTGACATGGAGCATACAAGTTTGGAAGATCATTTTAGAGATTACAGTGGCTCACCTGAAATCAAGCCCATACTTTTGTGGGGTAGTGATACAGATGATGGTTATGATGGATCACCATTTTGGAGAGACTTCAAGCAATCTGGGGCTGTGAAAAATATTGGGTCTGAAGATCTTGGTGGGGATTATTCAGAGGGAAGCTTCAAGGAGGGAGAGCTTGGGTACCCTGAAATGTTCTGCTTCATTATATCCCAACATCTCTTAAAAGAAAACTATCATGAACCTGCAGGTGCTTAGGGCTTTTGTCTCTGTCAATATTCGAATCATCTACTGATTTCCTTTTCTTCAAATTTTTCTTTCAAGCCACTTGGGCCAAACTTCATGAATCCTATTTCTCCTCTGTTGTCCGCGTTGTATCGAAACTCCTACACTGATTAGGAAAAAAAAAAAGAAATTGGTGAAAAAACTACTGAAGACCTCCCCTATCTTCTCCGAAACCTCTCCTGATACCTCCAATGAAAGAGATATGGAAAATCTCATCCACCCGCACAGCCATTTTTAATACTTGATCATAATGAAAAATAACCATTATAAGTTGACCATTTTATTGAACACCGATCAGTTATAACATTTTCTAGTACTCTTTAATCCAATGTAAAGCTTTTAAGCTGAAAAATTATCATCTTTCCCGTTTCCTCTCTGTTCAATCATCAAACGAACAACTCTACAGAACTAAGTCTACTGGAGTATGATTCCAAGATACCTTATCAAAATCACCGATACCCACAATCGAATTGCAAAAACCCTACAAATTTATACCTTATCAAAATCACCGATACCCACAATCGAATTGCAAAAACCCTACAAATTTATAAAATACACAAAGAGAACGACATGACGTCATCAAAGAATCGAATCATGAAAGAATAACATCCATCAATTCGTCAAGCAAAGAAAAGCCAAACCCTAAATTTCCCTTTCACACTTGAAACAGGAAAAAATGAAAACTAGAGCAGACGAACAAAATTTGATAGAGAGAAGACTTGCCGCTGTCTCGTATGAGAAGAAGAGAAGACTTGCCGCTGTCTCCTATGAGAAGACTTGCCGCTGTCTCGTATGAGGAGAAGAGAAGACTTGCCGCTGTCTCCTATGAGAAGACTTGCCGCTGTCTCGTATGAGAAGAAGAGAAGACTTGCCGCTGTCTCCTATGAGAAGAAGCTTAATAAGACAATTGTGCTTGTTGAGTTGAAATCCTGTGGATCCTTTATCTAAGACTCTATGTGCCGGAGCAACGCCATTTTTTCGGATTTTGCTTCTCCGGAATTTCCGGCTATAGAATATTATTTTTTTATTCAAGCCGGTTTGGTGAAGGCGACTTTTTAAAATATTATTTTTTTTATTCAAGCCGGCTTGAGCGCTTAAAATCAACCGGACGCGTGTCTCAGAGAAGAAATTGATTGCAAATAAAGTTGGATATACTGGACGACTTCCAGAGCACTACGGTCTGATCTCTGATTGACCTATCCACCGGCTGAATCCATTTTTTCTTCCTTCCCTCAACAGCCATTTTTCGTTCTGTGAATTTCACTTCTTGACGCCTGAAATACTTTCACAGCATCCACTTAAAATCAAAACACACTCTCCCTCTCGCTCTCTCTCTGTTCTTGGGATTGTATATCTGTTCGCATCCGCGAGACCGTTGAGGGAAGAAAAAAGAACTAAACCATGGCTAAGTGCAAGGTTCTTGTAGTGGGGGGAACTGGGTATATTGGTAAGAGGATTGTTAAGGCAAGCTTAGCTCATGGTCACATGACATACGTGCTTCAACGGCCGGAGATAGGGCTAGACATTGACAAGCTCCAGAAGTTATTGTCCTTCAAAGAACTGGGGGCTCATCTTATTGAAGGCTCATTTAATGATCACAAGAGCCTCGTGGAAGCTGTGAAGCAAGTTGACGTAGTAATTTGTGCCATCTCTGGTGTGCATTTCAGAAGCCACAACCTTCTTCTGCAACTCAAGCTGGTTGATGCCATCGAAGAAGCTGGAAATGTTAAGGTTGGTATCACTAAAATCGACTAGTGAAGCATTTGTATTTTAGTTCAATTGTTTTCCTTACAAGTTCATTATACTGGTTTTTTTTTTTCTACCTAATAAATGTAATTTGGTTATAATTAATTACAAAATCATTAAACATACTTGTTTAAGCAAACTAAATAAAGTATTAAACTGTTGGATAATCTTTCTAACAACTGGTTTTATATATAGATTAAGGGACTTTGTGAAAAGGACGCATAAAGTAGAGCTTTGATGGAAAATTGGTTTTTGGTAGAAGATATTTTCTTTGTGCTTACATAATATCTATACTGCCATTTAAGCCAATCCTTAGGAATATATTCAATCAGGATTTTTAGTCAATAAAAAAAAATCCTTCAATGTAAATTTTAAAAGTATGAAAAGTTCACCTACCTAAATGCTCATGTAACTACCCATTTGTATGACTCCTATGTTCTGTAAAAAGCTATCAACCTAAAAAATTCCCATATATACGTGCAGTAATGTTTCTTAACAATTTTTAAAGAGTTTCACCCAGGCATGCCCAAAGACACCCTGTTGGTGATAGGAAGCCCTGTTTCGATCCTTCACAAATGTGCCAAATGAGGCTCCAAACAAAGAGACATAGTCACCCAGAGAGAAAATTACTCCTAAATTAAGGAGCACAAAAAGAGAGACCTGAAAATCTTATCCCGTTTAGATTATCTATAATGACCATATACTGCAACTGAAAAAATAAAGGTGACATCAAGAGCCATTTCAATTACAGAAAATGAAATATCAAAATTTTTTCCGTTGAAACCATGCAGCGTTTCTTGCCTTCAGAGTTCGGCATGGATCCAGCACGGATGCAGGATGCGCTCGAACCAGGAAGAGTATCCTTTGATGAGAAGATGGTTGTGAGGAAAGCAATAGAAGATGCTGGCATTCCCTTCACTTATGTTTCTGCAAATTGCTTTGCCGGGTACTTTGTTGGAAACCTCTCACAGCCTGGTATGCTTACCCCACCTAAAGAAACAGTGCAACTCTATGGTAATGGTGATGTTAATGGTATGTATGCTTATTAAAATAAAGATGATTTTATTTGGTTATGATTTATGAGAGGGACTTAACTAGGGGTGTCAATATGTATCCACTAATTTAATTACACATCTTTACCATAGACAATTCTATATGTAACTGGATTAATTTTCATTTCTGCTACGGAATCATTTTCAGGATCCACCAAGAATTAATCATATTAGGTATTCATCAAGTAAATGGGATACACATGTTAAATGTCTATGAACTGAAAGATAATACTCCAGTAGTTTTTTTATTTATAAATTTAGTTACTTTTTTAATATTTATTTTGCACTAAAAAAGTATAAAATTTAATCAATATTCCTAGTTTTTTCATTTTACTGAAAGGGGTATCAACTTTTATCGGATTTTTTTTTTTAAAAGATCCCAAAATAAGACCATAGAATTATAAATCAGGATCAATGTTCAAGCTAAGCTTTGATATGATTTTGAGTATTGGGAGGACTGAATTGATATCTATAATGACACCTTAATGAAACCTATTTCTTTAGTTTTCCCTTCATAGGGTTCCAATATTATGTATTAATTTATTACTATTCATTAACTCAATTGCTAGAAATAGTTGATAAATTGTTGGTAAATAATTAATGAATACATAATATATAGATATTTTAACTAAGAATGTCATGATTTTAGGAATATTGATATTAAAGTATTCTTATTTTATTTTTTAAATTTTATTAATTTTAGAGATATATTTTGCATGCAGGGGATTACTTTAAAATCCTTTAATTTTTAAAGTTTTGTGATCTTATAACATTGGTATCAAGAATCTATAAAATTGGTTTTGGTTCCAAGGAAAATATCAAAGTGGAATGCAAAACCAATAATAAGAAGGATGAATGTATTATTTAGGGTAAGGTCCTGGGTACTTAAATGGATAAAACCAAATCTGATCTTTCTTGACACCCTAGATGAAACCTATTTCTTTGCTTTGCTTTGCTTTTACCTTCATAATACAATTAATGGTTTTATATTTTGTCCTCTGACAGTAGTATATATGGACGAGGATGACGTTGCAACATACACAATTAGAACAATAGATGATCCTCGTACTATAAACAAGACATTATATATCAGGCCACCTGAGAATATCCTTACACAGAGGGAGCTTGTTGGACATTGGGAAAGACTCGCAGGGAAGGAACTCAAAAAGATCAACCTCTCCAAGGAAGACTTCCTTGCTGCCATGAAAGGTAAGACAGGGAAACCTGTTCAGAAAATTTTGTGCTGAATATTCATAACCAAAAGTTTTTTTTTTTTTTAATTAATCCTAAGTTTCTTGGATTCAGGTATGGACTACATTGGGCAAGTGGGGATGGGGCATTTCTATCACATTTTCTATGATGGTTGCCTTACAAACTTTGAAATAGGAGAAGGAGCAGAAGAGGCTTCAAAGCTCTATCCGGATGTTAAGTACACCAGAATGAATGAATATTTAAAACGCTATCTCTAGAGTGCATTTTATATTGGAATGTTGAATGAGATACCAAGTTATCTCTTAATAATCAATTTGCTATTTTGTTTTATGGGTCATCTTCCATTTCCATGTAATCCCTAAACATAAAAGATCAATGATATTGTTTAATTTTCTGTTTCTTGCCCACTACATCTCTATTAATTTCAATTAATGTAATAAATAACTAAAATTAAATAGAAGATATTGGACCCCAAAAATAAAAAAAAGGACCAAAATTTATGGATATTTTTGTTGATTAAATCACATGATAACAAATCTTAAAAAGAATATCATAAATCTTATCAAATGTCTTCATTAGATTTTTCATATTTTATCTATACTATTAGTAAAGACGGGAAATATTCCCCAGATTATCGCCCTCCCTTTTTTTCCTCAAAGATTACTCTCCACAACCAAAAGAATCCCAAACTATAACCGTCATATCCACCCCTCTTTCCACTTTCAAATTTAATCCCCACCCCTACTTCTATGCTTCAGTTATTGGATTCAAAACGTGCAATATGCACATGCCACCACTAGTCTACTTAAATCACTCTCTCTAAGATGGAATAATGCACTTCAATCACATTTTGAAATAGATGGCACAACTCTATATATTTTTCCTCTATTACTGATCCTCAAAGTCATGGGGTTTTATAAAATATGCATAAAATTCGTCTCAATAATTAGATTATATATAAATTAAATTATGAATCGTCATTCCATTTTAGTTGGGGATATTAGGCCAAGGTCCAGCATCCTACTATGGTATAAGGAAATAAAGTTATACTCTAATTAACCAATAAATTAAGTTATTGATCTAGTGGTAAGCGCTTGATCCTAATAATTGGTATCGAAGACCAAGTCACGGATTCAAGTCTCCCCAAGAACGTGTTTTGGTTGTGGTAGGTATTGACTATACACCTGCAATTCACAGGTGCAAGGAGGGACCCCGAAAAAGTTGTGGATTTGAGTCCCAGGAGGGGGGGTCCTAAAAAAGCATGCTACTGTTGGCAAGCATATGGCTTGCAATTTGCCCCTAGTTGACAAGTGTTGGCTTGCGGTGGCAGGTGCTGGAGGAGGATTGTTGGGGATGTTGGGTGAAGGTCCAGCATCCTACTATAGTGGTAAGCACTTGATCCCAATACATATTAATGTATGTTGCATATAGATTTATTAAAAAAAAATGGAGAGGATAGACCTTAAAAAAGTCTCCTTTGGGAAAGTGTGGCCCCTTTGAACGATGATTGATGACAAAGGAAAGTTAGGATTTAGTTGACTGGAGGAATTATGATCACAATCAATGAGGTTGTGGAGGACGGGTAATATGAGAAGAAATTAAAAGCCTTGGCGGCCTGATTTTAACCTATTTGCTAGCTTCTAAGAACAGTTATGTTCTTACTTAGACTGCCACTTGTTCGTAAGTACAGTTGTTTAAAGTCTTAAGATGAGTTTAATTACTCATGAGGAAACATCTTTTGTGATATGAGTATGGAGTTAGAATAATTTGTGTCTATTAATAATATAATTAAATATATAAATTTGATCACCCCTGTTATTAGCTTAAGCTTTTGGTAGGATTGGTGTTACATAGGGTATCAAAGCCTTAGGCTAACTCCGAAGTCATGGGTTTAAACCTCCACTCCACCCGTTGAAAAATATTCCACATGTAGAGCTTCCCTAAAATGGATTTGAGTCCGGCCCACACATGAGGGAGAGTGTTAATTAGGAATATAATTAAAAATATAAAGTTCACCCAGTTTTGGTGTTCTATATAGTATTAAAGCCTTAGGTTAACATCGAGGTCCTGGGTTCAAACCTCCACTTCACTCGTTGAGTAGGGCCTCCCTAAAATGGGTTTGAGTCAAAGCCACAAGCGAGGAGGAGTGTTAGGAATATAATTAAATATATAAAATTCACCTCTATCATTAGCTTAAGCTTTTGGTAGGATTGGTGTTCTATAGTGTCCTCTTCTATGGGAAAAACTCAGTTAATGTATCATCCTCTTCTACGGGAGTTCACTATCGAAGCTGTGAAATGTTTATGATTACCTAGTTTGCTATGTTATTTTGCATTTCTAAGGCTGCATTTGGCCCTGCTTAAATATGAGGCTGCATCTGGCAACTTAGAGCTCAAGCCTAGTGTATGACCAGAATTCTAAATCCACCATGTCATCACATCATTAGCTCAAAGCTTCTAAGGTGAATGTTTTCACTTTCGCTTTCCGAAGTAACGACCTCGGTGCGCCAAGCTACACACATTCTTGTTCAACTTCCTATAGGTGATAGGTAGGCCATGTAAAAAATAGAAAAGGTGCTCAAGTGCATTTGAAAAAGTGGGTCACATTCAACACAACGTCCCACCCTTGCCACTCTTTTTCGTAGCCATGCAAGCGCAATCACATTCACCAAGGCATGATATAGAAATCATATTTGAATCAAACAAACATGAGTAAAACAAGGCAATTTAAAAACACCTAGCATGCTCATACTAAACATGTATTCACACAAGCATCATGCAAATATGAAAGCATGTTATCATGTTGTACAAAAACAACCAATAAATCATGGTGAACATGCTTGATACAAAGTAAACATCTCTCAAATTTCTGATCTCATACTTATGACATCCAAGTTCTAATCAAAGCATGCTTATCATGAAAATATGGCAACCTAGCATGGTAAGACTATCTAGGTCCCCTAACATGGTTTTGAGCATAACCAAAGCATACACACATCACATGCCCTATGTTCATGGGTCTTATATTCTCCAAAACAGAAGCACACAAATCAAACATGCTTATCACAAATTGACAAAACAGCAAACAATTTATAAAAGTCAATCAAACATGCACAAGCAATCAAAACATGGCTCAAATCCACTAGTCCCCAGCGGAGTCGCCAATTGTGAGACATGGAAAAAATATCATCTAGGATGACTTCCGATATCGTCACGCGGGGATCAATAAGCGTCATGAGTCGCCACCATCCAAGTTAAGGTGTGAATGGACACAAAAGGGTTCATAAAAGCCAAATAGAGCCAAGGTAGCTCTAATACAAGGAAAAATCCAGAGATCAAGTAAGGGGAATTATTTATGAGCGAGGGAAGGTGTTAGGCACCCCCACTCATCCGTCTAAGACTGTTGCCACATGCTTGCTTATGCTAAAGATTGTTTGCTGATCAAAATAGACAAAGGATTCTTAAAAGTAAGCAAAATGTAAGTGATTATTCCACATGAGTAGTCCAATGAGTTTAGACTCTCCTCATGGATATATCACTTTAGAACTTCATGAGTGAAGGAAAATCCAAGTAAAATTTGAAGCAAAACCAATTCAAGGCAAATCTGGAAAAATCAGATTATGAGAACTTGAAAGCTTCGATTAACCATAACTCACTCAATTTAAATCTAAATCCAATGAAACCAAAGCCATTTGAAAACTGGTATATAGTAGAGTATACAGGAAAAAAATTCAGCTCAATCCGATTTAAAACGAGAGAGAAATCCACATCTGAAATCTGCTGTTATAACTCGAAAAAAGTGATGAGTAGGCATTTTCAAAGTCTTATTCGTGGAGTTTGGCTCAATAAAAATCCATGAAAATTTGCATGGAAGAAGTATGTTGTGTCATCTTTCCAAAGAATTAAGTCTCACACCAAACTCAATCCAGATGTGGCTTGTGTGCTCTCTTGAACAGGCCTAGAAGACCACAGATTAGCTCTGGACTATGCCAGCGAGCAGCTCTGAGTCAATCACGCACACAAGGCACAAATCAGATCAAAATCTACCGAAACTAGTTGGAAATGAAAATAGACTTCTCAAGGAAAACTTAGAAACTGAAATCACTCGAAACGGATTAAAACTGAGCAAATGGTGCACCATCAAAGCGGCAAGTTCAGCAATCTGGGCTGAACTGACTTACAGACTTTGAACAGATGGTGTCAAAAATTGGCTCCATAAAAGTAAACGAAATTTTCCAGATATAAACTAGACATGCTCGTCTATCACATGTCTTTGGAATCACTCAAAAATTCATCCGGAGGATGAAGTTATAAGCATTCTAAGATAGGCCACAAATGCTGCCCTGTTTTGAAGATATTTTGAAGAAAAAACCAAACCAGTGCATGTGTGCAAGTGAATTCGACCAAAACACTTGAAAATCAACAAAAACAATCTCATGAAGTTCTAGAATTCATTCTGAAGCCAATAATTTCAGATTTTCCGTATTAAACATGGAAATCCAAGATCCAGCTTATTTGATGAAAATAGTGAAAAGTGTGTGAATAGATGGAAATCCATTCTCTAGGAGAAGGCTGGAATCCATTGCTATTGAGAACAAGGATTCACACAATTTCTCCAGAAGCAAATGCACAAACATCAGAAAAATCATCCATAGGCTCAAAATAACCAAATAGCATGCTCTTCATCACTTGTAGGTTCTAAGCCTAGAGGATCCATTCCTTCTTCTTTTTCCCAAGGCTCTCTCTTCACGTTTTACGGTTAGAGAGGATTCACAGGTACTTTAGAAGAGGTTTGGGGCTTCAAAAATACACAAAGTGGCCTTACACTACAGAAAGGTAAAAGATGAGAGTGTAAATGTAAAGAGGAAGCTGAAAATGTAAATAGAGCTTTACCTTGGTAGCTTGAACCTTGAGTAGACAATCCAGCAGAGTTCCTCTTCTTCTTGCAGAGCTTCTAAGCCTCAAATTGTCAGCCATTTGCAAGAGGAGGACCCCTCTATTTATAGGCAAAGCCAAGGGTAGAAGAGTCCCAAGGGTAGGTGTAGACACCCCAAATTGCACTACAGAATGAGAAAATAATAAAAACATGGAATTAGAGCTTAAAACATGTCAAAAATGCATAAAAACTGAATAAACAGGCTTTGCCCGTATTTTATTCATGGGCCAGTCGCGCCCGAAAAGTCTCTACGGTCAGGCGCGCCCGTGGATACTATACGGTCCCCGTTGGACCGTAGTGCATTCACGGTCACTAAGGACACGTGCGAGTTTTGTCCTTCTCTCGATTTCCGAGCTTTATCTTTAGTCCAATATATCTTTAAATGAGGGAATTAAGTATTTTATTCGCTGAAGCCACCTTGGTTGGCTATGGATGGGCATTATCTCTGTATTTCACTCTATCCTAAAGACCAGGCTATATCCTTCTGGACCAGCCTTACCCCTGTGCTTGTCTATAAATAGAGGCTCTCTCCTCTAACAAAAGGACACAAAATTTTGAGTCCAAGGAATTCTAAGAAGCTCCAAGAGAAGAGAAAGAACTCCTGCTGCCTGCCTGCTCAATCCAGGTAAGTCCCCTATCCCTTTTTATTTTTCCGTCTTCAATTCTAGATGTAATAGGATCATCTCTATTGCTGTAGAATAAGGCCATATCTGTTTTCGTATTCCTAAACTTGTCTCTAAGTACCTCAAGAGTCTCTCTAACCGTAAAACGTGAAGAGAGAACTAGGGGAAAGGGGAACAGGTGGATCCCTAGAATAGAACCCCATATCTGTTTTTCTCCTTTTTTCTAGAATAAAGCCTTTGATTGTGTTTGTGTAACCAAACCTATCTCCAAGTACCTCAAGAGTCTCTCTAGCCATAAAACGTGAAGAGAGAACTAGGGGAAAAGAGAACAGGTGGATCCGTAGGGTAGACCCCCATGTGCTCTAATTTGTGAGATGTGGATGCTTTGAATATCCCGATCATGTTTTAATTGTTTTTATGACATATCTGAATGAATCCATGAATCTATGATGTTTATAGCATGAGATCCCCACTTTTTTATAAAATTTGGATTTTTGCCACTTTTGCACCTACAACACTGTTTTTGCGATTTTTGTAGTTTTAGGCTAGGATCTTGGATCTATCATGATCAATATGGTAAATCTGAATCTAGAAGCCTGAAAATAAATTCTAGGGTTTCATGAGATGGTTTTTGAATCGTTTTTCATTATTGAGAGAAGACCCTACGGTCTCAATTCTCACCTTTTCGGTGTTTTTCATCAACGTGGGTATATTTGGTTTTTATTTTCTGATTTAATGTGAAATTTGGGCTTTATCTATATCCTGGACTGTTCAAGTTCAATTTTGAAATATTTTACAAAAATCATATTTTTCTAGATTTCTAGAATTTAGCTTGAAGCCAGATTTCTGGATTTTTCACTTTAAATTGATTTTATTTGATTTTATCTCAATATTATTTTGATCATGAAACCCTAGGAATGGTATGATCATATGAAAAAACCATACAATTTTTGTCTTTTTGTGATTTTTCCTAACTTTTATAGCAAGCTTTTTCCTTTATTTTAAACATAAACAATACCTGGCAACCACCTTGTGTGGATGAATAGGGGTGCCTAACACTTTCCCCTGTTCATAACCTAATCCCCTTACCCATCTCTGGTTGTTTTTTTATGAGGGTTATTTTTACCCTAAAATTGCCTTTTGTGTTTATTTAATATTTTGGTGTCCATTCACACCTAAATTGAATGGTGGCAACTCTTTGTTTTATTTAATCCCGTGTGATGATTAGGAAATCATTAAATTGATTTTTTTCCATGTCTCACAACTGGCGACTCTGCTGGGGACCGTAGGATTTGAGCCTTTTTGGTGTTTTAGTTCATGTTTTTGATTCTTTGGATTTGCTTGCTATTTTGTGTTCTTAAGCATGTTGAGTATGTTTTAAATCTGAATTATTGCTTAAGGATTCATGGGGGTAGAAACATGCTTAATTTTGATTTATAGGATTGTTTCTACAAACATGCGTAGGGGAGGTCCGTTTTGCTAAACCATGCTTATTTCTTGCTATATTTTTATGATGGCATGTTTTAATTTTCAGCATGATCTCCATGATGATTTTGGGTGTATAACATGATCATATGTTTGCATGATAGATGATTTTTTTTATGAGCATGTTTTAGGTGCTATAGGATTGCTTTATTTACTTGTTTATTTTAAATATGCTTTCCTATTATGCCTTGGTTTGTTTATGCATGGCTGCGAAAAGAGTGGCAAGGGTTTGGGACGTTGTGAATGCACCATATTTTTACAATGCACTGTGCACCTTTTATTTTTACACAGCCTACCCCTAACCTATAGGAAGTTGAACCCGAATGTGTGTAGCTTGGCGCAACGAGGTCGATACTTCGGAAAGCAAAAGTGAAAACATTCACCTTAGAACTTTGAGCTAATGATGTGATGATAACGTGGATCTGGGATTCTGGTCATCACTAGGCTTGAGTGCTAAGTTGCCATTAAGCCAAAACCCAAAACCCCTACGCTTGAAGGTGGAGTTACACGTTTTTGGCTAAAGTACACAATTACGTGGGAATATGGGTTTGTATGATTGTGGGAAGGCCGTGTGCATGGCTTACAAACTAGGGCATAATGCGGATGCCATATTGAAGGTAAACAAGGTAACAAGGTAATCCTATTGTTTTGCATTATTTTCATGTTATAGGGGTGTCATAGTACCCATTGGTTCGGGATAAAATTAGTCCCAAAATATGCATGTTTTCTAAAATTGGTGCAGCCCATAGGAAGAGTCTCTAACTCTGTTTAGAATCAATCCTACCCTATGTTCATACAAGAAGCAACACAAGGGTACCAAATTCTAGAATATGGAGTCAATTCGGAGGGTACATGTGCCCTCCTAAGCATGTGTTTTAGTAAGAAGGCCAAGGTCTACTTTGGGACAGTTTAGAAGCTCTGCAATGGGTGAACCGTATGTTTGGATGAGCAATTAAAGTGATCAAACCATGTAAAAACTGGAAAAATATAATAGAGTTCCGTAAAACCGCATTTAGTACACGGGCTGGGCATGCCCGTATTAGTTATACGGGCTAGGCTCGCCCGTGTTTTCCATACGGTCACGGCTTGCTCGTAATTTAAATACCGGCAGAGCTGGACCGTACTGTGTATACGGTTTTCTCGGAATATTCAACTTTAATCAGTTTTTCCCACTAAAATTTTCCTTTAACCTTTAAATAATGATAAAGGGAAACAAGTTTGAATAAAATGCTTCAAAAAAAAACAACAAAAAGAAAAAAGAAAAAACAAAATAATTGGAAAAAAAAATGTGAGAGAAAGGTTCCTTGGGCTTCTGAAAGCCTTTGAATTTCAGACTTTTTCAAAACTCTTGGGCTTCTGAAAGCCTTTGAATTTCAAATTTTTCAAAAAAATCCTGGGCCTCTGAAAGCCTTTGAATTTCAGATTTTTCAAAAAATTCCTCGGGCCTCTGAAAGCCTTTGAATTTCAGACTTTTTCTCAAAAAACTCTTGGGCCTCTGAAAGCCTTTGAATTTCAGATTTTTCAAAAATCCTGGGCCTCTGAAAGCCTTTGAATTTCAGAACTTTTGGGCCTCTGAAAGCCTTTGAATTTCAGACCTTTTTCTTTTGGGCCTCTGAAAGCCTTTGAATTTCAGAACTTTTGGGCCTCTGAAAGCCTTTGAATTTCAGACCTTTTTCTTTTGGGCCTCTGAAAGCCTTTGAATTTCAGATCTTTTGGGCTTCTGAAAGCCTTTGAATTTCAGACCTTTTTCTTTTGGGCCTCTGGAAGCCTTTGAATTTCAGATCTTTGGGCCTCTGAAAGCCTTTGAATTTCAGACTTTTTTTTCTCTCAAAATATCCCTGGGCCTCTGAAAGCCTTTGAATTTCAGACTTTCATCAAAAATCCTCGGGCCTCTGAAAGCCTTTGAATTTCAGACCTTTTCTCAAAATATCCCTGGGCCTCTGAAAGCCTTTGAATTTCAGACCTTTTCCAAAAATATCCCTGGGCCTCTGAAAGCCTTTGAATTTCAGACCTTTTTCAAAAACCCCCGGGCCTCTGAAAGCCTTTGAATTTCAGATCTTTCTCTCTTTTGTGGGACCTGTTGGAAGCCCTAGAATATTCCAACAATTCAATTCAAAAAAAAAAAGAAGAAAAAAGAAGCAAATAAAGAAAAAATCCAAACTCGTGTTCACCCAGCTTGCACATAGGCATTCCTAGGCATGTGAATGAGATTAATTGGGCACTGATATTTTTTCCTTTATCTTATTTCCAGGTACCAATACACTTGCAATCATAGCTCCTGTAACCAAATCAAGAGCTCGCGCCATGAATCCCATTGAAGACGAAGCTGATGCTCCTCACCCAGATATCGTCTTGTTACAAGAGCAAGTGGCAGGACTAGCCCGAATGCTAGAGAACATACTGTCAGTACAGGCCCAACAAGTCAGGCCCAACAAATGCAGGCCCAGAACTAAGCATCCACCTCCAATCCTGCACCTCCACCCCAAATCAATATTCCACCCCCAGTGCAACCAATTCCTGAACCCATCCATGAAACCACTTGTGAACCTATGGTGACCAAGGATAAAACAGTTGAATCAGAAAAGGCTAAGGAAAAGGAAAAAATGAGGGACGAAATGGAAAAGAAGTTCATGCAAAGGCTGGAAATGATCCAGGATGAACTAAGGGAAGTCAAAGGGGTAAACAACTTTGGAGGCACCAATTTTGAAGACCTGTGCCTATACCCCAATGTTAACCTGCCGGCTAAGTTTAAGTGCCCAGACTTGGACAAGTATGATGGCACTGGTTGCCCCATGAGCCACCTAAAGTTATACTGCGGTGCCCTATGCCAGTTTGGGCAGGATGAGGGTATCTTGATCCAACTTTTCCAAAGGAGTCTGACTGGAACCGCATTAAGATGGTTCGCTACTCTGGACCATGGAAAGATCAAAAGATGGAAGGACCTAGCCGATGCCTTCCTGGCTCAATACCGGTTCAATTCAGAGATCGTGCCAGACAAGTACGACGTCATGAGAATGAGCAAGGGAAGGGATGAGACTGTAAGGCAATATGCCAAGAGGTGGAGGGAGACGGCCTCCCAGGTCAGGCCACCCATGCTAGAACAGGAAATGATTTCTACTTTTATCAGCACTTTGGGCCAACCATTCTACAGCCACCTGGTGGGTCAGACCACCACTAATTTTGCTGCCTTGGTTCAAGTGGCTGACCGAATAGAGGACGGGATCAGGTCAGGTAAAATAATTGACCACTCTGCTATGGTTAGCCAGCAGGACCCCAACCTAAAGAAAGGAAGCGGGATAAAGAAGAATGGGAACAAGAAGGAGGGTGAGGTAAACATGGTACAGCCACCATCTGGCCCTAACAAGCCTATACAAATCAACATACCTGCCCATTTTCCTACTCCACCTGCTCCAGCTACCCAGGCCCCCATGAGGGTTAATGTTCCAGCAGCACCTTCAGACCAAAAAAGGGTCTTTACTAAGGAGGAAAAGGAAGCCTATTTTGCAGCAAGGAGAAATAGGGTTTTCACCCCTATTCCCATGACTCCTTCTCAGTTGCTGCCCACTTTGTTGCAAGGAGGGTATATCACTCTAAGAGAACCTAATCCGAATGCATCCAAGGGGAGAAATTTTGACCCTTCCACCACTTGTGATTACCATATGGGTGCACCTGGGCACCCTACTGACAAGTGCTGGCCTTTGAAACATGCCATTCAAGATTTACTGGACCAGAATACCCTGTCTTTCAATACAGGGGCTCCAAATCCTCCAAGAACCGATATTGGACAAAACCCACTACCCCAGCATCACGGGGCAGGCCCATCTAATGTCATAGGAGTCATCTCTTCTGACAAAATAACCTTTGACCCATCTCAATTAATTGCTCCCATAGGGACAACGGTCAAAGTATATTTTGACAGGAGAAATGAAGACAAAGAAGTAAATATGATTTCAAAGGGGAATGATAGTGCTGCAAAGAACATTAGTTCATCTTTGGACCGGGTCTCATCCCTCATGGCCAAGATGAACATCACCAACCCACCTTTGGTCATTAATTACAATCCATCCACTTTTACTCCACCCATTCAAGCTAAACCACCATTGGTCATAAACTGTGACCCCCTTAGTGCATCAGTCACTTCTACAACCCCTCAATCAAAACAACTTCCACCTCTGGTTATTAATGTTCCATTTACTCAGACTTCCACATCCAAGTCCAAACTTCCTCCATTAGTGGTAAATGTCCCTAAGCCTTCCTACTCTGAATCGGCTGTACCATGGAGCTACAGTGAGACATTTACTACTACATGCCCTGCAGCTGAAAGCAAGGAAGAAGTAAACCTCATGATGAGGTCAGGAAAATGTGTAGGGGTGGAAGAAAAACAAAAAGAGACAGAGAAAGAAAAGAAAGAAGAAGAAAAAAATAAAGGCAAGGCCAAGGTAGGGGAAGAGGCCCCTCAGGTAATTGACAGCGAGGCTGCTGACCTTATCAAGCTCATAAAAAAGAGTGAGTTCAATGTTGTTGAGCAGTTAAATAAAGTCCCTGCCCAGATCTCAATTCTGGGATTATTGTTGAATTCTGAAAGACATAGGGACTCCTTGCTAAGGGTACTTCAGGGGGCCCATGTGCCCAAAAATATTGAACCAGACCAACTAGGCCGGATGGTTGGTCAAATTTTATCTCATAATGTCATAACCTTTTCTGAGACTGAAATCAGTCCAACAGGGTACCATCATGTTGACCCATTGCACATAGCTGTACTCAGTAAAGGTTGCATGATAGCCCGGGTCTTGATTGATAATGGGTCGGCCCTCAATGTCTGCCCGTTAGTAACCTTTGTTAAGCTCAATTTGGAGCGAAACAAAATAAAGCAAAATGGAGGAATCATAAGAGCATTTGACAGCTCTAAAACACACTCCCTAGAGGAGGTTGAACTGCCGGTCACAATTGGACCGTATATTTTCAACATCACATTTGAAGTGATGGATATACCTGCAGCCTTCAACCTACTCCTAGGAAGGCCGTGGATTCATACGGCTAGGGCTATACCATCTACCCTCCACCAAAGAGTCAAATATATCAGAGGGCAAAAGGTGATTACTGTCCTAGCCGAAAATTTGGTTCCTCCCATGTGGTCCCCTGATGTACCCTGTATTAACATGGAAATGACTGCAGACAAGTTGACATTTCACTCTTTTCAATTTGAAGCTGTGAATTATATACCTGGGGGGTATCAGGAAAAAGAAGGAAAATTGACCTGTGCTGAGAAAATGGTCAAGAATGTGCTAGAAAAGTACCATTTTCACCTTGGAAAAGGTCTGGGGGTTAACCTACAAGGAAGGATAGAACCGGTACAGATCAAGAAGATGGTTCACAGAGCAGGGTTGGGGTCCAAGCCAAGGAAATGGAGAAGACAGGGGCAGATAGAAAACATGAAATTCCCGCATATCAGGGAAACTTTTCCGAAGCTTTCTCACATGATTCAACTGTCTCCTCCTGAGGATCAGTCCAAACCTCCATACTACAATATCAATCCATTCCAGAAACCCAAACCCTCAACAGTACAACCATATGTTCCACCTCCACCTCCACAAGCATCTGGTGGGCCTGGGCCACAGGCAGAACAGGAGTAGGATTTTTCTGAGGACGTGGGAGCATTCTTTGCCATGACAGAAGGCAACCAAGAAAAAGTAGCAGAGGAGCTACCCTTTATCGATTGGGCTGCAGTAGAAGTTCCATCTGGAACTGGCCCTATATAAGAAGCAGGCGATGCAACTCACCCAGTATTGATGATTTCAGATGCAGACCCTGAGCTTGAGGAGCAGGCTTGTATCCCTGCCCCAGATTCTTTTATTCTGAATAATTGGGAGGAAACTCCTCTTACTTTTGAAGCCGCGTTTGTTTGGCAAACAGACATGGCTTCCAAAAAAAAACTCCATTAGTGGAATGCCCTTTTCCTGAAGGTTTTAATGAGCCTTCGTCTTCAGGGAAAGATTTTGTAGAAGGCTCTCAAAAAACACAAAAAGATTTTTCAATTTTTTCTAGAAAAGATAAAGTTTTCAAAAAGGTCCAAACCATTTATGAACCATATAAGCAAACGGAATTGGATCAGGATGGGTATGACTTCGACCTTGAGCTCGACTTTGACCTAATGGGGGTCGAAGAAGAGACCGAGGACGAAGAAGACGATCCTCCAAAAGAAATCACATATCAATTAGAGCGTCATGAAAAGGGGGTCCAACCCAATATTGAAGAGACCATATCAATAAACCTAGGGACTGAAGATGACCCAAAAATAGTGAAGATTGGGGTATGTCTATCTGAAGTACAGCGGGAAGAAATGATACGATTCTTGGCTAATTATGATGATGTGTTTGCATGATCGTATCGGGATATGCCGGGGCTAGACACAGATATGGTGGTGCATAGGCTACCTATTCTACCAGATGCTAAACCAGTTAAACAGAAACTGAGAAGGTTAAAACCTGAATGGACATTGAAGGTCAAAGATGAAGTGGTTAAGCAATTCCAAGCCGGATTCTTAGCAGTCTCTACGTACCCTGAATGGCTTGCAAATATAGTGCCAGTGCCAAAGAAGGATGGAAAGGTCAGAATGTGCGTAGATTATAGAGACTTGAATAAGGCAAGTCCAAAGGATGATTTTCCACTTCCACATATTGACATTTTGGTGGACAACACCGCTGTACATAACCTGTTCTCATTCATGGACGGATTTTCTGGGTACAATCAGATCAAGATGGCAAAGGAGGATCAGGAGAAAACGGCCTTCATTACACCCTGGGGTACCTTCCATTACACTGTCATGCCATTTGGACTTAAGAACGCAGGGGCAACCTACCAGAGGGCCATGACAGCCTTATTCCATGATATGATCCATAAGGAGATGGAGGTTTATGTGGATGACATGATAGCCAAATCATGTGAAGAAGAAGACCACTTGATCAATTTGAAGAAGGTGTTTGACTGGCTCAGGAAATACAGTCTAAGGCTTAACCCTACGAAATGTGTCTTTGGGGCTACATCAGGAAAGTTATTGGGCTTTATAGTAAGCAGGAATGGAATTGAAATAGACCCAGCTAAAGCTAAAGCAATCATCGAAATGCCATCACCTAGAACGGAGAGGGAAGTTCGTGGTTTTCTTGGAAGGATTCAGTACATAAGCCGGTTCATAGCACAGCTCACCGCTATCTGTGAACCAATTTTCAAGCTTCTAAGGAAGAATAACCCTACAGTTTGGAATGACGATTGCCAAGAAGCCTTTGACACAATAAAGGAGTATTTATTGAATCCACCTGTGCTAGTACCACCAATTCCAGGAAGACCATTGATTTTATACTTGTCTGTTTTAAAGACGTCGATGGGGTGTGTCTTAGGACAGGACAGCATGACGATACAGGCAGAAAGGAGAGGGCAATTTACTACCTGAGTAAGAAATTTACAGAATATGAAGCAAAATATTCTCCTCTAGAAAAGACTTGTTGTGCTTTAGTATGGGCAACTCAAAGACTGAGGCATTATTTCCTTAGTCATTCCACCTTATTGATATCCCGAATGGACCCCTTGAACTATCTATTTGAGAAACCAGCTTTAACTGGCAGAACAGCGAAGTGGCAGTTATTACTCTCTAAATTTGATCTCACCTATATCACACAGAAGGCCATTAAGGGTCAAGCCATTGCAGACCACTTAGCTGCACACCCTTTACCAGAATACCAACCCTTAAAGGCCAACTTCCTTGATGAGGCAATCCTGTTTGCTGAAGAGGAAGAAGATGAAAGCTCATGGCAAATGTTTTTTGATGGGGCCGCCAATATGAATGGAAATGGAATAGGGGCTGTTCTGATCAAGCCAGATGGGGCACATATCCCAATCGCAGTAAAGCTAAGGTTTCAATGCACGAACAATATAGCAGAGTATGAAGCATGTATAATTGGGTTGCAAGCTGCCTTAGACCATGAAGTAGAGGAACTTGACGTATATAGGGATTCGAGTCTTATCATCTTCCAAACAACTGGTGAATGGAAAACCAAGGATCACAAATTAATCCCCTATCACCAGTATTTGGAAGAAATAAGCAATAAACTTACTCGAATTTCCTTCAATTATATACCAAGGGCCAAAAACCAGTTTGCGGATGCTCTAGCAACATTGGCTTCAATGGTCAGTATGCCAGAAGGTGTTGATATTAGACCATTGGAAATTGAAGTCAGAGATGAACCTGCTTATTGCCTTGTTCTAGAAGAAACCCCAGAAGAAGAAGTACTATGGTTTCAAGACATTAAGAACTTCTTAAATGATTGAAGTCTGCCAGAAAATGTCACCTCTACAAAGAAAAGAACAATACAGAGGCTGGCAGGACAGTTCTTACTAAGTGGTGGTCAGTTGTACAAAAGATCACACAATGATATACTACTCAGATGTGTTGCAAAGACTGAGTCAGAAAGGATAGTCGAAACGGTACATGGAGGAGTGTGTGGACCCCATATGAATGGGCATATGCTTGCCAAGAAGATTCTGCGATTGGGATATTACTGGTCGACTATGGAGCATGATTGCTATATACACGTTAAAAGGTGTCATTTATGCCAAGTATACGCGGATAACAAGAATGCACCCCCAAGTGAATTACACAGTATGACATCTCCGTGGCCTTTCTCTATGTGGGGTATAGATGTCATTGGAATGATCTCTCCAAAGGCATCAAATGGACACAGGTTTATACTTGTAGCAATTGATTACTTCACCAAGTGGGTAGAGGCAGCTTCATATGCAAACATTACAAGTAGCCACGTTTTGAAATTCTTAAAGCACAATATCATTTGTCGCTACGGTTTGCCAAGTTCCATAGTATCAGACAATGCTTCAAACCTTAAGAACAAGGACATGAGAAAGATGTGTGAACAGTTTCAGATCATTCATCATAAGTCAGCTCCTTATAGACCAAAGATGAATGGGCCAGTAGAAGCAGCAAATAAGAATATAAAGAAGATCATTCAGAAGATGGTAGTGAGTTTTAAAGATTGGCATGAAATGCTGCCACTTGCTCTACATGCTTACAGAACCTCAATTCGAACCTCTACAGGGGCAACCCCGTACTCCTTAATATATGGAATGGAAGCAGTTTTACCAGTGGAAGTGGAAATACCTTCATTAAGAGTGCTAATGGAAGCAGAATTAGAAGAAGCCGAATGGATACAATCAAGACATGATCAACTCAATCTAATAGAGGAACAGTGATTAAAAGCGCTTTGTCATGGCCAATTGTATCAGAAGAGAATGGCCAGGGCTTACAATAAGAAGATAAAGCCCAGAACTTTCCAAGAAGGAAATTTAGTATTGAAGAAAATTTTACCCTTTTTGGAAGATCCTCGTGGAAAGTTTAAACCAAATTGGGAAGGACCTTATGTGGTCAAGAAGGTCCTATCAAGGGGTGCTCTCATCTTAACAGAAATGGATGGGAAGGATTTTCCTGAGCCGATTAACTCTGATGCAGTAAAGAGATATTTTCCATGAGTGAATATTACTAGGAAATGATCTGAGACCATTTTTCCTTATATCCCAAAATTTGCATCCCTAGTCAAGCCAATTTGAGCCTGTTCGTCTTTTTTGTTAAACCTAAACTGGACTTACAGTCTTATACTGGGGCAAAGCCAATAAGGGCAAAGCCAATAAGGGCAAAAAGAATGAAAAAAAAAGAGAAGAAAAAAAGAGGGGCAAATGAAAGCCAAATACAAAAGAAGGGGAATGGGATTGAATTTACCATGACTGTAAGCCCGGTTGACCCATTTTTCACACTTAGAAAATTTTGAGCCTTTAATACCTTTTCTTTCATAAACCGAGCCTAGCCTTTGTTTCGTCCTATTATTAAGACCTCGGTGATTTTAGTATATTCATTCAACTTTCAAAGTAAGATTGGTGATGACGGAATGCAAAGGCCAACCCTAGTGAAAACCGTAATAGGCACTAGGGACAACAAGGGCAAAAAGAAAAAAAAGAAGAGAATAGAAAAAAAAATCAAAGGTTGAGTTGATCATGTGGTCTAAATTTAATCGGCATGAGCACTGGAAACTGAGCAGATTAGCAAGGTCCATCATGAAGGTAAAACCATTAGGGGATGATTCTAAAGGTCACGGGGTAGACAGATTTGGTCTCTCCCTATTGCTTGGACTACCCTTTTCATTATTCAACATGATTTTAATTCCTTTAATTATATGTGATTAAGTGTTTTGGATCAGCTTTCAAAAAAAAAAACTATACTTTGGCCAGTGATGAGAAATCAAATACTTTTTCATAAAACTTCTGTTTTTATAAGCATCTGAGAATTCTGAGGCCAATAATATAAAACCTATTTTTGAATTAAATCTAATATCTTTCCACTAATGGAGTTTGCTTTTGTATAAAAGTAAAAAAAAAAAAAAAGAGATAAAAGAATCTAATCCCTACTCCCTAACTGCTCCTCAAGCTCCCTAATCCTAGCTGCCTGAGTTGCAATGATTCCAGAAGCACCCTCTGCATCAGGATCACTCAAAAAGGAGATAACCTCATCTGAAAAAGAAAGCTTAATCTTCAACGCCCGAAGGTCGGCCAAGGAATCCTGATACTTCTTCCGCATCACTCGGACTTCAAAGCGACGAGCTTGTCTTTGTTCTTCAAGTTTCTTCTCCATGGCGATGCGGCCAGACTTCTGCTCTTCAAGCTTTCTCTCCAGAACAAGGACTTTTATCCTAAGTTCTTGAGCCTCCCGTACCCATATTTGTTGAAGCCGCTTATGGGTTGCCCTTTCTGACTCCAGAATGTCCTCATAAGTAGGAGGAAGAACCACAGGAGGATCTTCTGGTACTGGGGCATGATTCTGCACCTGCTCTTTGATCCAAAAGTGATAGTCCTTCACATGGAACTCAGAAAAGACAGGACCCTGCAGAAAACAGACGTAGGACCACTCTTTCATTAATTGAGCAGTTAGCCCCATGGAGGCTGGTGTAAGTGGCCCTAAAAGCTTCTCATATCCAGTAGGGATCATAATCCCCTGGATCGCTCTAAACTGCTGAAGAACCCTCAAAGGAAGATAGAGAACAGCAGATTTCAAGCCTGCTAGGACCAGAATGTTTTTATCTCTAAAGCTGATCACTGTCTCTGGAGTGGGCTAATAAGTGCCAGGCCATCTCACTTGATCATCCTGGAGAGTACCCAAGAAAGCGAACCAGCCTTGCTTGCCACCTTGGATGTTAGGACATCCCCTATTGCTCATTAAAACAGGAACTTTCAATCTTGGAAAGAAGCGGCGAGTTATTTCTTCAACCTGGCTAAGATGGTCAAGCAACCAAAGCTGCAGAAAAAGGGAGTATTTCAAATTATTTCCAAAAAGAAAAAAAGAAAAAAGAAAAAAAGAAAGAAAAAAAAAGGGAAAGAAAAAAAAGAGAAAAAAAAAGAGAAGAAAAAAAAAGAGAGAGGAAGAAAAAGAAAAAGAGAAGAAGAAGAAAGAAGAAAAAAATATATAAATAATAATAAAATAAAATAATTATTTCTTTTTACCTGTAGGATAGGGGCGCAGGCAAGGAAGCGCTTCTTCTTCCTGAAATAGCAGTCAGTAAGGGCCTGTTATATCTCTGCTAAGATCATAGGGGCCAATCTCTCACGTTCCCTGACCTGGCAAATAACTGAGATAAGAGCCAAATCAACTTGGTCGTCACCCCATGGAAAAAGCAACTGATTGACCACTACCAAAGTCAAAGCATTAAACCTAGCATCCTTGTCTTCACTTCTCAGAAGTTTTTCAGTCAAAAAGGTCTTGGACAAGGTCAATAGTGCATCAGAATTTCCTAGGTCCTTCTTCCCTATACCCAAGAAAGTGGAAGCCTCCTTTTTATAACTAAGCTTTAGGGGTGGGTTCACAACTTTTTCAGAAAATCTTAGGCCAAGGATGGTTTCAATTTCTTCTACGGTAGGAGTCATCTCTTTATCATCAAACCGAAAAAGATTTAGTTCAGGAACCCAGTGTCCAATCAAAGCTTCAATAATTTCCCACTTAAAGGGAATTTTAGGGAGGTGTAGGATATGCCCTAAGTGGATGGAACCCCAGCGAATCTCCTCATCAAGGGTCATGGAGTTAACCCATCTATCATAGAAGGAGTCCACAATATTATACCTGGTGAGATTAGGAGGTTTTGATATAACAGGTTGTTTTGCAGGAGGAGATTCAAAGGCAGGAGAAAGCGGCATAGAGGAAGCCATGGAAGCGCCAAAGAAGCCAAGGAAAGCGAGAAAAGACGTGCTCAGGGAGTTTTCCAACTAGTAAAAGTGTCACAATGACGTTCCCTATGAGTTTATATAGAAAAAATCGTAAGGCGGAAAAATCCGTAAATAGAATATGGGCATATCGCGCCCGTATAAAAACTACGGTCAGGCTGTGACCGTGAAAACTTTACGGGCACAGTGCGCCCGTGTTCATATTACGGGCACAGGTTGCTCGTAGTCTAAGTACGGTTACTTCCGAAAAATGCAAAAAATTGGGCAGTTTTAATTTCTTTGTTTTCCTAAGCTTCACCTATTCCTGTTTTAACATTCATCATGTAATAAAAACTGAAAAGAAAGAAGAAAAGTACACAAATGAACACAAATCAAACTTCTTTTATTTATATATGAATGAGTACATCAGTTTGTCAAAATACAAAAGAGAATCCTAATCTACTGTCTACGCAGGTCCACCCCTACGGCCTCGTCCTCTGCCTCGACCACGGCCTGAAGATCGCCTGCGCTCAAAGACATGCCGCACAACATTGCGGGCTGTGCTACGCGTCATCCTGCTCAAAACAGACTGAATATCATGCCACATATATAAAGGCACAAAACTAGCAGTGGGATGATCAGGAGGGACGTACCCTGAAGTATCCACATCAGAATCAGTACGGGAAGAATCCGCTGACGTATCAACAGCAGCATGCGTCTCCTCAGCATCCTCCATAGCAGGACTAGCAGGAGCAGAGGTCCCAGGTACATCAGCATCAGGACCGGGCTCTACAGGATCAGCTGTAGCCTCCTCCATCACAACGGCCTCCACGGTAGGCTCTACCACAGCGGCGTCCATAGCCGAATCCGTATCTACATCAGCAGATGCAGCAGGAGCAATCTCAGCTACTGGGGCAGACTCTGGCACATCCTCAGCAGCAGGTACAATATCAGCCTCTACCTCGGGCTCTGCTGCAGGAACCTCTACTGGACTAGGAGACGTCACGAACTCCACCCGTGCCACAGAAAATACCTCATCCCGAAAATGCATGGGCACGGGTGAAGCAGGTGAAGAAGGGCCGACTGTGTCCTCCTGAAACTAAGAAAAGGAATTTCAGTCAGAACAAGACAAACTAATGCAAGAGCAGGAATGGAAATAAAAGAAGAAATTAACCTGAGTGTAAGATGGACCCGCCTGGTCCTGTGCATCAGATGGACCTTCCTGGCCCTGTGCTCTGGATAGCTGCCCCGGAGGTCTGAAATGGTGATATAGAGGGCATCCCGCTCGGCGATCGCAGCATCTCGCTGGCGCTCTAGATCAGCATATCGAGACCGGATCTCTGCCAACTGGGCCTCCTGAAATAGAAAAGAAAAAAGTCAGAAAAATGCTAAGTTCAGATGAAATGAAAATAGAAAGGTGAAAAAGAGAGAAGGCATACCGTCGTATCATAGGCCCTGATCACTACCCCTCCTATCTCCGTGACTCCGCCACGGACAGGCATAGGTGGCATGAGGCACCCAACTGAAGCTCGCCTAAACCAGGCATCATAGTCACCCTCCTCCAATAATGTCTCTGCCTCAGTCCAATCTAGGAACTGGGCAGGATCAACAGGCATAGTAGGGTAGGAAGGAGTAGTATCTGGCGGGATGGCAGGAATCCGCGGCTCTCCCACATTCTGAAAGAAGAAGCGCTCGCCGCAGTATCAAATGCTGCCCAGCTGACCAATAAAGAACTGGTATCTCTGTCGTCTCTGGTCAGGGACAAATGCATCATCTCTAGCTGCCTGCAGGGCCAGCACCTCATGAATGTCCTCCATCCTGGGGACAAATAGCTGAAGAACAGAACAGGACATCAGATATGTGATTCAGAAAGAAAAGAAAAGAAGGAAGTAGAGGAATTAAAGAAAATTACCTCAGACTGGTACAACCTGTCCAAGTGGGCCCGGGCGGACCTGGGACGACTCTTTTCAGAGTCGTGCTCTACATGACACCATCTACGTGCCATGGGATACGTCTCCTCAGACATCGTAGAGGTAGGACGGAAATAGGGTATATAAACCCTAGCAAAAAACTGCAAAAAGAAGAAAAGAGTTAGAGGAATAGAAAAGAAGAGATAGGAAAAAAGGAAAAAAGAGAGAGAGAGAAAAAGAAAGGAAATAGATATTTCACCTGCAGAAAGGGCCAGAAGAATCGGCACCCAACTCCAGCCCCTCTGGAAGTAGAGAGGCCGCTCACTGACCGGCGAAGGCCGGCCAAAATAGTACCAAAAATGAGCGGGCCCCAGGCGTGCCTCCTCGCCCGCTGAAGATCTCCCACTAAGCTCAAGAAGTGAGGACTAACTGAAGTCGTGTCCTCCGGGAAGAAGCAAGATCCCATCATATATAGAAAAAGAAACCGGAAGGCAAATGGGAAAACATGGTCACCGGCAGCAAGCTGGCCAAACTGCCTCCTCCTGAAAGTCTCTCTCAACCATGTCAGAGACAATCTCGCTCTCCCCCGATCCCATGCCTCAGGAGGCAGCACGATATATCCAAGATAAGCTGCAACCTCATCAGCCTCTGGCATCGACATCTCAGGAATAACATCACCGATCATCCTAATCCCGGTGATGAGCATGAAATCAGAAGGCCGGATCCCAATCTCAATATCTGGGAAGTGGAAGCTCAATGTCTCCGGGAAAAACCTCTCCAGCAGTGCAGCAATGAGGGCCCGATCCAGGCGTACGTCCGGGATGGTAATAAACATGCCAAATCCATATAAGCCTAACTCCCGACGGTAAGCTGAACTGCAGGCTCCCAAGAATCTAATAAAACTGGCCCAGCTCCCTCTATAGTGGGACATAGCAAACTCCAAAGGAATATCCGCCCTAATACACGCTGAGGGATGAGTCCTCAAGCCATGCAAAAGATTGGTATCCCTAATCTGGGCAGCCACCTCCTCAGGGATCTCAACCCTGGTCCTGGCCTCATCTCTGCCACGGCCCCCTCTACGGCCTCCTCTATGGCCCTCATCATGGCCTCCATCTCTGCCTCCATCTCTGCCTCCAGCTCGACGCCTGCTACGGCTCCTATCTCTGCCAGAAGCCTCAACAGCCAGCTAAAAGAAAATAATTGAAGAATCAGGAGGATGTATTTTGGGAAAGGATATGAAATTTCATAAAGGTTAGAGTATACCTCTGGGGTTGCCTCACGCGAATCCCCAGAAGGAAGATCTGGGACATCTGAATCTGAATCCCCCTCGGCTCTCGAAGACGAGGCCACATCAGCAGGATCACGCCTAACCCTCGAAGAGGAAGGCTCATCTGCAGGATCCCGGGAAGCTGATCGAAGACGGGCCATCTACGGTTCAAACCAGGGAGTTGGTTAATTATTCTTGTTAAAATTTTTAATTGCTTAACCTTATTTTAACCAAGTTTAATTGATTGGCAGGAAAAAGAAAAATGGAGAAGGGAAGAAAGTGCTTCAGATACTCCTGATCAAACCAAGGATCAACTGAAGGAGTTTATTTTCTGTCTTAAGATATTTTATTTGGTCTTAGCTTTAACCATGAAATTATATAGGAAAATTGTATAAAAAGTACAGGATTCTTGTATGTTTTGAAAAAATATGTGCTAAGGATTTATTCTAATTTCATCTTTCATATTTTGGGTTTCAGGCTAGAAGATCAAACCGACTTGTGTCGATACTAAGGTAATAAAAGAAATGCAAAGTCGGAAATCTAATTGCCCCAAAGGAAGGACCATTAACTTCAATAGGAAGCTAGCCACTCAAGGGTAAAGATTCCAATTTCCCATTCAAAAGATATGTAGAAAAATCAGTCAAGGGATCAGAAAAAATTGCAAGTGACAGACCGCAGGTATCATTAGCAAGAAAAATCAGCATATGGATTGGCATTTGAGGATGTATTCAAAGGTTGGAAAATGAAGAAAATCAGCAGCAAAAGCATGAGCTTAATCAGAGCTACAATTCAAAACATTTTGGGAAGCAGATAGGCATGTTTAGCAACAGCAAACATAAGAACAGAAATTGCACAATACTCAAGCTGAAGAAATTGTACAGCAGAGGATAATACATACAAGAACAGAAAAATGGCATAGAAAAAATAAGGCATGGTGGCCGATTGCACAGCCATTCCGGAAGAGGTATATGGTATTCGCAGCATAACATTTGCAGCAAAAAAGTGATCATCCAATGCTCATCTAAGAATAGAAATTGCAAAGCATACAATTTGGAGGAATTACTCAAGAGACATTGCAAAGCATGCAGTTAAGGAAAAGGAATTGATTTTTTTGACATACCTGTTTCTGTCGAAATAAGGAATGAGCAAAAGGAAAGTTGAAGCTTCGAGCACACTCTCGGATGGTATTTGATGAAGAGTCTTGAACGAAATCCCAAGAAATGGGAATGTGTCTCGGCAGTGGGAGAGGAACAACAGTCGCCCAAAGGAACATGGGTCGTCAAAAACACCACTATTCCAACAAGAGCATTCAAGGCCGAATGAGCAAGTCGTGGTCGCCGGAAATTTGAGCCGCCGGAGAAGTTGGATGTCGCCGGAGAGGGAGATGTCGAGTCACTGTTGAAGAAGAAGAAGAATGACCGTAGAAGAAGATGCGGGCGAAGAGAAATTAGGGCAGAAGTGCCAGCAGAGAAGGAAAAATTCGCGGCCGCGATTAAGAAGGAGGTCAAAATCCGTAAAATCAGTACGGGCATCAGACGCCCGTGAAAGTAATATGGTCTCGGTCGCCCGTGAACACTCTACGGGTCCGAAAAGTCTCTACGGTCAAGCGCGCCCGTGGATACTATACGGTCCTCGTGGGACCGTAATGCATTTACGGTCACTAAGGACACGTGCGAGTTTTGTCCTTCTATCGATTTCCGAGCTTTATCTTTAGTCCAATATATCTTTAAATGAGCGAATTAAGTATTTTATTCGCTGAAGCCACCTTGGTTGGCTATGGATGGGCATTATCTCTGTATTTCACTCTATCCTAAAGACCAGGCTATATCCTTCTGGACCAGCCTTACCCCTGTGCTTGTCTATAAATATAGGCTCTCTCCTCTAACAAAAGGACACGAAATTTTGAGTCCAAGGAATTCTAAGAAGCTCCAAGAGAAGAGAAAGAACTCCTGCTGCCTGCCTGCTCAATCCAGGTAAGTCCCCTATCCCTTTTTATTTTTCCGTCTTCAATTCTAGAAGTAATAGGATCATCTCTATTGCTGTAGAATAAGGCCATATCTGTTTTCGTATTCCTAAACTTGTCTCTAAGTACCTCAAGAGTCTCTCTAGCCGTAAAACGTGAAGAGAGAACTAGGGGAAAGGGGAACAGGTGGATCCCTAGAATAGAACCCCATATCTGTTTTCATAGAATAAGGCCTGTGATTGTGTTTGTATACCCAAACCTATTTCTAAGTACCTCAAGAGTCTCTCTAACCGTAAAACGTGAAGAGAGAACTAGGGGAAAGGGGAACAGGTGGATCCATAAGGTAGCCCCCATGTGCTCTAATTTGTGAGATGTGGATGCTTTGAATATCCCGATCATGTTTTAATTGTTTTTATGACATATCTGAATGAATCCATGAATCTATGATGTTTATAGCATGAGATCCCCATTTTTTTATAAAATTTGGATTTTTGCCACTTTTGCACCTACAACACTGTTTTTGCGATTTTTGTAGTTTTAGGCTAGGATCTTGGATCTATCATGATCAATATGGTAAATCTGAATCCAAAAGCCTGAAAATAAATTCTAGGGTTTCATGATGTGGTTTCTGAGTCCTTTTTCCTTTTTGAGATAAGACCCTACGGTCTAAATTCTCCCCTTTTGGTGTTTTTCATCAACGTGGGTATTTTTGGTTTTGATTTTCTGATTTAATGTGAAATTTGGGCTTTATCTATATCCTGGACTATTCAAGTTCAATTTTGAAATATTTTACAAAAATCATATTTTTCTAGATTTCTAGAATTTAGCTTGAAGCCAGATTTCTGGATTTTTCACTTTAAATTGATTTTATTTCATTTTATCTCAATATTATTTTGATCATGAAACCCTAGGAATGGTATGATCATATGAAAAAACCATACAATTTTTGTCTTTTTGTGATTTTTCCTGACTTTTATAGCAAGCTTTTTCCTTTATTTTAAACATGAACAATACCTGGCAACCACCTTGTGTGGATGAATAGGGGTGCCTAACACCTTCCCCTGTTCATAACCTAATCCCCTTACCCATCTCTGGTTGTTTTTAAAGGAGGGTTATTTTTACCCTAAAATTGCCTTTTGTGCTTATTTAATATTTTGGTGTCCATTCACACCTAAATTGAATGGTGGCGACTCTTTTTTTATTTAATCCCGTGTGATGATTAGGAAATCATTAAATTGATTTTTTTCCATGTTTTACAGTAGGCCTAAAAACTCTTCTAGATTATTCCAATTCTCCTTAAAGGCTTGAATTGGAGTAATTTCGCAAGTTTTGGAGGATGAAATAGGGAGTTCAAGTCCTTGAGAGAGAGGTAATATGGGTAAATAAGGCTCAGAGATCGAGTCATTTCGCAAATCCCCGAAACAACCAAAACCGCATACACAGTGTGGTTTCCACAGAATCGTCACTATATGTGCGGTTTCTATGCAAATTCACCTTAATCGCACATACAGGGCGGTTTCAATTCAGTTACGCTCGTCATGATTGCTGTCGATGTGGCTCAACGGCCAAAGCTTCCGGAAGCCACGTGGTAGCTCGCGCGAGAAGCATGAACATCAACCGTGCTGTGTGTGCGGTCGCAACCGCATATACAGAGCGGTTGAAACCAAATTCTCAGAAACCGTATATTCAGTACGGTTAGCACCACTTTTGAGTATTTTTGAGTGTTTGACACATGTCAAGGCTCAAATAAAATGTTTAAAGTTCTTTTTGAGGGTTCTCTTATATTGAAGTGCAATTTGAGGTGTCTACAATTGTTCAAATTGCTACTGCTTCCTTATCTGAACATGCATTGCCAGGCTTCATCATCCATCCCAATCGATTCTCCATTAGCTACACTCCAGCCTCTTCCTTTATTGATGATGTCTTTGGATTTACAGACTTGTTTCCATAACCAAGAAGAACTTGGTTTGGCGTGGTTGTCAAGATGGAAATACTTGCTCTTGAACAACTTCGACTACAATTTGTCTTCATTGACAGTGAGAGCCCAAGCAATTTTTGCAAATATAGCTTCATTGAACTTTCTTCCATCTCTTATATTTAGCCCTCCACACCTCTTAGGTTGACACAACCTTTCCTAACAAATAGTATGCAGAGTCTTTTCTTTGTTAGGTTTATACTAAAAGAACTTCCTAGCCTCTTTATCATTTTTTTCAATAATAGCCTAAGGCAGTTTCACACAACCCATGATATACTGAGATGTATTATAAAGCATAGAATTTATTAATGTTAATCTTCCTGCCTTGGTTACTAATTTCCTTTTCTAGCCTATTAGTCTTTTATTCGTTTTCTCTAATAAGTTATCAAAATAACTAAATCTAGGCATGTTAAGGAAAGTTGGAATGCCCAAGTACTTATCTATCTTTTTGATGGGTTTTATCCCAAAAATTCTTGCCATTTTCCCTCTTTCTTTTCCTTTGACACATGGGCTCATGAACAGTTCAAACTTTCCAAGATTGATTATGTGCCCTGCAATCTTACAAAAGCTATTAATAATGAAATTGAAATTCTGAGCATCTACTTCATTGGCTCTAACCAAACAGCAATAAATCATCAGCATAAAATAAATGGCCTATATGTTTTTTGGGCAAACCTGTTTGCTTTGATACCATGAATGAGATGTTCTTATTCAACTTTGATCAAAGCAAATGATAAGACTCATTGGGTCAAAATGAAGATGTAGGGGGATAGGGGATCCCCCTGTCCGAATCTATGAGACATGGGGAAAAAATCAATTCAATGACTTTCCTTTTATCATCACAGAGGCTCAATAAAAATAACATGGAGTCACCACCATTCCTTTTTAGGGTGTGAATGGACACCCAAAATAATCAAATAAAAGAAATAATAAAAGAAAACAAGGTGGTTGCCAAGTATTGTTCATGTTTTTAAAAAGGCTTGCTAAATAGAAATCAAAACAAAAGTAAAATGAAAAAAATGTATGGTTTTTTTCATGTGAATGATCCAATTAATTCTGGATCCTTCTTATGAAAACACGAGCCATTTCTTGGGCTTCATGATTGACTGAAATCCAGATAAAGAAAACAAATCTAAAGTAAAAACTTCAAAAATCTGGCTCTAAGTTAAATCCTTGAAATCTAGGAATAAATAAAAAAATATTATTTTTACAAATATTGAAGAATTGAATCTGAACAATCTATGGCATAGATCTAACCCATATTTTTCATTAAATAAAAAAATCTAAACCAAATATACCCACGTTGATGAAAAACATCAAAATGGGGGAGCTTAGACCGTAAGGTCTTCTCTCAAAAATAAAAAATAACTCAAAAATCACCTCATGAAACCATAGAGATTACTTGAAGGCTTCTGAATCCAGATCTACCATATTGACAATGGCAGATCCAAGATCTTAGCCTAAACAACTAAAAACATCAAAAAAACATAAAAAAAAAGGAGAAAACAATGTAAAAAATCAGAATCTTGAAGGAAAAGGAGATCTAATGCTATGAACAGCATAGATCCATGGTATTCCTTCATATTTCATCAATAATCAATGACACATCCTAAACAAAATACTACGACCACATATTTCTAAGATTACAGCATATAGGGGTCTGCCTTACGGATCTATTCCTGTCCTCATTTCCCCTAGAACTCTCTTCACGTTTTACGGCTAGAGAAGATACTCGAGGTACTTGGATTTAGGTTTGGGGTTACAATCACACACATGCCTTATACTACAGAAAGGGAGAAGATTAGAACTATCCTAGTAATTAAAACTAGAAAATCAAGAGGTTGAGAAGCTTACCTGGACTTGAGAAAACAAAGAGGCAGGGGTTCTCTTCTTCACTTGGAGTTTTCTTCTCAGCAATTCTTAACCACAATTCTAGCATTCAATTCTCGACTCTAACTTCCAGCCTTAATTTTCAGCAATTTGCTTGAGGAGAGGCCTCCTATTTATAGGCAAGAGTAGGGGCAAGGGTGGTCCTAAGAGGTTCTAGAATGTTCCAATTCGGTTTTAGAAACAAGAGTTAAAGTAAAAACGGCCAAACGAAACCCTAAAAAGAGGAACAAAATAGTAACAAGGCTCAAAAATCGAGATTTTACAAAAATGCCCAAAACACACGTGTCCGCATTTGGTTTGCGGACACGTCTTGTCCGCATTTTCAATGCAGACACCTAATGTCCGCAAATCAAATGCAGACATGGCTTGTCCGCATACCTTATGCGAACAAAACAGGTTTAACAAAATTTTCATCTTTTTTGACCTGTTTCAAATCCAATTAAATATTTTTCTTTATTTTCTCATCTTATAGTGCAATTTGGGGTGTCTACAGATTCCACGGGATGGATGAATCATACTGTAGGGCTTATCATTGATCATGATGCTATAAGTAACTGAGGATATGCAGAACATTATCATTTTAACAAATTTATCATCAAATCCAAAAGCAGATTTTTTTTCAATAAACATCCAATCAAGCCTGTCATAGGCTTTGGCAAGATCGTATTTAGCAGCAAACAACCCATTCTTTTTGCTCTTTATGGTATGATACAACTCCGATTCGCATCCCCTACAACTCACACTGTATACACCCCCTCACATTCACTGGGGGACCCACCATTCATTTTGGGGTGGGGGCCTACAGCGTACGTTGTAGACTATGCCCACTGATACAACTCTTAGGCATCTAAAATATTTTCTTGGATATTTTGGCCTAGAACAAAGGCACTTTGATGGGGATAAATCAATTAAGATATTAAGGGTCACATCCTATCCACCATAAGTCTAGAAATTATTTTGTAACAAAAATCGCATGGACTAATGGGCCTAAATTCATTCAGATTCCTAGGATTGTCATTTTTAGATATGAGAACAATGTAAGTGAAATTGATCTTCCAATCAAATTTTCTAGTCTGAAAAAATTCCTTGACTTGATTACATACATCTTCCTTAATGGTATCCCGACAGCTTTGGTAAAAAAATACCCTAAAAACCATCAAGTCCAAGGCTTTTAAGAGGACCAAGATTTTAACTGTCTCCCAGATTTTCATGTTAGAGACAGGCCTTAGAAGGATACTGTTATCAGTTTCAGTGATAGTCTGACTTATGTGACTGATAACAGATAAGTCCTTTTCTTTGTTGTCAGTCATATAAATCCCAGAAAAATAATCTACAAATGTTTTTTCAATTTCCTTAATTTCATGACACTTCTTCATTGTTCTCATTCCTAATGGAGGCAATCCCATTTTTGTGTATTCTATTAATAGTAGTTAAGTGAAGGAATTTAGTATTTAAGTCCCCATCTTTTAGCCATTGCACTCTAGATTTTTGAAACCAAAAACTTTCCTGGGCTTTGGAGGCATCCATGTCCCTTTTGTGGGTAACCCTTTCTTTTTGTATGATCACTACAAAAAAAGGGACTTTTTAGCGGCAGACTAAGACCGCCGCTAAAAGTCAAAAAGCCGTTGCTAAAACATCATGCCAACGATACTTGTCCGCCGATGGTGAATCTGTCGTTGATTCCTTTGGTGGCAGCTTTAGCGGCGGTCGTGCCCGCCGACCGCCGCTAAAGCCTCTCTTTTTTTCTCCAAAATTGACCCAATTTTTATATTTACGAACAAACCCCACCCACCCCCCAATCCACGCATGCATTGGATCACCCCCAACCCGTACTCGGCCGCCGCCGCCCCCCCCCCCCCCCCCCCCCCCCAATGCCAAAAAAAAAAACTATTTCATGACATTTGATGGTTCAAAATTCATCTACAAACCTTATAAAAAAACAGAAAAAAAAATTTTGTTTACAACCATGATGTGATGCTTCAAAATCCATCTCCAAACCTTCAAGCTCCACTGCAAAACAGTCATCTTCATCTAAACTGAAATAAACCAAAATATAGAAATCAAAAACCAAAAATACATATACAATATACCCAAAAATTTATTTGGTTTGCATTTTAGTTTGGCTATAACCCAAAAACAAATAATAAAAAAACTAAACAACTGAGTGTTTAAACCAAAATGAATCCAAATAATTGCCATTAAGTCACTAGCTACTATAGCAAAAAAATTAGAAGACCAAATATACCCTTCTTTGTAGAATGTTAGACACAAAGGGGGGAAAAAACTAAGCTCTGATTCTACTATTCAAAAAAATCTCTTGGAACAATATTACAAGAGCTTAATAGCATTTCTTTCAATTTCATAATGTTAAAAGACACAAAAGCAGAAGAAAAAGATACGTACATGACGCTAATATACTCTAGAAAAGATCCAGAGAATACCCATTTACAAAAACTCTGTAAATCTCAAGATTGACAATAGAACTCCTGTTTTACTATAACAATGTAATGAAATTTTAATTCATGGAAAAAGTTCCACATAACATTGTCAAGAGATGGCCTTGTCACTGACCTTTCAGAGAAATCACAGGTTCTGTGACTTTGAATGTTATTACTGTTTTATTACAAAACTGAACTAGAACTCAACTAACATTCAAAGCAATGTAGCATCAGTTTTTATTATGACAGTGTATAAAGACAAGATATAACAGTGTATAACAATGTAGTATGTCTTGGAAGCAACCAATGTAGCAATAAGAATTGAACTGCGTATAAAGACAGGATATAGAAGTTGATCAAAGAATAAAAAACCTCTATATTATGACAAATCACAAGAAGAATGTGGAAAACTCTATAGTATGAGTCTATGAGAAGGAAGTCCACATAAATATAATCCAGAATATTTAGATAATGCAGATGCCAACAGGAAATAAAGAAGCGAGGACAAATATATAATCACTGATAGGTACGAGGATGAAAGGGTACCAGGATTTTCTTCAGCTTTTTCGCTCAAAATTCCTGTAATTGGTATCTGCTTCTCCATGTAAGATGATGAACCACAACGAGTTGTTTTACGGAAAATGCAAGTTTTCATGTTATTACACCAACCTCCTCCTTTCCAGAAAGATTATTCGGCAAAGTCATTTTTATAATCATGAAAAGAAGTTACACTTGGAAAAGCATGTGTAACAAGAACTTACAGTGGTGAAAATTTTGATTTCAAGTTATTTTAGAAGCCTTGATTTTCACATTTTTCTTTTTGGTAATTAGAAATTTCTCCAAAATTTACAAGTTCTCAACCTTTAATTGGTAAAATCGTGCACGTGCCAACTGTTTACAAGTTCTCAGCCTTTAATTTCGTTAACTTTTCATAGAACAGAAAACAGTATACACTCAAACTAGTTTCAGATCAACACGTATAAATTTGACAATGGAACATTGCAGTACAGACTTAGCTATATCAACAAGGATTACAAGCATCACACGCGACCACAAATCAAATCAAGATGTACTCAAAGCATTCAATTCATGAACAACCAAACAGTAGAGTTCCCTTACCTCACTTTCCTTCTCCTTCTTTTCATTCTTATCTCCTTCTCTCTTGCTGGAGCTCTGCTCCTTTCTTCTTCTCTCAGCTCAATCGATCAGGTAGCTTGGAATGAAAATCTCTCATTTGCATACCAAGTCAAACTGAAATAAAATCATACTACTGGTCACAATTAAATTTAAAAAATTAAACTATAAAAAATTTTTGCTAATATTGAATGATCCTAAAAACATTACCACAGTACATTATGGTGGCCCAAACCTACAAAAAAAAAAAAAGTTGGATTGTATGCTTATAGGAAGCTAAATGGGGTGGCAGTGAAACTTAAATATCGACTCCCACAGATTGATTACCTATTTAATAGCGCCTGTATTCTAGATAAGTAGTTATATTGGTAGAATTTTGTCTACTCTATTGATAATTTGTGTCATACCTCCAAATTGATAAGCCAACTGTTTGCTCCTGATCCATATCCACGATGCAAATGGTAACCAGGTAATGTTCCATCTAAACAAATTGCATAACATCAGAAGAAGCAAATAAGAATTATAATACGACTTTTTGAAGGACCTCAAACAAAGATGACTAAGGGTCTGAACACAATCCAGCCACTTGTGGTATCTCCGCTTAAACCATGATTCTTTGTTAATAAGGAACTGGTTTACTTCCAAAATTTCTGTTTTTGATATTATAAAAAAGCATTAAAAAAATATCAGCATAATCTACACAATCTGACCATAGACTAGCGATCGAACAGAAAACTCTATCCCCAGCCAATAAAGTTACACTAGTAAGATCTGAATAGGAAAAATACGAATTTAAGAGAAGGAAACCAAATAAAAAAATATTGATGGTTGTTCAAGGCATAACCAACGCCAAAATGACACCAAGGCAATAAAATTATAATGGGGAAGGATATGCACAAACAATGTAACACAAACAGGGTAAAGAAAACCACAAAAGAAAAGAGCCTTGAGGCAATTAATTCTATTCTCTCAAGTTAATGCAGCATGCTTGCGTTAATGCACCAAGAAGATAAGATAGAATCCACTTCGCACCATGATAGAACCTGCCTTGCCCCATATTGATCTAATCACTGATATGCTTCCAAATGAGTTTGCAATTAGGTGATCAGCAGCCATCACATTACTATTTTTCGTCCCATATGACAAAATTATATTCACGTCTTCATTCTTCCGTAAAGAACAGTAGTAAAACTTTGGGAAATCTGAATTCCAGTAACATGGTAAAACTTTGTGGTTTATTTTCCATTTGACACAAGCAGAATTTGTTTTAAAGGAAGGCTAGAACCAATGATTCCTCATAATAGAATCTTTACCTTGTCCAGGTTTTGGAAGTGCCTTGTTTTGCTTTGACAAGGATGCACCTTCATCACCAAGGCTTTCTAAATGTTGTGGGCTTGTTAGAAACTCCTGTGACTTTTCTCTGTTCACTTGCTGTAATGTATAAACATATAACGGTAAATTGCAATTCCTCACGAGAAATGAGAGCATGAGTAGCAAAAGTATAGATGTTTTATACCTCCTGCGAGAGGGGTGATTGAATTAAGATAGGATCTTCAAGTTCCACCAATCAAAAAAATAGATATATAAAGCAAAAGAACCAGACAACCAGATCTACATAATAGGAATACGAGGTGAAAGGAAAATAAAAATAAAAAAACAACACCAATGATCGCCGACGATAAAAGATCCGACAAGCCAATATCTACGTCGAAAATCCACGGAGAACAGCACAGACAGAAATCAAATCAAGGTACCAACAATAAGCGAAAACATCCTGAAATCAGCAAAAAACTCGATACGAGAAGAACATCGAAGGCTTACCTTGTCATGAATGATGGAAGTGAGGAAACCCTAAGTCGCCGTCAACAAAAGCCAAACAGGTGCAAAAAGAAGAGGAAAAAATAAGGAGAGGTAAAGCGAAGGTGAGAGAGCGACGTTTTATTGGGGGTATTATAGATATGGGCAGAAGACGTGAAGAAAAGTCCTGGAATGACCTGAAAAAGGTTAGGAAGCACCTCGTTCTTCATTGAGAACTGGAACGACTAGTGGTTCAATCTTTCCTATTAAGCCAACTGAACATCAAATCTAGCTTTTCAACAAGGAAATCTGCACCGTACTCACGTCCCAACCAGCCTAGGAACTCACTACTGACACCGTCTTCCCCAAAACAAAGCCCCGAAAGCATTCACAGCTTTATAAGACGAAAACCCTAAAACTCTTTCAGAACACAGGAAAACTAACATTGACGGAGATAATAACACTGAAGGATAATTCGAACAATCATCTTGCAAAAATGAAAGACGATCGTATGCTATAATCGATAAAAACACGAAGAGAAGGAGACAGAGAGATAGAGGTAGGTTTAAACCATCTTGACGTTCTTTGCTAGCAAGCTTCGTCCTCGAACTTCGGCTCTCCTCAAAGGCTACGACATACAACAATCGAGCAAGAGAATCACAAACCCTAGAAGACAAAGGTTATATACGAATACGATATGAAGGTCCATCTAGCTCTAACAGATCGGAAGACAGGGAGTACGGCATCGGAAGACACAGATTAGGGCGAGGGATAGATAAGAAATTAATTGGATGGATGATCGGAATAGAGAGATTAGGGCTAGACTCTACTCCCCCTCCATGTTTTCTGTCTGATTATAGTTGTTATTCCAAGACGATCTGAAACATGTTCTTTCAAGACGACAACAGATGAGAGAGAAAGAGATAGTGAGAGACAGGGAGAGGACCAGAGAGGAGTGGATCTCAAAAGATGGGGTGAGAACAAGGAGAAGCAACTGGGTACTACTGTGATGCAGCTGCTCATGGAAAATAGTGGTTCGGCAAAGGAGAAAAATTGGGAAAAGAGGGCGAAGGAGAAAATTTGGGAAAGAGATCGGGGATGTAAGGAGTTTGATGACTTTTAGCGGCGGTCACTAAAAGACCGCTACTGAATATCCACTCCTCTCCGCCGCTAGAACCTTGTTTTTTTGTAGTGGTTATTAGGTCTATCACCTATTTCCAAGATTTTTTGCATTTCTTTTAACTCATCATACCTTTCCAAAACCCTCTTGTTCACATCTCCCACTTTGTCTTTATTCCAAGCACTTAGGCACCCTTTAAGATGGCTCATTTTGTTCAGCAGATTACCCTGACTACTAGCCCAAATCTCAGCAATAATTGTACCACTATTAGGCTCATCTAACCAAAATTTTTAGAATCTGAACAACTTATGTTTATTCACATATTTTCCTCTTAAATGAAAACAAAGGGTGGAGTGATCAGACCCCACAATTGAGTCTTGCCAAAGCATGGAGTTTGAGAACAAAGAGCACCATTCAGTATTGCAGAGGGCACGATTGATTTTTTCTTTGATTCTCCCTGCTCCCATCCTGCCATTATCCCAAGTAAATCTCATACCCTTACTAAGCATATCAATTAAATTACAATCATCTAAAAAACCTTTGAAACATTCAGCTTTGCGTACCTAAACATGTCTGCCGCCTCTCTTCTCATGTTGGTACAGCACCACGTTGAAATCCCCCATTGTAAACCAAGGATATACACAATTTGAATTCAGCTTCTCCCATTGCTAAACTTAGGTTTGAAGGCAAGAACTTGCATGCACAAATTTTAACTCAAAATTTTCCCTAGTTTGGGGTCATATAATTATGTGGATGCACCATTGCAGCTCTTCCAAAATCTCCACTTTGCATGTAGAATCCCATAAAACCCAAAATCCCTCAGCTCTCTCCTTGGCTTCACTCCACCAGAACTTTCATTTAGAAGAATCACAAAAGGGACCCAGTGTGTAATCAACGAATCTATGATAATATTAGATATTTATAATTTTTAAAATAATTTAAAATTAAAATATGTTTTGATTATAATATGAGAAATAAATTGCTAACAGGGAGTAACCCGCAGGACCATTGGACCACCACTCGTACTAAAGCACGGCCTTAAAATGCTAAATCTAGCGAATAGCTTTTGTCTCCATCGTATAGTCTATTCTATACTATTACACACCATCAACTGAGTATAGCCAAAATGAACACGTCTTCAGCAATTGAACAATCAAATGATAAAATATCCCTTACGGCCGGCTTCTTCAAATTTTTCTGTTTTTTCTTTCTGATATTGTTGGTTTTCTGATCTATTCCGAATAAAGAGAATTGTAGAATTCCTCTGATCATGAATACTGCATCTTGGAATATGCCAGAAATATCAGAGATAACTGAGGAAAGTGATGAAGGGATCCCTTGCACCATCAACACAAAGGCTCTTAAGGACAGGATCAGACAGATCATTGAGTACCAGAAACACTTGTATTTATCTTCATCATCCTCTTCATCATCTGCTTCTTCTTCTTCTTCTTCTTCATCCTCAGTCAGAAGAAGTGGATTGTTACAAATGATGAGAGGAGGCAGCACCTCATTGAGGAGATTATTTGACATGGAGCATACAAGTTTGGGAGATCATTTTAGAGATTACAGTGGCTCTCCTGTAATCAAGCCCATACTTTTGTGGGGTAGTGATACAGATGATGGGTATGATGGATCACCATTTTGGAGAGACTTCAAGCAATCTAGGGCTGTGAAAAATATTGGGTCTGAAGATCTTGGTGGGGATTATTCAGAGGGAAGCTTCAAGGAGGGAGAGCTTGCGTATCCTGAGAAGAGATCAAAAGTTAACAGGAGAAGACTGATGAGAACCAAGTCCTTTAGAATATTACCAGGTTTTGGCTTATGGAGATGCAAAGGCTTCAAATTAAAATTCAAGTTCAGGTTCAGGTTCAGGTTCAGGTTCAGGTTGAGACGTTTAAGGGTCATGATCTGTGGTAGGAAGTATTGATAACAATTTCAACTTCCAACTTGTCATTTCAAGAGAAATTTTTTGAACTGTTATCCAATAAATTGAAAAAGAAAATAATAAAGGTATATGTTCAAGATGGATGCAATTGTAATGGAATTCATAAAACATCAGTTCCAAAATTTGTATGAGGTTTCTATAATTCAATAATTATGATATTTACATATATATATATATATATATATATATATATATATATATATATATATATGCATGTAGGTGTGTGTGTATGTATATGGTTTCAAAGAAGAACTAGAAATGGATGAATAATCCAGAGGCTTAAAATGGGAAGCTTATTCTTGGGGAGAAACATGAGATTGGACATGATTTGAGTTAAATTTGAATTTAAATTAGGATATCACTTTGTATATTTATCTTATTGGAGTTCCTCTATTGAAGACCCTATAGGATCTCTTTGTAATCTCAATGAACGCTATCATGGTTAATGGTATTAGAGTAGAATAGGGGTGGCTAGGGGTGCAACCTGGTTCGATTAAAACCAAGAATGGACTGACCTGAACCTACCAGATTTGGTTTGGATTTCAAACTATATGATTCGGTTTGGGTTCTGAATTCTAAAATCCGAACTAGTTTGGTTCGGATTATAAGCCTAAGAACACAGAGGAACAAACAAAGATTCTAAAGATACTTTGCCTCATGTGTTGTGATTTCAGCTAGATTGAGAATAAGCAGGTGATTAAGAACATAACTTAAAATTTAACAAAGAAAAGAAACAAGTATCACCTTGTGATTTCAGCTGGATTGAAATAAAAAGGTCAAACCTTCAGATGGAACCAACTTTGAGTATAAGATGAAACGGAGTCTTAATCAACCCCAGAACGAATTGAAGATGAACTGGAGTCTTAGTTCAGCCCCAGAACGAACTGAACGTGCTATGAGCTTCTCTGCTTGCCCTGTTTCTTCAGCCTGTAATATTAATCTCCAAAAACTCTCTTACGATCTCAATCGTTTAGATTCCTGCAAAACCATAGAAGAGCTCAAACAAATCCATGCCTCCGTCATTAAAACCAGACCTCCACAGACACAAATCATCTTGAGAAAAATCATCTCTATGTGTGCTCTTCTTCCCTTTGGGAACCTTGACCACGCTCTCTCTCTTTTCTCGCAAGTCGAAAATCCGGACCTGTACCTCTATAATAAGATTATCCAAGGCTTTTCTCGCAGCAAAAGTAACCCATTACAATCTCTGTTTCTGTACCGTGAAATGCTTGAAAATGGCTTTGAACCTGACAATCACACTATCCCTTTCCTTCTTAAGGCCTGCACAAGATCAAACGCGTTTAGGGAAGGAAAGACCATCCATGCCCAGTCGATTAAGTCGGGATTGGTGCGGGATGTTTATGTCAAGAACACTTTGATGAGACTGTATGGTACTAATGGGCTAATGGATGACGCCCAGAAGTTGTTTGATGGAAGTCCTCAGAGGGATTTGGTTACATGGGCCACTTTGATTCAAGGATATACCGAGGTGGGGTTCCACTTGAAGGCGATTAGTGTCTTTCTAGAGATGGGTGAGGCCAAATTTGTAGCAGATGAAGTGATAATGGTTATCGTACTTTCGGCTTGCTCTAAATTGGGTGATTTGAATTTGGGCAGAAAGATACATAAGTATATGCTTGACAACAAAGTGAATTCAGATGTATTTGTTGGAAATGCATTGGTGGATATGTACTTAAAATGCAGAGATGTTGATTCTGCACAGAAATGTTTCAAAGCAATGCCTGTGAAAAATGTGGTTTCTTGGAATTCCATGATATCTGGAATGGTTCAACTGGGGAAGTTCAAGGAGGCTTTGTTAATCTTCAGAAAGATGGTGAATAGAGGAGTTGAACCAGATGGTTTTACTTTAGTTGGTGTCATCAATTCATGTGCCAATCTTGGAGCAATTGAGTTGGGTAAATGGATTCATGCATCTGTCAACAAGAAGCAGATTGAGTTGGATAGATTTATTGGGAATGCTTTGGTTGATATGTATGCAAAGTGTGGCAGCATAGATCAAGCTTTTCAAGTGTTTGAAAGCATAGAATGCAAGGATGTTTATTCTTACACCACCATGATTGTTGGTTTAGCTTTACATGGACATGGAGAGGAGGCACTTGCGCTCTTTGCCGAAATGTCTAGGATTGGCATAAAACCAAATGAAGTGACTTTTGTTGGTGTTTTATCAGCATGTAATCACATGGGATTAGTAGAGGAAGGTCATCGCCATTTTGAGGAGATGTTGAGTTTGCACAACTTAAGACCTCAGATGGAGCACTATGGTTGCATGGTTGACCTTTTAGGTCGTGCAGGGCACATAGATGAAGCAGAGGAGTTCATCAAAGAGATGCCGATTGAACCTGATGCCTTGGTCTGGGGAGCATTATTGGGTGCATGTAGGATTCATGGAAAGGTTGAGGTTGGGGAAAGCATCATGAAGAGACTCAGAGACATGGACCCCAAGGAAGATGGTGCTCATGTACTGATGTCAAACTTATATTCATCTGCAAATAGATGGAAGGATGCAGTACAGATTAGGAAGGCAATGAAAGGTAGAAATGTGAAGAAGACTCCTGGGTGTAGCCTAATTGTACTAGATGGTTTGGCTCATGAGTTCCGAAAAGGGGACAAATCACATCCCAAAACTGAAGATATATACAAGATGTTAAACAAAATCATGTGTAGCTTAAGGAACGAAGGGAGTCCGTCAAGAAGGAATTGCGTTACCATGGAAGAGGTTGAAAGTTTTTGGGCATAATCAATTCAAAAGCTCTGGGAACTGCTGTGGATTGGGATGAATCTTTGCCTTGTAGTGATCATCAACACTCAACTTATTCATTTCATTCCTATGTTCTTACACAGAGAGAGGAGTAAGAAATTGAAACTGCTGCCATAATTTCACAGCAGGTTTGTATTTCTGTAAAGATTTTGGTCATAAATATTGTACATATTTAGTTCAATATTTGAGACATCAAGCTACCTCAAGCTTCAGAATACAAAATTGAAGAAGAAAATTCAAAGAAGGAAACAAGGTGATGGCTGAAGTTAGACATAACCAAAACTATTATTCCATGTTTTTAGACAATATATCATAAATGAGTGGTTCTCAATTGGTATATGGACAACATTTTAACCTATATACTTCTCTATAGATATTGTACGAGGTTATGTTGAATATAGAGTTAAAATTTAGCCAGGGAATGATGTTACTAATACTAATATACTAGCCCTTCATGCTATATATATGGAAAATTTATCTCAGTCTGAAACATATGTATTGGTTTGCAATAGACATGAAGGATTGGGGCTTTCAAAAATAAGTTAGGTTTGATGTTTCGTAAAGACCTTTCATTCTTGTAAATGTTATAAATGTTACAAGTTTACCATTGTTTTGACTTACAATAACTTTTCATAAGTAATCCCTCATTATAGCTAAGATATAAAAGTAACAGGTGAAATGGCAAGATTTGAACCCCACATTTTCTACTCAAACAAACACCCTACCAAGTAGTGGTGTAAACGGGTCGGATTCGGACTAGATCTACCAAGATCCGAATCCATTTAAGTTGTAAGATATCCAAATCCGATTAAATATCCAATGGATCTTTCATATTTCTTATTGAATCCGAATCCAAATGTTGTTATATAATCCGTATCCGAATCCAATTAATATTCTAATCTGATTAAATATCGGTTAAAATTCTGAGAATCCAATTAAATTTGCCTTTTTTTTAGACCTATTACTTTCACATATAACATATAGTCTGTTATCCTATTTACTTAAACACCCTTATAAAATTCTAAAAATTTAAATCTTACCTTAAATTTAATCGGATTCAGATTTTTATCAGACAAATATGACAAGATCTAAATCCGAATCCGATTACTAAATAGATCTAATCTTTGGATCCGTATTTGATCCTCTGAACATTTATTTGGATAGAAATATGATTAAATCGGATAAATTTAATCAAAACCGAACAGTAATTGGATCAAGATCCTATCCATTGATTGCCCTAATACCAAGCTGCGTCCTATCCCTTTCAATTGGTCTTTATAATTTCGTTGCATAGAAACACCTTTTGGATCATGTTTATCACATTGTTATTTCCCCATCAATATACAACTTCTCTTTAACATTTCCTCTTCTCCCACCCTGTGTTTAATCAGACCCAAGCCAACCATATAATCGAAATAAGGTAGGAAGATGAATCTGAGTTTGGTTTCAAAATTTTGATACTTCAGAATTCTGAAATTGTTTCCATTTGTCAATTAAAAACAATAACATGACTCCAGTAATATCCATTCTATTTTCCATTTTCCTTTTTCTTCTACGAAGATGCAAGCAACATAAAGACATACAACTAGACGTACTCGGAACCATCAGAAACATACCAAACTGTTCTTGTAGGATTACACACCAAAATACGCAAACCTCGCAAATCCTATGACTCATAATGTCAAGGTTGCAGCTATTGCTGCTACTTGGTGCAAACTAATATGGATAATACCATGCGACGCTATACTTAGCTTCTTATAAGGCTGCTTGACTTCAACCTCAGGGTTGGTTGGGCTTCTCCACGTCCTCGAGGGGACGGAACCAAGCTTGCCGCTCGAGCACAGAATCACCGCCACCATTCCCCGGCGGTGTATGAAAGCCGCCCTCCCCACCTGCGCCACCCGTGTGCTGCTCGGCAGCTGGGCCAAAGACACCGGTCTGCGGATGCGGGGCCCAATACTTGTCGGACTGGGGCTGGATCACGTCATCTGGGACCACGCTTGGAGGGACCTGCTCATCGTTCTTATCGTATGCTGAAACGTGCACCCCAGCCCTGCACATAGTCACAAATACCATGAAATATATAGCAAATTAATTATCAAAATTCGGTCTTAATAACTAGACTCGACTCAGATGTTCACCGAGTCTGACTCCTCCATTATACGAAAGCCAAATTGCGAGCAATATAGACCGTAAAATCTATAAACACAAGCACTCAAAAATTGAAGAATGCTAAAACGACATAAAAATTGTACCTCTTGTGAATAATCGGAGAGGGCATTGGAGTGTCCCCAATTTTCTTTTCCAAAACCTTATACAAAAAGTACAAAAAACAAAATTTTTTATTGATGTCTTAACCTTTCTGAAGATTTTTTTTTTCTTTTTTTTTTTTAAGAGATCAAAAAATAACAGTTTTTTTTTTTTTTGGGTGCCTGGGCTTAAATCATTCTTTGTCATGCCTAATATTGATCAGTGCACTGCACCCCCAAATTTTAAAAAATAAAAAAGACCTCAAATCGTACTTCTATATTGTACAAAAATAAAACCTTTAACCTTCTTCTATATACGGTATTGAAGAAAGTATACTGTTCTATATATATGGTTCTACATTTAGGCTTATATCTAATATACAATAATAAATTATGCCTACATGTACTTAATGTATCTTATTATTATACTTGATAATAATAAAATTTATTATAAAAACAAGTATAATAAAAAAGAAAGCATTTGTTATACTTATTAGTATAATATAATTTAGTATGCCAGTCTGTATACACATATATAATTAGTATATTTTATAATTTATTATTAATAGTTAAGTACTATAATATCGCTTATAGGAGTGTTTGTTAATTTACGTAGGTACATATATTTATAATTTCATACATAAATTCTACATAAACTAATTATAATTACTTAACTAATAATAATATTGTAGATGCACTTATAATCATATAGTATTTGCACTTACTAAGTATTTGAAGATCATGATTCAAGTCTTATAAGTGCATATAAACATTTTCGTTAACTGTATATATTTATAAATATATGTTATATAGATGGAATAAATATAAAAGTGCTATCATATTGAAGTGATGAAACAGCTTGATAGTAATTCAAAGCCTCTCAATGCAATGTGAGGATAGTGTGTTCAAGTCTCACTAACGTTCAAAAGTTTTGCAATTTTCCAGGTTTCTTCTTCTTCTTCTATATTAACTGAATCATGGTCAAACTCAACCCATGCCTGAATGAGTCATATCTCATCAAGATCATGGGCGATGAGTAATAAGATATAAAGAATTTAATCAACAAACCGCGTCACAAGTTGACTCCTTGAGTCCTCGATCGTGCAACTAAAAAAAACTAAAGAGAAACAAAAAAAAAAAAATCAAATGACTTAAAATAACAATTGCAATAAGTTGAGCCAGTTGGCGAGTAATTGTCAACTGCCTTGGGCCACGAAAATGGTGTTCAAAGAGCAGTTCTTTTTTTTTTGGTAGGATTCAAAGAGCAGTTCTCAATCTCTTCTAGTCCAAAGAACCAATTAAGAATGGATTCACATCATCTGCTGAGTGCTGGGCATCCAGCATTTAATGGGAATTCCCCACATTAGGGCTACATTAAAAATAATGTGACTTATGTCAGGGCTGAGCTGATGTGGCCCTGACATGGGGGATTCCCATTGTATGCTGGATGTCCAGTATTGCTTGGCACCCAGCAGATGATGTGAATCATTAAGAATCATTCTTATCTTAAATCTATTCTGCTTGGCACCCAACAGATGAAGTGAATCCATTAACAATCATTCTTATCTTAAATCTATTCTTATACAAATAATCACGTCCTACCAACCTTTCAAAGAAACTAATTTTCTAATTTAAAACCTTTTAGAAATTTATAATATTAAAAACTTTCATAAATTTATAAATATCATAACCATAAAGTAATTAAACTCACACGTTGGAGAGAGCGTCAGGAGGGGACAGCCACGTGAGCTTTACCCACGCGTGGAGCTTAGGAGATTGTGCCATAGAGATTGGATTACACGTGGCAGATAAGAACATTAAACCTTACCAGAATATCCATAAGCATCTTCTCGAGAACGTCTTATCAAAAAAAAAAAAAAAAAAGCATCTGTTCGAGAACCGACTCGTACTCAATTCTATTTCGATGAAGTGCTTCGTCCGGCCACGAAATTCCGTTTTCATCGACAAATCAGACACAACAAAGCAAAAGAACCTCCTTTTGCTTGTTGTGTCTCATTTATCAAAAGGGAAAGGGATCCCTCGAGGCCACATCAGCTGTCAAATTGAGCTGAAGTTGTTCTTATCCTTTGGTACTATTATTTTATTCTGTTTTTCCCAATTTTTCCCAACATGTACGGAGAGAGAGAGGATGGAAGGAAAAACCTTTTACGAAGATAATCGAAGAAAACTCGAGAAAGGCTTCGGAGTCACAAAAGCTAAATTAGGAATAAAACACACACTGTTGAGAAAACGACACCCAGATAAGAAAATAAAAAACAAAACCCCGAACATGAGACAAGATAAAAATCCGCATTTTAAGAGCTTAATAAAGTATTTAAAATGAATATATATATAAATATATACGACGAGCAAATTACTGGTAGATACAAAAACACGGCCTTGGACTCTTGGAGATGGAGCACGAAACAGAGGAAAATTAAGCAGAGAAAGTGTTAGAGCTACCATGAAAAAATCTGTCTCGGATGCTTCAAACACCGCAGATTTGAAAGAAAAAACGGAAAGCATGAAGACTATGGAGGATCCACCAAAAAAAACCTAAAAATCGAAAAACCTAACTGATGATCTTCCTTCCTTCAAGATGAGCTCACGAACAGCTATCTAAACAACTAAATCAGAAAGTACTCCTACCATATCAAGCTCAATCCACGCATAAATTCCTAAAATCAGTTAACAAGAACGATTAAAAGATCGATCACAAACACTTCAAGAACAGAGTGATTTCAGAGATCCTCAAGATTGTACCTGGTTACAGTGACCGATCGGAGAGAAGCCGGAGCTGGATCACGGAAGTTGGAGTTCCAGATCTGGTTGACAAATCGCTTCCCGAAGCTCGCGATTCCTCGGCTCTGCGACTTGAAGGCCATGCAATAAGAGTAATCACAGTAAAAAGAAGGAGAAGAGTGGGGAATTGCAGAGCCTCGAAGCGAAGGAGAGACTGTTGGTATTCTTGTTGCCGTCGTGGTGAAGCCTGTATTTATAGGATAAAAGCGTCTTTTTCTCTGTCCACCCGCCCAACAACCAATCTGCCTTTGTCCCCACCTACTTCATATCTGATCAGCGTTTCTTGCCGTTCAAAGCTTGACGTAAGTTGAATGGTTACCGTCAATTAACGGAATCTTTTGATAAGGATGCTTTCCATGCGTCAATATAGAACGCCGTGAGACTTTTAAGTTGCCGTCAATTAACGGGATCTTTCGAGATGCTGCTCCACGCGTCAATAAGAAAACGCCGTGAGATTTTCCACTTAGGTTGTGTTTGGATATCCCAATTAAGTTGGAAAGTCCGTTGGAAAAGTGATATGGCAAAAGATGATATTCTGGAAATTGAAAGTTAACTTTCTTAAATATTGTTTGGATGTATCCGGAAATTTGAAAACTAGTGGAAAATCCTTGTTGTGATGTTTGGTTAATCAGAATGAATAGGAAAAATGTTACATTTTCCTATTTTACCCTTTAATTTTGTCCATAGAAAATTGAAAAAAAATACTATAAACACTAACTCCTTATATGAAAAATATGAATAAACTTAACCTTTTGAATATCTATATATATATATTTCAGTTTAATATAAATAATATATATATATATATATATATATATATATATATAGATATTTCTTTTACTTAAAGTTTTTTTGAAAATGACATGCAACACTTCACCCTTTTTTTTACTTTAGTTTTTCTTTTTTTAAATGAAGTACACACAACACCTAACTCCTTTTTTTTTTTACTTAAATATTTAATAAAAGACAAGTTAAACACCAAAGAATGAGGGTTTGAAACAAAAAAGAAGGGGCAAATAAATAAGAACATAAATCAGTTTTGATTTTCTGGCAAAATCTGACCATTTTGGTCGGAAAATGAAATGGGGCAAAACATGAATTGAAAGTGATTTGACTAATTTTACTTCTTGTGGGTCCCATGTTTTCTTGTTAACCAAACGCTCATTTTTTGAAGGAAAGTTAGCTTTCTGGCAAAACTCAAAACAATCTAGCTAACCAAACGCAGCCTTAGGTCTTCATGCCTGTGATTGGTTCTCAAGGATAAATTTTTTAAAAATAATCCGGATTTAGGCAATAAAAAGTAAGGGAAAATTATGAAAAAAGTCAGTTTTTGTGGATAATTATAAAACCAATCCATTATGGTTAGGAATTACAGAAAAGGGTCACTTTTTAGATATGATTAAATGACAGGATCACTTTTTAAAAATAATTAAATTAGAGTATCACTTTAATTGTACGTCGGATTCTTTACATGGGATATAAGCATGGACGGAGCCAAGGGGGCATAAGGGACAATCGCCGCCCCTCAAAATTTTTCTAGAAATAAAATTTAATATTGCATTTTTAAATATTATTTAAAAATCTCAAAACCTTAAAGCAATTGCCCCGGCCTCCCAAAAGTTATTAAAAAGTTACTTTTGGCTTGAATTTATGAAAACAGTTCATAAAAAAATTATTATTTGCATAAAAGACTACTTTTAAAAAATAAATAATTGACCTACAAGGTCACTTCAAAAAAAATCAAAAAATAGTGTCACTTTACTTAGCTACTAGGATACTAGTGCGTCTTGCTTTGAACATGAGCGTATTCTACATAGGACACAAATGCATCTTATGTGGGATACGAGCGCATCCTACATGTGACACAAGCACATAATATGCTTGTATCCTATATATAATGTAGAGCTGTCAACGGGTCGGGTTGTGTCGGGTTCAAGTTGGGTCATAATTGGGTTGGAGTTAATAGGGTTAGCTTCAGGTCGAGCTTGTTTATGGCGAGTTGGAAAAACCCCAAACCCAACCCACCAATAAACGGGTTCAACACACCAACCCGTTTATTATTATTTTTATTTTTCAAAAAATATGATTAAAATAGGATTGGGGGGTTAATTGAGTTGGGTTGTACCATGTTCGAGTCGGGTTAAGGGTTAATCAAGTCGAGACGGGACACTTTTGCCACTTTTTTTTAAAATCGGGTTACTCGTCAGGTTGCCGGGTCATAATCAGGTTGACCTGATTACTGGCAGGTTGAGGAAACCCCAACCCGCACCCAACCCAATTAATATACAGGTCAACCCAAACCCGTTAAAATCATGTTGGTTCGAGTTGACCCATCGGGTCGGGACACATTTTGCCAACTCTAATATAATGCATTCATGTCCCAAGTAGGCTACACTTCTATCCCACGTAGCTATAGTAATGTTACCTTATAGTTCAATTTTCTTTTTTAATTTTAGAAAGTGACCTTCTTCTAGAAAGAAGTTTTTTATAAACAATTTTGTTATTTTTATATATACTAGCCAAAAGTGGCCCTTTCTCATAATTTTCCCAATTTTTTTTCTCTAAAAGAAATTTTTCTAAACCCTTTGAATATTATCGTAGCTAAATTTGACTTATTATTTGCCCCTTCTAAGCTAATATTCTAGCTCCACCCTTAGATTCAAGCATATCTTACATAGGACATAAGCACATTTTGCATCTTACATAAAACACAAGCACATTCTACGTAAGATATGAGCGCATCATACAAATACGTTTTACAATAAAGTGACACTATTTTTAAAATTGTTTTTTGAAGAGTAACCCTGCACATCGATTATGTTTGAAAAGTGACCCTTTTTTTGTAAAAATGAGATCTTTCTGGACTGTTTTGATAAAAATAGACCAAAAAGTAAACCTTTTCATAATTTTCCCTACTTTTTAAAATGAGTGTGCAGGGGATTTCTACAAAAAAAAAAAAAAAAAATTTTGCCTTTAAATAAATTGTTAACCACCTTAAAAGATGATAATTAAGTACAGGAAGAAATATTTTATGAACAATAAATGATACTCATTCTAAATTATTTTAAAAAAATCACTATATTCTTCATACCGAGGAAGAAATATTTTATGAACAATAAATGATACTCATTCTAAATTATTTTAAAAAAATCACTATATTCTTCATACCAAGAATAACTTAATCGGGTTATTTTTTTTAACAAAAAAGTAACATTAAGAACTGATTTCCCCTTCCTTTTTCATTTTAATTTTAATTTTGTTCTAAAAATGCCCTAGTGTTTCAAACTTTTGAGAATCAAGGTATCATGTTTCAACTTTTTCCTTCTTAGGGTACAAGGAATTGCGTTACTTCCTCATATGACTACACCACATAGTCCGTTAAATCAAAACGAATAACTTTATGAATTTTATTTTAAAAAAATTTATTTTATACGAAGAGAAATAAAGGATTTGATGTAAATGTGCCAATCACAGAACACGCTGGTGAATAATTTTAGTTGCGGGTAATTTCTAATTACTTGAAAAAGATATCTAGCTATATCACTTTATTACCTTACCATTTGAATGCATTTCCTCAGCTTCCTAGAATCTGGTGGTGCCATGATACCACCAATTGGATGGGGTTTGGGCGACTGACATCGTCTACCGCTGTGTTCTGCTCTAGATCCAGCCGCTTTAATAGGATGACACCGCGTGGAGCCAATATCAGAAGTGTTAACCATCTTTGTTTGTCTTCTCCGTCTATGTCAAACGGGTGGGAATTCATTTTCGGAGACTCTCTCTCTCCCTTTCTTTTTCTCACTCGTTCTCAGGTAATCCCTTCGAGTGCGTTAATGCCATTTTAATGAATCCATTAGAAGGAGGTTGGAGCAATAGTAGAGAGATTTAGAAAGTTGGAGGAGATTCAAAAATAAAAATTTTGAATTGAAGAACGGAAATTTCTGGTTCTAAATTGTAAAACTCTCTAAAAAGGGGCTTAGATCTGAATAAAAAGGAGGGATTTATCAAACTAAAGGGTGCTGGTTCGTGCTTGACTGCAAGAAGATAGCTCTTTCTCAGTACGTTTTGGCCTGTCTCTCTCTCGGGGGTTCCCTCTCAGTTCACGACCAGAATAGGGACGGCTGGTTCCCTCTCTCTCTCTCTCTCTCTCACCCTGTATGTTTTGGCGTTCTCTCGACCAACCATCTTTGTTTTGTATCTCTCAGTTTCTTTATGCCCAGATTTTTGTATCTCATGCTCTGTCTATCTCCCTTGCCTTGCCATTAGTTGAAAAACCGAGGGAAAAATCTGTCATTTCCTCCCTTCCGCCAAGAGAGCACCCAACCCCTCTCTCTTTCTTCCGTGAACAAAAAGAGAATAGAGAAATCTCAAATCTCACCCCCGCTGGCTTGCAAGTTCTTGTTTTTCTCCTTTGTTTTGATTTTTACTTTTTTTTTTTCTGCGTAAGGAGCTCATGCAAAACACACAGGCTTTGTTGTGGAGGTCGGAAGAAGAAGAGAGCTGCTCTTTGGGTTCTGTTTCTGAAATATTTGTTTTTTTTCTTTTTAAATGAGCGTGAATACGAAAAGGGGCTGCCACTGATTCAATTAACGGAGCTGAGGAACGTTAACACCGGCGTTGCTATATACTCCACGCGGCAACATCCGATTCGAGCGGTAGTTTTGGCGGTATTGTGCTGCGGTAGACGATGTGAGCCCGGGTTTGGGGTGTGTGGGGCCCTTCCTGACATGGGCATACATCCATCCGTTTCATGTTGGTATCATTGAGACAAGATTAAACAGTCTCCAAACACTAATTTTAGCTAAAGCATCATACTTTATTTTCCTCTATTAGAACTAGGGGTGGCATGAGTAATGTAAACATTTAAAATCTTATACAAAACGGCTACATAAATCTATAGTTACGAAAAGATATTGGAGTCTTCAAAAATTTTTAATAAATAGTCCAAAGATAGCAAGGAAATGTTGTGTTAGAATTTGGGGTGCAACTCAGTTCGGTTCGGTTCGGGTTGATGCCAACCCAAGACCAAACTGACATTACATATATTCAACCCAAAACCGAACCGAACCGAATTGAAAACCGAAAACATTAAACCAAAAACCGAACCGATATTAAATAAAATAACCCAAACCCAAACCGAACCGAACCAAACCGACTTACACGAGATCAGTTCAGTTCGGTTCGGTTCGATTCAGTTCGATACCAAGGTTTGGTTCACCAAACACCTCGCTTGGATATGCAAACGTACAAGAAAAACAGAAATTAATACCATTCATGGAAGCATAGGCATCAATCAAGACTCTCCACACACGGACTGTGAACTTTATTTGGAAAATGGATGGCCAAAGATGCTTGTATTACGAATCCACTACATTTACTTCGGCGAAGACCTTGCCGGGCTCTGAAGCTCTTCAATGCACCACATACAGATGAAGAAACACATTGTTAAAATCCCAACATATATTACCACAACAAAATTTACCATTTTCAGCCCTAATGGGTTATCTCTTCATCCTGTCGCCTACTTGACTTCATGTTACAAGTCCGGTGCAATTGAATAGCCTTTTGACAAAGAAGAACAAAACCTGAGACTAAACCAATTCTTACAAAGCGCTTCCTTAAGCTAGAAGTTCCTGGATATTGGCCTGGCCTTGTCGTATTCATTGAGTTCAACCAGCATTTTCTTCAGTTGTCGAGCAAGTCCGCTCGTCTCACAAACCCAAAACACAAACCAAAAGCAATAGAACATCTCAAGAACTGAGAGGATGGTGTACGTCTAATGTAGTTCAAACAAATAAATTGGAGAAAACGCAGAAATTAGGAGAAAGATACAAGAAGAAATGGATTTGAGGAGAGGAGAAGAAGAAGGAAACCAAGAGAAAATAGAAATTACCTGAAGTAGACGAACCGAAGTGCGAGCAGTCGGTTGTTGGCGGCCAACAGTCTAGGGCTACAACTCGGCAAATGGGTTCTAGGGTTTGAGATTGTGAAAGAAGAACGAATGGTATGATATATAAGAGAGGGAAACGAACCGAAATGTTAAAAAACCAAACCGAAGTCGGTTTTGTTCAGGTCGGTTTCGGGTTTACCCGGCCCGAGTTGTAGCCCTAGTTAGAATCCTTGGCCTTAGCTTTGTAAGAGTATAGATATGTGATGCTTTCTTGCTTTCAAAGCTCTTATTAAAAGGTTCTTGTATTTATCCTTCTACCTTGACAAGAACCTTTCTCCCAGCTTAGCAGCCCTCTAATTAATGACTGCAAAAATTCTTCAACCCAAATATTTTTGAAGCAAAAGCCAGACATGATTTTCACCCAAAAAAAAAATTCATTATATTCAGTTTGTGCCATTCTACTTGTCAAGAGCTCCAAGCCATCAACCCATTTTACCTTCTACAACTAGTAAACACCTAGGTAAAAAGTTACATATAAATATATAATGCTTTTTAAGGCACTGTTTGGAGTTGTTCTCAAGGCCGAGAAAGTGCTTCCTCATATTTAGAAGAGCTTTAACGCAAGCTTGGGTGATTAGAAACTCCATTAAAATGTGCTTTAAACATTGCTGTGAACATCTGTGGCTTTTGAAGAAGCAAATTACCGATTCTAAAATTTGTATTTGCATGAAGTAATTAAAGTCAATTAAAATATTTAAGATGTTCAAAACACCATTGCATTTCAATTATCATGTTATAATACTATTATAAGATGAAAAGTTTTACATAATCACCCTGAATATTGTATGAAAGTCAACATTATTTGTTTGTTGTATACAGGAATTTTTTGTATGTTGACAATTCTTTGATCACTTGAAAAGATCTTTTTCTTTCAAATAATTCATTGATTTTTTACATATCATTTTCTTTTCCTATATTATCCTTGGAAATTACCCTAAATTGCTACCCAAATTACATGCATGAGGGTACCTTTTCAAGGCCAATGTTGACATTCTAAAGTATATTATTAGGTGGTTGTTAAATCATGGTACCATACAAATTGCACCAAAAACATCACATAATCAAGAAATGAACAAAACCCATTCATCCAATCGATGAAACAATGCAGGGATGAATTGAAACACCCAAATAGAAAATCTCATGATGATAACTATCCACTAACATACATGCGAGTACTTTTTTTAAGGCCAATTTTGACCCTCTTCTGTTCTTAAGATGCCCAAACAAAGAGTTTTTCATATTGTTCTGAGATGCATTTTCTTCTAACAAAGAAATACATGTAACATGCATCTGCAGAGTACACAATACATTTCTTTAACAAAGAAATACATGTAACATGCATTTCTTTAACACATGGGTCTTGAAAATCTATTGTGTATTCTGTAACATGCATTTCTTTTTGGAAGAAAACGCATGTTACAGAATACACAATAGATTTTGGGAAAATTGGTTTTTAGTGATACTTTTTCAAATTAATTCAGATTCAGTCGATCAAATCTTGGTAATTGGCTTTTAGTGATACTTTTTTGAAATAATTGAGAATCGGTGTCATTTTACTAGCCATTAAGAGTTCTTTCCGAAAATGCCCTCAAAATACTTGCAAACCTTATTTATAACAAAATGAGTGAAAAGGATTTCAAAGTCTTTTTTGAGGGCATTTTCGAAAGAAACTCTTAATAAATAATAAAATGACACCAATTCTCAATTATTTCAAAAAAAGTATCACTAAAAGCTATTTACCAAGATTTGATCGACTGAATCTGAATTAATTTGAAAAAGTATCATTAAAAACCAATTTTCCCTTCATTCCCTTCTTCCTCTTCTTAAGATGCTCAATGCACGAGTCCCTCATTTCTCTCCATCTGCATCCATTTTCAGTTTCTCAAGTGTGAAAAATGATAAAAACAATTTGGGAGCATACCCAGCTCAAGACTGGTATGGACAAAGCTCAAGCAAACAGCCAAACATACCCAAGTGAGCTAATGCAAGCCTGGTTTAATAGCAGCTATTTTGCAATTAATGCCATTGTAGGTAATTATGTTCCAGCCCAATATTATACTGAACTGAGTAACATAGTGTCATTAAAAAAATGCCTAGGCATATTTCTTACCAAAAAAGGGGTAACGTAGTGTCATTAAAAAATTGACAGAAACAAGATTTCAGCCAAAAAAATATTTTTGCAGATGGGAGATGGGAAAAACTAAGTTCCTAGGAGATACAAATTCAAAAACAAATAACTTGCAAAAGCTTGTAGAGACTGAATTCATTTGTAGATAATTTCTCATCTCCCTAGCGGCTCAATCTACAGAAGGGATATACAAATCACAATGTGTAGGTGGCTCACTCTTTCTCTGGTTTCATTTGTTGCTTGCAATATTGGTTGGGTTCATTTTCCCTCTCACTTTTGCTAGAATTTTTCTTGTCAGAGGTATTGTCAGGAGAGGACTTGGGAACTTCATATGGGGTTACACAGCCACCACCTGAGTGCATGCGTTGGCTTGTCTTATGTACTCTGTTTGTGTTTGGAAAGCTTCCAATATCTCAACCACCTGGCTCATGGTAGCCCTCTGGGATTTTGACTAAGGCACTAATTGGTCAGATAGGCCACCTTATAGGCAGCATCCGCTGAGTAATGGCCTTCCATTCTTGAATCAAAGATCTTCAGCAGCTTCTTATTACGAGTCCAAAAAGGGCGAGTTCAGCAGCTTCTTATTATGAGTCAAAAAAGGGCGTGTCCACTCAACCAAGTTGAGCTCTCTTCTTGTTTTGAATCTTGTCCATTGCTTTTCTTCCAATAAGCATCTCAAGGAGCATACCCCAAAACCATAAACATCAGTTTAAGCTGTTAAATGGCCTGAGAACACAAGCTAAAGGGCTTCACTTTTGAACTAACTACTAACATCACTTTAAGCTGTTAAATGCCCTGAGAACACAAGCTAAAGGGCTTCACTTCTGAACTAACTACTATGAATCAATATAAGCATTGCACTTCTCTGTTTACCAGACTCGCCGGTCATTACATACTATGGAGCTGCGCATCCATAAAGTGCCCATCACTCCTATTGACACATCGGTCTGGTTTCCCCTGGGTCCATCCTTTGCAAGTTAAAATACACACACAATCAAGGACCCAAAGGGCATGGGAGGTGACGAAGAAAGGGAGGGACATGGGTTATGTGAGGCGTAAGGAGGCAAGGGAGTTAAGGGTAAAAAATGAAAACAAATTCAAAAAACAAATTAGATTCTCCAATATCCCCAACAGCTCTTATGTAAGTACTTTCAATCAGAAGGGCCATCACCGCGTAAAAATTTTGTATTCAACCAAGTAATCTGATATCTTTGACTTGAGTCCAATTTAATTTCAGCAAATAAATTACATAGAAATTAAAAACCATGATTAGATCATATATAATCAGGGGAGCCATGATTTAACTCCTTCAGGAGCTGAAATGAAGATGTCATTCGCAGTTGTGAGACACAATATCTCCCTCTAATGCACTTTCAATGGGAATAACAGGGAAGTTTTCATTTAATTTTGACAAAAAAGTATGCCAAAATACTAATGTGCACAAATCAACTGAAATGAAAATAGATAATATTACAGAGGAAAAAAAAGACTTGATATTTGGGCTTAAACATGTGAGCGCCATAGGTTCCCAAACCAAGACCCTAAATCAAATGAAGGAGAAAGAGGGGAAGAGAAGTAGAAAAATAACCAGATATAGCAGCAACATTGTGCCAGAGGTGAGGATCCATCATCCTCATCATTCAGTCACAGGGATGGACTACTTTCTAGAAAACTGCAAAACAAGTGTAAGCACAAATCAACCAATTTCAACATAAAAAGTCTGAAATAGGACAGTGCATTTAGAAAATATTTTCATCTGGAAAGTTTATTGCAGAAGGAAAACATTTTCATAAAGAGATTTTGTTTGCTCATCCTATGTGCATTTTGAATTTTCTCCATTGAAAGAGAATGTGCTTGAACTTGGAATCGTTCAGAGGTAATATATAATATTTAAACCACAAAAAAACCTTAGAATAAGAATATGCATTAACTTTTTAATTGAAAGTGAAAAATATAGAAAGTAGGAGCTTTCTTCTCTTGAATAAATCCATTCCCATCCATTAGGCATGGTCAGGTAATGGTTTCTCCTTTTCTTTAAATCGTTTTCATTTGTCATTTATTGCTGTTGTTTTCCTCTCTGAGTGTTTCTATTCATCCCTTCATTTTTTCATCTACCAGATGAAAGGCTTTGTTCGTTTCTTGATTATGTGACGTGCGAATTTTTTTGGTACCATGATTTAACGTGAAGCTGGGAAAAACATCCACGCAACACACGTCCTATTATTTGCAATGACAATTCATGACTTCATAAAACAACTAAAATCTCCACTAATATTATCCCCAAAATTATTACCACCTCATAATCCCATCCCCTTTAAATGCTTGAAATTTTTAGACAATCAAAAAATGAAATCCCCATTAATCTCATGATCCCCTCTCCTGTAAATGCCTGAAATCTTTAGATAGCATATGCACAGTAGGAAAATAACAAGCTTCCACAAGAGACACGAGACATCACAAAAGTTGATCTGTTATGGACACTACGATTGTTCTCATCAGTGGCTTTGTTAACCAAATTACCAAATCAAATAAACAGGATAACTGTGGGAATCTAACAAAATCAAGCATGAAATATGAAAGTAGGAAAGAAGCATTAAAAATATCAAGCAATTCCAGTATCTCGAGTCTTTATAGATTAAATATAAAAGTTGGAAAGAAGCATTAAAAAATATCAAGCATTTCCAATATTCTTGGTTGTCTAGAAGATAAACCAGGTATGAGCCAACTACCAGATGCTTACAAATATTTTAGAATATTAACAAATAGAGGACAGAACATGAGTGTTGGAAAGAGAGAAATAAGAAACTACGAGAAAGAAAAAAATTAAATAGTAGAAGAAGTAAAAGACTTACACGGATGGGACAAAAACACTCATAGGGTTTGATCATAATCTCTGTTTCAAAATGAAGCCAGAAACGTGAAGCAACAAAATGGAAAAAAAATCACTAAAGGCTTGAGCTTTGAAGCTCTCGACAGGGATTAAATCGTCTGTTCTAATAACAGACGATTTCAGACCTTCTCAAGAGTTCAAGGATCCACCTTTCAAATCATAAATTTCACAGAGATCTAGAGAGGTGGGGAGAGGAAGAAAGAAGAAGAAAATGATATACCGGAGTCATGGCAATAGGAAAATTGAGATGCCTATTAGGGATCTCACCCATTGAGTTGTCTAAACGCTGTGAGCGGAGATACCAACGAAGAGCCACAGGAGGGATGCTAACGTTTGAGCATTATTCCGATCGAGAAGGGCAATTGATACGGAGACGTTTAAGCTGACCTGCACTTCTGGGGTTTAGTTGTTCAACGCTATAGCCCTCTTCATTTGCCAAGCGTTTTAAAATTCAAAGAGGCACGGGCGTTTTGGGTTAACGGTTCTTTAAATACAGTGACATGTAAGCTGCCATGTCAGCTGTGACGTAGAGCTACTAGGTTTGAGAGTCTCAAATTTGAAGCTTATCGTGAGTTCACCGATTGCTATATATTATTACTAGCATTGGAAACATATGATGGTTTGAGAAAAAAATGTATAAATATTAAGAAATATAAGAAAAGAGACCTTGCCTGTGCAATGCACGGACAAATATGTTTCAAAATTGTTTGAAAAATAGAATATTTTATATATAGTCTTGAAAATTAATATATCAACATATTACACAATTACGTTACTTTTCCTACTTCAATGCCAACGTGATAGGAATAGTCGTGGGTTTAATATAGCAAATAGATAATTGCATGTAAATAAAAGATCACCTTAGATAATTAGCATTCTAAGTCCGTTTACTTGAATAAAAGGCAAGACAATTTTGAAAAAAGATTGCATAAGGTTATAGGGAATCAATGGACTTAAAAAGGGATCCAAAAAATTATGCACACTACATTACATATAAAATCTCTATTCGCACATCATTTATGGCAAACTGCTTTGTTAAAAAATAATTGACTAACATTGCTGAAGATATGTGTAATAGCAAAATCTTGCCGTCTGGTCTTGATGCAATTCAATAGTGTTGCTGAAATAGAAGAGAGAGAGAGTTGGTGGTTAGTAGACAAAGAATTAAATGTAGAAAGCACAACATAAATTGCTCTAAAGAAAAATTAAATAAACTTCATTGATATTCAACACATGCTATAGACAAATTTTTTGAAATTGCAAACAAAGATAAGCACCCTAAGCCATCGCCACCAAAGTTGTAATCTTCAATAGAAGAGGAATCGAAAAAAAAACATTGTGAGTGTTTGGAAGAAATGACCAATCATAATTAAAATTTTGAAGAAAGCATCTAAGGTCTTATTATAAATTTGCAAAGAGAAATCAACTACGCTCTGGTACTTTAAGAAAAAGTGCAATTTATTTTTCAACAAAATCATGAAAACTGGTCCTTTCATTAGAAATTTATGTTTTACCTCCACTTTAGTAATTGGGTTGTAACGATTGAAAGATCCCCAAATCCTCAACTAATACAGTGATGAATTAAACAAACAAAACTATGATTGAAAATTCACACAACAGAGTTGTGAAAATAGTAAAATGAATGCAAGGAAAAACCAAAAGGAAATTCCCAGAATTAGTCAATATATAATGAAGGTCAAATCAGGAAAAAAATACCCTATTCTTTTGATTGCAACACAATCCCCATTACTGTTATCGATTGCCATGTTGTAGCCAACCTGTCCATATGTAACAACATAGCTTCATGAAATCATATAAATCCAAACATAGTGTGCGCACCTAAATCTAGATCGCACACGAGGCGCACGTGGAGTTCGTGCGTGCCTCGGGACTTTCGGAGTCGCCACTGCCTAAGAGGTGTAGGCAGACACGGTGTTTGCCCTATCCGGGTCTAAGTCTGGTCTGCGACTTTTCAGAGTTCTAGCTAAGTCCTCGGTTACGTCCGGGGAAGCCCAAAGACACCCCGGCCCGCCCCGTCGGTCTGACGGGTCCCTCGGGTCTCCCTGGTTTTTGAGTCAAGTTCACCCTCCCTAGACCAGCATGCTGCTTTATTTGGTCTGGTGGGACCCTCTGAAGGTGTGGGTCCCTTTTATTTGGATTTTATCTTTTTTATTTATCTAAGTGAAATGGGTCGGACCCGGGTCCCTTTGGAAGACCCGTGGGCTGCCATGGTTGGGCCTAGGGCCCAGTAGGGTTATTGGGTAACCCTTTTTGGTTATTTAAATTTTATTTATTTACATTTTTTATTTGGGCTTGATGGGCTTGGATTTGGCCCATTAGCCAAGGGTCAAAGGGCCTGGACCTATCTATTAAAAACAGGCCTGGTATAGGCCAGTCAAAAATGTGGGCCATTCAGGTGGGCCCAAGGTGGGTCTTGGTGGGCCCTTCTAGGCCCACAGTCCACAAATGGGCTAAAAATAGCCCAAATAACACACTGAGTCGGGTCAAGCTGGTTTGGCTCGGAATAGATCCAACCGGGCCGAAAAATTACATTTTTTATGTTACTTTTACATCTGCCCGTATTTTCTATACGGTCCACCCTTGCCCGTGCACGAAATCCGGTTTGGCTCGCCCGTGAAGCAAACACGGTCCTAACCGGACCGCTCTGAGTTTACGGGTGCAGCCTATTCTGCACTTTTGTAACGCCCCGGATCCGTGTTCTTCATTAAAGATATAACACGTCTCCTAGGGGTTAGTTAAGGATCTCAATAATGGTGATCGCTGGATAATCACCCGCCTTTTATATCACATCAGAGTGCACAATTCAACATTACTATCCAGGCAAGTTATGAAATCATCAAATGGTCCCAAGTTTACTATCTTATTACAATCCTCAAAATTCACCTTAACAGTTTAAGACCGAACAACCTGCTGGACTAAGGTCGGTAGTAATAATCCTCCTCCCTATATGTATCAGCCGGATCTACCCCTGTAGGCACCTCACCACGAATATCTGAAAAACAAGTAACAACGAGGGAATGAGATACGAATATCCCAGCGAGTGACACATGCATGCATAAAATAGTTAACACAGTTATAAGACATGCTTCGACAAATAACCAACGATAATAACAACGTAAATTTCGATAACAACTCAAACCAGGTCAATGCCATGCATATGGTTACATTGATTAATTTACATGCCAAGTAGACACTCCACACCTCCATGTACACAGTTCCGGCCTACTCAGGGTATCGGAAACTCTGAAATGACGGCCTACTCAGGGTATCGTCATCCAGTGCCGGCCTACTCCGGGTATCGGCACTGACAACCAGGCCTACTCAGGGTATCTGGCTGCTCTACACTGGTCGTGGCAACACACGTGGCCATGCAATTACACCAACAAACACATACCATCACATTACTAAGCTTAACAAGGATCCATGGGAAGCTAAACCCAAACCGATAATTAACTGTTTAAAATTCTGCATTAGTACACATCACCCGTGGTTCCAACCAGAACATCAACTCACACAAGAGTTCCAACCAGAACATCAACTCACACAAGTGTTCCAACCAGAACATCAACTCACACAAGTGTTCCAACCAGAACATCAACTCACACAAGAAATCAAATAAATAATAATTACAACCTCATTCAAAACTTGCCATCAAAACGGGGTTCAATAAACCAAATCAGGTACCAAACAATGCATATTTCAAGAGGACTAAAATAAAGCCCTAGTATGTGAACATCCCGAGCATCCTCGAAATATTTCTCCACACCTACTTCATAAGCTTGTACTAAAACTAGTATCTATCTCCATTGTTCTCACCAGCAAGATTTATTACCTCTAATGTGAAATCAATTAGTTGGTTAAGTGGTTGAAGAACCCCTATTATCCAGAACACCCTTGGTTTTTGCGGAATTATAGGATTCTGCACGAAAACCACTGGGCGCTCACTTCCCTGAGGTGGGCGCCAGGTAGGCGCCAGGTGGGCGGTAGGTCCTTTCGTTTAACTGAAGCTTGCGCTCACCCGTGGACGAGTGGGCGCTAGCTAGGCGCCAGACGGGCGAGAGAAAAGCGCGAGAAAGGCGCGAGAGTTTGAGGTAGGCGCGAGCTAGGCGCGGGGTGGGCGCTAGCTCGGCGCCGGGTCTTCTTTTCTTGGCGCTCACCTCCTAGGTGGGCGCTAGGTAAGCGCCAGCTAGGCGGTAACCCACTTCGATTTCCAGGTCTCTGTTAATGCCGGAAATCCAACTCTGGCTGGAATTTCTCAGTCTGTAACCACTTATATAGCCTCCTAATACTCCCAGGATACATCCAAACCTAATTTGGATTTAATCTACATGATTTCCCAATTATCCCCAATTTCACTGTACAAAACCCTCCGTAACTGTTGTTGCCCAGAACACTGAGAAAACCTCAATCAATGCAATCAACACAATGAAATCAATCAACAAATACATGAATAAATCCGAAACCTCGGTTGTAAAACCATGCCACTCACCAGTGTGCGATTAATCCCAGAATGATAGCCTTTCTCGAAATCGGCCGATCACGATCCCGAATTCGCGAAGATGAAATGGTAGCCGAAATGGTAGTCGAACTGTTCGCTGCTCACGAGAGAGAAAACCCGCCTAAATCCAACTCGAATGAGCTTCTAGTAGTCCCTCAGAGTCTTTCTCTTCCTGAGAATAACCCCAAATCGCCATTTCCGCCGCAGTCGCCAAATCGCCCAGCTCTAAGTCTAACGAAGATTACCTCCGTAAGTTACGCGTATTCCTACAACCCAAACCCTACTTTCCCCCTTGGGTATTTTTACCCCGCGAGACATACGCCGTTTGATGCCTTTCCTTTTTTTTTCTTATCCGATGCGCGCTCGCCCACTAAAACCCCACATACTCGACATCGACATATTAATTAATTAATTAATACGTAGACACTATACAATAATAATCATACGATAATACTAAATATTTTTCCGAAAAAATGGCTATATAACGCCTGTACATACGAGCATGGGCTAAGCCCTCAAACCACACTAAACACCTGATAAACACAGTTTATGTATATCAACTGAATAAATAAATAATGGATAACCTCACAAAAAAAATCAGGGTCTTACAACTTTTGCTGCCGATTCTGCTTGGGATCGGTTCCTTGGCCTTCTCAGGTGTTCTGGTAACTTCAGTTGGAATTTCGGATTCTTCAAAGTCCTTCCCTCTCTTCTTTTGGCCTAAAAGGCCTTCTTCTTCTTTCTTCCTCTTTTAACATGAAAACCAGCATCTCTTGGGTGATCCATGATCATCTTTTGGATGGGGGAAGTAGGAAATTACAGAAGGATTCAATCCTTCCATGTCAAAGACTAAAAAAAAAAGAGTTATTTGATTTGTTAATTCAAAGTGCTCTTTAGACACTTTCTTTTCCTCCTTTCTTGTAATGACCAACTCTTTAATATCATCTTCTCATGATACTCAAAACAGCAATTGAGTTAGTAACATTAGTAACATTAAAGGTATTTAAAAGAGACTTAGAAAAGAAATGGAAAATGAAAATATTATAAAACCCAACATACTTACAATGTGGTTTTTGCTAGTGATGGTTTCTCCAGCGAATTTGGCAGCGCTTCCGCGTCCTCCCAAGATTCTTAAGTTGGATTTGTAAAGGATTCAGTAGGTGGTTGGGTTTAGAGGGAGATATTTGGAGGTTTAGGCATGGTTTTAAGATAACAAGGGTATTTTGGGCATTAAATGGGTCTAGGTATTGGGGTGGTGGTAATTGGGCAGAGCTTGGCCGTGGCAAACACACAGACAAAGAGGGGAGAGGCCAAGGGGAAAGCTTGTTGAAATGAGGGGGGGGGGGGGCCTCTCTATTTATAGGCAAAAAGGGGCGTGCCCGTATTTGAAGTACGGGCGTGCCTTGCCCGTACTTCAAGTACGGGCATGCCTTGCCCGTAATTCAAATACGGGCGAAAAACGCACATTTCCAAATCTCGCAAAATCGGCCGTACGGGACGCGTGTCCTGCCATACAGTGACGCATGTCTTCTTCCAGAAGCTTGCCCGTATTTGAAATACGGGCATGCCCTGTCCGTAATTGAAATACGGTCCAGCACGTTTTTAAAATGTTTGGATTTCAAACCTTTATTCAATTTGGTTTTTTGCAAGATTTTGATTTGATTTTTCCGATTATTTTATTAAAAAGCGAGATTCCCTTTATTAAAATATTAATAAACACATTTATTTTATTTATTTTATTGGTTTATTCCATTTTTTGCTGCCTTTTTACCACATGGACAGTTTTTCTAAAACTTCAACTGCTCATAACTTCTTCGTCAGGTGTCCGATTTCAGCAAACTTAGTGTCGTTGGAACCGGCTCGGAACCACCTATATATTGGGATCAAGTTTGGTAGCTGAATTGGGGTCGAGCAAAAAGTCAACTTTTCGCTCCCCAAAAGTTTGACCAACTCATAATTTTCTCATCTGGACTCTGATTCCAGCAAATTCAGTTGCGTTGGAACCATGTCGAAATGCTCTTTTCAATGAGATGAAGTTTGATGGCCAAATTTACTTGAATCAAAAAGTCAATTTTTTGACCCCCTCAAGGTTTGACTTTTCATTTTTCTTTATTTCGGGGGTGCAAAAATCAGGTGTCTACACATAGCAATCTTAAAAAGTAGATAAGAGAGGAAATTCAAATAATCACAAAAATTTAATGAAAGAATGCAATTCAGTAGTGTTGCTACAAACAAAACAAAAAAAAGAAAGAAAGAGTTGGTGGTTAGAAGAAGAAGAATTAAATGTGGAAAGCAGAACATAAATTGCTGTAAAGACATATATTCAACGCATGCTACAGACAAAATTTTCAAAATTGCAAACAGAGATAAGCACCCTCAGCCACTGCCACCAAAGTTTTAAGTTTCAATAGAAAAGGAATCCAAGAAAACATTGTGATTGTTTGCAATATATAATGAACTCGAACACGTACCTGAACGAAAAGAGGAGTTGTTGAAGAGGGCAATATTTTATTTTATATATATATATATATCATAAAATAAGTTTTGAATGGTTTTTACAATAAATTTTTTAAATAAAATATAAAAGAGAAAATAGATATACTAAGAAGTTAAGATAAAATTTAAATAGTCTTGAGAAAACAAATACCCAAAGTCTTGGTCAAAACAATTCAAATGATTTTTAGCATATGTTTTTTCATGTAGGAGATTTGATTTGTTCATTTCGTTATAAGTACGACCTTATGCTAAATCTTTTATAATATAGATTTGATTTATTTTTTTTAGGTTATTCCCACCTCATACTTTTTGTATAAGAAGTGATGGTATAAAAAGGCATCCCTTGGTAGGCATGTCAAGACAAACCAATTGGCACAACTATAATCCACAAACAAATTTTCAATGCAAAAGCAAAGCCTTGAAAATTTGCTGAATTGGGATGTAATTTTTTATCATAGGTTTTTATTTCAATTTATTTGCATGTAACTACAGGCACTGGAATTTCTAAAGAAGCACCTCAACTATGTTTGCATTAGATTGAGCTCCTACACTTCAAGTTTCTTGAAATAGTTGGCCACTACAAATACAACTATGAAAAAAATCCTCAAAAACAGATTTTTTAGTCATACCTATGTATATAAATAAAAAATACAATTAGATGGAAGGAGTGCAAAGAGGGAAAGAGATCTGATTATCTATGGATGTTTGGAGGGGTTGGAGTGATGAGGTCAATTGAAACTTTTCAGAATGGTTAGGAATTGTGATAGTATCATGCTTAGAATGTGAGAGTGTGGTGAGAGAGAAATGCAAGGAAACACCTAAAAAGAGCCTCTAGTGACCCCCCAACTCCCTGTTTGACCCATTTTTTGTAAGGGGAGGTGTCTTAATGGCCGAAAAGCCAATTTTCAAGATTGTGTCAGTTGTAGGATGAAGTTGCAGCAGTGGGAAAACCCATACTACTCTCTCACGCATGGGAGTCAAGATAAAGTTCATTTGGACCTTACATGGTTTAAAATAATAATAAAAAATGTCTTTTAGTGTTGAAATTCATTCAGACATGTGAACAAAATTGTAGCAGAAAAATTGGCTCCTTGAAAAGGTTCTCAATACAGAAAAGCAGATGCAGAGTATAATAAAATAAAGGGACGCTAAATCAGTCACAAACAATCAAGAACCAAAGGAATACATGCATAGATTATGTTTACACAAAAGTTATTTTACAGGATCAACATGCTATAGCTTTAAGATATGTAAGAACTATGAGAAAGATGCAATCCAAGAGGTTTATATACCAGAATTGGTGCTACTACTGTCAAGGTTAATAGCCTTGTAACTTGACTGTTCCGATGAATATATAACTGCAATTGTCAACATGCAAAATGAAAACAAAGTCAAAATTATTTGAGTGTTGGATAAATTTTGTTAATCATAAGTAATAGCATAAAACATGACTTTTGATCAACTCAGATTAGTTAAAGGGAAATCTAGAATAATTGAAACATTTCAAATATTCCAAATGATTTGAATCTATTATTATAACAGGTTAACTTGTGAGTCAATAAAAACCATTCCACAGTTGACCATTCGACCAGAATGTCTCATCAACCCTTAAAATAAAATGCATGATACAACCTTAGGAAGGATTCCTATAAACATATAGTGAGAATTTCTAACATTGAATCAATGAGTTAAGGGTTTAAGAAAACCATTTGGCAAGATTAATCTCTATTCGCACATCATTTATGGAAGACTGCTTTGTTAAAAAATAATTGACTAACATCGCTAAAGATATGTGTAATAGCCTCGTAACTTGACTGTTCTGATGAATATATAACAGCAATTGTCAACATGCAAAAAAAAAAAAAAAAAAAAGATAATTAGTTTAAGCAAAGTGTTGGAGATAATTATCAAATTGTCAAATTGGAGATAACTGACTTTAAATCCTAAGGACAAACTGATATTTTTCATTTGCAATAAATAGTCAAACAGACAATTCACTATTGATTCCAGCCTCAAGAGCAGTCTCATATGTACAAATGGACTGTTATTTGAACCCATTACCTTAAAAAAAAAAAAAAAGGATATGGCTATAGCCAAACCTGGAGAAGGCAAATTTTCAACATAAATTGCACTTCCATAAGGCAAATTAGCTTAAAAGATTTCAAAGGAAAATAATACTAATGACATCAAATGAATAAGCTCATGAGATTGACTAAATTACAAAGAATTAATCTATTAAAAGATGATAATGACCAAACCCACAAATAGAGGTAATAATGGTGTTTCTAAGGGAAAAAGTTGATAGATGGTTGCTAAATATGCAGTTTTTGAATGTTTGGAATGACAGGACAGGATTCCTATTATTGACCCCCACTAATTAAAATAAGACATTACTATTGACGTTTAATACTTGAATAGTGTCAAATAGACAGTTTAGGTAGGCATACTGGTCTGAAAAAATAACATTTCTATGAACATGACCAGATATAGAACTTTTAATTCTATCTAGATTTAAAGAAACATTTGTTTCCTGTTAGAGCAAGTATTGACTAAGATATCTTAAAGATCCCCGCAAGCTTCTAGATAGATTTGCCCAATGGCCCTAAACCAAAGCTTAGATCACCTAGTAATTTCATTATAAAGAAGTACCATAAGAATATAAGTTATTTCATCAAATTTTACAGTTATCATCGTATATTCCTCCTTCATGGTGATTGGCTCCTATTATGATAGAAAATGATAACAGTAAATTGCAATAATTCGCATCTGTTAAGTGTGAATGTCTGACTTGCATCCCCTACAACGTGGCTCAATATCAATGACAGGGCTCAAAGTCGGAGACCATGGGGACATTGGAGGATTTGAGATTGCCATGAATCTCAATGGAGTCTGGGTCCCTGAAGGGGGTGAAACCTGGCGTTTGGTGTCAAAAGCCTAAAGATGAAAGCAGGATTGGGAATGGTGTTAGGAATATAATTAAATATATAAAAGTTCACCTCTACTGTCAACTTGAGCTTTTAGTAGGAACAATGTTCTACATGGTATCAAAGCCTTAGACAAATGCCAAGTCCTATGTTCAAACCTCCACTCCATCCGTTGATAAAAAAATATTCCACGTGTAGGGCCTCCCTAAAAATGGATTCCCTAAAAATGGGTTTGAATTCAGCCCACACGTGAGGAGGGGTGTTAAGAATATAATTAAATATATAAAAGTTCACCTCTACTATCAGCTTGAGTTTTTAGTTGGAACGGTGTTCTACAAATGGTTCCCTTTTCACTTGAATTGAAGGCATCAGGAGCCATGAGATAGTGTCTTTACAACTTTGATCAAGTGATGGGAGAAGATGAAGAGAACTCCACACATTAGAGAGATGATAAAATTGTCAGCAAGGGGAACCATTCATTATTCGAAATAAACATGGGAACTTGAAAACCCTCTACTTCAACTGAAATTTGCTAATAATCTCAGTTGAAGTAGAGGTTTTTCAGGTTCCCATGATTATTTCAAATAATGAATGGTTCCCCTTGCTAATAATTTGGTCCTGAAGGTGCTGTGGAGTTTCTTATAGAATAATTCATGCTACTTGTTTGTAAAAATGTCTCAATTAGTTTATTTCAAATAATCCTATGAATCAGTTTTTTTGAATTATGACTTTCCAAACGCATTTTTATTGATTTTGAAAACTTTCATCATTTTTTTATCAATTGTTACCAAATGGGTTTCTTAGAATCATGAACTGCTTAAACTCTCTTGAAGAGTAAGCACTTCAAGCTTGTTCAATTATTTCTAGCATTCCAAATTTGGAAATAAATAGTATTGCCTTTTCATATTAAAATGAAGATTTATTTTATTTATTTATTTATTTTTTGACTACCAAAAAAAAAAAGATTTATTTTTTTTCCCAAATAGTTAGGCTAGGAATTAATAAATTTCAGATATATTATCATCAAGCCATATATTTTTCCCATTTATTCCAAACCTGTTTTGAGAGTGCACATAGTTTAAATAGATGAGCTATATCTTCAATTTCTTCTCTAGAAAACATCTATAAAGAAAACATTAAGTTTAGCTTTAGGTATGGTTCAAAGATATGGTTCAAAGATATGTTTTCTTCTCTAGAAAACATTAAGTGCACATAGTTCAAAGATATGGTTCACCTGTATATTTCTAACCATTAAGTTTGTACCTAGCTATTCCATTATGGTGCAATAGTTTCCAAGTAAAAAACTTGTACTTTAGGTAGCAGTTTAGCTTTCAAATGCCCTTAAACTGCACCTTTTCTGTCCTTCTTTTCTTTTTCTTTTTCTTTTTTCTTTATCTTAAACTGCACTTAACTGTTTATTACATGGGCAATGGTTCTGCCCAAAAGGTCTTCCCTAATCTTATATGCAAAAAATAATGGCGACTTCCCTAACCATAAACATGAGTATTGTTCTAATTCAACATTTGTCAACGTGTATACTAAAGTATTGGCCTCCTTGAATATGTGGCGGAGTTCTGTTTCCTCAAAATTCTTCATGGTCTTTTTCTTTCCTCAAAAGTCTCCATGATCTTTTCTGCTTCTCCAACTATGCTTTTGATATGCCATGGAATGGTATTCTTTGGTTTGTTCATAGCAGTGATGGTTGCTTATGAGTCATATTCTATTTTGATTTAGTGAATCCAAGCTTTTGAGCTAGAACAACTACTTATAACAGTGCTTGCGCTTCCGCTGCTATTATTGTGGTTGTTCCAATTATAGAACACCAATCCTACTAAAAGCTTAAGCTGATAATAGGGATGAATTTTATATATTAATTATATTTCTAATACTCCCCCTCATGCATGGGCCCGGCTTTATCTAAAGGCTCCAATACCATGTAGAACACCAATCCTACTAAAAGCTTAATCTAATAATAGGGGTGAAATTTATATATTATTTATATTCCTAACACCAATATGGCAAGCTAGTGATGCAAAGGTCCCTCCATAGGTATCATTATAAATGACCTTATGGTTACTTGTCCCTGTATTAATCCTTTGGCAGCTCCATCAGGGTTGAAGACGGCATACATGGTTTAGAAGTTGAGGCTGCTAAATCTCCACAATGGCGTTATGCTATGGACCAAGAATTCTCAGCACTCATGAAGAACAGGACTTGGTCGCTTGTTACGCAATTGGCGTTATGCTATGGACACATGTTTTACTACAAATATCAAGTTTTAAAATGATTCTAAAATTGGATGCCCTTGCAACATCAATTCCTAGATAGTTTGTAAAGGGCAAAGACTTTTAATATTTGATTTTCAAAATAACTCTGAAAATATATTCTTTTATAAACAAGCATGCTACCTAGAAAAATCGTTTGACATATTTTGCATAAGAAATATGAAGATAATTAGATGTCCTTGTCACATCAATTCCTTGAAAGTATTGTAAAGAATAAAGACCTTTAATAGCACACATTAAATTAATTCTATCAAGCCATGTGTTAGCACCTGATTTTTGCACCCCTAAAAAGAAGAAAAAACAAAAGTCAAACTAAAAAGTCAACCCTTAAGGGGGTCAAAAATTGACTTTTTCATCTAAGCAAAATTGGCCATCAAACTTCATCTCATTAAAAAGAATATTTCGACACGGTTCTAACGCAACTAAGTTTGCTGGAATCGGAGTCCGGATGTGAAAGTTATGAGCTGGTCAAACTTTTTGGGGTGCAAAAAGTTGACTTTTTGCTCAATTTGACCCCAAATCAATTGCCCAATTTGATCCCATTGGATAGAGCATTCCAAGCTGATTCCAACGATACTAAGTTTGTGGAAATCAGACATCGGACGAAGAAGTTATGGGCAGTTGAAGTTTCAAGAAAACTGCCCATGTGGCAAAAACAGCAGTAAAAAACAGAATAAATCAATATAATAAATAAAATAATTGTTTTTAGAAAATATCTTAATTTTCTAATAATATTTTAATAAAAATCTAAAGATATTTATAATAAAATAATAATAAATCGAGTAAGAATCTTTTTAAAAGTCAAATTTGATAAAAGATTTCAATTCCGGCATTTAAAAAACGTGCCTGACCGCATTTTAAGTGCGTCCTTTACGGAGGGACAGCTGGTCGATTCGGCGCGATTTCGCACACATGGGCGGCCGACTGCACTTCAAATGCTGTCAAGGCATGACCGCACTTGAAATGTGGTCAAGGCATGACCGCATTGAAAATGCGGTCATGAAAAAAAGTCTATAAATAGGGGGCCAGCCCCCCCATTTCAACAGGCCAACCCCCATAAGCTCTCCCCCTCTCCTTTATGGTGTTTTTCCACGACCCTACTGTGCGCACCTAAACCTGGCCTAGATCGCACACCGGGCGCGCCTTCAGTGCGTGCCTCGGGACATTCGGAGTCGCCACTGCCTGAGAGGTGCAGGCAGACACGGTTTTGCCCTAATCGGGTCTAAGTCTGGTCTGCGGCTTATTAGAGATCTAGCTAAGTCCTCAGTTACGTCCGGGGAAGCCCTAAGACACCCCGGCCCGCCCCGTTGGTTTGACGGGTCCCTCGGGTCTCCCTGGTTTTTGAGTCAATTTCACCCTTTTCCTAGACCAGCATACTGACTTGTAAGGTCTGGCGGGGCCCGCTGGAGGTGTGGGTCCCTTTTTATTTGATTTTATCTTTTTATTTATTTAAGTGATGTGGGTCGGACCCGGGTCCCGTTGGAAGACCCGTGGGTTGCCATGGTTGGGCTTTAGGCTCAGTAGGGTTATTGGGTAACCCATTTGGTTATTTTATTTATTTACACATTCCATGGGCTTAGTGGGCTTGGATTTGGCCCATTAGCCAAGAGTCAAAGGGCCTGGGCCTGTTTATTGAAAACAGGCCTGGTATAGGCCAGTCAAAGGTGGGCCCACAAATGGGCATATGATAATCTTGGTGGGCCCGTCTAGGCCCACAGTCTTTTATTGGGCTCACAATAGCCCAAATTGTCTAAAAGGCCGGTTCAGGCCGTTTTGGGTTGGGTTAAATCCAACCCAAAACAGTCCACCCCTGCCCGTGAACACAATACGGTCAAGTTCGTCCGTGAAGCCAACACGGTCCAGATTGGACCGTTCTGAGTTTACGGGCGCCTTCAGTTTTGCATTTTGGCCGCCGATTCTTTTCGGGATCTGTTCCGTGGCCTTCTTAAGTGTTTCTGCAGCTTCAACTGGGTTTCTAGATTCTTCATTTGTTTCACCTTCTTCTTTTGGTCCAAATGACCACCTTTTACTTCTTTTTGTTCTTTGAGCAAGCAAGATCTTCTCTTAGTTATTCACCATCAATCTTAGGAATGGGAAAGGGGTAATTTACAGGGGATTGAGTAATACTCAAGGAAGTCATGTCCCGATCTTACATAGAACAAAGAAGATCATTAAATTAGTTGATTAAAGTGTCCTTTGGACACTTTCTTTCTTTCTTTCTTTTTATATATGACCAACTCCTTTCTTAGCTTTCCATGACTTAAAAGAAAACAGCAAAAAGATTAGTGGAAAACGTAGAATGTACAATAACTTGAAAAGAAATTAAAACTTATCACATTGTATTCAAATGAGTGAGAAAAATACTTACAATGCAGTTTATGACTAGTTTCAATGGTTCCTCTGAATTCGGCAGCGCTTCCGCGTCCTCTAGGTTTTTCTAGGTTGATTTTGGCAGAGGTTTGGTGGGTTCTTGATGATCAAAGGATAAAAAAGAAGATTTTAGACATGGTTTTGATGAGGCAGGGGTACTTTGGGAACAAAAAGATTTGGGTTTGGGGGGTGACGGTAATTGGGCAGAGTTTGGACGTGGCTAGCAGGAGAGGGAGAGGGAAGAGAGGCCAGGGAGAAAGCTTGTTCAAATGAAGGGGGGTGACCTCTCTATTTATAGGCAAAAATCTCGTGCCCGTATTTGAAGTACGGGCGTGCCTTGCCCGTACTTAAAGTACGGGCGTGCCTTGCCCGTAATTCAAATACGGGCGAAAAACGAATATTTGCAATTATCGCAGATTCTTCCGTACGGGACGCGTGTCCCGCCACGCGTCCTCTTCTAGAAGCGTGCCCGTAGTTGAAGTACGGGCATGCCTCGCCCGTACTTCAAATACGGTCCAGCACGTTTTTAAAATGTTTGGATTTCAAACCTTTATTCAATTTGGTTTATTTAAAGATTTTTATCCGATTTTTTGATTATTTTTATTATAAAACGAGATTCTCTTATTAAAATAATATTAAAAAATAAAGATATGATTATTTTTACTTATTTAATTCATCTATTCTGCTTTTTGCTGCTATTTTGCCACATGGGCAGCTTTATTTGAAATTTCAACTGCTCATAACTTTTCCGTTCAATGTCCGATTTCAGCAAATTTGGTATCGTTGGAATCAGCTCGGAACACACTATCCACTGGGATTAAGTTTAGCAGCTGAATTGGGGTCGAGCAAAAAGTCAACTTTCGCTTCCCCAAAAGTTTGACCAGCTCACAACTTCCTCATCCGGACCCCGATTCTGGCAAACTCAGTTGCGTTAGAATCGTGTCGAAATGCTCTTTTCAATGAAAGGAAGTTTGATGGCCAATTTTCTTTGAATCAAAAAGTCAATTTTTGACCCCCTCAGGGTTTGACTTTTAGTTTGACTTTTCATTTTTCTTTATTTTGGGGGTGCAAAAATCAGGTGCTAACAGCTGCCCCTCTTTGCTGGAGTCACCTTAGGGGATGAACGGCAAAGAAGAAAAAGAACCTTATTTTTGTACCTTGCATTTCTGTCGACAGGGTTGACGAGCTCAATCACTGAATTGTTTTTTAATGAAAGGGAAGTGTCAGATGTCTGGTATCACTTCCTGATTTTGGAATCCCTATACCCTCTTTCGGGTTTGAATAGGGCTGTTCCTTAGTTTTCTGTCTTTGCAAAAGAAAGATAGGATTAAATCTGGGCTCATCAGCCTGTTTCGGCGTTGATGCAAGGCACTTAACGATGTTCTTTTCTTTTTTGTTTGTTCCATTAAAGTTTTTAGTGACTTCAATTCTTGATTCCTTGAGTTTTTTTTTTTTTTTTTAGAGAGATAGGCCAAGGTATGGGTTTGGGAGTGCCGGTGGGAGGACGGGAGGAAGCTTTCGCGCTGCCGTCCATCATCTCGGAGACCACACACACCTATTCTATTTACAAAAGTGAGAATCAAAATTTACAAGAAGGGGCGAATTGGCCCATTATTGCTCTTCCTTGTTGCTTCTCTTTGCCAGGTTCTTTCTCTTGTCGAGGCATTTAAAGCTTCTCTTCCCACTTATGAGTATCCACTGGGGATCTGGTGGGGGATTATTGTGGTGTCTCTCTTTGCTCTTTGAAGTTTTGTTGGAGGGTCTGAGGATCTTGACGATCTTCTTTCTCTTGAGCTCCGCTGGGGATGAAAGGGAAGAAGCCTCTGCTGGGGAATGAAGGAACAAAGTATCCCCCTCATGTTTATTTTTGCATCTTTCTTCCTTCTTTGTACCTGTACAAGGAACACAACATCAGTGTTTGCTCCATCTGCTAGGGATTAATGTAATCTTCAACTAATCAAACAACTCCGTGGGGTTTTTTTTTCTGAAGAGCTTAAGTAGTGGTACTCCCCTGGGGGCTTGTGCCTTTTCAGGATTTTAACAGGTACGGACTTCGGAAAGCTATTTTGGTACCTGACTATAGATCTATTTTAACTGTCCTAAAACAGTTGGGGAAGAGAACCCAAAGACAAATTGATCTATTTTAATCATTTGGAATGATTGGGGAAGAGAACCCTGGACTTGATCTATTTTAGCCAAACGGCTGGGAAAGAGAACCTTTGACTGATCTGTTTTAGTCAACCGGGTGGGAAAGGGAACCCGGTTTAGACTGGTCTGTTTTAGCCAAATGGCTGGGAGAGAGAACCCAAAGTTAAACTAGTCTATTTTAGCCAAACGGCTGGGAAAGGGAACCCGGTTTAGATTGGTCTATTTTAGTCAAGCGGCTGGGAGAGAGAACCCAAAGTTAAACTGGTCTATTTTAGCCAAACGGCTGGGAAAGTGAACCCACGGTTAAACAGGTCTATTTTAGCCAAACGGCTGGGAGAGAGAACCCAAAGTTAAACTGGTCTATTTTAGCCAAACGGCTGGGAAAGGGAACCCGGTTTAGACTGGTCTATTTTAGCCAAGCGGCTGGAAGAGAGAACCCAAAGTTAAACAAGTCTATTTTAGCCAAACGGCTGGGAAAGTGAACCCATGGTTAAACAGGTCTATTTTAGCCAAACGGCTGGGAAAGGGAACCCGATGGTTTATTTTAGCCAAACGGCTGGGAAAGTGAACCCATGGTTAAACAGGTCTGTTTTAGCCAAACGGCTGGGAGAGGGAACCCAAAGTTAAACTGATTAATTTGAACTTAGTATCTCAGGGTTGGACCATGTAAAGTCTCCGCAGGGGGTGAGTTGAAAAACAACACCCAGGTGTGCCTCAGCCAACCTTCGGTTTAATCACTGGCGGCGTCGGTACCACAAACTTTGGTCAATTAATGTGTGAATACATTATGACTCTTTCTGCGTCCCATGTGTGAATACATGGTGACTCTTTTTCTTTGATTCAAGGCTGACTTATTTGTCGGTGGCTTTTGTCAACCAATGTGTGGATACATTGTGATGACTCTTTTTGCGTCCCATGTGTGAATACATGGTGACTTCTGTCCTTGTCTTGTTTTGTCTTGATTCTATTCGAAGCTGACTTACTTGTCGGTGGCTTCACAAACTTTTGTCAACCAATGTGTGGATACATTGTGATGACTCTTTTTGTGTCCCATGTGAGAATACATGGTGGCTCTTGTCTTTAGGAGACATTTCGTTTCTTTTGTCTTTGTCCATTTCTTTTCTCTCTCAATCTTTTTCTCTTCTTCTTCTTTTTTCTTTTCTTTCTTTTCTCAATCCATTTTTTTTTCTTTTCTCATTCCATTTTTTTTTTTCAAATTCATGTATCAACAGCTTTGATATCACAAATTATGTTGGGACATTCCCTCACCAATTTCTTCTTCGTCCAATGTGTGAATACATTGTGACGGTTTTGTTTTTTTTTCATTTTTTCATCAGCGTGTGAATACGCCGGAATGGCTTTTCTGCGTTCCATGTGTGAATACATGGTGCCGATTCTGCTTGCGCCCCATGTGTGAATACATGGTGACGACTCATTTTACATCCCATGTGTGAGTACATGGTGATGGCATCCAATGTCTGAATACATCGTGATGGCTTTTTCTGCGCCCCATGTGTGAATACATGGTGACGTATTTTGCTTTTACATCCAACGTGTGAATACGCTGTGATGGCATCCAACGTGTGAATACGCCGTGATGACTTTTTTGCGCCCCATGTGTGAATACATGGTGACGGATTTTGCTTTTACATCCAACGTGTGAATACACTGTGATGGCATCCAACGTGTGAATACGCCGTGATGACTTTTTTTTGCACCCCATGTGTGAATACATGGTGACGGATTTTGCTTTTACATCCAACGTGTGAATACGCTGTGATGGCATCCAACGTGTGAATACACCGTGATGACTTTTTTGCGCCCCATGTGTGAATACATGGTGACGGATTTTGCTTTTACATCCAACGTGTGAATACGCTGTGATGGCATCCAACGTGTGAATACGCCGTGATGACTTTTTTGCGCCCCATGTGTGAATACATGGTGACGGATTTTGCTTTTACATCCAACGTGTGAATACGCTGTGATGGCATCCAACGTGTGAATACGCCGTGATGACTTTTTTTTGCGCCCCATGTGTGAATACATGGTGACGGATTTTGCTTTTACATCCAACGTGTGAATACGCTGTGATGGCATCCAATGTGTGGATACATTGTGATGACTTTTTTGCGCCCCATGTGTGAATACATGGTGACGAATTTTGCTTTTACATCCAACGTGTGAATACACTGTGATGGCATCCAATGTGTGAATACATTGTAATGACTTTTCTGCGCCCCATGTGTGAATACATGGTGACGGATTTTGCTTTTACATCCAACGTGTGAATACGCTGTGATGGCATCCAACGTGTGAATACGCCGTGATGACTTTTTTGCGCCCCATGTGTGAATACATGGTGACGGATTTTGCTTTTACATCCAACGTGTGAATACGCTGTGGTGGCATCCAATGTGTGGATACATTGTGATGACTTTTCTGCGCCCCATGTGTGAATACATGGTGACGAATTTTGCTTTTACATTCAACGTGTGAATACGCTGTGATGGCATCCAATGTGTGAATACATTGTAATGACTTTTCTGCGCCCCATGTATGAATACATGGTGACGAATTTTAGCTTTCTGTGCCCCATGTGAGAATACGTGGAGGCAATTTTTCCTGCATCAGTGTGTGAATTTGCCGTAATGGCCTTGTCTGTCTGTTTCAAGCTTTGTCAGTACCTGCAAAAGTTCAAGTGAAATTTAGTTAATCAAAATTACGTGCAAAACATAAGTAATCAAAACCTTTTGGGAATTCACCAATGTTTGGAATTCCCGCTTTTCAAAGTGGGTCCATGACAAGACCAATAATCTTTGGGTCAGTCACCTGACACTCTCATTTAGACTTTATGAAATGGTGCTTCTCAGCATTCCCTGTAAAGGTCTCAACATTTTTGCCTTCAATGGCATGCCCCAAGTTAGAATGAGGGGAATTGTTTTGGGTTCAGGGGGTTTCTTTGGCACTGCCCTTCCCCAGCTCTTTTAATTTTCTCTCTCTTTTTTTTTCTTTTTCCCACCCTTGGTTGGGGGTTTTGAAATGGTTTTTCTCTCACTTGGTTCCCTTATTTGGGTTGGTGCCTTGCCCCAGTTCAAGGGCTCTGTCAATTTCCACAGATCATGATCCAACGATCAAAGAGGACTTATTAGTAGGACGAAATATAGGCTTTGGTTCCAGTGTTTAGAAATGAAGGATAAATAGGTTCAAATCCTATATAACTTCATTCTATGGGTAACCATTATGTCTAGCCAAAATTCTTTTGTTCCTTTGATTCTGTCATTGCCAGTTTGTCTAGGAGTTAGTGTCACATTCTCTGTAATCAGAAAGGACTTCATAACAGGACGAAACGTAGGCTGGGTTTATGGGTCCAGAAGAAATGGTATAAAGGCTCAAAATTTGTGAGCAGGGTAAGAGCCATGTCCTGTCCATTTTTCTTGGTTAGGGCTTGCTTCATCTTTTGCCTTTTCAGCTTTGTGTAGCTTCTTTACCTTTTTTTCCATCTTTGTTTTTTTTCTTTTCTTTCCTTTCTTGTTTTTTGGGTTTTATCCCGTTTCTCCTTTTTAGGGCACTTTTCACTTTGCCCTATCTTCCCCTTGTCTTTCTCGTGTCTCCAATTCCATGAAGCTTGTGTACCCCAGTTTTGAAGACAGGACATGGTAGGGTTAATGAAGAGATTGTTAGGCTCAAAGTGTCTTGCTAGGGTTTCATCTTATGTCAGATGATTTTTGGAGAACATCAAGGATGGCCTTTCATCCTTTTACAGAGAATGTAACACTTGTTTTTGTACAATTAACTGGCTCAAGAACCATTTTCATCTTTATTTATTTTCTTTTTGACTTTGCCCCAGTTTGGGGTGGCTAGACATAACATGGGTTAGAAATGAGACGATCAAGCTCAATCACGTCTGACTAGCGGAACTTGTTTGAAGTATTTTGGCCAAAAATGGCCTCTCATCATGTCATTGGGATCATTGATCCTGGATCATGTCAGTGACCCTTAACTGGTATGGGCACCTTGCCCCTTCTTCTTCTTTTTTTTCTTTCAGCTTGCCCCACTGTTTGGCAAGGTAGGGTTCAAATGTGGTGCAGGTGGGGGATCCCTTGGCTATGTTGAGACCCACACAGTTTGTGCTGTTCAACACATTTCATCTGTCAAATTTGATTGTTCAAGTTTGTCCTGAGATCACAATCTTGCCTTGGTGTAGTTAAACACTTTGGTGATTTCCCAAAAGATTTCATTAGCTTGCAAAAAGGAAGCATGTTATCAAGTTCGGAATTTTAAAAGAAAGCATAAACACAAAATAGCAAATTATGCAAAAAGGTGGCTGATGCGAATCAGCATTCTTGGAATTTAGTTTCATGCCATGGAAGGAAGTCTTCAGGTGCTCTCATCACCCTCCTTTTTCACATCCTCTTCTCTTTCCTGCGGGAAGATGGTTGATTCAAATATTCGGACCTGTGCCAACTCCTCAGAGATGTCTTGTCCTTTATCAAATTCCGATTGCTCAAATAGTTCTTTCAAGAACCCTTGATCAATTAAATCTTGAATGTCATGCCTCAGATTCCAACACCGGTTTGTGTGGTGTCCTGGAGCACCAGAATGGTACTCACATCATTCTGCAGCGTTGTAGTTTCTGGACCGAATCATTCGGGGATTCGGAGGCCTAATCTGCACATACCCCTCCTTCAATAGTGTTGGAAGCAATTCTACCGGTGCATATGGAAAAGGGGTGAAAATCCTCCTCATTCTGGCCTCTGCTTCCTCTTTTGTTCTCCTTGGGGAATCATCCAAAGGATTCTGCTTTTTCATGGCTCGAGTAACACCCTCTGCTACAGCTTTTCCTTTCTCTTTTTGCATCCGACTACCTATTATGGTTGGCGGGCAGCTCACTTCTTGACAATTCAGGGGTATCTTTCCCTTCATTTGTTGGATTTCTTCTTCAAGGACCCTTACTTGAGATCGTAGTTCAAAATTTTCTTCTCCTAATGCTTCCCAGCATTTGTTACATGTTTCTTCCCTGATTGTTATCATTCGTAGTAAACTCCATAGAGAGGCCACTATGCTGGATATTTGCTGGGCTGCATCATGACTTGTTTCTGAGGTGTGGTCCATTTCGAATACCGACGGGGTTCCTGCCAAAAGAAACAAGCATCAGAAACCAGAATCCATGAAATGCTAGACTGCATAGAGATATTTCAATCTTTTCTCTTTTTTTTTCTTTTCAAATTTTTTTTCTTTTTTCTTCTTTTTTTTTCTTTTTTTTTCTTTTCAATTTCTTTTCAACTTGGTAGAGGATCAATTTTGAGTTCCTCAGCTTCAAGGAGATCTTGGACTGCATGACGGAGGCTCCAACATTCGTCAGTATCATGCCCCGGTGCTCCTTTATGGTAATCACATGTCTTGGACGGGTCATACCCTCTACTTGCTGGTGCCCTTGGATTTGGGGGAACCTGCTTCAGGTGTCCTTCTTGCAGCAAGGTAGGCAACAACTCAGCCAGGGAATATGGGAGCTGTGTGAACACACGGTTCTTTCTTTCTTCCTTAGTCAAGGGCTCCTTCAGTTGAGCCATGGTGACATTTGCACAGGGGTGATCATTTCCTTTCTTGCGCTTAGCAGATCGGACATGGTTGATCGCTCCCTCATATCTTATGTCTTCTTGGGAGGATTCTATCATAGAAGCTCCTATTCTTCCAGCCTCAATCGCATCTTCAATCCTTTCTGCCACCTTGATTAGATCGGCAAAACTTGCAACACACTGTCCCAACAGCATTGTAAAGTATGGCTGCCCCAGTGATGAAACGAACAGAGAAGTTTGTTCTTGTTCAAGGAGAGGGGGTTGAACCATATTTGCTAGTTTTATCCATCTTTTAGCGTAGTCTCTTACAGACTCACTATTTCCCTTTGACAATTTCTGTAATCCTGCCCGGGTTTGAACCGTCGGACTGTTCAAATGGTACTGTTGGATGAATACAGCAGCAAGGTCGTTCCATGTCTTAACCTTCTGTTTGTCTAGACTTAGGAACCAAGAATATGCTGCCCCAGTTAGCGATCTCTGGAAGAACTGAACCATGATCTTTTCATCCTTCACATATTGGCACATGTCGCCAACATAGGATCGCAGGTGTATCAAAGGACAGCCAGTACCGTCAAACTTATGCAAGTCAGGACATCGGAACTTTGCTGGCAGATGGATGTCTGGGAAAAGACACAAGCTCTCCAGTGTGGTTTCCTCACGTACTGGGTTGGGCTGGAGTTGTTTCAAGAGCTCTTCTCTTATTGCGGCTATTTGGGCCTTACTGTCTTCCTTTACTGCAGTCAACATTTCCTCAAGTTGGGCCTTCCGTACCCTGTTCCGGTCTTGCTCTTCTTGCCCCAATTGGACAGGCACACATGGTGGAAGGTGGGTGGCTATTGCTACCGGATGTGGGAATTGGGTGTCCCGTGGTGGCAGATCAACTGACATGAGGTTCGGCTGGGGTGGTTGTCCCTGTTGGACTTCTGGTACTTGAACCCCCGTGACATGCGTCATGGCTACTTGTTGACTTAGATCCATCATGACTTGCTGTTCTTCAGTTCTTGGTTGTAAGGATGACAAAGTTGGAGCCTCAGAAGAATTCATTGCAGTCCTTTTTCAATGCAAATGCAGCGTTCTGGGTAGTGCTTTTAATGTGAAGTACCTGAATTGTACCTGTTCATAAAAGATCTCAATCAGTTTCTTTTCAACTTATGAACAAGGTGTTGTGTGTGACGAGATCATTTACACCGTGAGTGGTGCTTTGGTGTCACGATGAACGGAAACAGATATGGGATGATTCATGCATGAAAATCACAAATTTGACAAAACATCACTGTGAATAGTGTGTGACAGTGCCGTATCCAATCAAGAGTTTTTCCTGAAAATTGCGATGTTAAAAAAAACTTGCGGTTCGATCTTTCAGAGATTGAGACTCTGGAGATCATATCGTGTTTGATGGTTTTCAAAACTGTGCAACACGTGCTTTAGGAGTGCAAACCTCAGGAAATCATATCCGTGCCTTAATGGGCGGCGACTGAAAATTTCTTTGAAAACGTGCCCTGAACAATTAATATCATGGCATGGAGAATTTACGCCGCAAGATGGGCGATAATATTTATGTCTAAACAGCTAGCTCAATATAACCACTGATGACGGTTTTATTGTGCGTAGCAAAAGACAAAGTTAATGTCCGTCGTGGAGACGATTCAATGTAGGCTTGAAGGCCACTTTATTGTGTGCTTTAAAAAGCAATTTTGATGAGTGCCTTAGAAGTTGGCTCAATGCATGCCCGGAAAATATTTTGTGCATTTTTGAAAACGGTTCGACTAAACAGGTTGGTATAAATGATCTCGAAATGTGGGTGCTCAATGCATGAACAGATATATGTACAAGTAAAGTGAAAGTTAAATATTATAACAAATATATCACAAACGTGTGCACAGTCCTAGAAGGGTTAGTGCCTTTCGAAGCACGACTCCTAGACATACTTGTGTAAGGAAGCACTCCTAAGTTTTAATCAGCCTTTTTCTTTCATCTGTTCTTTCATCTGCTCTTGGTGTCGGACCAAAGTGAAGATATTTACAACTTGCCATCAAGGGCGAAATTTACAAAAATAATTCTGTAAAGAAAATCACCTTTAGGGTTGTTGGGAACCCAAAAGGACGGTACAAGTTTGCTCTTTGGTAGGTGGGCTGAAATCCTAAATCTAGGGTTTTTCTGCCCCTGTTCTGATCTGGCCTGTTTCTGTTTGATTGTCTGATCTGGCCGGCTCTCATCTGTTCAAAAGGCCAACTAAGACTTAGAGTGCTTCCAGCGGACTCAATGGGTCGAGACCCACGGCTCATAGGATTCAAATGCATGGATCTGGGGTTAGACCCCTGATCAAATTGGGTTGGTTTCTTAAATTAGGGCTAAGGCAGCCCATGGTCTAGGTTTTACTCAGGTTGATGCAAAAAACGGCGGGGGTTGCTACTCCTAATGGACTCTTGAGTTCTAAATTTATTTTTCCCTTATTTTGTTCCAACATTCGCGTTTACATTCAGATTCAGATCCATTCACATTCAGAGTATCAAGGTTTTTCAGAATCAATAGGTGGGGAAGGATACCTAGCCCGAGGCACCTGCCTTCAAGGGTCTGAGCCAAGTACTAGACCCCTCGCGTACCATGGCAAGAAACCAATGGCGCTTGAAGAATCTAGAAACCTGGGGAGATGGGTTTACCCTGCTTTCCCCGGCAAGCCACGGGAGCGTAGGGCTAATACCATCCCAAAAGTAAGTTTCTCGATTGAAGAAGGGTGGCTGCTAGAGAGATCTAGGTTTTGGTTAAGAAAAGCATTCACATGGTGCAGACAGCATTCAGTTCGGATCATTCATGCAGACTCCCTCGTGCATGTCACCCCACGCAGTTAAAAAATTCATTCACGGTGTAGTGAGGTGTTTGTATGTGCAGTGGGGTCAAGTGCTGTGTCTATTCGGGTGATTCTCGGATAAGGGCCAACAAAGGGTTCCTTAATGTCACATTTATAGTAAAAGTGCAGAACAGCATGTAATACAAGATCTGGGTGGATCCCCAGGTAAGTGGGCGGGTCACATTGGTCCCTGTTAAAAACAACTTGCCTTAGGCGATTATCATGTCCGTTTGACAGGATCCCCCAATATCATGTAATTACATGAGTTCCCTACTTTACTAAGGTTGGACAAGAAGTACTTCCTAAATTAGCCTATATCCTCCTAAGTGGACTCATTTGATAACCAGGGTCCGACTGGGTTGAGGGTTCCCCAGCAGAGTCGCCAAGCTGTGCGCACCTAAACCTGGCCTAGATCGCACACCGGGCGCGCCTTCAGTGCGTGCCTCGGGACATTCGGAGTCGCCACTGCCTGAGAGGTGCAGGCAGACACGGTTTTGCCCTAATCGGGTCTAAGTCTGGTCTGCGGCTTATTAGAGATCTAGCTAAGTCCTCAGTTACGTCCGGGGAAGCCCTAAGACACCCCGGCCCGCCCCGTTGGTTTGACGGGTCCCTCGGGTCTCCCTGGTTTTTGAGTCAATTTCACCCTTTTCCTAGACCAGCATACTGACTTGTAAGGTCTGGCGGGGCCCGCTGGAGGTGTGGGTCCCTTTTTATTTGATTTTATCTTTTTATTTATTTAAGTGATGTGGGTCGGACTCGGGTCCCGTTGGAAGACCCGTGGGTTGCCATGGTTGGGCTTTAGGCCCAGTAGGGTTATTGGGTAACCCATTTGGTTATTTTATTTATTTACACATTCCATGGGCTTAGTGGGCTTGGATTTGGCCCATTAGCCAAGAGTCAAAGGGCCTGGGCCTGTTTATTGAAAACAGGCCTGGTATAGGCCAGTCAAAGGTGGGCCCACAAATGGGCCTATGATAATCTTGGTGGGCCCGTCTAGGCCCACAGTCTTTTATTGGGCTCACAATAGCCCAAATTGTCTAAAAGACCGGTTCAGGCCGTTTTGGGTTGGGTTAAATCCAACCGGGCTAGAAAATTGCATTTTTTAAGTTACTTTTACATTTGTCCGTATTTGCTATACGGTCCACCCCTGCCCGTGAACACAATACGGTCAAGTTCGTCCGTGAAGCCAACACGGTCCAGATTGGACCGTTCTGAGTTTACGGGCGCCTTCAGTTTTGCATTTTGGCCGCCGATTCTTTTCGGGATCTGTTCCGTGGCCTTCTTAAGTGTTTCTGCAGCTTCAACTGGGTTTCCAGATTCTTCATTTGTTTCACCTTCTTCTTTTGGTCCAAATGACCACCTTTTACTTCTTTTTGTTCTTTGAGCAAGCAAGATCTTCTCTTAGTTATTCACCATCAATCTTAGGAATGGGAAAGGGGTAATTTACAGGGGATTGAGTAATACTCAAGGAAGTCACGTCCCGATCTTACATAGAACAAAGAAGATCATTAAATTAGTTGATTAAAGTGTCCTTTGGACACTTTCTTTCTTTCTTTCTTTTTATATATGACCAACTCCTTTCTTAGCTTTCCATGACTTAAAAGAAAACAGCAAAAAGATTAGTGGAAAACGTAGAATTTACAATAACTTGAAAAGAAATTAAAACTTATCACATTGTATTCAAATGAGTGAGAAAAATACTTACAATGCAGTTTATGGCTAGTTTCAATGGTTCCTCTGAATTCGGCAGCGCTTCCGCGTCCTCTAGGTTTTTCTAGGTTGATTTTGGCAGAGGTTTGGTGGGTTCTTGATGATCAAAGGATAAAAAAGAAGAGTTTAGACATGGTTTTGATGAGGCAGGGGTACTTTGGGAACAAAAAGATTTGGGTTTGGGGGTGACGGTAATTTGGCAGAGTTTGGACGTGGCTAGCAGGAGAGGGAGAGGGAAGAGAGGCCAGGGAGAAAGCTTGTTCAAATGAAGGGGGGTGACCTCTCTATTTATAGGCAAAAATCTCGTGCCCGTATTTGAAGTACGGGCGTGCCTTGCCCGTACTTAAAGTACGGGCGTGCCTTGCCCGTAATTCAAATACGGGCGAAAAACGAATATTTGCAATTATCGCAGATTCTTCCGTACGGGACGCGTGTCCCGCCACGCGTCCTCTTCTAGAAGCGTGCCCGTAGTTGAAGTACGGGCATGCCTCGCCCGTACTTCAAATACGGTCCAGCACGTTTTTAAAATGTTTGGATTTCAAACCTTTATTCAATTTGGTTTATTTAAAGATTTTTATCCGATTTTTTGATTATTTTTATTATAAAACGAGATTCTCTTATTAAAATAATATTAAAAAATAAAGATATGATTATTTTTACTTATTTAATTCATCTATTCTGCTTTTTGCTGCTATTTTGCCACATGGGCAGCTTTATTTGAAATTTCAACTGCTCATAACTTTTCCGTTCAATGTCCGATTTCAGCAAATTTGGTATCGTTGGAATCAGCTCGGAACACACTATCCACTGGGATTAAGTTTGGCAGCTGAATTGTGGTCGAGCAAAAAGTCAACTTTCGCTTCCCCAAAAGTTTGACCAGCTCACAACTTCCTCATCCGGACCCCGATTCTGGCAAACTCAGTTGCGTTAGAATCGTGTCGAAATGCTCTTTTCAATGAAAGGAAGTTTGATGGCCAATTTTCTTTGAATCAAAAAGTCAATTTTTGACCCCCTCAGGGTTTGACTTTTAGTTTGACTTTTCATTTTTCTTTATTTTGGGGGTGCAAAAATCAGGTGCTAACACCTACTCTGCCCAAACTCTGCTAGCCTGAAACTTTTACCATTTTGCCCCTATATCATACCCTTTTGTCTCTACCCTCTATCCATTTTAACCCGAAGTAGGAGAGGCCCTTTTCAAAGTCATTTTGAAGAATCAACGGGAGTGCGGAAGCACTGCCAAAATTCTCGGAGAATCACAACATACCAAAGCAAGTAGGTAATGGTACAGTAAGCATTTCTATAACTTTGTATTCAACATAAGTGGAATTCGATTGATTTTGGTATCTTCTCAAGGTTCTTTTCCTTATTTTATTCTTAATATCTCATCTCTAACTACATTTTGCTTTCTTTTGCACATTACGAGAAAGAGAGACCTCACGAAAGTGAGGAATCTCCATACGAAGGGAGAGGAGAGCAACTTTTAGTCAAAAGGCTTAAGTTGATACCATTTTTTTTTATTATTAAGCTAACACCGTTCTTTCCTTTGTTTGTTTTAATCAGTCATTAAGGAGGGGTTTTGTCCTCCCATAACATCTGTTGTACCCCGTAACCCCTTTCTATATCCTTTCTTAAAATCCCATGCATGTGGGTTTGCAAGTGATGAAATGTCAAGGAGGAGAGATGGAGATTTGAAGACAAATGAAGATGTTGGCACAACCAAAAATGTGCTAGAACCCTCAACGGAGATCTCCGGACACTCCAGGAGGCTAGCAAAACTGTTCCCAGCCGAAATCGGCACCAAACAGTAAAATCGGATGAAAACCGCACCTGCAGTGCGGTCCAGGTATGACCGCACTTAATATGCAATCTGGCCTGAACCGCATTACATCTGCGGTTTAGGCCAAACCGCATAGTAAATGCGGTCAGTTTCAAAATAACTTAAAAAATATAATTTTTTGACTCGAATGGACTCGACCCGACCCGAGCCATGGAAATCTGATCCATTAAGTAATTTGGGTTTTTTTAAGCCCACTTGTGGACTGTGGGCCTAAATGGGCCCACCAAGGTCTCTTGGGCTCACCTATGGGGCCCATACTCTGACCGGCCCAAACTAGAGCTGTTTTCAATAAACGGGCCCAAGGCCATTTGCTTAAGTTCTATTGGGCCATATCCAAGCCCATTAAGCCTTTAACATATGTAATTAATTCAATAAACCAAAAAGGGTTACCCAGTAACCCTACTGGCCCCAAGCCCAAATTTTGGCATCCCACGGGTCTTCCAACGGGACCCGTATTTGACCCACCTCACTTAAAAAAAAAGATAAAAAATGAAATAAAAAGGGGCCCACACCATCAGAGGGTCCCACCAGACTGAAAAAGTGGCATGCTGGTCTAGGAAAGGTAAAATTGACTCAAAAACTAGGGAGATCCGATGGACCCGTCAGACTGACGGGGCGGGCCGGGGTGTCTTCGGACTTCCCCGGACGCAGGACTTAGCTAGAACTCTAATAAGCCGCAGACCAGACTTAGACCTGGATAGGCAATCCTTGTGTCTGCCTGCACTTCTCAGGCAATGGCGACTCTGAAAGTCTCGAGGCACGCATGCACTCCCACGTGCGCCTTGTGTGCGATCTAGATTTAGGTGCGCACACCATGTAAAGACCGAAGACATTTAATACCATATTTAATTTAAATATTACTAAAAATATCTTCTTTTAGATATGAGCCCATTACGATCCAAATGGGTTCCTGTGCAGCCTCTATCTACATACTGTAATGCAGCCTTTACAAAGATGCGAACACGTGTCTCGTAAAACTCTCACGGCAATTAACGGATGCGAAAAAGAAAATAGGGCGACGTTAACGTTAATGTCTCCCAAAAGAAGCCGTCGCCGTTTGCTTTTCAAATTTTGAATCGCTTTTTTCGAGGCAAGGGCAATTGCTTTTCATTCTTCGTCGGTACAAAAGATTTTCATTTCATCTTCATCACGTGAGAGCAGATTTTTCATTTTCATCTTCCTTGCATTTGAGCAGGTTTTCAGTTGCTATCTTCTTCAACCTAGGCAAGAGAGACGACATGTTTGGACCATTGTCGGAGCTGATCTCACAGGAGAAGCCTACCCTTTACTGATCATTCCCATTGCCAGGTTTTATGCAGAGGTTCTTCACAAAAGATTGGGATGGAAAATCCTTATTAGGCTATTACAAAATATGACGAGGAAAAGCATCAACAAGGCGAGATTTGTGTCTGTCGATCGGTGGCTGAAGCTCGAGCGGCGATGGAACATGAGGTTGCCAATCGCCTTCCCTGCTATCTTACTGCGTTTCAGCATCAAGTGAAGATTGAGCATTAATTTACGCTTTAAGATTCCCTTCCTCAACATGAAGAAGGCTATTCTTACCATGTTCCACAATCTCCTGGTTAGCACTAGAGAACTTGATCACATTTATCTGCTTTAGAGGGAGAGATAGAGAACGATAAAGAGAAAGAGACAAAGAGAGAGAGAGAGAGAGAGTTGTGAAGAGTTTTCAGTCTTGGTTTGTTCGAACAGAAGGAGAGGGAGAAAACTCGTATATATTCACCTTTTAAGGGAACGCTTTACAAGTGAATAAATCCCAATTTTCGGTTTTTTATATTCTATGTTTTGGTTTACCATTGCAAATGGCGTTGTATATATTTCTGTTTTTTCTTTCTTTTTCTTTTTTTTGGAGAAATAAAAGATGGAAGACTGTAGATTGTGATCTTGGGATTTTGCTACGTCACCTGGGAAATGGTTGAAGTACGCTACCTTCCAGGATTGTGTGTTTGGATGTTCGATAAAATTCCTCTTCCAAATCCTTTCTCTTGGATCCTCATGACATCCGGTTACAAATGGGCACTAACTTCCAAGATTATGTGTATGGATATTCGAAAAAAATTCCTCTTCCAAATCCTTCCTCTTGGAATCTCATGACGTCCGGTTACAAATGTAACTTTCTTCTTAATAATTTCCGTAACAGGTGGGTGATCTACAACAAGAAACTTGTTTCACAATTCTAACCTATCAAGAACCCAATTCTTTTTTCCAAGTTACTCACGTGCCTGCAGATGTTTTTTACAACCAATTCAATTGTTGATTTATTATCAAATTTTTGTGCAGTATTAAAGGTTCCAATTAGCAGATTTTCTATGCTTTTTGAAAATTGCCTTCAAAGGAAGAGTTATATTTTCAACTAATGCCAAATGACTAGAGACTATGGAATTGGCCAGAGTACAAGGAGATGTTAAGTTTGGCAGGATGAAGCAACAGTGATTCTTGAGCTAAATCCCTGTGATGCTAGAGCTTATGTCTCAGTCCTAGACATGTGCAGATATAGGTCGTTGGGACGTCCTAAAGATCAGAAGTCTAATGAAAAGAGGAGCAAAGAAATAAATGGATGTAATTTTGTCCAATATACCAAAATTGCTTTGATTTCAGACCTCAAACTATTGGTGATTTTGATTGTTTATTCTATACCACACTATGTAACTAAACCACTCCTTAGTGGGGCTTAAATACAAATTTGTCCTGTGGAACTAATTCTTGGGTGTTGTTTTTATTTCACTATTTTTCACCTTTTTTTATACAAGGTTCTAAAGCCTTTGTTTTAAGTCCATCTTTGAACAGAATTAAAGAAAGAATTGTCAAATTCATTTTCTTTATCTTTCATAGTGAAAAGGCATGAAATTTATTCCAATAATTTACTTTTCACTCATCTAATTGAAGCATTTGGATTTCATATAAAGACATTTGATTCAAGTTTCTTTAAAGAAAATTGAAAGCCTATATAAAGAGTAGTTTAGCCATTGTACAATAATTCTGTAAACATAATACATTTCTTCTATGGACTCAAACTTGGTAACTACTAGCTGGACAGCAAGTACTTGCATCGGTTGATCAAGCATAGCACTTTTCATGGAATAATTTGTTGACATTTCACTAGGATAGGGGGTAGAATCCATGGCAAAATGGGCTTCCATTCACTAGGCGGATCTGAAGTCAGACTGAAAGGGAAGTCCGATCAATCAGAAGTTGCCCCACTGGTTATTAACTAGTTGTTGAAGATTGCTGCAAGTTGTTATTACAACAGAACTGGATGGATTGAACCTGCTTCAGTCATGCAAGAGATGTTCTCTAAACTAAGATGAGAGAAGTGTACACCGTGAGTAAGCACATCTGATACAATAGTTTCTGGTAGTGAAGAGACCTAAGATTGAGATAGAGCACTTTGTGCCACGGAGTTGGTTTTCTTGAAGAAGTACCATTCTTTTTCCCCAGTATTCGCTAGCTCTTCTTGCAAAAGGGAGAAAAAAAGTTCTCTTATCAAAATCAAATAGTTAGAACCTTCTTCTTGCAAGACAGTTTCTGAAAACTTCAGCTAAATAACAAGAAAAGAAAAGAAACATATTTCGATTTAGTATAACTACAAGACACTGATCATGTTGAAACACTAGGGTTTTCTAGACAGGAAAAAAGGAACCCTGTTGATACGGATAAGCTTGTGTGCTAGATGGAGATTGAAAACTTCAAAAGCTAGAAAATGATTTGAAGAAATATCACGAAGCACCCCACACAGAAGAATCCTGACTCGTGAACTTAAGCTAGCACAGTGATCAAAAGCAGTCATCGAAGACATTAGAGATTTAAAAAAAAAAAAAAAGGAAACTTGAAAACTGTTTTGTATACACATGACTCAAAACTAATTGATGCATATCGGTTGATTTTTTTATCTTACTTGGAAGATACCATGGATCATATTTATAGATATCCAATTTCTTGATAAGCTCGATCGAAAGAGGTCTCTGTTGAATGTTTTTGTTCAGATAGAATCCAACAAGCTCTTCATCAGTTGAATGAAATCAAAATCCGTACAACGTCCCTGTTTTTTTCTCCAGTCGGTGGTGTTCGCAAGTGGTATAGGAAATATATTTTCAGAAGAAAACATTTTAGAGAGAATCAGGCTGCGAAATTTTTGGAGGGAAATTTTCCCTCTCAGCTATTTGGTAATGAGGTTAGAATGTCCAACGACGACTCGCATTCTGTCGACGTTACTGTTAACATCGTAGAGCCTCTTTTGTCCATTAGTTGAGTTGAAAAAGGAGAAGGAGCAAGTACAGGACGCGTGTTCGTAATCGTGTGAGGGCTGCATTATGGTATGTAGATAGAGGTTGTAGAGGAACCCATTTGATTACAATCATCCATTCGTGCTTTGGTGAGAACGTCATTGCTTGAGACATTTGAACTATTGTGCATGTCCTCATGACTTTCATTCCTAGAAAGTAGTGTAAAGACCTCAAGACTTCTGCTTACAAAATTTAAAACAATTCTCAAAATAAACTCTTGGTAGCCCTAAAATTGTCTATTTGTGCTTTGGAGAAAACCTCTCTGGAATATTTTTCTCGTGTATTAATCGAGAGACTTTTTTAACATATTTTGTTGAGACATGAACAATGGTGGATGTCCTTATGACTTGAATTCTTTGGAAGCACCCAGTGGCGGAACCAGGACTCCAAATCTGAGGGGGCAAAAAAAATTTTCAATTAACACTTCTCATGAAATATAGAAATTTCAATGAGTTGGAGGGACAAACCAGAAATTTTAGAGGGAGTTCTCATGAAATATAGAAATTTCAATGAGTTGGGGGGCAAACCAGAAATTTTAGGGGGGACAAAACATAAATTTTAATTAAAACATATAAAATATATATATATAAAATTAAAAAATAAAAGCTAGGGGGGACAATTGCCCCCCCATATCTTCAATGTGGTTCCGCCACTGGAAGCACCAAGATGACACTACATCTTTTAACACCTAGCTTTAAAATAAACATTACTTTGGGGACAACTTCTATGGAATACTTTGTATGAGGCATATTTTGATTCCAAATAATGATCTTGTTCCCACTTTCTGTAGGTATATAAATCCCTTCCTTATTATGAAGGGATAGAAGGTCATACACCATCAACATGAACATTGTTGACATGCAAGCCCTGTTAGCTCCCTCTCTTTCTCTGTGTGTGAAAATGGAGCATTGGAAGCGTCTACTTTTGGAAACCTTCTTACTCTTGTTGCTTCTTATAGCTACAGGTAATTTTTCTTTTCTTTGTATTTGCTATCTTTTAACACAACCTTCAGCGGGAAGCGTTTGAAATGTAAAGCAACATTGTGTTTCTATATTGCCACCCCATCTCAAACCAAATCATTAAAACTAAAATACATACATACGCATACATATATTTATATATATACATACATATATACACACATAAATATCTATTTGTTTGTGTTCATCTTCTCTTTCGTATACCCTAACCAAAAAGCTAATTGTGTGATTTTTATCTTTGCTATGGTAAAAGAGATGGGGCCTAAGGTGGCGCAGGCAAAGAGTCCGAAAAGGAAGTTAATCCATACTGAATGGAGAAAGAGCTTCATATTCGAAGGAAAATGCACCGATGAAAAATATCATAAGTTCTGCATATCTAAACAATTTGAAGAAGGTGGTCGTTGCAAGGGCCTTTTTTCATTTCATAGTTGCTATTGTGAAGTAAGGTATCCAACAAAGGGTATGGCGATGAAAGCAAAACATCAGGGGATTAACAAAGCAGACTACTAGGTAAAACACTCTACCGGTTTTTGCAGAGATAGCAAACTTTGTAACGAGTGGTGCTTAATTGCCAATTTTAAAAATGGTGGTCGTTGTCGTACTTTTGTATGCTATTGCAAAAATCCTGGGAGGACAAGGGCATATCGAAGCATCAAGAACTAAATTTCCCTATGATGGTTAATAAGTAGTATTTCTACTATGCTTTGTTTCTCATGAAAATAAAATGAAAGTACTTCAACATTGTATTATGTTAACAAAGGCGAAGAGATCGACACTCTGTGGGTATATTCGTCTATGGTGGTTAATGAGTTGTATTCTGTATGCTTTGGTGTCTTATAATAAGAAAAGATGCATCAACATTGTATGTGTTAAGAAATATATTAAATATATAAAGTTCACCCCTAACTATAAATTTGAGCTTTTAGTAGGAACGGTGTTTTAGAGTATGATGTTAAATTGCATCTATTTAGTTTTGTGAGCACTTCCTTCTTGGTTGACTCTATTGTTTCTGGTATTGTAAATAATGGAAAGGTAGAACTTGTAGTTCATATAAAATTCAAAATAATCAGTTGTTGAACAAAAAAGCAATGGATTGGATTAAAGCATAGAGAGAGTTGATTTTAAAACATAATTTATGCTCATGGGATAACAATGTACAACCACAAAAGCACTAGCATATCATCATCAGGATTCAACAGCCCAAAAGCAATTACTATGTGTTCAAACTCTAAGCATATATGCAGGTAAAGCACTAGATATGCATGGGTGTTTCACCCAGAAAATAGAAACAAAGGTAGTACAAGAATCAAGGAAGAATAAGAAAAAAAAAACAAAGAGATAATTTTTATTCTAGTAAGAGTGGTTGTACTACCACAGTATATGTAAATTACAGGAATACGCCCTTCTCACATAGGATAATTAAATAGTAGACTTCTCAGCCATCTTGCCTTTTCTTAGATTTCTAGTTGCTGATGTTTAAAAACCGCCACTAAAGCTCACACTTTTATTCTTTTTAAATCGACACCCCTTTCTCTTTCTTGATAATTTTTAGAGTCTTGTTTACTTTGCCTTTCTAAACGCCCCTCTCTATCAAAGCTTGGGGATCTATTGGAAAAATCATAGACCGTTAGCTTAGAGGAAGTACACAACAATGCTCAAACACCTCCCAGAAACTCGACAATCTCGTCTGTGCCAATCCATTTCTCTTAACTCTATTTAAATCCAGATTTGCTTTTGAGTCCATGAAATCATATTATTCTCAGAAATAAAATGAATGGCCCTTGAGAACTAAATAGATTCCCACCTTTCTTATCTAGATTATAAAATCTATATTTATTTTTTTGGCTTCACTATGAGATACACCAATTCAATTCTAGCCATATACGGTCTACAACTATAAATCTAGTTGAATCGGTATATCAAGCGGCATGTAAGCAAATCAGGATTTAAACAGATAAATATAAAATATAAACTTGCTTAGCCTGAGATCATTAACAAAATACCCAATAAAGTGATAATCTGACAGGATCACAACTAGAGTACACAAAATATATAAACAAATATAGCGGAAGACTAACTCAACATATATGATAACTGAATATGAAAGAAACTCTCTGAATCCCAATATATAAAGAAATATATATAGACCATTAGAAGTAAAATAAAAGAAAGAGACTTCCCAAAACCTAAGAATCTCACAAAATAAAATACAACAAAACAGAAAAAGTTACAACAAAACTCTTATATACAATTAGGTAGACAACTAGATTTCCACCTTCTCCAACTCAGGTTCAAACCCTCCTCAAACTCAACTGGTGTAGACACCACAAATTGCACTAGAAATATGAAAAATGATGGAAGTATTTTGAGATAAAATACATATATCAATACATGTGTTTTTAGCTCAAAAATTCATAAAATTCATATATTTGAAATACGGTTACTTAAGCACTATCTATGAAATACGGTTACACACTTATTTTTGTTCACCGTATTATCAATATGGTGGTAACCGTATGCGCAATAAGGTTACCACTCATGCTTTATTGATGAGCGCTGACGTGGCGTCCAGAAGCTTTGGCCATTACGAGCATAATAGAATTGTAACTGTATTTTAAATACGGTTCTTTAAGAACCATATTTTAAGTACGGTTCTTCTTGGTTTTTGTGAATTTGAAAGAGGCCGAGATCTGTAGCCTATTTACACTCTTCACCTCTCTTTAGAGGCTCTAAATTGCCCAATTTACCCTTCAAATGTTGCTGAATTCCTTCAATTCAAGCTTTGATTCTTAATTGGAATGATCTAGACCTCTTTTTGTGTCTACCCTTGGGACTCTTTTGTCCCTCATTTTGCCTATAAATAGAGGGTCTCTCCTCATACAAATGACTGTAAATTTGGAGGTTGAGAGCCTTGCTTAGAAGAGGGTAAGGTCTGCTGGAGTGAACACTTGGAGGATTCTAATTTGCTTGTTTCAAGAAGGAGCTCAAGACCAAGGTATAACACCTTTTAAATTGAGTTCTCTTTACAATTCCAGTACTTGTGAAACATGGGAAATCACCTAGATGACTTCCTCATCATCACACAGGATTGACAAAATAAGGAGTCGCCACCATTCACATTAAGGTGTGAATGGACACCAAAAGGATCATAATAAGATAAAATAGAGTTAAAAGTAACTCTAACTCATGATTAAGTTCAGAGATCAAGTAAGGGGATTAGGTTATGAGTAGGAGAAGGTGTTAGGAACCCCTACTCATCCACACAAGGTGGTTGCCATATGCTATTCATGCTCAAATAATTGCTTGCTAACTAACATCACTCCAAAAGTGCTTAAAACGAAACAAACACTTGTGTGATTTTCTCATAAGAGTAGTCCAATTGATTCTAGACTCTCTCCATGAGTGTATCACCTCCAGGACTTCATGGTTAAGTAAAAACAAAAGTAAAGATTGAGAAAAAACAAATTTGGAAAAATCGATAAGATATCAAGCTATTTTAGCTTGAAAACTTAAATCAATCATAAATCCCATGATTTAAGCTCAAATCAAACAAAACCAAAGCCCATAGAAAGCAGGTATGAAGTGAAATACTCAGTGAAAAATTCAGCTCAATCCAATTTAAAATGAAAAATAAATGCTCGTTCAAATCTACTGTTGTAAATTTGCAGAAGTGGCGAGTAACAAACTTTGAAACTCTATTCGTGGAGATTGGCTCCATATAAATCCTTAAAAACTTGTGTGAATAAAGTATGATGTGCCATATTTCAAATGGAATAGGCCTCACACAAAACTACATCTATTTGTGACTTGTGTGACTTCTTGAACATGCCCAGAAAGTCATAGATCAACTCAGAACTCTACTACAAAGCAGCTCTGAGTCAATCAAATACACAAGACACAAATCAAAGTGAAAACTCCTGAAACCAGTTGGATTTGAAATAGACCCACAGAGTAACATACAGAGATTGAAATCCCTTGAATCGGATAAAAATGAGCAAATGGTGCTCGATCAAAATGACAAGTTCAGTAATCTGGCCTGAACTGACCTGTCAACTTTGATCAGATGGTATAAAAAATCCACTAAATGTAAATTGTTGAAATTTTGTAAAAAATAACTAGACATCTCCACCTATCAAATGTCTTTAGAATCACTCAAAAATTCATCCGGATGATGAAGTTATGAGTGTTCTAAGAAAGAGTACAGATGCTGTCCAGGTTTGAAAATCTTGAGTAAAAGTCAGCAAAACCAGTGCATGTGTGTAATAAATTCGGCTAAACTGACTTGAAATCACTTGAATAACCTCCTGAAATCCTGAGAGTTTACTCTAAGGCCATTGATCTCAGAGTCGCCATATAGAGCATGGCGAATCCCAGAGCTAAACATATTCTTAACAAAAGCAAGTGAGATGTGTGTTCATGGTGGAAATCAGATTTTTAGGAGAAAACAAAGACCTAATGCTATAGAGAGCATAGTTCCTAGTGTTTTCTCCAGATCTAAAATAACATCATTCCAGAAAACAATTATCACACACAAGATCAAGAGTATGCAAATGCTTCATCATAAGATGGTTCTAATCCTAAGGTTCCATTCCAACTTCCTTTTCCCCAAGCTCTCTTTTCACGTTTTACGGCTAGAGAGGATTCTTAGGTACTTTAAAAGTGGTTTGGGTTTGCAAGCACACACAATGGCCTTACACTACATAAAGGTAGAAGGAGAGAGTGCTGAAATGTAAGTAAAATCAAGAAGAAACAATCAAAGTGTCCTTACCTTAGTAGCTTGAGAGACTTGAGCCAACAATCCTGTAGAGTTTTACTTCTTCTTTCAGAGTCTTCAAGACCCAAGGGTATAAATAGAGGAGGACCCCTCTATTTATAGGCACAGCCAAGGGTATAAAAAATCCAAGGGTAGGCCAATAAATGTTTCTAGATTACTCCAATTCAAATTAAAGGTATGAATTGAGGTAATTCTACAAGTTTCAGAGGGTAAAATAAGGAGATCAAGTCTCCCAGAGGGAGGTAATATGTGTAAATAAGGCTCAGATCTCGAGACTTTTCGCAAATGGCAAAATTGATAGACACCGCATACACGGTGCGGTTTAGAGCAAACTGCCCTCTGCCTACAGTTGCAACACAAATCCTCAGAAAGCGCATATACAGGGCGGTCAAAATTCAGTTAAGAGCTAATGATTGCTGCTGACGTGGCCTAACAGCCTGACTGCCACGTGGTGGCCCACTTGCGCTCACGCTTGAAGCATGAACCGAAACCGCACTATATGTGCGGTCACAACCGCATAGACGCGGTTGAAACAAAATGGCCAAAAACCGCATGGTATGTGCGGTTAGCACCCTTCTTGAATTTTTTTAGTTTTTGACACTTGTCAAAGCTCAACCAAATCATTTAAAATTCATTTTTAGTGCTCCCCCATATTGTAGTGCAATTTGGGGTGTCTACAGTACTCTCATCTTCTACCTTTCTGTAGAATAAAGCCTCCTTTTGATTGTAGTCCCAAACCTTAGGTCAAACTACCTTAAGCTCATCTTTAGTCGTAAAACATGAAGAGAAACCTAGGGGGAATGATCTAAGGGACATAACCTTTAGGATTAGAACCCTTTTTGTTTGATTTTTGGTTCTTTCCTTTTGATTATGTTCTTATTGTTGTTCATGGTGATTTTATTTCCATATTTTAGTGTTTTCTATACAATTTGCTAATGCATGCATACACTTGTGTATTTTCTCAATTTTAGGCATGAATTCTTATATCTACCGTGCTCAATATGATAGATCGAGATTTTGGCCTTAGATCAATATCTCAAGACTTTTGATTATCTTTTTAAGAGATTTTCATTTCATAGAGAGGGTCTCATGGCTTAATCTCTTCGGATTTATTAAATTCTTAGCAAAAGCGGGCTCTCCTTGACTATTACTCTCCAAATCATGAGAGATTTGAGTTAAGCCTTTACCCTAAATTCATTTTGGGTTTTAATATTTCATTTCAATTGATTTAGTCTTGATTTGAAGAGCTGTGTGCACAAATCAAGTGTTTTTATGATGGTTTTCACTCTATGCCTACAAATCTGGACAAAACCTATACTCTTAACTTGTTCTATTCATTACTTGGTCATTCAAAGGAATTTTTGAATAAAACCATTTGTGTTTGAAAGGTATTTAAGTCTATTCTAATCATGTGAAGTTTGAGAAGTTTTAACTGAGCCATTTGCTCACATCATTTAATTGAAGCTTGACAGGTCTGTTTTATATAGATTGCAAGTCCTGTAACTTTGATTGAACACTAAATGCTCATTTTAACTCTGTTTTGGTTGATTCTTGTTTTTGAGTTTTTTTTTTGTGAGTATATTTTCAAATCCAATTGATTTCAAAATTTTTGAGTCAATTTTGAGATCTGTGGGCTTGATTGACCTTGTACTACTCAGTAATAAATTACAAGGTCAATTTGTGATGGAGTTGGCATGTTTGTGAAGGTACACAATCCACATATGGATGACTTTTTGAATGAGGCCTATGTCATTTGAAAGAGAGCACTTCCTACTTCATTCACACAAATTTTTATGAATTTATATGGAGGCAATTCCCACGAATAGGCTTGTGAAGCAAGGTTGATCATTATTGTCACTGTAGTAGATCAGCAATTTTGAATAAACACAACTCTCTTGATTTGAATCGGATTTGAATGATTTTTTTTACAGAGTTTTATACATCATATAAGCTTTCAAATGGCTTAGTTTCATCCAATTTGAGTTTGAAATGAGTGAGTTATGATCATTTGAAAGTGCACAACTCAAATAGCTTGTTTTTTTACACTAATTTTCGTATTAGTTTTGACTTTACTTTTTTGATTTTTGAGTTAATCAAAAGGTCCTGATAATGATAAAACCTCAAAGATTATCCAAATCAAATAGATACATCTCAAGGTGAATCATACATTTTTTAGTTTCATTTGCTTTGTTTTTAAATGATTATGTGTACAAGCAGCCTATGGCGTAATAGACCAATGGCAACCACTTTGTATCATGCTTCTCAGTACTAGAACCGGAGAACGGACCCATCACCACTGATCCAAGTACAAACCAGAACATACCGGCCAGATCGGGCGGTCCCAAGCAGTCCAAAGCAATTAAGAAAAAACCAAAATGTATAGGTATTTGTAGATTTCTCATTCCCTCCTCTCTCTCTCTCTCTCTCTCTCTCTCTCTCTCTCTCTCTCTATTCTCGACCTCCCTCCCCTACATTTGTAGAATGAAGCCCCTCAATCTATATTTGTAGAATGGAAACCCCCCTCTCTCTTCTCTATGAATGAAGACCCTCAATCTACATTTGCAGATTTGCATTTTTGTAATGTAGACCTTGACAAGCGACTACAACCAGCAAGGTAGCAACAATCCGATGACTTTGATGACATCTTCTGTAAAACCCTGAATTTTCAAGAAATTTTTAATTAAGGGTAATTAGGGGATTAAAGGATTTAATGAGGTTACTTAATCCAATTTTAAAGAAAAGGCTTAATTGAGTGGGTTTGCTTTGAGTAAACTGGTTAAATTGACAAGGTTAGGTTTTTGTGGTTTGGTTCATTCAAGTGAGCCAACTTAAGTGTTAGAGTCCGATTTAGTTGGTTTAGTTGTAATGGGTTTATATTGAATTATTTTATTGGAAGAAAAGAATTATTTTATTTAGTTGGGTTTGATTTAAAGGTTAATGGGTTAATCAATTAACTTGCTTGGGTTCGGTTCATTTAAAAATATTATATAAATTGAAGTGGTTTATTTAAGTGGGTTTAGTTAGTAAGTTGATTTGGTTTAAGTGGGTTTAAGTTGTTTGGTTTAAGTGGGTTTAGTTGGGTTCATATGGTCTATTTAAGTGGGTTGGGTTAGTTGGTTTAGGTGTACATTTGATTTAATTAGTGTAATAGGTTTAATTGGATCGGTTTGGTCGGTTTGATCGGTTCGGTTTAACCGGGTTATATATAGATGAAACCCTCCTTGAGGAGAACCGGAAGGGTTCTATTTTCACTTGGTTGAAGGAAGAGGAAGAGGGGCGAAGGGAGAGAAGAGGAAGAGGGGTGAAGGGAGAGAAGAGAAGGGGAAGAAAAGAAGAAGAGGTAAGTAGTTTGTATCAGAAATATCACTTTGTTATCTCTATTTCGGTTGTTTCATATCAGTATTTTCTGCTCTTGAATTGATAGTTACTCCATGAATTCTTTGCAAAAATGAATAATGGGTGTGTTAGAGAAAAAAATTATTATTAACAAAATTTACAATTAGTATGCTTAAAATCTAGTGTAATATGATATTAAAGGATTGGAAGTGTTTTAAAACCATTTGGTATGATGTGTTGAGCATGGAAGGAGTTTGAAAATTTAGAACTCACGGACTGGTTCGCTGTTCGCGCGGAGAAGAAGAAGTATTCTAAAATATTTAAAGTTTGGTGCAAAACAGCAATAGGAAATACAAATTGATGTATTATTTTAGAAACTAACTACATTTTAGTGTAAAACTTTTACTGTATTAATAACTTAGTACACCGAACCTAAATAATTAATTTTTAGTTTAGATTTTAGTTAGATTCAACAAATAAGTTCAATCCCCAAATAAATAATTACATTTTAGTTATATTTTGAAAGAAAATCAAAATTCAAAGAAAAAGTGTTTAAAAATGAGTTTTAGGATTTGTAGTTTAAATTAAAAATGAGATAAGGTCAATTTAATAATAGTAAGAGAAAAGTAATAGTTGAGATGCAATCTAGCATATTTCTTGAAAAGAATTTTGGGAAAAATAGGATTTTCTTTCACTAGATTATAGTTTTAAGTTAGATTTGTGGTTGACTTTAGAAGAGAGTAATTTAAGGGAAATCCTTATAGGAAGTTAATGGTTTAACCTTAAATTGAGCAAAACAAGTTTGAATGTATCAATAACATCGAAATCAGATTGTAATATTCGAGATTACCGGTTTAACTGAAAAATGACTTCTTAGCATAATTTTGTCTTTTAAAAGGGATTTCGTGGAAATTAAGAGGGATAGTTTTCAACTTAAATACGTTTGGTTTCGATTGGTTATTTCTAATCCCTCCATGTATGTGGAGGAAGGTTTGCCACTTTCTGCATTTGGTTGGATACTTTACCTCCGTGTACTCGGAGATGCCCCATGTACTTGGGATGTTGATACCTCTGTGTACTCAGAGAGGCCCCGTATACTCGGGATGTTTTAATTGAGATTAGAACGGGTTGTGTTAACTATATTTTCATAGTTGGTTTCGATTTTAGAACCAAGTAGGCATAGCGCTATATGGATCCATGTAGGAGCTAGGTAGTGGAAGGGATTGTTCTTTGCTAGTTGTAATTCCCTGTCCACGCACGCGTGTTCCACTGTGTACTCAGTGAGGCCTGATCGTGTACTCGGCTGGCTGCGGCTATTCATTCATTTTATCGTGTACTCGGACCATGTTTGGGTAGTTCTTGCCAACCCATCACTGTACTGGGTGGGTTCTCCCGCAATAAGACGATGATCGTGTACTCGGCTTCGCACCTAAGCCGGGAGGTGGCATAGTGGACATTGTGATTACCCTGGTTAAAGACAGTCTTACGTCATGAGTCCTGCTATGGTTTGTTGATTTGTTCTGGTTACTTTGTGTTTAGTGATATATTATCATGGAATTATTCTGTTTATTCGTTTATTGTCGATTGTTGCATATTGTAATCCGAATCATATTTTAGAAATGTTAAAGTGTTTATGAGCATGCATAGGCTACTTACTGGGATATTCGTATCTCAGACCGTTTGTTTTGTTTTGTTTTTCAGACCTTGGAAAGCCGATATCGGAGGGTGAAAGCGGTGATCAGGTGAGATTAGATTAGAGATTAATATTTTAGTTTGAGTTGGTTTTAGTGGACTCTATATATATATATTTAATTGTTTAGTCATGTTTCCTTTACTCTGGCTTTGTGATTCTGGGTGGAAATGTAACCTTTCGGTGATGAGTTACGGGTTAGTTCCCGTAACCCGGATCCGGGGCGTTACATCTTCGAGCCCTTGCCACTACTGGAACGAGCTCCCGCCGGACGCGTGAGAACAACGGAGACAATGGAGTGCTGTGAGACACGGGAAAAATCACCGGGATGATTCCCCCTTCGTCAACACACGGGCTCAACATGAAAAGTGGGAGAGTCGCCACCATTCAGAATTTTGAGGTGAGAATGGACACCAAGAGATTCAAAAATAATCAAAAAAAGCTAAAAGGCCAAATTCTAATGTAAAAATAACTCTACATGAAAATCAAATCCAGAGATGGGTAAGGGGATTAGATTATGAACAGGGGAAGGTGTTAGGCACCCCCATTCATCCACACAAGGTGGTTGCCAAGTGTTTGTTCATGCAAAAAAGGTAAGAAAGCTTGCTAAAAATTATTAAAACATTGAAAAAGAATTAAACAAATGTGTGATATCTTCACATGAGAAATCCAAATGGATTCCAGATCCTCTTTTATGTCAATATCACTTCTGGAATATCAACAATAAATAGAAATCAAAGCAAAGATTGCAAAAAGCCAAGTTGAGTCAAATTCGGAAATTTGGTAAAAGATAATGCCATTTGTCTTGAAATCATTCAAATCCAATTTTAAATTGAATCAAACCAAATCCATTTGAAAGATTATGGTAAATAAGAGATTCATGCAAAATTTCAAGTAGATCCGGTTGAAAACCTAGGAGTTATGCCTCCTTTAAAATTGTTGCTGGAGATGATTAAAAGTGGTAAGTGGTTAACTTTGGAAAATCACTGAGGAAAATCGGCTCCATATAAATTTATGAAATTTGGTGTGATTGAAGTCTGTATGGCCGTCTTTCAAATGAAACTAGCCTCATACAAAAATTCATTCGGATGTGCCTTGGGTGGTTCCCCGAACAGGCCCCGAAGATCACAGATTTACCCAGAAAAATGTTGATGAGCAGTTCTGAGTAACTCTGTTACCAAGAGCACAAATGGAGTCAAAAAATTATAAAACCAATTGGATTTGAAAATAGACTCCCAAAGGAAAACTCAAAAACAAGAATCACTCGAATCGGACTTAAAACGAACACATGGCGCTCAGTCGAAGTGACAAGTTCCGTATTCAGATCAGAACTGACCTATCAACTTCGACAGAGAGGTGTCAAAAATCCGCTTGATAGTAATTAATGAAATTTGGTAGGCATAAACTAGACAGCCTCACCTTTCCCATGGTTCTGAAATCACTCCAAAATTCATCCGGACGATGAAGTTATGAGTGTCCGAAGTCGGGGTACAGTTGCTGTCAAGTTAAGCCCTTTTTGATGAAAACCAACTCCAAATAGTGATAAAGTGTGTGTGCTCCGTGCAAGATTAATCAAAATCCTCTAAAAATCATTTGAAAACATTCTAGAATTGATTGAGGCTATTTATTTCAGATTTATCACAATAAATGTAATAAATCAGAAATATGAGCCTATCCCGCCAAAATCATGTGCTATGTATGTGTAGGTGTAAAAACCATTCCAACAACATAACAAAGATAGCATGCATTTATATCAATCAAAATAAGGTTCTAAAACAACCTAGGGTTCCGTTCCATTATCGTTTCCCTTAGTTCTCTCTCCCCGTTAAACACGGTTCTTCAAGATAATCTTGGGGTACTTTGAATGTAGAACGGGTTTTCATAGAATCACAAGGCTTACAGCATGCATTTAGATCAATAAAAAAGGATCTAGAACACTCTAGGGTTCCGTTCCATTATCGTTTCCCTTAGTTCTCTCTCTCCGTTAAACATGGTTCTTCAAGATAATCTTAGGGTACTTTGAATATGGAACGGTTTTCAAAGATTCAAAAGGCTTATTCAAATAGGTTCTAGCACTAGGATCAATCCCCAGTCTCGTTTCTCCTAGATCTCGCCTTCACGTTTTACGGCTAGGAGGAGTCTTGAGATACTTTGAACCGGGGAAGGGTTTTCATACACACATCATGACCTTATTCTACAGAAAGGTAGAAGAAGAGATCTAGATCTAGAAATGTAAAAAAACAAAAATTAAAAAGAGGTTTGAGGCTTACCTGGGTTCTGGAAGCATTTCCGCAACGGTTTCCCTCTTCTCTCGGAGCTCTTCTTGGCAAAAGTTCTTGGCAAGAGAGTTAATGGCCATTTGCTTAAGGAGGAGCCTCCTATTTATAGGCAAAGGCTAGGGTTAGGGTTGGTGAGATGGTAGACACAACATAAGGTCCATAGCCCACCAACCTTAACCCTAAGGCTATTTCCGAGATTTCCCCTCATTTAATGAGGGATATGATGGTAAAGGTGAAAGCTCTCGGAAAACCCTAATTTTGAGCAAAACTAGTGTATCCGGCATGTCAAGTCGGATACACTAGCGCCTATGTGTATCCGGCATATGTTGCCGGATACATTAAAGGCTACTTGTATCTGGCAGGTTCCATCGGATACGAACAGATGCACTTGTATCCGACCTGAGTTGTCGGATACAAGGAAAACTTGCTTTTTCACATTTTAGTGCTGGTTTCAAAGGAAGCAATGATTTTGTTGATTATTGATCATTTTTACTGTGCAATTTGGGGTGTCTACAAGTGCGGACTACAAATTCATGATTCGTCGAAGGAAAGGCAAAGACAAAGACTCCTCTCTCTCTCTCTCTCTCTCTCTCTCTCTCTCTCTCTCTCTCTCTCAACTGACTTGACTCTTGTAGGCAAATTAAATTAGCCTGAAAGAGTCAAGTCACTTTGCAGGGAGCCTACAAAGTGACGTCATGTCCTACAAGCTAACAAATAACATGATTGCTTTTACACTAACTCAAAGCGATCCAAGTCTAAATGATGACTCGGCCGGTATCATTTAGACTCGGGCAATCCAACTCGAGATCGCCCGAGTTCAATGCTCCCCATTAAAGCACCTGTCCCGAACCGGAATACCGGATTGGGATAGGGCGATCTCGATCCGAACAGGCCGCCGATACAGTAAACCATGCTTTGTATGGATGAGTGGGGATGCCTAACATCTTCCCCTACTTATAACCTAGTCCCCTTACCCTATCTTTGGTGTAGACCTTAAATGTAAGCTACTTTGGCTCTCTTTTGAATTTTTCATGCACACTTTGGTGACCATCCACACCAAGACCCATGGATGGTGGCGACTCATTGTCTTGTTTGAATCTTGTGTGGTATGTGAGGAATCCTCAATGATTCCCATGGTCCCACAACTGGTTTAGGCACGATGCTAGACTCCTCAATGGGATTTTCAAAGTCTATATAAATACTATCAATGAGATTTGGGAAGGAATCTTAGTATATAATAAATAAACGTTCGATCTCATAATCAAACTCAGATACACCTTAAAATATCATGTGCAGGGCAAGTGAGAGATCATATCTATCTCATTAAATATAATGAATACATGTCAAGGTTTAGAAGAAATACAAATTTTTAATTGGAATCTGTAAATCATTTTGTAGCAAAGCAAAGTGAAATGATTAATTCAATAAATATTTCCTAAGATAAATCAAGACTAATTAGTATAATTCTAGCCAAACTCTATAAATCGACCTAGCTATTTCTATAATAGTTAGGCTTGAATGAAAAGCTATTGGATCACATAAATTAACCATAACTCATACAACTTGGGCAAAACCCCACTCTACGTGGTAGTGCTGATCATATAACATACAATCCAAAATCATGCATAATTTAATCAATGCTACTAGCAAATCAATCACAGTAATCAGTCGCTCGCAACCAATACCACTCCTGTTACTTCCATATTGAAGAGCCCTCACATACTCACATGATAATTATCTTGATTAAGCATCCAATCAAACTAATATACATCCGAAACATATATAGGATCTATACAGATCAACGAATGAAATTCATTTGGCCTTTATTTACCAACATTTATAAGCCATATCTGCAAGATAGTTGGTATAGGACAAGACATTTAATTGAGATGAAATATTCACAATCTAAAAGGAAGATATATCAAGTGTGTGTAAACCTATTCAATATGCATATTTTTTGCAAAACATACTGACATATATTATAAGATGCATTTAAAACATGATAATAGAATTCTCAATATATAATTTGATAAAATTGAGGATAAATAGTTTGAAAACTTATCATTACATATGTAGAATTTAGACTAGGGAAAAATTATGAAAAAGGGTCACTTTTTGGCCTGTATTTATAAAAACAATTAAACTCATTTGTGGAAAAGTGTTACCTTTAAAAAATAATTGACTTGCAAGGTCACTTTTAAAAAAAAATTTTTTAATAGTTGTGTTACTTTACTATAGCTGAGTAGAATTGTTTTTTTAAATACCGGCCAAATGTGACCCATTTTCAATGTTTTCCATTTACATTAAACACTCCAAAGATATTTAAGATGTTTTTTTAAATCAATATTAAGCTTATAATATCATAAAACCAAAGTACTAATTAATAAAAGGTGCATTTTTTTTGGTAACATAATAAAAGGTGCATAAATAAACAAAAATAGAAATCCACAATTAATTCTATGATTAATCTAAATTTTCACAATTAAGCCTAGAGTAATCTCCAATTTTACGATTAAATCCGCGATTAATTGCCAATTTCAGGTTTCCAGGAGTATGTCTAATAAAAATTCACTTTCTCAATAAATCACCTTGTTTAATGATTAATCACAAAACACACGATTGAAAGGACGATTAATGGCGCAATTCCTGAAATCTTTTTATCGGAGGTATTATGTTATTACTGGTGGTTTTTGGCGTTTATTGGAGGTTTTAAACCATTTCTAGTTCAACCAATTTCTTCAATATAAAACTTGATTAAACACTTCGTAAACTTAGAAAACATAAATTAATACATATTTTATTAACAAATATATTTAAAAAACATTTTTAAAATCGGATCATATTGGGTCGTCGACCGTTGTCATGCCATCTACCAAAGCGGCAAACCCTCCGACAACCAACGAACCAGCATCTCTGTTCTCTCTCAGGTCCCCGGAAGATGAGAGAGAGAACATGTCTCCTCGCCTCGCATCATTTGTTCGATTCCGTAAATCATCTCAATCTATCATTCAATCTTCCAATCATGACCAATGCTTTCTACCTCTCCGTTTTCAAACCCTAATTTCGTTGCGATCTATCTCGTCTTCGTCTCCTCATTGTTCGTCCTTCTCTGTTCAGACACCCAAACCTGAATTCTCACAAACCCTAGCCGGTTTACGAGAGCGATTGGCGGCTGAATCTCCGTCGCTATCGGATTTCATATATCTTCGAGAGAAGGATGAGTACTCAGTCGAAGTGGGAACCAAGAAGAATCCTCTCCCCAAACCCAAATGGATGAAGAAATCCATACCTGGTGGATCCAAGTATGCTATGATCAAGAAAAAACTCTGGGAATTGAAAAGCTCCACACTGTCTGTGAGGAGGCTCGGTGTCCTAATATCGGGGAATGTTGGTCTGGTGGAGAGACCGGAACAGCTACGGCAACAATAATTATTCTCGGTGATACATGCACTCGTGGCTGTAGGCGAGTATTAAATTGTTTCTGATGAACTCAATCACAAACTTTGAAGGCGCTTTTGGAACTGATTTTTGTTTGCTTAAACTCAGAAATTTGATTGCGTGGTACACTTGTGATAATTCAGTTCTATTGTGTTTCTCATTTTTGGTTAATCATAGGTATCTTTTGTTAATGAAGAAAGGTAATCGTACGTGAGCAGGAAATTGTACTCTTTTCTTCATAGATTACATGTTTCTGTTCCCCACTATTGGAAATGAAGTGAATTTCCTTGAAAAATTTATTCGATTCACCTCACAGCTTCTCTATTCAAAATCAATACACAAGTGATGTGCACTGTTTGATATCATTTTTCCAAAAAAAATAAAAAAAAAAGAATTTTGAAAGCCAAAAAACTTCCAAATTGTTTGTGTGATTTGGGAAACATGTGAAGAGAAAGCCCGTTTGGTAACAATTAGTTAAAAACAATTATGATTTTACAAATCGGAAAAAATGTGTTTGGTAATCCTAATGATCGTGATATTGAAACTGTTTTGTGATGATAGTAGTGGTAGTGGCCATTTTTGTCATAGTGGTGGTGGTGGTATTAGTGATCATAGTGATGGTGATGGTGGTAAGTTAATGGTGATAGTAAATGAAGCCTTAAGTATTTAGATTAACCAAACAAGAAATTACAAAAATGGTACTACAGAATTTGAAAATAATTTTGATGTTTTTAAACTGAAATTTTCAGCTTCTAAAAACTAGGCTGGTTTTGGATTTTTTTTTTCTGTAAAATAAATTTGAAAACTGTCCACAACAGATGCAATTTTTTGGTTTTTGCTGTCAAGAACCAAAAAACTTTTTTTTTTTTTCAAAAAAGTGTTACCAAACAGCCTATGTTTTAGATTCTATCATCACATTTTGATAAAATTGGACAATACATCAAGCAAATTGGCATACCTTCAGATTTGTTTCTTGAACAATTCAAATTGTCACTTGCCATGCAAAAACAATAATAATAATAAGACAAAAAAAGTAGTAGAACAAGTATAAAGAGATTATGATTTTTTGTGGATTAGTTTTTGGATTAACTTAACTCCAGCATAAAATTATAAACTCATTTCTACTTTCTTTTGGTCAATATCTCTGTTGTCATAATTTTTTCCCAAAGCCGTGGTTATGAAAGATTAAAGATAACATTCTGTGTTTCTTTCATTTCACAGCTGTTTTTTTAATTAGATCTCTCACTTCCCAACTATCCCTGTTATCCATTTTTATCAAAATAAAAACAAAAACCAATTTTCTGGAATAACGTCAAAATGTTTGATTGTATAATAAAGTGCATTTATTTTTATTTATTTTTTATGTAGTATTTGGTTAACTTTAAGAAAATGAGACGTGTGCCAATTTGTTTCTTCTGTAATTTTAGATTTAGATTTATGCCAATTGGTATCTACACCATAGACTCAGTTTTCTTGCACCGGATTCGCATCACGAATCGTCTTGAAATCTGTTGCAAGCAATTTATCAACATTTAGCTTATGATCAAATTTAGTCTTTTGTATTTGCAAACGTATAGAGCTGTTACTATAGGATACTTCATTTCAACCTCTTCAGACAATATTTTCATTTGAATGCTCATTAAGATGGCAGAGAGACGCTGGGGGAGGATTGTGATTGATTTCATTCAGAATTTTGATAATTAGTACATCTCTACTTTCATAACATTTTTGATAAATTGAATCCCATCTTTTCCCAGCTTAAATATTGTAATGATGCAGCATTTAATGAAATTATGACATGGTTGTTTCTTGACATTAAAGCCATATTTCTATGTTGTAATATGCTGTACTTGCCTCTAACAGTCGCTACCTGGCTAATGCTATCCCTGACTTAGTCTTTTCATTTTTACGTATTTAACAAAATGCGTCAATAACATTGCTGAAGTAGTAAGAAAAGAAGGAGGTAGTAGCATATTTAATGGTAGTAAAAAGGTTATTAATTTTGACGTGTTTTAGCTGTTCCTTTTCAATGAACTGATCCATTACAAGATTCTCTTGTTTACAAGGTCTAGAAAGTCTGACAAGATGGCTTTTGCGGTCATATGTTTATTCTTATTTTCTGAAGTTTTGTCATTTGCATGTTTTTTTCCTTCAGATTTTGCAATGTGAAGACTTCACGTACTCCTCCATCACCAGATCCAAATGAACCTTCCAATGTAGCTGAGGCAATTGAATCATGGGGTGTGGATTATGTTGTGATTACGAGTGTTGACCGGGATGATTTACGTGATCAAGGAAGTGGCCATTTTGCAGAGACAGTACAGAAACTGAAGATGCTAAAGTCAAATATGTTGATAGAAGCTCTTGGTATGAATTCTCTTGTGATCTATAGGATTACTTCTTAGCTTTAAATTTGCCTCTGGAGTCCATCTATAAAATTTGGTTCTCATTTATATGTCAAGAAGTGCTATGCGTTATCTCTATCCCTTATAATTTTTTCATTATGATAATTCTTTAGTTCCTGATTTTCAGGGAGATCCTGGATTTGTGGAGAAAGTTTCAACATCTGGATTAGATGTTTTTGCTCACAATATCGAGACAGTAGAAGAGCTTCAGAGTGCAGTACGCGATCATCGTGCTAATTTCAATTTTCAAACAGTTAATAGAGGTTCTAAAGATGGCCAAAGACAATGCTCCTACTGGTACGCTTACAAAGACATCAATAATGTTGGGATGTGGGGAAACACCTGATCAAGTGGTGAGCACAATGGAGAAGGTGAGGGCAGCGGGTGTTGATGTGATGACTTTTGGGCAGTACATGCGACCATCTAAGTGTCATATGCCAGTTTCTGAGTACATTACTCCTGAGGCTTTTGAAAAGTATCGAGCTCTTGGAATGGACATGGTATGCTCTTATCTTCCAGTCACAAATGCTTGGACTTCATTTCTTGATTTACCCTGCATTTACGTTTAGCATTTTTTTTTTCTTGCACCTGCTTTGTCATTAATTAGTTCGAACAAACATATTTTGCTTCTCACGAATCTCAACTAATGCAATGAGCTCTTTGTTGATAAAATTCTTTAAATACTTAATAGAACTGTTATAATTTGATTATGAGCAGAGTGGCAGGAGCTATTGTGTTAGCATCTTGCTGGGGAAAATCTGAATGCTCCCAATCTCGTGGTGCATTTAATATTTGATAATGACTAACAAGATTGAATTTGTCCTACCTTTTTGTCCATATTAGCTTTATTGATTTTACTATCATCCCGTACGATACAAATCTGATAATCTGGGTCAGAATTTTTTATCAGAAAAATACTTGCATTGCTGCATCATTTTTATGTGTTTTTATGTTCCATACATTGTTTGTACACTTATTGATGGTAGATATGTGCTATGCACATGCACAGTTAGAAAGCCAGAATTTTGTAGGCATAATTGAAGCTACTAATATTCTGGAATGGTAAAGCAGTGGCGGTCTGCTTAAAAGAAATGGTGGCACTTTTTATATAGATAAAAAGTTGAAGGCGACACTAATTTACCAGTATGCATGTGGTGAGTTTATGAATATAGTTGTACCCAGCCTCTATGAGATTAATGATACATAAACCTTCCTGTCCGAAGTCTGAACTGAACAACCAGTGGAACTCATACAGTAGATCTATTGGTTGTAAAATAATCCTTGACCTGACTAATTTATTTTTAATGTTGACAGCTGCCTCTCATTTGGGGTCATCCAAAAAGGATCCAATATTTAAGTTTGTTAAATGGAACGGGCTGGATGGCTCGTGGTTTGAATGCATACGGATATCCACTCCTTGTATGGTGGTTTCATAACGGCCTAAAGTATAATGGTAAAGGGGCTAACTATATGTATATATATCCTACTATATTTTGAAATTTTCCCTTATTTTCCACGCCCACTTTCAGTCAACAAGTCCACTTCATTTTCTCAATTATTTACTTTGACGTGTAGTGCTCTTTACCTGTGGGAATATTAGTAAGTTTTAAACTGAAGATGTACTTGTCCTCACACTTGAAATCTGTCATTTTTGGATATTCCTGTTCTTTGATTGATCCAAAGAAGCAAGTTTTAAACTGAAGATGTGTCTTTATACTAAACTAATTTAAGTGGCTTATCATTATTTCTACATATCTCTCTCTCTCTCTATACGACAGTCTGTTTATCAGTTAAAAGTTTCCGACCAAGTTGACAGTTCCACATCTTGCAATTTGACCTGTTTTCCTGAACTCTTAACAAGTTGTGGATATTCACATCTGGCCTAAAATATCATCTCAGAATGGCCTAATTAGATTCTGTGCTGGCAATTTGGTTGCCATTTTCGTTTGTATGATCACAAAGGCCTTGTTTTGTCTTTCTTTCCTCCATTAATTTGGTTAACTCGGTATGATAGTTGCTTCCTTAAGAAAGTTTTTTGCATCTGATGTCTTCCTTTATGTGTGTGTGTGTGTCTGTAACCAAAGTAGAGCCATACTTGATCCTGGTCACTTAGTTTAAGCTATCATGTTGATTCTATCATTTGGCCGGTGGACTTTCTTGGATAAAAGAGATGATGAATGCATGTGATATGATGGTATAATTGGCATATATGTTTTAGGTAGGGTCTGCTCGTTTTGCAGTCCAGATCAAGAGTATGACCTATATGCATTGTAGAGATCCCATGGTGCCACATGTTACAGCATGGTGTTACTTCACCTGTGATTGGCCTTATTTTGTCTTCCAGCAATGTGACATAGCATTTCTTGCATGGTGGCAGTACGGTTTTCCTTGGAAACTAAAATCCTCGCCTGCTGTGCAACACTAATCTATGTTTATGTATATTATATAATTAACATGTGTCTATTTATGTTTCTCATTGTGAAAGTATGCTACTACTATATCAACAATCTTCTCCTAACATTGCATGTGATTTTTTATTTTTGATGAATATAAATAGATAACACAAAGGATGTTTTTTATATTTGCAATATAGAACTTGTGTGTTGTTATTTAATTGTATATTGGGGTTTGGGGCAGGGATTTCGATCTGTGGCATCTGGTCCCATGGTCAGGTCCTCATACAAGGCTGGTGAGTTCTATATCAAGTCCATGATTGAATCGGATCGAGTTGTGTCTTCTTCACGGGTTCAGGTTCTTATCTCCTGAGTACGTAGAGGTTATTTAAGTCTCTTAACCCATCATGTTCCCTAATTATGTTGTATATATGTCTATTTCTGTTGCATTTAATATTTAATGGATTTATTAGATTTTATTTTGCTGCTTGGTTATGGACAGATATAGGTGGTGCCCGTCATGCATTTGTACTGTTGATCTACATCTTAATTTGAGATGCAATTATACTTCGACTAGTGACTCTAGAAAGGCATTTTTTTAGATTTGTTTTGTAGGTTGTCTCATTGATCTTTAATATGATCAAGTATCTCGAGAAATATGCCCTTTAATCACAAAGGGTCCCATAAGATGAGGCCATCCATGTTGCTATGCGATGCCATATGTAAGTCCCATCAACTAACCACATTATCTCAACTGGCCTGTGCAAAGCTATAATCTTTAAGAATATATAGGAAATGCTGACTCATTTTCAAAACCCCATACCCCACAAAATTTTTTTAGTCTAACTAGATTTAAGTTAAAATAGTGGGTTGTTTTATAACAAAGCTTTTTTATTTCTATTTTTAAAATTTTCTATTGGCATTTTTATGAAAAATATATTTGATTTTGGCCATCCTGAGGTGGCCAAAATCATTCTTGTGTCATTACATTTGCCTGAGGTGGCTATTTTTCCTTTTTGTAGAATGCAGAAAATGATTAGAAAACATTAACTTCGTGTATAAAGAGTCTGAATACACACCCACACAGCTATAGCTTCTTCTTCTTATTATTCCTTGTAATTTTATTATTTTCTTTAACTTCAATATTTTGTGGTAGTATATATGGTACATGTAACTGTCAGTGTTTAAATCTCGGCCAGTACCATTAAATCCCTGATTTCAGGGATTTAAAACAATGGTCGCTGTGTTAAATCTCGGCCAGTACTATTAAATTCCTGCTTTCAGGGATTTAAAACAATGGTGGCTGTAGTATGTTTTATATTCAAATAAGAGACATGCTGGCTCGTTTGCCCTTTATCAATCTTAAATTCTGTGATGGGCCTAATTAATTAAATAAGTTAAAATGAAATAGTGCTCTTTTACTTGTTGAGCTGGAGGATCTTGAAAATTATTGAATTATTTGGTATACCTTTTTTTTTAATGTATTCTATTTCGGTTTATGGGACATTGGTCTTCTGTAATTGCTCTGTTCTTTTGTTCAACATATTTCTGAACTATTTTGTCATGTCATTCTTTCTCAACACCCACCATGGATGAAAGGGGTGCACCAAATTTCCTCATTTCTGCCTCAGTTGTTGGGGCCAGGCCAGGTGCAAAAAATTCTGCTTCTAAAAAGTTGCCACTTGCCAGTAATGGAGATGTATTCCAGCTTCTTTGAGGCTAAAACTTTTTCATAGGTCGACTTGCCATTGTATTTTTGCAGTCTGCATGATGAACTTTTATCCAGCACACATGGTGAGGTTTGGTATATTTGGCAAATGACAATCCTTTTTAGTCAAAGAATGTGGGAACAAACCATGATTCATGTCCAATGAAAACCAATTTTTTTTTTCTAGAGGTCTTTGTAACACTCAGCCAATACTGTGGCTAAACATATCGAACCTTTTTTTTTCTAGTAGGTAAGTGTTATTTCAATAAACAAAGAAAGTAAAAAAAAAAAAAAAAAAAGAATTTTTGGGGGCAAAACCTTCCTCATTTTAAGAACAGGTACAATGAACCTCTCTACTTAAAAAGCCGACAGGTATGACTCATCTATGATCAAATCAACCAGGATTAATTGAATTTGGTAGCTTGCCATGATAAAATTAGATCCAATCATTCCGATATCTGTCAAGGTGTGTGTTACCAATCCAAATCAAGCTCTCTTGTAGATCGCACACTATGGTCTTGAGTTATCTCTGTATCTGGGTTGCACTGATTCTAAAAAATGTGATTGTTTCGTTCTTTTCATATGTGGTAGATAGTAGTTGCAAGTGAAGCTTTCTCCATGATAGATGTAGTGCTCTGAGTTGCGAATGTGTTCTGAACCCATTCAAAATTTTGCTTCCACTCTAGCAATGGCCTCTGTATAGCCATGCTTCTTTAGAAGTTCTTCCCAAATCCCATCAGTTTGTTGGCTCTACCGATGAGACTTCCAATACTTAACAGATTGTTATTGGAGGTTTTTAATCTCTTCTACTTTAAACTTAAAGGCAAACAGCACCAAACAGATGTAGAGAGCTAGCTAGTGAGTAGTGACATAAATTTTAAACATTCACAAGTATATTTTAGTTTACACAATTTGCATTAAATAATGAAACTCCCACGACAATAGTGTCTTCGGATATCTCTTGCTCAGGCTTTTCAGGGTTGCTTGAGATGCTAGTTTTTTCCCCTCATTTGGACCAAAAACTGAACTTTTGCTTTTGCTGTATCTTCTTCATATCCTGTGACAATTCAAATCACAAGGAATGAAATTTTCTGATCTTATAAGAGAGGCAAAGAGAGAGCAACCTAATATGATGATATCAATGAAAATTTTAATGCGATTTAAAGAATATCTTTTGAGGGAATGTATTTCCACCCACTCCAGGAATGTGCTCCACCTTAAAAGGGTACATTTGGTGATGTTGAGCTATTTCAATGAGTGAGGGGCTTGATTTCTTCCTCAGAGGATCCTAAACATGCCTAGTCATTGATGTGCTAAAAGGTTTTCTGGTCACTCAGGCAAAGCCACCATCAGATCATCAAATTTGGAATTCATTTGATATCTGAGTTGAAAGGTGTTGAAGTTATTCAAGTAGAGTCTTGTGTTTAGACTGACCTAGGATATATGTCTAAAGGGAAGCAAGATGTTGAATAACATCTCAACTCTTCAACAGCATTGAGTACTCACAACCTATGGGGCAAAGTCATCAACTTCTTGCAATCTAAAATTGATAATGTTTGAAAATATTGCAATGCCCATATATTTGGTGAAGAAATTAGGATAGGGAAGTTTTGTATGATCAAGTTCTCAACGGATACAAGGATTTCTTGTTTGTACATAAATTTGTTCACTGGAACCAAGTACTTTCAAAGATGTCATTGCCTGCAAATACTTTGACCGATCCAGAATCTAACCAATAATTGGTTTCAAATGGTGTCTATACATGATCATCTTAAGACACACACAGTAACAATTCCTTAGCAACACTCACTGGATCTTGCCAACACTCTGCTATCTTGAAGGCAGATATATGGGAGATAAGCTCTGTAAATTTCTGCCAATAGTGTCATTTTGTTTGATTCCAAGAGCTAGAAAAACTATGTTGATCACATAGACAAACAAGATATAGGGCCTTAAGAATGAGAAAGGACATTAAGACCACAACTCTACAGACATACATGGTTACACATGATTTGCACATACACAAACACAACTTAAGAAGAATTTGGTATTCCAAACACAACAACCATGATCATCTTTGAAGTACAAGACAAATGCTGGAACAATCAACTTGATTTAAATATAAATCCCAGATTTTAGAGATCGTCACTGGAAGTGAATTATCAAATATGATGCATGTGTATCATTGCTAACATGTATGGTATATAGATGTCAGAGAAAGAGAGAGAGAGAGAGATTATATTGCACACTTAATTTTATGGCGCAACTTTTGTAAACAACCATCTGTTTATACAATCTCTTCTATTAATAAACTAAACAATAAAGAAGCCAAAAAGATAAAACCAGTAACAAAAAAAATAGTAATAAGGAAAAAGTAGTTACTTATTAAACTTCCATATAAGCATGTGCATATCGACTTACAGAATTATTTTTTGTGCAGCTTCATAGAATTGTCTCTGCTTCATCTTTTTCTTCTTCTCCTGTGCGATGATTTTGAATTATGAGGAATGGAAACTAGCATTTGATAGAAGACAACAAAGACTTATCATGCTATGATATATAATCACAAGAGAAAGAGAGATGAATTGGGATTGAGAGAAAGGGGGAACGAAAGCAACCTGATTGACGATGTCATAGAAGACTTTAGATGTCATCATTGATGTAATGTTCTCTGCTGCTGTTGTATCTCCAAAACTTCACTGCCTGAATGCTGACCACCCTGTTCCACTCCTCTCTGTCATTCTTGAATCTCTCCTTTAGAAGGGGGCAATCAGTAATATTAAGAATTTCCAGTGCAGTGAGGCGTCTAATCTCCTCTGCTGATGGCAGGTACATCAGATTATGACAACTCTCAATGTCTAGTTTTTAAAGTGCTGAAAGGTTTCCCAACCACTTGGGCAAAGCCATCATTCCATGGAATTCATATATCTCTAGAGTTTCTAGTGCCAAGAGGTGTTGAAGCTCCTTCGGCAAAGTCGTCAGTTTAGACCAACCGTAGATTTTTAAGGTCCGAAGGGAAGGAAGGTGTTGGATACCTTCTATAGCAGGAAAATAACTCAACTCATCAGAGAAGGGGCCAATTCTCAGCACTTAAAGAGCAATAAGGCCTTGAAACCCTTGAGGCAAAGAAATCAGTCTCTTAAAACCACCAATTGATAATTTTCGAAGAGATTTCAAGCCCCGTAGATCAGGCAAAGACATTAGGGGAGGGCAGTCCTTTATGGACAATTGCTGCAGTGATGTAGGGAGTCCTTGTTTATTTACTCCTTGGTTTTCAGCTAGTAAAATAGCTTCAAGGTTGGAGCAATTTATAATCTTTAGAGTTCGGAGATTCCTGTTTGCCATCAATCCTTGTGGCAGTGAAGTAAGCTGTGGAGATTTGCTTATCTTGAGAGAGGTGAGGGAGTTCAACTCAGTCATTGAACTTAACAATATATCATTGCTTCCTTGGAAGGTAAAATTCTGGAGAGAAGGAAATTGGGTTTGAATGGTCATCAGTCTAGGGCAGGCACATATATGCAATTGTTTGAGGCAACGGAAAGCTGGGAACACTTCTATCCATTCTACCAATTTAGGCATCTCCCATAGTTCAAGTTCTTCTAGTGAAGGGAACATTTCATGTTCTGTCACAATATCATAGAACTTGCTGCCAAAATACTCCACTGCATCCATTCCTTTTAGTTTAAGAACCCTTAGACGAGGTAGCTTACCAAACATTGGAAGTTTCCGGCATCGCTTGCAACCATCTAAATCAATACGTACCAAATTATGAAGTAATGACATATCCAACATCCATTTTGAAAACTTAGAACCGTTAAATTGATTAACTGCTAAGGATTTCAAATATTGATGGGTTTCAAGTCCCTCCAGGACATCTTGATCATTCCTAGTATAATCATCATCGCCAATGCTTTGCCAGGAAAGATGTAAATCCACAATTTTTTGCTTCCCCTTTAGATTTGCCCTTGTTGCTTCATTTTTGCTTTTGACATTCCCAAGGTTAAATATAGCCAATTTATCTTTGAGTGGCAAGTGTTCCAATTCTTCGATAAGGAATCCACTTTCATTGCCTACAAAAAATAAGGGAGCAGTTGGAGGGAATTGAGTCGTCCAATTTGGAATGGCATTTGAGTTAAACATGCAGGATCATTCATTACGAGGTATGTCAAGTTCACTAACTTCCTCATTTCTTTTGGAAGTCCTTCAAGGTAATAGCAGTCATTGAGTCTTAATGTTTGTAACTTGTAGAGATTGTTAATTGACTCAGGCAATGCTTTCATGTTATTCCATGAGAGGTCAAGATACCTTAGATGTTTCAACATGCCAATTGATGAAGGTAACTCCACTATTCCTCCAAAAGACAAATCTAGAACTCGTAAATACTTGAAGTTAATCAAATTACTATCAATAGCTCGAACAACTACTTGACTATCAAACCACCCAAAAAAACTTCGTAACTTCTTTGTCAAGTAGAAGACTTCTGGAATTGGTTCCCCTGTGTCATATGGAACATACAAATGAAGCAATCTAGAAACATCTTCTGTGCTTGTACTACCCTCATAATATAAGAATTCTGGTCTTGCAACAAACCGGGCAAGATCATGCATATTACATGTCACCTCATCTCCAATCTTGCTTTCTTCTATGTTCTGGAAGAAGCAATTAAAGACCAAATAATTAAAATACTCATCACCGATATTATTTGTTAGTTTATTTTTCTTAGTTGTTTGAAGAAATCCTTGGGCACTCCATAGCTGAATGAGCATATTCTTTTCTAGAGTTTCACCTTTGTCAAAGAGTGAACAATATGCAAAGCATTGCTTGACTGGTGATGGCTGGTGATGGCAGGTGGTCATAACTCAGCTTCAGTGTAGGTAAAATTCCACTCGTACTCTCAGGTAGGTTCCAAATTTCTCTATTTAGAATAGATGACCACTCATCTACCGTTTTCTTGAAGAACATCAAACTTCCTACACTCATTGCTGCTAGTGGGACGCCTCCACACTTTTTTGCAATCTCCCTTCCTATTCTAACCAACTCCGGAGTCTCCACTGGCCCTCCATTCCGAAATGCTCGTTTATTAAATAGAGACCAGATTTCTTCTTCTGATAGTGGCTCCAAACGGTATGGTGAAACCGTACCCATAATTGCTCCAACTTTCTCACTGCGAGTGGTCACAACAATTTTGCTTCCACTGGCACCGAATCCCAACGGTGTCTTCAAATCTTCCCACAGTTTGCTGTCCTCATTCCAGACATCATCCAACACAAGCAAGAAGCGCTTCCCATTGAGTTTTTCTCGAATTCTTTGTGCTACCAAATCTCTGCTGTCAACATTACTCTCACTTTTAGTAATAGATCCAGACACTTTGCTTAAAATTTTTGTGACATCAAAGTTTTCAGAGACATAAACCCAGATTCGAATGTCAAAATACCTGACCACCAAGTCATCATTGTAGACCAATTGAGCGAGTGTAGTCTTGCCAAGGCCGCCAAAACCAACAACGGGGAGGATTGAGAGTGGCTCTTGATTGCCAAAACTAATTAACATATCAATGATCTTTGACTTGTCAGCACTCCTTCCCAAAATTTCCGAGTCTTTCACTAAGGAGATGGTTTCTCGATTTTGTCTGGTCAGAGTCGAAAGAGATGAATCTACATTTCCTTCTTGGAAACTGAAGCGAGATGCAGTCTCCTTGATTTCATTTAGCAATTCATTGATGTGCTTAATTTTATGGGCCATCTTAAAACGAATTACAATTGGATTTGAGCGTGAAAAGAAGCGGCGTACCTTTTTCTTGAGGTGGTTTTGGATTTCTATTTTGCATCGCAGTTCTTCATATGCAAACTCGTTAAGTATGTTATCAGCATCATATGCTAATTCCTTGAGATCGCTTAACCAAACTCTGACGGCCTCGTCCTCAATTTGCCTCTTCTCAGCATCTTGTAGTTTAGCCTGAACCAAGTTCATAGTGCGTTGGAGCTTTTTCAGCTCTCCCTTGACACCCCATGCCCCACCAATCTCTTGGACAACAATTGAGCTTAACTTCTTCAGTATTTCTGTAGTCCCACTAACAAGCAGTGCTTCAACAGCCATTGCTTCTCAAACAAAGAAGAAGGCAAAACTCTCTCTCTCTCTCTCTAAGGGGTTAGAGACGATGATAAACAAGACAGACTTGATTATGGAAGGAATTGCATTGGGTCAACCCATGTAATATTTTAACTTTCATGATAACTCACGTAAGATAAATATCTTTATCACCTTGCCGTATTGCAATCACATGGTATTGCTACCTTATATGTCAGTTTTTTTATTGGATTCCAGAGGAGTAAACTATTCGTGTCATCTTAGAATATTTAATGGATGGATTTGGTGAGTGGGTAGCATCAGTGCCTATTTGAATTTGGGGAAAAGAAAATGTAAAAAGAATTTGAAAGGCATCTTTAAAAGAATTTAATTGTAATTACAATCCCGTTTACATGCTAAATCGTTGTTCGCAAATGGGTGTGCTGTAATGGAGTCTAGTTGTAGTGAGAAATTGGTAAGGGCTAACTACGTGTTGCAGCACCAGTGAAAAGTGAGCAAGGACCAATTTTCTTGTTTCAAGTTGGATGAATTTGATTAAAAAAGCTGATATAACATAGATTAACTGAAAGATGAGGATTACATCTAACTTGATCTAAGTGTCTCATTTTTCTCTATCTAAAGAAGGTGAAGTAAGAAATGAAGATATTCGGAAGTGGAGGTATATTACGCATTAGGGATAAAATTGAGGAAAATAAGTTAAATTTGGTTGAAAGTGGAGATCTAGAAATGCACTGTAAGAAGATGTGAGAGGATCGATGCATATTGAAGGACATAAGAGAAAAAGGGAAAGACCTAAGACATAAATGGAATTAATAAAACAAAACTTCTATTAACGTAAATTAATTGAAAATATGACTTTTGATAGAAGGGGATGGAGAGTCGAGAAACGCCACTTTGGTGGTAACTAGTGGTTCATGTTGATCATGATCATGATGAAAAGTCCATCTGATGAAAAACCAACCAAACTACCAAATAAAAATATATGCAAGTTTCTGGTAATTTGAACGGATCATTGGTAGTTGAATTGAAGACAAGAAAAAGAAATAAAGGAAAATTTGATGGTTTGAGAAATGTCGTTTGATTGGAGAGGAAGACTAAGTTATCTAGGAAGTTATTCAATTTACAAAAGGCTACTTCATGCTTAGGATGGCAACTGTTCGGTTTTGAGGAAAATCGAGTCGATATCTGTATACTACAAACCGGAACTGAACTTAAACCAAATCGGTTTTTCTTAGTATAAAATCGAAACCAAAACCGAAACTGATTATTATAAATCCAAAATCGAAGCTAATAGGTTTAGTTCAGTTCCATATATTAGTCTTACTGATAAACTAAACCATCCTGGTCGGGTTTAAACATGTGTATATCTGTAATTGGATTGGTTCGGTTTGACCTTAAAATAGATATCAAAAAACCAAAACCAAACTAAAACCAACCCTAATAGGTTTGGATCGAGTTTGTCTATTGAATATCAGCTAGAGAATTGGTTGTTACATCTGTTGATACCAACGGTGAAATCTGTGTACACGTTTGTATATGAAGCTGACGTGGCAATTGCTGATGGGAGCTAAAATAATATATTTATATTTTTCTATTCAATTATAGACAACTTCAGCCACCTTAGCATCCTCAAGTTTTATTACATACTTCCAAAGAATCACATTCCAATCACGTAGCGTCAATGCGCGCAATTTAAAATTTGTGCCGGCCATATCTTCTGCAAATTCTTTATTTTCGGTTTATTAGTGAACGTTTGAGTGTCACCTTCTTCAAAGTTGAAGATATTCATAAAAAAATAAAAAAAAAGGAAAAGGCTTCAATCAAACAAAGCCTTTCAAAACTACTTAGAAAACTGTCTAAAGATCTGTTTTGATGCTATTTAAATTTTTTCACGGTTGCTTTCCTTTTCTTAACAAGCAGCGAACGAATCACACAAAACCTCTCTATCTTTGTCGCTCTCCACAGGGGATAAAGACGATGATAAACGCACAGGCTCAATTATTGAGTCAACTTGGGAGCTCATTCCATCCACGGCTTGGAATGAATTGCAGTATAACAAAATAGGTGTTTGGTTCCATTTTGGAAATGAATTTTCCCTAAATGAGTTTTTAAAAGTACATTGTAAAGAGTAATCACCCTAGACTTGTTTTTAGATGTTCAAAACCCATTTTACAAAAACACAATATCATATCATATCATATATATATATATATATATATATATATATATATATATATATATATATATATATATATATATATATATACACACTAAAGTAGAGTACAAAAACACCACCATCTCTCTCCTCCATGTGGACATCCCCTTCTTTCTCCAATGGCCCTTTTGGGTCCCACTAAAACCCCATACTCTATCTCCTTCACGTGTACATATTCTTTATTCGCTCATAGGTCATAGCTCTTTTGGGTCCCATATAAACAAGATAAATTTTATTTTAAAAAACACCATATTTTCTCTATTTCACGTATACATATATTATCTCTTCTCTTATAGCTCTTTTGGGTCCAACACAAACAAAATAAATTTTATTTAAAAAATATTATTAAAAAAATAGAAGAGACATGCCAAAGAAATAAATATACAAAGACCTCAACATGGAGATGGCCCTTTTTCCAATATTATCTTTAACCAAATTTAAATTATAAGATTAATTCTTATCTTTTCAAAGTCCTAGAAACCCATAATTATTTATTGAAAGGATCTTTATGACTTCTCAACTAAATTAAAATTATAAGATTGATCTAATCTTTTCAGAGTCCTAGAAACCTATAACTATCTTTAACTAAGTTAATAATCAAATAATCAAAAGATATACTTCTCTATGCGATTGCCCGTGTCTCTTCATCGAAAAGATCTTTGCGTTCCCAACTGCAATTGCCATTAAAATCTTGGACTATAAATATATTACTGGTGTGCTTACACATGGTACCAAAACATCCAACTATTATATTTACTCATTGTAGCAGTGTGAGACATGGAAAATCACCTACGTGATCTCCTGATCATCACACGGAATTCACAAAATGATGGAGTCGCCACCATTCAAGTTAAAGTGTGAATAAACACTATAGTAAAAATAGCTCTACTATATGGTCTTGTCCAGAGATTGGGTGAGGGGGTTGGGTTATGAGTAGGGGAAGGTGTTAGGCACCTCTACTCATCTATACAAGATGGTTGTCATATGTTATTCATGCTTAACAATTGCTTGCAAACAAAAATCAATCAAAAGTACTTCAAAAGTGACAAACATATGTGTAATTTCTCCATATGAGTGGTCCAATAGATCCTGGACTCTCTCTGTGAATGTATCACCTCTAGGACTTCATGATCAAGTAAAAATCAAAGTAAAACTTAAAACAAATCTAGAAAAATCAACTCAAGATTAAACCATTTAAGCTTGGAAAACTCAACCAACCATAAATCATTCAATTCAAACTCAAATTGAGTGAAACCAAAACCATTTGAAAGCTTATACAAAGTATAAAATAAAATAAAAACTCAATGAAAATTTCAATTGGATCTGATAAAAATCAAAGAAGATATGCTTATTTGAATCTACTGTTGTAAAATAGTAAAAGCGATGAGTAGCTAACTTTGAAAGACTATTTGTGGAGATTGGCTTCATATAAATCCTTGAAAATTGGTTTAAATGAAATATGAGGTACCATCTTTCGAATGGAATAGGCCTCAGACAAAACTTCATCCATTTATGGCATGTGTGCTCTCTTAAACATGCTTAGAGGATCATAGATTGACTCTGTAATATGCTACTGAGCAATTCAAAGTTAATCAAGCACATAGAACTCAAATCTACGTGAAAACTCTTAAAACCAATTGGATTTGAAAGTAGACTCATAAAGAAAGACTCATAAATTGAAATCACTCAAATCGGAGTTGAAATGAGCCTTTGGTGCTCAATCAAAGTAACAAGTTCAGCAATCTGATCTGATCTGACTCATTAAATTTAATCAAATGGTTTGAAAGATTAGCTCCATATAAATTGTTCAACTTTTATAGGATTAAACTAGACATCTTCACCTATCACATGTGTGAAACAAGGAAAAATCACCTAGATGACTTCCTCATCGTCACACGGGCTCCATAAAAAGGAATGAGTCGCCACCATTCTTTTTAGGTGTGAATGGACACCAAAAAGATCAAATCAAAAGAAAAAGCAAAATTAGAATAAAAATAACCTATTTTAAAATAAACCAGAGATGAGTAAGGGGATTAGATTATGAATAGGGGAAGGTGTTAGGCACCCCTATTCATCTACACGAGGTGGTTACCAAGTATAGTTCATGTTTTACAAATGCTTGCTAATTACAATAATAAAAAAAGGCTTAAAAAGAAATCAACATATGTATGATTCCCCCACCTGAATGGTCCAATAAATTCTGGACATTCTAGGTGGATCCATCACTTCTAGGACATTCCTAATTAATGAAAATCAAAGCAAAACTTGAATACAAGCAAGTTAAGGCAAATCCGGAAAATTCAGTAAAAGATGGAGCTATCCGGCCTCCAATCATTCAAATCAAATTCAAATCGAACGAGACCAATGCCATTTGAAATATTAGGTAAAGTAGAAGACTCAAAAAAATTTCCAAGTAAATCCGATTAAAAACATAAGAGATATGCTTGTTGGAAATCTGTTATTATAAGTTGATAAAAGTGACAAGTTGGCAACTTTGAAAACTTATTTGTGGAGATTGGCTCCATATAAATCCTTGAAAATTTGCATGAATCAAGTGTGAGGTGCCACCTTTCATATGAAATAGGCCCCACACAAAACTTCATTCGAGTGTGACTTGTGTGACCTCCCGAACATGCCTAGAGGATCACAGATTAACCTAGAATTCTGCTATTAAGCAGTTCTGAGTCAATCAAACACACAAGACACAAATGAAATCAAAAAGTTCTGAAACCAATTGAATTTGAAAGTAGACTCACAAAGGAAAACACAGAAATCAAAACCACTTTAATCGGACTTAAAACAAGCACATGGTGCTCAATCAAAGTGACAGGTTCAGCAATCTGGCCTGAACTAACCTGTCGACTTTGATCAAATGGTATCAAAAATCCACTACATAGAAATTACTAAACTTTTACAGACTAAAACTAGACAGTCCCACCTATCACATGTCTTTGGAATCACTCCAAAATTCATCCGGATGACGAAGTTATGAGTGTTCTAAGACATGGTACAGGTACCGTCCTGTCTTGAAAACTTTAAGTAAAAATCAATCTAAAACAGTGGGTATGTGCATATGATCCATACCATTCGAACTAAGATCATTTGAAAAATGTTGGAAAACCTCCTGAAATATGTAGGGGACGAATTTGGCTCCCAAACTCTCATTTATTGGAGAGACAATGCCAAATCCCCCAAAATAAGGCAAAAATGCCCAAAACAAAGAGACTAGACCATGAGGTCTTCTCTACTCAAAAATGAACATGCTTGTATTCTTTGGAAAACATTAAGAAACGTCCAAGAATGATTTAGGGAAGGAATCGGTTCATACATTTCATTGATTAAGACAATGAACCGAATATGCCCGTATTGAGACAAAAACCCTAACTAGAGAGATTAGACCATGAAGGTCTCCTCTCAAGATGGGATGACTTGAAATACATTAAAATAGTTAGAAAATGCTCCAGAAACATCTTGGGTAAAGATCCGATTCATGAATCCTATGGATTGAAGAATATGAATCGAATGTACCCGTATTGGAACGAAAATCGCCACTTGAGAGATTAGGTTATGAAAACCTCCCCTCAAAGATAGGATTATTTGAAATCCATTCAAGGATCATAAAAAGATTAATCTAAGGCCATTTATTTCAAATCTATCATAATGAACATGATAGATCCAAAATACGAGCCTATTTCATCAAAACCGGTGAGATGCGTGCATGTGTAAAAATCATATTTTTAGGAGGGAATGAAGATCCAATGCTATAAAGAGCATGGACCTTGGTATTCTCTCCAAAAAATGAAACAAAATACATAAGATTCATCAATACATCACAATATGTAGCATTCAAAGTATATCAAACAAATGGGGTTCTAGAACTAGGGTTCCATTCCCATTCTTGTTTCCCCTAGTTTTCTCTTCACGTTTTACGGCTAGAGATAGTCTTGAGGTATTTTGAGTAGGGAATGGGGTTCCAAACACACTCAGGCCATTACTCTAAAGAAAGGAAGAAGAAGGAACTACCCTAGAATTTAAGAACAGAAAATTAAAATAAAGTTTAGGGCTTACCTGGGTTTCTGGGAGCAATGAAGCAGGGGTTCTCTTTTTCATTTGGAGTTCTTCAATCTCCACTTTTTGGCCATTTGTTTGAGGAGAAGCCTCCTATTTATAGGCAAAGGCTAGGGCAAGGGGTGTCCTAATGGTAGACACAATCATATGTCTAGAATCCTCACACTTAAACCCTAAGGCTATTTTCAGGAATTCCCACCTCTTGGATAGAGGTAAAACAATAAAAAAAAGCAAAAACTCTTGGAATTTTCAAATTTTGCAGCAAAACATTAGTATTCGGCAACTCAAGTCGGATACCAACAAAAACCTTTTGTTTCCAACATTATCTGTCGGATACAAACAAAATAATTTGTATCCGACAATTATTGTCGGATACACAGGAAAAAGCTCTTATCCGAACTTTTATATCGGATACAAAGAAAAATGACTCTCTGCACAGCTTCTGCATGGCACTGACATTTACCTGCACAGGCAATACTTATTTACATGTAATATCATTTAAGTAAATGTCCTCGTATTTTTTAATCTCCATCTACTTAAGATATTACATGTAAATAAGCAAACACCCCACCCCATTTGAATCCATTAAAAATAGTTCAAGACCCAAATTCCAAGTGAATAAAAAGTCAACTTTTTAGTTCAAGGCAAAATTCCGGTTTTTCAGGTCTGGTAAAAAGGTTTAATATGTTAATACTAAGGTATTCGTCAAGATTTAAAATCTCAAAAAATTCATTTATGCAATAACATTGTTAAAAACTTGATTACCGAGAAAAATTATCTTGAAATCTTACTTTAAAAATATTTCATTTTCTGGGGTCAAAAGTCAACAAAATTCAACCGGAAAAGATTTGAATTTGCACAAAAGATTGAATTCGGGCATTTTCCTTTATGGTTTTGGATTCAAATGGATTAAGGATCTCAAACTCAATGCTAAGGATTGAAAATTCCAATAAAATATTTCTCTCCTTCAAGGTTTATCAAAAAATCGTGCAATTTTGGGGTGTCTACAACATGTCTTTGGAATCATTCAAAATTCATCCATATGATGAAGTTATGAATGATCCAAGACAGGGTACAGGTTATGTCCAAATCTGTAAAAATTAAGCCAAAACAGTGTGGGTGTGATTGATCCATATTATCTGAATTGAAATCACTTGAAAAATGAGTTGAAAATATCCAAAAACATTTAGGGCATGGATTTCAAATCTCTCATTAATTGTAAAGGAAAAGCTAAATCTACCCAAATTTGTGAGAATTGTCTCAAATAAGAGAGATTAGACCATGAGGTTTTCTCTAGAAGATTACAATCACTTAAAATCAACTCATGAAGTCCTAAAAAGTTGCTCTAAGGCCTCTGATCTTAGATCTACTATATTGAGCATAGCAGACTAAGATCTGTGCCTATTTTGACAAAACTCAAGTAATGTGTGCTCAGAATTGTGTATGAAATCAAATTTTTTGGAGAGAATTGAGATCTAATGCTATAAAGAGCATAGATCTATGTAATTTTTCCAGATTTAAAATATAATCATACGCAAAACATCAATCATACATGAATTTAAACCAATAATGCAATTATCTCATCCAAAAGATGGTTCTAAGCCTAAGGATCCATTCCAACACTTGTTTCCCCTAGTTCTCTCTTCACGTTTTACGGCTAGAGAGTGTGCTTAAGGTACTTTAAGCATGGTTTGGGGTTTCAAAACACATAAGAGGCCTTCTATAGAAAGGCCTTTCTATAGAAAGGCAGAAGATGAAAGTGTGCTTTGAATTGAAATAAAAGAAGAAGAAAAGATTAAAGACTTACCTTGGTTGCTTGAGTGCTTGAGTAGAGAATTGGGTAGAGGTTCCCTTTTTCTTCAAGAGCTCTTCAACTTCAAAACTATCAAACATTTGCAAGAGGAGGGGCCCTCTATTTATAGGCAAGAGTGAGGGTAGAATAGACCCAAGGGTAGACACAAAAGTGTGTCTAGAACCTTCCAACTCAAGCCTAAGGCATGAATTGGGGAATTTAGCCAATTTTGGAGGCCAATTTAGGGAATTCAGTCAATTCCAGAGGCCAATTTAAGGAATTCACACTTCCCAGACAGAGGTATAGATGTAAATAAGTGAAAGCTCGCAGGGGTTTTCAATTTGGAATAAAACACTTGTATTCGAAAACACAGGTCAAATACAAAGAATATATATGTATCTGAAATATTATTTCGGATCCCAATTAGTCATAGCCATGTGCAATCACTAACGTGACCTAACTGCAAAAGATTTGAAGTGTCAGCTCACAAGCATGATCCGAAATATTATTTCGGATACATATATAAATTTTGTATCTGACATAGTATTTCAGCTACAAAGTAAAAGCTTTTATCCGAAATATGTTTTCGGCTACAAAAAGAAATGATTATTTTTGAAATATAATTTCAGCCAATTATGAATAAATCCTTTTTATCATGTATTCATTCATTATTTTATACAGTACGATTTGGGGTGTCTAAAAGCAGTTAATTTAAATTATTTAAAAATAATATATATAAATATATATGTTCCTATGCTTAGCACTGTGAGACATGGAAAATCAACTCAATAACTTCCTATCATCACACGGGCTCAATTAAATCATGGAGTCACCACCATTCAGTTTTAGGTGTGAATGGACACAAAAAATAATCAAATAAAGTAAATAATAAAAAAACACAAAATTATAGTAAAAATATCCCAAAATAAAAAAACAAACCAGAGATGGGTAAGGGGATTAGGTTATGAATAGGGGGAAGATGTTAGACACCCCTATTCATCCACACAAGATAGTTGCCAAGTATTGTTCATGTTGAAATAAATGTTTGCTAATTAAAACAATCAAAAGGGCTTGAAAAGAACCAAACATATGTATGATTTCTCCACATGAGTAGTCCAATGAATTCTGGACCCTCTCTATGGATGTATCACTTCGAGGACATCATGATTAAATGAAAATAAAAGTAAAACTTGAATACAAGCAAGCTAATACAAATCCGGAAACTTCAGTAGAAGATGAAGCCATTTGAGCTTGAGAATCTCAGTCAACCATAAATTATTCAAATCAAGTTCAAATCGAATCAAACCAAAGCCATTTGAAAGATTATGTTAAGTATAAGACTCAGGGAAATTTCCAATTAAATCCGATTAAACATAGAATAGATGTGCTTGTTTGAAATCTACTGTTGTAAGCCAATAAAAATGACAAATAGGCAACTTTGAAATCCTATTTGTGGAGATTGGCTCCATATAAATCTGTGAAAACTTGCATGAATGAAGTATGAGGTGTCATCTTTCAAATGAGATAAGCCCCACACACAACTTCATTCATATGTGACTTGTGTGACCTCTCGAACATGCCTAAAGGATCACAAATTAACTTAGAATTCTGCTACTGAGCAGCTCTGAATCAATCAGACACACAAGACACAAATGAAATGGAAAAGTCTTGAAACCAATTGGATTTGAAAGTATACTTACAAAGGAAAACACAGAGATCAAAACCACCTAAATCGAACTTAAAACGAGCAAATGGTGCTCAGTCAAAGTGACAAATTCAGTAACCTGACCTGAACTGACCTGTCGACTTTAATCAAATGGTGTCAAAAATCCACTTCATAAAAATTGTTGAACTTTTACAGACAAAAACTAGACAACCTCACCTATTAATGTCTTTGGAATTTCTCAAAAATTCATCCGGATGATGAAGTTATGAGTATTCTAAAACAGGGTACAGATACTATCCTGATTTGAAAAATCTGATTAAAACCAAACCAAAACAGGGATGATGTGTGCACGATCTGTATGATATGAACTAAAATCACTTGAAAAAAAGTTGAAGAACCCCTAGAAAGATATAGGGCACAAATTTGGCTTACAACTCTCATTGATTGGAGAGAAAGTATCAAGACACCCAAAAATAGAGCAAAAGTGCCCAAAATAGAGAGATTAGACCATGAGGTCTTTTCTACTCAAAGATGAACTTGCTTGTAATCTTCTGAAAACCAATAGAAAACCCAGGAAAGATTTAGGGCAAGGATCCGATTCATGAATCTCATTGATTGAAGAAAATGAATCGAATGTACCCGTTTTGGGATAAAAACCCCACCTAGAGATTAGACTATGAAATTCTCTTCTCAAAGACGAGATTACCGGAAATCCTCTAAAACAATTAATAAAATGATCAAGAAGGATTTAGGGTGAAGATCCGATTCATGAATCTCATTGATGGGAGGAAATAAATCAAATGTACCCATATTGGTATAAAACCCCCACCTAGAAGGATTAGACTATGAAAGTCTCCTCTCGAAGGTGGGATTACTGGAAATCCATTCAAGGAACATAAAAGTATTGATCTTAGGCCGTTTATCTCAGATCTTTCATAGTGAACATGATAGATCTAAGATATAAGCCTATATTACATCAAAACAAGTGAAATGTCAGCATGTGTGAAAAAAAAATCAAGTTTTTAGGAGAGAATGGAGATCCAATGCAATAAAGAGCATGGATCTTAGTATTCTTTCCAGAAAATGAAATCAAACTCACAATATTAATCAATCACATATGAATATCAATATACATCATTCACAAAAGGGGGTTCTATAACTAGGGTTCCATTCCCATTCTTGTTTCCCCTAGCTCCTCTTTACGTTTTACGGCTAGAGAGAGTCTTGAGGTACTTTGAGACAGGAATGGGGTTTCAAACACAATCAGGCCTTTACTCTAAAAGAAAGGGAGAAGAATAGACTAACCCTAAAATTTAAAAACAAGAAAAGAGAAAGGGTTTGAGGCATACCTGGATTTCTGAAAGCAGTGAGGCAGGGGTTCCCTTCTTCACTTGGAGCTCTTCAATCTCCACTTTTTTCCCATTTGCTTGAGGGGAGGCCCCCTATTTATAGGCAAAGGCTAGGGCAAGAGGAGCGCTAATGGTAGACACAAAAATATGTCTAGAATCCTCCAACTTAACCCTAAGGCTAAATTCTGGAATTCCCACCTCTTAGACCGAGGTAAAACAGTAAAAAAGTGAAAACTTTCGGAATTTTCCAATTTTGAGCAAAACATTAGAATCCAACAACTCAGGTCAGATACAAACAAACCTCTTTGTATCCGAAATTATATTTCGGATACAAATAGATAAGTGTATATCCGAAATCTATTTTCGGATACAAAGAGATTAACCTTTATCCGAAATTTGATTTCGGATACTAAAGAAAGACTTGTTTTTTATGATTTCGGCCAATCATTCATTCTCTTATGCAGTATAATTTGGGGTGTATACAACTGTCCCTCTTTGCTAGAATTGCAAAACAATGAGCAGCAAATATTAGACAAACCCAAATTGCACTCTCTCAACCATGATTTGCCTTGCTCAAATTAATTTTGCAAAACAATTTTGGGTGGAGATTCGCCTAAAAACCCTAACTTTAAGGGGGCAATTCTCCAAGTTGTCTTAAATTCCACTGAGCTCTCGTGGCTATGAGGTGGAATTTAAGACCAAAATATAAGATTTTTTCCGAAAAAAACTGAGTTTGCAGCAAATCATGTCAGATTAAAAATTGACTGAATATTTCCTTTGACCGACAGTATATATATATATATACACTTTTTTCTTTCTTTCTTTCTTTCTTTCTTTCTTTTTTCTTTTTCCCTTTTTTCTTTTCTCTCCTTTTTCCTCTTTTTATTTTTCTTTTTCTTTTTTTTTTCTCTGTATCCGAAATATCATATCGATAAATGCAATCATGTGTATCTGACATAAAATGTCAGATACACACAATATTGCTTATATCCGAAATATTATGTCGGATACATGTAATATCACTTGTATCCGAAATATTATGTCGAATATGAAGGAGAGTATTTGTATCCGAATTGAGATTTCGGATACATTTAAGCAGTATATAAAATAGTAGGATCTCGGGATTTGCGTCATTGTGACGACTTTTTGAGTTTAGAAAACTCCCTTTCTTCGTTTTTTCTCCCTCCACTTGCTTCTAACAAGTTCCATTCATCCTCAATGGCCTCAGGATCATCTTCCGCCCCATTATATTTTGCCAATGAAGCCTCCCCTGCAAAACAGCCGTTAAAATTAAAACCCCCTAATCTTACTAAATACAATATTGTAGATTCATTATACACTAGATGGGTTAACTCCATGACCCTTGGAGAAGAGATCCGGTAAGACTCTATCAACTTAGGTCATATCTTGCTCAACCCTACCATCCCTTTCAAATGGGAAATCATTGAGGATTTGATTGGGCATTGGGAACCTCAGTTGAATCTCTTCCGATTTAGTGATAAAGAGATGACCCCAATTGTTGAGGAAATAGAAACGATCCTCAGCCTGAGGTTTTCAAAGAAAGTGGTGAACCCGCCACTTAAGCATAGCTACAAAAAAAGAGGCATCCACCTTTCTGGGTATGGGGAAGAAGGACCTAGGGGACTCTGACACGCTGCTGACCCTATTCAAGACCTTTTTGACTGAAAAACTTCTAAGGGGTGAAAACAAGCAGGCCCGGTTTAATGCCTTGACTTTGATAGTGGTCAACCAATTACTTTTTACACAGGGTGATGACTAGGTCAACTTGGCTCTCATCTCTGTCATTTACCAGGTTAGGGAACGTGAGAGATTGGCCCCTATGATCTTGGCAGAGATATACCAAGCCTTGACTGACTGCTATTCCCGGAAGAAGAAGCGCTTTCTTGCATGTGCCCTTATCCTATAGGTAAAAAACTCTTTTCTTTTTTTCTTCTTACAATTTTCTTGTGAAGCTAAATGTGCGCACCTAAATTTGACCTAGATCGCACACGGGGCGCACGTAGAGGTTTCGTGCGTGCCTTGGGACTTTCGGAGTCGCCACTGCCTGAGAGGTGCAGGCAAACACAGTGTTTGCCTTATCCGGGTCTAAGTCTGGTCTGCGGCTTTTCAGAGTTCTAGCTAAGTCCTCGGTTACGTCCGGGGAAGTCCGAAGACACCTCGGCTCGCCCCGTTGGTTTGATGGGTCCCTCGAGTCTCCCTGGCTTTTGAATCAAGTTCACCCTTCCTAGGCTAGCATGCTGTTTTATTTGGTCTGGTGGGACCCTTTGAAGGTGTGGGTTCTTTTATTTTGATTTTATCTTTTTTATTTATCTAAGTGAAATAGGTCGGACACGGGTCCCGTTGGAAGACCCGTGGGCTGCCATGGTTGGGCCTAGGGCCCAGTAGGGTTATTGGGTAACCCTTTTTTGGTTATTTATTAAATTAGACTATTTACACATGCAATGGGCTTAGTGGGCTTGGAGTTGGCCCACTAGCCAAAGGTCAAGTGGCCTGGGCCTGTTTATGGAAAACGGGCCGGGTATGGGCTGCTCAAAATGTGGGCCACTCATGTGGGCCCAAGGGGGTCTTGGTGGGCCCATCTAGGCGCACAGTCCAAAAATGGACTTAAAGAAGTCCAAGTTACTCATTGGGTCGGGTTTTAAGTTTTCGGGTCGGACCAAATCCAATCGGGCCAAAAATTGTGTTTTTTAAGTTATTTTTGTAATTGCCCGTATTTTCCATACGGGCTGACTTTACCTGTAAATGCGATACGGGTTGACCTACCCGTACAGAAAATATGGGCACACCCAGCCCGTACTGTGTTTACGGGCATGCCTAGTTTGCATCTTTTTGTGCCAACTTTGCTTGGGATCGGTCCGACTATCTTCTTGGGGTCTCCAGCAACTTCTGCAGAGATTTCCAACTCATTTACAGTGACAAACATGTCTTGTTTTCAACCTTGTATCGCCTCTTTCTTTGGCGTTCATCGAAAGGAATAGTCTTCTTCTTTTTGCCACTTTTTGGGATCCCTCTTCTTCATGCACAATCATAACCAATGAGAATAGGAAAGGAGAGATCAGAATTTGGGATACAACAGATTTGTTTGATGATTACATTGCCTTGAAGATCATGTTAATCCAAGTGACCTTTTAGGTTTTTGTAAAGCTAACTTCCTTCTTTCATGTAAGGTCTCCCTCTCACCATGGGGAGACCAAAGCCATGCAAAACAGATCAAATGTGAGGAGAAAGAGAGGGAAGAATAGATAATAAATAAGGTTTATAAGAAAAGATCAAATTTAATGCATATGAATTGTCATGTTACCAAATAGGCTTCCTTACCATTACCTTTTCTTTAGTATTTTGATTCTCCGAGGATTCCGGCAGCGCTTCCGCGTCCCTGTCAGTTTTCCAAGTTGGTTCTGAAAGGGGTTTGTTGGGGTTCTTGCATTAAGGGGAATGAGAGGGAAGGGTGAGACAAGGTTTCATGGTAGCACAAGGGTATTTCGGGTATTTTGGGGCTTGGTATTAGGAGTGGCAGGATTAGGGCAGAGGTTGGACGTGCAAGCAGCAAGGAAGGAGGGGGGAGAAAGGCCTTGGGCGTTGCCTCTCCAAATGAGGGGGGTGGCCTCTCTATTTATAGCAAAAATTTTCGTGCCCGTATTTGAAGTACGGGCATGCCTTGCCCGTAATTCAAATACGGGCGAAAAACGCACATTTCTAAATCTCGCAAAATCGGCCGTACGGGACGCGTATCCCGCCGTACAGCAACGCGTGTCTTCTTCCAGAAGCTTGCCCATATTTCAAATACGGGCATGCCCTGCCCGTAATTGAAATACGGTCCAGCACGTTTTTAAAATGTCTGGATTTCAAACCTTTATTCAATTTGGTTTTTTGCAAGATTTTTATTTGATTTTTAATATTATTTTATTGAAAAGAGAGATTCTCTTTATTAAAATATTATTAAACATATTTATTTTATTTATTTTATTGGTTTATTCCATTTTTTGCTGCATTTTTGCCACATGGGCAGTTTTTCTGAAACTTCAACTGCTCATAATTTCTTCATCCGGTGTCCGATTTCAGCAAACTTAGTGTCGTTGGAACCGACTCGGAACCACCTATCCATTGGGATCAAATTTGGGAGCTGAATTGGGGTCGAGCGAAAAGTCAACTTTTTGCTCCCAAAAGTTTGACCAACTCATAATTTTCTCATCTGGACTCCGATTCCAGCAAATTCAGTTGCGTTGGAACCGTGTCGAAATGCTCTTTTCAATGAGATGAATTTTGATGGCCAAATTTACTTGAAATCAAAAGTCAATTTTTGGCCCCCTCAGGGTTTGACTTTTTAATTGAAATTTTCATTTTCTTCATTTTTTGGGATGCAAAAATGAGGTGCTAACACTAAAATAAACTGAAATGCTCCATCTTGTTGCAGCTTTGGTTACTTGACCATCTGAGTCAGATCGAAATGATTGATCGACGCTTTTCCACAAGATTAAAAGTTCTTGTTTTGATGAGTAACAGGGGATGTCCTAACATCCAAGGCGACAAGCAGGGTTGGTTCACTTTCTTGGGCACTCTCCAGGATGATCAGGTGAGATGGCCTGGCACTTATCAGCCAAATCCTGAGACAGTGATTAGCTTCAGAGATAGAAACTTCCTGGTCTTGGTAGGCTTGAGATCTGCTGTTCTCTATCTTCCATTGAGGGTCCTTCAGCAATTTGGGGCGACCTAGGGGATTACGATCCCAGATGGATATGAGGACTTTCTTGGGCTACTTATACCAGCCACCATGGGGCTGAATGCTCGGCTGATGAAGAAGTGGTTCTATGTACACTTCCTGCGGGCCCAGTCTTTTCTGAAGCACATGTGAAAGACTATCTTTTCTGGATCAGAGAGCAGGTCCACCCCAGTACCAGAGGATCCTCCTACAGTTCTTGCACCAACTTATGAAGATATCCTGGAGTTTGAAAGAGCATCCCACAAGCGGCTTCAACAAATTTGGGTACGAGAGGCCCAAGAACTTAGGATACGGGGCCTTGATCTGGAGAGGCAGCTTGCCGAGCAAGTATCACGTTGCATTGCTATGGAAGAGAAACTTGAGGAGCAGAGGCAGGCCTGTCGCTTTGAAGTCCGGGTGATAAGACAGAAGTACCAGGATGCTCTAGCTAGTCTTAGAGACATAAGGATCAAGCAAGCCCTTTCAGATGAGTTCATATCCTTTCTGAATGATCCCAATGCAGAGGGGGCTTCTGGGATTATTGCAACTCGGATTCGAGAGCTTGAGGAGCGGCTAGGGGATAGGGACTAGCTCATTTTTACTGCATTTTTTTCATACCTTTGTACAAAAGCAAACTCCAATAGTGAAAAGACAAAGGATTTAATTCAAAAATAGATTTTTTTACTATTGGCCTCAGAATTCTCAGATGCTTGTAAAAACAGAGGTTTTATGAAAGTATTTGATTTCTCATCACTAGCCAAAATATAATTTTTTGCTTTTTGGGTATTTTATTATTTTTTTTTGAATTTTGGTCCAAAACACTTATCACACATAATTAAAGGAATTAAAATCAAGTTGAGTAATAAAAGGGGTAATTCAAACAATAAGGAGAGTTCAGATTTGTCTATCCTAGGACCTTTAGAGTCATCCCCAAATGCCTTTTCTTCCAAAATTGACCTCGTTATTCCCAGTTTGTTCAGTGTTTATACTGCTTTCCCTTCAAGCTTGGACAACATGATCAACTCAACCCTTGATTTTATTTTTCCTTTTTTTCTTTTTTTTTTCTTGCCAATGTTGCCCTTAGATCCAGTCACGGTTTTCACTAGGGCCGACTTTTGCATTCTGTCATCACCAATCTTTACTCTGAACATTGAAAGAATACACTAAAATCACCGAGGGCTTATAAATAGGACGAAATGAAGGCTAGACTCGGTTTATGAAAGAAAGGGTGTTAAAGGCTCAAAATTTTTCAATCATGAAAATAGGTCAACTAGACTTACAGTCATGATGTATATAACCCTAATTCCCTAAACTTTGTTCATTTCTTTTCTTTCTGCACTTGGCTTTCATTTGCCACTATTCCTTGCTTTTTTTTTCCTTTTTTTTCTCTTTTGCCCCAATTTGCTTTGCCCCAGTATGAAACTGTAACTCCCAATTTAGGTTTATCAAAGAAACGAGCATACTCGACTTAGCTAGACTAGGGATTAAAATTTTGAGAAATAAAGAAAAAATGGCCTTGGATCATTTCCTAGTAATATTCAATCAAGGAAAATACCTTTTTACTGCATCAGAGTTAATTGGCTCAGGAAAATCTTTTCCCTTCATTTCTGTTAAGATGGGTGCACCCCCTGATAGGACCTTCTTGACAACATAAGGCTCTTCCCAATTTGGCTTAAACTTTCCACGAGAGTCTTCAAAAAATGGTAAGATTTTCTTCAAGACCAAATTTCCTTTTTGGAAAGTTATGGGTTTCACCTTCTTATTGTAAGCCATGGCCATTCTCTTCTGATACAACTGGCCATGACAAAATGCCTTTAAACGCTTTTCCTCTATCAGATTGAGTTGATCATGTCTTGACTGTATCCATTCAGCTTCTTCCAATTCTGCTTCCATTAGCACTCTCAGTGATGGGATTTCAAGTTCAACAGGTAAAACAGCTTCCATTCCATAAACTAGGGAATACGGGGTTGCCCCAGTAGAAGTCCGGATTGAGGTCTGTAGGCATGTAGAGCAAGTGGTAGCATTTCATGCCAATCTCTGTAACTTACTACCATCTTCTGAATTATTTTCTTTATATTCTTATTTGCTGCTTCTACTGCCCCATTCATCTTTGGTCTATACGGAGCTGACTTGTGATGGGTGATTTGGAACTGCTCACGCACCTTCTTCATATCTTTGTTTTTAATATTTGAAGCATTGTCTGATACTATGACATTTAGCAGACTATAGCGACAAATAATATTGTGCTTCAAAAACTTAATAACATGGTTGCTTATGATATTTGCATACGAAGCTGCCTCTACCCATTTGGTGAAATAATTGATTGCTACCAGAATGAATCTATGCCCATTTGATGCCTTTGGGGAGATCATGCCAATGACATCTATGCCCCACATGGAGAAACGCCATGGTGAGGTCATGTTGTGCAGCTTACTTGGTGGTGCATGCTTGTTATCAACATATATTTGGCACGGATGACATCTCCTAACATGTTCACAGCAATCGCGCTCCATTATTGACCGATAGTATCACAATCATAGAATCTTCTTTGCAAGCATATGCCCATTCATATGGAGTCCACAGACTCCTCCATGCACAGTCTCAATCAACCTTTCTGACTCAGCCTCGGCAACACATCTGAGTAGAATATCATTATGTGATCTCTTGTATAGCTGCCCACCACTCAGTAGGAATTGTCTTGCTAATCTCTGTATTGCCCTTTTCTCAGTAGAGGTAGCATCTTTTGGAAGACTCCGATCATTCAAGAAATTCTTGATATTCTGAAACCATGGTACTTCTTCTTCCAGTACTCCTTCTGGGAAGAATCAATAACATAACCCAAAGGTTTTAGAGATTTAGGGTATAAGTTGGTAAATAAGGATTCAAAAGAAAAGGTTTAAGGATGAACCAAAGTGTATGACTTGGAATAAATTTTTTAGAAAATAAATAATAACCTGAATACTGAATTAGAAAGATAAACTAAGTATGCTCACACTAATACGACTCAAATCTGAACCTTTTATTTAGTATTGGTATATCCTCTCGTACTTTTCTTATTAAATGACCTGGAACTCTATTTAAGAGCTGTTTATGGTTATTTTGAATATCTTGGTTGGACACCGTGGTTTTGGAAATTATTATTGGACACATCACTTGGGAAATGTTTATGATTATTGGTACGAGGTTTATCACTGTGTGCGCACCCGATTTCGGTCGCACGACGAGGCGCACGCGTAACGACGATGCGTGCCTCGGGGTTTGTTTGGAGTCGCCACTGCCTGATGGGGTGCAGGCAGACACCTGGGTGCCTAAGTTCTTCTTCTAAGGCTTTTGGTCTGCGGCTTTGAGATTCTAAGTAGGGGCTCGGTTGCGGTCTGGGGAAGTCCGTAGACACCCCAGTCCACCCCGTCAAGTGACGGGTCCCATAAGTTTCCCTGGTTTGAGTCAACTCAGTTGGTCTCTCACTCACCCGATGCCTAATCCAGCATTCAATTTTGGTTAAGTCTGGCGGGACCGCCAAAGTGGTGTGGGTCCCTTTACTTGATTTTATCTTTTTAATTTAGATGATCTGGGCCTGGTGGGGTGGGCCCCGTTGGAAGGCCCACGGTATCCCTTGGTGGGCCAAGTGTGGCCCGCATGTTCCTTGGTGGGCCAAGTGTGGCCCTTTGGATTTTGGCTCCCTTTGAATTGATTTTATTTTAGAGTTCAAGTTGGATTAGTTAAGTGGATTTCATGCCAAAAGTGGGCCAGGATTGCTTTGTGGGCCCTTGAGTGGGCCCCACAATTGGTTGCCAAGTGATTTTGATTTTTATCTTTCTTATCTGTGTCAAAATGGGCCAAGCATTGGGCTTGGGGCCCTTTACCTGGGCTTGGGCTTGAAAGCCCAAGGCTTCCTGAATTAGGGTTTGGCAACCCTAAGTTGGTCGGGTTCATGGGCTTAGTGGGCCCGATAGGCCCTACCCGTGGTCTCGGCCAAACCATATCTTACTTTAATCATGCATGGCCCAATTAGGGCTTGGGTGGGCCTCAAGTGGTCTAGCCCACTCAAATCTTTTATTATCTTATTTAAGCATGAATGGGTTGGTCAGGCTTGGTGGGCCCCGTTGGAAGGCCCACCGGAAATCAATTTGGACCGGGTTGGTCCATGGCCCATGTTGGGTTTCCGGGTGACCCGGGAACCCTATTGGTTCATCCTGTTCGGTTTGGAAATAAAACCTACATTCAGCAAAAATCACCTAAGAAAATACACAAAATTGACACCCGATCAAGAAAAAAATTGGCTCATTGTGCTGGGTCCAAGGGGAGGTACCCGGGGGGCCCTGTGGGCGAAGCGAAGCGGAGCCCACGGGGTGGGGTACCTCCCCGTACCAAGGCACGAGTTGGATGCGCAACGAACAAAGGGGGTGGGGGGTGCGGGGGGCTTCGCCCCGAGGCGCGAGGTAGGCGCGGGCCGGGCGGACCAAAACAGCGAAAAAACGCGTAAAAATGAGGTGGGCGCGAGCTCAGCGTACCCAAAAAAAAGGTGGGCGCGAGCTCGGCACGAGGTGGGCGCGAGCTCGGCGCATCCAAAAAAAAGGTGGGCGCGAGCTCGGCGCGAGGTGGGCGCGAGCTCGGCGCACCCAAAAAAGGTGGGCGTGAGGTGGGCGCGAGCTCGGCGCCAGGTGGGCGCGAGCTAAGCGCCAGGTGGGCGGACCCAAGCTAGGTGAGCGTGAGCTCAGCGCGAGGTGAGCGCGAGCTCAGCGGCAGACCCTGACTCTCTGTTTTTCTCTCCAAACTCCATTTCCGACTGTTTTTGAGCTCTGTAACCATTTTTTGGGGATCCTTGGAACCCCAGAAGACCTCTAAACACAAATGGAAATTAATCTAACCTAACACATCCTCACCAAAAACTTACAACTCCGAAACAAACTATTAACAGAACATGAATAAACTTCCGAAATCAAAACCCTAACTAACAGAACATGGTTATGAAGAAGGGAATAGGGGGTTTTATGGGTTACAACAACAGGGATGGAGAATCCATGGGGAACAGGCTCCCCCTTCGAATCAAGCAAGCACTGCTACTATACGAAATAACAGAAACAGATAGCAATAGACTTATTTATTTTGGAACAGGGGCCATTGAGAACATTACCTGGGTGTTTCAACACCTCTCCGAAGTGGGTGAAGCCTCCTTGGAGCGCGCGAGCGGCCGCCGGAGCAACCTTCTTCTCACACCAAGAGCACGGCCTCCTTCGGATTTGACAAGGAAGAAGAGGAAAGGAGGGGACCTGTGTGTATGTTCTTTCTCTTCAAAATCCCGAGCCCAAAAGAACAATCCGAACCCTCGAATCCTAAACCAGAGAAATGCCCGGCCAAAGAAAATCTCCCCCTAAAAATCCGAACCCTCCCCAAAATTTTTCGAACCCCTCAAAATGAAACCTGCGCGGCTTTTATAGAAGAGGACAGAGGGTATCCGCCGAGCTTGGCGCCCACCTCGAGGTGAGCGCATACCCCCTGCCACGTTCGCGCGAGCGACCTAATCATTTCAAAATAATAAATGCCGCCGCTCGTTTGTTTTAAAAATCTGAAAATTAGGATATGGTCCCTGGGATATTTAGGTTTAATATTATTTTATTCAGATATTTTCAAATACTTTCAGATTGGTCCCTGGGATATTTTGAATGTTTGGATATTTATGGATTTAATCCCTGAGATCTTTTCCTGCGCAACTCGCCACGTGTGCAGCTTTTTGCCACGTGCGCAGATTGCCAGTTTTGCTGCTCGGGAACTTCGCCAGCTCATATTTTCTTCATCCGGGCTCCGATTTTGGCAAACTCAGTTGCGTTAGAATCGTATCGGAGCCCTCTATCCGATGACCTAGGGTTAGGCCTCCGGATCGGATTTTAGCAGAAAGTCAACTTTTGGCTCTGCCCAAGTTTGACCGCCCGCAGAACCTTCATCCGGACCCCGATTCCTGCAAACTCAGTTGCGTTGGAACCGTGTCGAGATTCTCTATCCAATGATATAGAGTAAGGTACTTGGCACGGAATCCGAGGAAAAGTCAACTCTCGGCTCTTCCTCAAGTTTGACCACCCGCAGAACCTTTATCCGGACTCCGATTCCTGCAAACTCAGTTGCGTTGGAACCGTGTCGAGATTCTCTATCCAATGGCATAAAGCAAGGTGGCCAAATATCACTTAATGAAAAAGTCAACTTTTCGTCCCCTCGGGGTTTGACTTTCTACCAGGGTTTTCATTTTCAGCAATTCCAGGGGTGCAAAAATAAGGTGCTTACACACTGCATATTGTATCTTTGAGTTATTCAAGGTTTTGATTGTGAGTTGTGTCTAGTGGGCAATGCTTAATATGGATCCATAGCTTAGCTAGGAAGTGAAAGGGAATTGGCTGGTAAGTTATTCTTGTTCGAAACTCCCCAGTATGCGGTCCGTCATACTAGCAGGTGCAGGCGACGTAGGCAGCAATCCTTGACCGCTGTAGGTGCGGCCTGGTTTTAGCCGAGGTTGCTATCGGTAAACGGTTTTGTATTATTTTTCAGGTTACCATCCGCATGCTTCAATGAGACATCAGCTTTCACGAGCTTTATATTGGTCATGTTGGTAAGTTACTTGTGACTCGCACATTGGAGCTATGATTTGGCCGTGCTTGAGGATCACTCGTGATTTGTACATGTAATGGTATTAGACGTGTTTGTTGTAGGTCTATTAATCTTTGATCGGATTGGTATGGCCTCCGCGGAAGCGTACCCATGATGGGATTTTATTTTGGACTCTGGATTGTACTCGTCAACCCATGCGTAGGTGGTCCGAATTGATGGTTGACGGAGGAGATGGTAGTGACTGCAGGTGTGGGCTCCATCTATCATGTAAGTCGTGATGCGGCGAACTATGGGGGCAAGAATATCTTATTAAGTGATTTCAGTTTATGAGTCCCATTATATCACACGTGTTTGTTTTAGATTGGTGATTGGTGTTGAGATATCATCGTTTTATTGTGGTTTTGTTTTATCGTTCACCTCATGACTATCTTTGTAAATCATTATGGACTGTTTTTACTTCATGCATCTGCTACTTGTTGAGATTTATTCTCACTCCGGTTTCTCCCCATTTTTCAGGTACTCTTGGTGAGGACGTCAAACTTTGGGCTAGTTATAACGGGGTAGAATATATAGTTGTAGGTTGCTCATGGAATTGAGTCATTGTATATCAAAATTGTTGATCAATAAAGAGAATTATAATTCAAGTTTCCGCATTTACTCTAATTATGAATTTAGAAAAAGTTTTAAATTACCCAGTTTCTTTAGTAGCTTTGTTTATTTACCATAACACCTCAGGTTTGGGAATAGACCCGGAACCGAGGCATTACAGTATTTATACATGAGCTCCACCTCCTTAATTTCTTCTAGAATTTTCTTTCTAGATAAATCTAGCAAAATATCTTATTATCTATCTAGATCATTTACACGATTTTACCACATGTTACATGTGTAGAATATTCTAAAACTAATCCTTCTAGACTTCTCTCTAATACCATCAAGATGCTTCTAGAACATTCTAGAATATTTAGAACCTTCTACAATCTTTTAGATCCTTCTAGAAGTGCATCATATTTTATCACAAATGTCCCTTTTCTTCTTGCAAATATATCAACTTATTTGAAGAGTTCACATTTCCAGTGATGTTCTATCTTAGTCTGAAGACCAAAATGGAATCTGTAAGTTAAATCTTAATTTCTATATAGTTTTCATTCTTCCAATCATTGCGAAGAGAGAAGAAAAAATTTGAATTTCAGCATTTTTTTTAATGCACAAATACACCACACAAACATAAACACACACATGGAACTTTATTCTCTTGTGGGTATAGTAACTAAGAATGTCGATTCCAATGCAATTTAAGCAAGCTTGCTTAGTTACTAGGCTCACACTTGGATGGCTATCTGAGGTAGCTCCTAGAAATATCAAAATTTGTTGAAGTGGTGGGAAAATTTTTAATTGATTAGTAAGATAGTCAAATACTTCAAACTTTAATTTAAATTCAAGCCAGTCTAGAAATCAGTATGTTCCATAATTCACCATGAATAAGATATTAGTAGAGTTGCTTGTGATATTGCTGCTCCAAGTAAAGATGTCAGAGAGTGAAAGCAAATTTTTGCAGCTCAAGATCAAACAAGAGTGTTGTAACTCATCTAAAAAATATTTTCATAAACATAAGATCAAATCATTAGTAAGTCAATATTTCTTGATAAGTGAATTACAAAAAAGAAATATAATGGAGGAACATTTGTGGATTTGTTGAAAAAGGTCAAAAAAGGGGGCATTTCGGATTGCTCTTTTCAATCAACAGATTTCCTTCAAAATCATTGACATTGAGAGGTGATTATTTGTTATTAATATTAAATGGGGGTGTGTGAACGTCGAGCTGGGTAGGCCATAGTCGCACAGGTGCAGATGTCAATTGGGTTTCAGTTTCCTTTTAAGGGTTTAGACCTACATAGCAAGTTAAGGACAGATTTGTTCAATGGATATAGTCAATCACCTAGTTTAATAGTCTACATATAAGAGGTTTGGCTAAATGACCCGATTATAGCTAGGGGAAGTTCATAGACACCCCGGGTTATCCTATCAAAAAACAGGTTCCCTTTTATTCCTATTTGAACTAGTTTGGTTTGACTCAACCTACTTTAGCATGTAACATTTTGGGCCAAATGTGTGACTATTTTTATCTCCCAATCTATTTTCAAATGTTTGATTTTCATATCCTATTGGAGAGGACTTTTCTGATGAGATAGATCATAAGCAAGCCTTTGATGAGGATCTAGAGAAAGAGGATAGTAAAGGGCAGAAGGCCAATTATATCTTATGTAGGATGACATTTATGAATTACAAGAACATTTGATGAGTAGTATAGAATTATTGGTTTTAAATTTCAGATAGGGTATTATGAGTATAGTAGTTGACCTTTTAACTGACAGTATCTGAAGTTGAATAGTTTATGATATATGGATTAAATTTGAATGTTATTAGGGAATAAAGTTTTTATTTTTTGCGTACTCTGATGAATTCGATCTTATAGTCTAGTGTTAGTTTTGTTTTTGATACTTGTAATTCATGCCTTGATTCAGATCAACGAGTAAACTTTAATCTAGGGCATAACGTTAAAAAAAAAAGTCGCCTAAATTAACAAAATTCATATCTCTGCTAGTAAACTTATCAAAGTTTCAGATTGCATTTGTGAATTCTCATCAACTAATCTTGTTATTAAGCACTAGAGAACGAGAATGGTTCTGAAACCTACATAAAGGAAGTAGACATGGTGGCCTCTATGCATTAGACTAAGATGATGACCTAAAAGTGAATGAAAATGCATTACTTGCTAATTCATCTAGAGATTATTGGCATCGACTTGGAAATTATTTCAATACCCTATCTCTTTGAAATGGTTTTTCTCTCTTTAGCTGATTGTGAAATGAAGTTTGCCATAGGTTCTAGACGAGTGAACATTTTAATTCGCCATTTGATGATGACGATAAATTTTTGGACATTTTGCATCCATACCACTACATTATAATATATTTGTAACTATGTCCTCTTGTTTGTGGTATTTGGATTTATACATGTCCATTCAGTATAATCGCTACATTCATACCTCTAATATTAAAATATGTTAACTTTTGTGGTTTATATTTATTAAAGGACTAAATTCACCTTCAATAAATAAAAAGTATTTTGCATTTATCTTCCTATATTATTATCTATTGCATTTACACCTTAAGTTATTGATATTAATTTCTCAATGGATAGTTATTCGTTAAAACTTAGCCTAGCAATATAATCAGTTGGTTATTTAGTTTTTTTTTTCTTATAGAAAGTTACTTTGGTCATTTAATAAAAATAAAGCACAAAAACTAACGAAATTCAATGCTAGAGGTACAAATGTAACAATTATGATAAATGAAGGATATAAATACAAATACTACAAAAGAAGAGGATATAGATGCATATGTTTTATAATTTAGGGATATGGATGAAAAAAGCCCTAAAAATTTTTTTTTACCAATTCCTTTTTGTAATTCTTTCAAATCTTTGGAGACCGTTCTAAAAAATTGATTCTATGACTTCGATGTTGTCTCATTTTTTATAACGTTCACACCAAATTTATATGGTTCTAATCACAAGAGCAAGTTTGATGAATATTTACGTTTCATTTAATTCCATCATATGTTTAGTTTATTGGTTCTCAAAAAATAAAATTTCCAATTATTTGGCAAATCATGGAATTATAGAATAGTTCTCCTTACCCCACATGCTTCATCAACATGGTTATAAACCAAGAGGTGGTCATACACAAAATCAACTCATCAAATTGTACAAGTCCGGCAAACCGAGGACAAGCTTGGAACCAATAGTAATATAAGCATCTACTCTGAACTATGTATCGTGTGCATCCAATTTCTTTTACGGATCACACATTCATTGTGATTGGTGCATTCAATCATTTCAAGGGAGAAAATGATTTTTTTAAATGGTATAAACCAATCACAAATGGTTGATGCACGGGTGCACAATAAATTGAGTATAGATGATTTCTGCTCCTCTACTCTAGTACGCAGCCTTCGTTTATATCAATGCAAGATTTAAGCTTGTACATGAATGTGCCAAAGAGAGAGGACGGATGGGATACTCTAGATTAGGGATAGAAATGGGGCAAATTAATTGTTTAACCTATGGCAATTAGCCCCTAATGGCTAGGGTTTGTAATGCATAAATAAAGTTAGGGTTTAGTCCAACCCAATCCTAACCTATCCTGAACTTAATCTTAACCCACTTAAAATATATATTTTTCACATGTATCCATATAAAATATATAGATTTTATAAATAAATTATTAATTTTATTTAGAAAAAATTAATAATATAACATTTTCTCCTACGATAAAATCAACCCTATCTACCAATTACCGACTTAATAACGTTACTAGGGGGCTTGGTATAGGCCAAGTGCATATAGGGATCGGGTTAGGATTATAGGAAACCTGCCCCAAACTCGTTGGTAATGAGGTTTGTAGCAAGTAGGAATAGCAATGGTGCGAGTTCTGGTAAGCTCAATCCGTCCTCAAGGGTTTAGCTACTACAAAACCCTAACCCCCTCTATTGGGTTGGTAATGAGACAAGTCAGGGTTAAACAGATCATATTATATAATTTATAAAAAAAAAAAATTTTAATAGAATACATAAATTAATAATATATTTCTTAAAGGCTGCGTTTGGTTGCTTTAATTTAAGAAAATGTGGGTTGTCGGATATAAAATTTGGAAATTTAATTTTTAGTGGTACTTTATCAAACTATTTAAGATTTAGTTGTCAAAGTTTTGAGTTTTAACTTTTAATATACCTTTATCAAAATAATTAATTTTTAATACCATTTCACTATTACAAATCAACTATTCCAAAAATGCCCTTACATCATTTATCCAAATGACTTGTACAAGTCACTTTATTGACTTGTACAAGTTAATTTATTGCTTGTACAAGTCATTTTATTACTTGTACAAATCTAAAATGGCTTGTACAAGTCATTTATTACTTGTATAAGTCTCGGAAGTAAGTTGTATAAGGGTATTTTTGGAAGAATTTATCCGTGACAGTTAAATGACATTAAAAATTAATTATGTTGATAAAAGTGTATTAAAAGTTAAAACCCAAAATCTTGCTGACTAAATCTTAAATAGTTTGATAAAATACCACTAAAAATTAAATTTCCCTATAAAATTAGCCAAGGATAAATTACACTTACCTCCCTTGAGGTATGTTATAATTACACTTACCTCCCTTGAGGTTTTTGAAATAACACTTTCCTCCCTTGAGATTTGTGTATAGGTCAAAATAATACTCTTTCATTGAAGTTTCTATCAAAACAGTAGTGATAGTTAGTAAAATAATTTGAACTTGACAAGATTACCCCTTTATAAAGATGAGAACAAAAATTTTAATGGCCTAAGGCATAACTATCATTTAACTTAAATGGGGGTAATTTTGTCCAATTCAAATTATTTTACTAACTATCACTACTGTTTTGATAGAAACTTCAATGAAAGAATGTTATTTTGACCCATACAAAAATCTCAAGGGGGAGTGTTATTTCAGAAACCTTAAGGAAGGTAAGTGTAATTATAACATGCTCAAGGGAGGTAATTTACCCATTAGACAATATAGACACGGAGAAAAGGGAAAAATCCGATGACACCAGCGTCTAACCCGGGAGGCCCGAATACTCAACGAAGCAATTTCTCGTTTTTTCAGACGCGGACTTGGTATCAACAATGCCAAAGGGAACAGGAAAACGGGGTTTGTGAGATAAAGATTGGAGTCAAAGGAAAGGGGATAGAAGTCGAAACCATTCTCTCAACAACCCAGTACCAGCACCGGCGCATGAGATTTTTTTTCTTCTAAGAACTTGGGACGGAATACAACGTGACCCCAAATCGAAAACGAGTTGACGCCGGATTCTGTTTAAGGTATGTGCCGAAATCTGTATATTTTTTCTTTGGTTGATCAGTTTTAATGGTCTGATTGAATCCTCTCTTTGAATGTCTTGGTAAACCTATTAGAAACCTTTTTATTGTTTGAAGTCATTATTCATATTGATGTATGGGCTTGTTTTGGTGAAGCAATTGTAATATGCGCATCATGTATTTGATAAAATTCTCAAGTAAATTTGGTCAAGAAGAAATAGCCATACCTGAATGTGTTCAATTTTTCTGAAAAATTGGCTATTGCTAGGCAATTCATTAACTGCAAAAGTGCTCTCAAATTAGTCCGTGATTAGTGAAATGCATTTTTGAGAATTATAGGACTGCTAGTATTTGAAATCTCTCATGTCTAGTGTATTAATGAATGTTAGAGCTAATCATATAATTTTCGAAGAAATGGGAAGATAATTTTCACAGACGTTATTTTCCTTCATCCTTTTTGTGGATTTCCTTTTGAGGATATGTTTTTATTATTATATTTGGATTGTTGTATGATTTTTTTTTTGGCCTTAAATTTGAAGCTTGTGTTTAATATTTTGTCACAAAATATTGGTCTCACAATTAAAATAAATGTTTAAGTTTTTTTAAGAAGTTTCTTATCTATTTCGAGACAACTAAAATGTAACATCCCACATTTTTTTCAAATTTGATGTTTTAGAATTTTCAAATTTGATGTTTTGGAATAAGTATGCAATTTTCTGTTAATTCTTAGATTAATTTCAAAATTAATTATGATTATTTGTATTTACTAATAGGATTTTATATCCTAATTGTGAATTATCTCATATATTTTGAATGGAGGAATAATTATATTTTAAATTGTAATAAATTTTGTGGATTGTAGTAAATTTTGAGAATTATTGGGGAATTATTGAAGTTGTTTAATGTTATTAGGATTTAGTTAGCATTTTTATTGGATAAGGTTTTGGATGCTAAGTATGCCTAAGAGTAGTCGGTGGGTTGCAATTCTAGAAATTTCAGATGTATGTAGAGATATGGTGCTATGGCAACCTACAGGATCAGTTTTCTTACTTAAATCTGGACAATTGTAGAAATCTTTGGGGTTCTTTGAGTGCTTCTTCAAACCCTGTTCAGGTCTGATTTCTTGCCCAGGTCAGTTCTTCTTCAAGGTATGCTTGCAGGTTGGTGATTTGCTTTTCTTAGTTTAATCAGGCTAAGAGATACGTGGGTTTCTCCTAAGTTGGGTGCTGGTTTAATTTAGAGTTGGTGAGGTTTGTTTAACTGATTTTTTGCTTTGGCTCTTTAGTTGAGTTGGGGAGATTGCTTGTCAAGAAGAGGCTTGTCTATTGGCTGCACAATGGAGGAGGTAAGTCTATCAATTATGTTGGTTTTGAATGATAGACTTGATTTCTATTATATGTATTATAAATTAGCAAAACATTTGTTTAAATTAGGGCTGCAACTCGGGCCGGGTAAACCCGAAACCAATTCGAACCAAACCGACTTCAGTTCGGTTTTGGTCTATAAAAACCTAACCTGAATTAAATCGGTTCGGTTTTGGGTTTGGTATTCGGTTAAACCGAACCGAACCAAATCGAATTATTATATATAATATTAAAATTTATATATGTTTACCTTTAAAGTTTAAAAAAATTACAACCCCACCCCTCTCTTAAGTATCTCATATTCTCATTCATACCATTCGTTCATCTCCCACAATTTCAAACCCACCATTCGTTCATCTCTCACAATTTCAAACCCTACAACCCCATTAGTGTAGTTGCAAGGCTAAGGGGCGGCGTAGGGCGATTTTGTCTCCATCCATTGCTTTCGAGGTAAGTGGGTGTGACGGTTGCAGACTTCGTATCTCCTGTTTCTTGTTCTCCAAGCGACAGCCACCGCCATCATCTCATCACATGATCATGGAGGAATAGCTGTGTTACTCTGCTTCCTAACTCTCTACCATCTGTGCGTTTCTTCATTGCTTTCTTCTTCGGCCTCATTGCTCTCAGCGCCCTCATCGCGTTCTTCTTAATCGCTTTCATTGCTTTTGACTTCAGCCTCTTCGAACTCTTCGGCCTCTTTGTGTGGATCGGAGTTTTGTTTCTCTTTCGTCTGTGTCGGTGTTGGTCTGCCTTTCGTTTTTTTTCCCTCTTCAGTGTGGTATTTCCCTTTGGTGCACAGGGAGCCGAAATCTAGTAAGCCATCTTTGAAGCTGTGCGTTTCTTTAAGTGCTATTGGGGGTTTCTTTAAGTGCCCTCATCTGTGCGTTTCTTTAAGTGCTGTTGGGGGTTTCTTTAAGTGCCCTCATTTGTGCGTTTCTTTAAGTGCTGTTGGGGGTTTCTTTAAGTGCCCTCATTTATGCATTTCTTTAAGTGCTGTTGGGGGTTTGATGGGATGAGGGGTTGGCGTGGGGAGGTCATTGGGAATCTAGTACTGGTAGGTGGCCTGGACTTCAAGGTGGTGAAGGAGGTGTTGAAGAAGGTGGAGGATGACAGGTTTCAGAAAGCCATCTTTGAAGCTGCTGTTAGGTGCACAGGGAGCTGAAATCTAGGAATGTGAGACCCTTCTTTCTTGATTCAAGAGGAGTAGATGCTCTTAATGTTCAGTGAAATACTGTTTTTATTCTATTTTTCTATTTGCTGTCATCTTCCGTAGAGGAGAGGAACTACTGTTGCAATTCTGGTAAGTGGGGGTGCAAGGAACAAGTAATTTTAACTGAGTTCTATATTTTCCGATCTGAACCGAATCGATCTCATGTAATTCGGTTCGGTTCGGTTTGGGTTTTGGTTATTTCATTTAATTTTGGTTCGGTTTTCGGTTTTAGGGTTTCGGTTTAGAATTCAGTTCGGTTCGGTTTTGGGTTGAATAGATGTAGTGTTGGTTTGGTCTTGGGTTGACATCAACCCGGACCGAATCGAACCGAGTTGCACCCCTAGTTTAAATAGCTTAGATTTGGTTATACAGTTACTGCTGGTGTTTACTGTTCTTGGCTATGACGTGTGTTATTGAAATTTGACATGCACCTTTAGATTTTAAGTATAATATATAGATTGCTTGGAATTCAAAGGAGGGAGAAAAATTAGTGTAGAGGTCCAATTTGTGCAAATTATTTTAATATTGAAGCATCATGAAAGAAGTCATACACTATCCATCAAATAACAATGGTATTGTGCAAATATGCTTCCGCCATTATAGCAAAGAGGTACAAATAAAAAGAACTTTATATTTAAAGTTATTTTTATTGACATTATAGCCAGATGCATGTATCTGAATATGAATAAAACTACCCATCACGGCATAATGGGTATGGTAAAATTTGTATGGCAATTCTAATGCCATAATGGTTTCATTCTTTTTCAAATCATAACAAATTTTTTTATTTGTAATTGAATCTATTATGAATGGATATAATGAACTTATGTCATAAAAAAAAGGCTTCTTATCTATTATAATTTATACCTTAACAAATTAGGTTATTCCATTTGTACTCATTATGTGGAAGCAGTTAAGAAAATATTTTATGCTATCCATTGTGTGAAAATGGATACTGTGTAATTTTTAATTACCAATGTGGCATAAAGGTAACCGTTCAGGTTTTTTCCAAATAAAATTTCCTTAGCCTTGTATTAACATATTATTTGCTGAATACTAATGTTACCTTTATAAAAGAGGGCCAAACACCTCAGTTTGTGTACTTTAAGATGTAGACCTGCTTTCTTATACCTTAATCCATCTCAATCCTAATTCTTTTCTCTCTATTGAATTTATGTCAACATTTTGTCCAAATTTGGTTTTGGAAATTCAAATAGAGAAGTAAGGGCTTCAATAGGTATTTTACACAATTTTCTGTTTTTATTTCCTTTTTTATTTAGTTTTATGTAAAATCATTTTATATAGTTAGTTTTAGAAATTCATTCTCTGTACAAAATTTGGATCTGTTGAATACATTTCATTATTTTTTCGTATTTTATTCATTTGACAATAGAATCATAGATGTATTAGTTCTTAAATTTTAGGTTTCCATTTGATTTACTGTTGGATTTCCATTGTTATTATAAGGAATCTGTCAAGTACTGTTAGTTTTATTAGAAAATTTATTAAAATTGTTTTTATTTTATATTTTTGGTTTGAATTTTTCTTAGATGTCTGATGTGCATATATGGCGATGAATTTCTTGCAATACTATTAAATTTGTAAGCATGTCCTCAAAGTTGATTCAGATGGATACATTTTTTGCTGTGATTGAAATGAATAATGGAATGTCTGGAAAAGAGATTAAAATATGTGCATTAAACATGAAAAATTGTGTACTGAAGATAAGGATTCATAGTTTAAAAAAATTTGTAAACCTATTTCAGAATTTTTAAAATTTGTACAACTTTGTTTCAACTTATTCTCTGTGTTTTTTGTAAAAAGTGAGTAGTAACTTGAAAATAACTTAAAATTACAAAATAATTCCGACATAATAGAGATAAGGCATTTAGTATAAAACAAAAACATTAACATGTTAAACATAAGTTTTAGTCTGTATGGTATGATGTAACTCAGCTATATTAATAACTAAAACTATCTTCAAAATAATTAAATAAATAACAAAGAAATATGAACCGATCCAATTTTTTTTCATTTTTCGGTTTGGTTTGTTCTGCTTTTAGTTGAGAATCTTTCGTGGGCTACTTTGAATCTCAAAGTATCTGTGCTGAATCTTGTTTTGGGGAAAAAAAATGGATAAAGGAAGATAAAAATTTTTGCATTTTTTATTGCTGTTTTGATTATTTGATGTGCAAGATGCCTGTAACCACTGAAATTTGTTACTGGAATTTGAGTATTTAGGTTAGGATTATGGCTTCGGTGAAAGACAACAACGACGTAGCTCAAGATCCTCCCTTGTAAGTGACCCATCTCATTGCTTTGATCTCCTTTTATTTGAGAAAGTGTATTTGTTGCATCTGTATTTCCTTGACATCAAGTTATTGAGTAGCATCTCTAAGTTATTGCAGCTGGATTCTGAATATTTAGGGTTTGTTCTTTACGTGCATCTGATGCTTGTCCAGGCCCAAAAACATATATAAAGATCCTGATGATGGTAGGCAACGGTTTTTGCTCGAATTGGAATTTGTTCAATGCTTGGGTAATCCGACCTACATTCACTGTAAGTTTTAACGAGCTTATTGGATATTGCTTTGTTGTGGAAGTGGGTACCTGTTATAAGTGTTTGTTATGTTGTCAAGTTAATATTATGGTTGCAATTATCTGGTGTTAGTGGGTATTTTGTTTTCCTTATGCGATTTGTGATGTATTTGATATGTCTCATGTTCACTTGGATATGGTTGTGGCATGTGAAGAATGGAACATGTGGCGATTTTAATTAGTAAAATAAAGCAAGATAGAGACTTCTTGTCAACCCTTATTGCACCTTGGTTGTTTTGTACAGTCTTAAAGTAAATTGAGTTTTAATATCTGGGAAGTGTTTTTATCGGGCATGATTTTGAATCTTCCCAAAGATTTAGTGGAAATTCTCCCAAATTTTATCAGTATTTACCTTGTCTTGAAAATTTTCCGTGTTTAGGTTTTTGCGGAAGATATCATGAAATAGAATTTTTACTGGATTTTCTTTTATTAAGAAGATGCAAAATTTCTCACAAATTTGGAATGTAAACAATTGTGTCACGTGATTGAATGTGTCTTGTCTGATTGTGGTAGTTTCCAATGTCCCACCACCTGGTTCTTCCAGTACAAATTTGGTTGTTGGAGCCACATTTGTACCAGTTGCTAGTAATAGGTGGCTTCTGAATGTGTTTTTCCGGAAACCAGTGAGTTTTTTTTCCAAAATTTCCCCACCACCATTATCCTAGTTTGAAGGTGATTGTGTGACCCAGCAATGACTTGTTGCTGTTGATAGACCACTGGTTTGGTCTCATAAAGGTACAACTGCCAAGCATTCTCTTAGGTGCTTGTAATTGTTAATGTGTGACTATGAAGTTGGAGAGTTTTCTATAGTTTCCATGCCAGATTGCTTTGGTTCTGCTTTATATTCTCTGTACCATTGTGTGCTCTGCTGATTGTTCTCATGGCTGTGCCTTCTTGCAGTACCATTTTAATTTGCTTTTGATTGAAATAATTTCAGTATATTCAGTGAAAGAAATATGTTGGGTTTGAATTCTAGATAGGTTGGCAGGTGTGCCTCTGTATATGTGATGGTTTCTCATTTTGTGGGTCATCCTTTTTTAATTGAATACAGTTCCATTTTATTTATTTATTTATTTTTTGGTTGTCTTTTGTAAAGCTATTGACACAATGATTTCTCCTTCTTCTTCTTCTTTTTTTATTTGTTGGTTTATCTCTAATGCAAAACTATCTAACATTATAATGCAGATCTGGCTCAAAACCGTTACTTTGAAGATGAAGCTTTTATTGGCTACTTGAAATATCTTCAATACTGGCAACAGCCTGAATACACCAAATTTATAATGTGAGCTAATTTCTATAGGGGTGCTTTTTAAATAAAGTTTAGAATGTTTTGCTCAGCTGAATTAGGTTATAAAGAATAGAGCAATTGCTATTCTATGTATATTTATCTATTTATATGTTTTTGTTTTAATTTTCATTTTTTTTCTGTTGGATCTCCTCAATTTGTACTTCTATTCTATTCAACGGCATCAGGTATCCACATTGCCTCTACTTTCTTGAACTTCTCCAAAATGCAAATTTTCGCAATGCAATGGCACATCCAGGCAGCAAGGTGAAACTTATTTGGCCTTTTTGTTTTCCTCTGTCCATTTTCTCTCCTAGCAAAGATAATTTTTGTTCTGATACATCTTGGTTTTTCATATTTTTTCATTTGATCTTTCAAAATTAATAGTCAATCTCCTTTTTGCAATTCTCTTTGTTATTTTTCTTTTTCTTTTTTGGTTGATCTTGTCTCTTTTCATTATCATAGCCTATGGGCCCCCACATGTAGAATCCACATCTCTACACTTTTTTTTATAACCCGAAGCATTCAACAGGAGTAACCATGAAAGATTACATGGATTTTTTTATACAGAAGATCTTAAATTAGAAATGCTTAACCAACTTTGACAAGAATGGTTGAGTCTATTGTGCTTCTGGTTCTGAGTACTGTGCCTTCTGTATGGAGCTTTCAGGAACTGGCACATAGGCAACAATTCTTTTTCTGGAAAAATTATAGGAACAATCGACTGAAGCACATTCTACCCAGGCCTCTTCCTGAACCTGTTGCTACACAATCAGTTTCTGTTCCAGCGCCACCGCCTCTGCCAGCTGCAAATGTTGCTGTTCCTCCTGCTCCTGTTGCTCCTGCACAGGCCCTCTCTCCTATGCAATATGCCATTCCTCCTGGATCTGTTCTTGCAAAGAACGACATGAGAAATAGTGGAGTTGACCGAAGAAAGAGAAAGTATATTCTGTATCCTTCATCTGGTTTGGAATTTGACAGTCTTATTAGTGTTATTAACTGTTGAATTTTTCCTCATAAATTGGTAAAATATAACTTAATATTTGTTGAAACTTGTGTAAATACTAGTGTTTTCCGTTTCGGCGGCACGTTCCCGAAATTTCGCTCCAAGACATCCTAGCGATGTGTTTTGTGGGTCGCTCTTTTATAAATCGAGCGAAATCTCGATGAGCACGAGCGAAACGGAGCCGGTGTGCTAAGTGAAATAGGGCGAAATAGATGACACAAGCCGAAACGGGGGGAAACGCTACTTTTTTTAAACAAAAAAAATATTTTTTTTCTATTTAAATTGGCGAAATTCCCTTCAAATCCAAAAATCCCTTTTTTTTTCCATTTTTCTAGTGTTTTGGTAGCACGCTGCCAGCATGTCGCCAAAATTTCGTTTCATGATTGAAATGGTAAACCTTGGTTAATACGCATTATAAAGATGACCATTTTATGTTGCAAGTTCTGCCTGAGAAATATGAACTAGCAATAGATCTTACTTTTGACATTTTTTTTTTCAAAGTAACTCAACCTGCGTTCTCACGCTGTAAAGCTTAGGGCTTTTACCATCACTCCAAGTTCGATTACACTATACTTCCACTGACATAACAGTTGATGGATATAAAAAAAAAATTAGTCTTTTTTATATTATAGTTTTTGAATGCACATGATTGGACATAAGAAATATGGTTTTTAAGTTTCAGCCTCAACCAAGACCTGTCATCTAATTTATATTCATTTCACCAGATGCCAATTTGAAACCCCTGTAGTTGGTAAGGTATTGCTGATATGTATATGTGTTCTCTCAGATTTATCATTGTTTGGGCCTACTCATATCCATCCTGATGAGCCAAATAGGTAATTGTTTCAGCAAGGTCTGGAACCAATTCATAGCTAAAACCAGTGTTTACCATTTTTCTGGCATGCCAATGAAATTTCGATTTTTTGGGGGTAGTGGCACGCAATTGGAAGGGAAAAGCCTTTCTCCAGCTTTTTCCTTCTATGACACCGAAATTGGTGGCATCCTAATGAAATCTGGCGGCACGCTGGTGAAATCTGGTGAAATTTTCCCAGGATGGGGAAATAGTTAGGAATTCATTTTCCCTAGACTTCTCAGGCCTAGCGAAAGTTTGGCAAAATCCGAAATTTATAACCTTGGCTAAAACTAAGAACCAAATGACATGCAAAGATATTTTCCCTATTAACCGATTTTACTCCTTTCTGTGTTACTTTAGTTCTTGAAATAATTATGCGTATGCTTTTGGTTGTTTCAGGAAAGAAGCTTGAGTTGCCTTGTGATCTACCATGTCTGATGAGAATGATAAAACAGAAAATGTGAAGGTATTTTGAAATCTTCCTCCTTGATTTATGTTCATGCAAAATATTTGTATTTGTAAAGAGTAAGGACCATTTAGCACATGGGAAGGAACCTTCTATTGTCCAGATTTTCTGATGGCACAATGTAAATGCAATGCAAAGAGAAGGGTTAAACGTCTAGAAAACGTTTTTATTGCTTTTGTTTTACCAATTTTTTAATGAGCAGTCTAATCAGCTTCTCATGATGAATGTTTTTGGACAGTGTAATAAATTGGCTTATCGATTAACCTGCAGTGGGTTTTCCAGAGATCATATCTTTAGGGAATTCTGTGGATGAGTGGTATGAAAGGAATTGGTTCCATGTCCTGTTTGTATCACATAGATGTTGTCTTTTTCTTTTATATTAATTTCGAGTATATATATTTTTTTGGTGATTAAGATCTACCTATGGCCTCTCTCTTTGTTGCTCTCTCTCTCTCTCTCTCTCTCTACATATATATAATGCACCCACACATATATGCATATATTTGTATACATACCAGGTACCCAGAACACGCGCACATTATAATATTGGTAGAGTTAAAAGAAAAAGGTTGCAGAGGTTGAGATATTAAATTTAGAATGCTAATAAATAAAAAATTGTAGTTTCCTACAAAAGATAAAATCAATTCATTAAAATACTACTTATATAACAACCGAATGCCTTCTCTCCATATGATAGTATAAATTAGTTAAAATATTAAAAAATTGAATGCTATTACTTTTTATTATAAGGGGGAGCAAATTAAGTTGTTTTATGATGGATTAAGAAACTCAATTAATATGTAACAACTAGAGCTGTAAATCTAGCCCGGACCGCCCAAAGCCTGCCCAACCCAACCCGAATAAGAGCCCGAAATGAGCATTGAGTTTGGGTTTGGGTTAGGTTTCATTTCTAGCCCGAAGTTGAGTTTGGGTTGGGCTTGGGTTCAAGCTATACAACCCGAAAAGCCCGAAGTTAATGTTGAATTTATGTACACACTCTCATATAGATATATGTATAAAACTCCACCAAATATATATATACATATAAGTGAATATTTATTTGTATATATATGTATCATTGTTTTCTTTTCCTTTTATATTGTCATTGTATTTATGCAATCGACTATTAAACGTAAATTATTAACATGTGATAATAATTTTATGAAATTTTGTCAAATAAATAATTTTATACTCACATATATATACATATATGTTACAATGTATGTGATATTTGGGAGCACATACTCTACAAGAAAGATTATGCAAAACCACAAATATAGTGAGCTAGTATTATACTTTAAAATTTTTAAAGAAATAAATTAATTAAGTGTTTTTTTCCCAAATTCAAGGGACAAATCAAGAGGAATTTGTAATATTTGCATTTATAACAAACAAACATAAAAGCATGTTGATGGACGATTTAATGAATGATATTCCAACATTTTGTAATTATAACAAAAATTGTAAAAAAATCAAAATTTTACATTTTGTTTGGGCCACCCGAATCCAGCCCAAACTCAAACAATAATGTTTGGGTTGGGTTTGGGTTTAGTGAGTTTGGGTTAGGGCGGGTCAACGGCGAGTTTGGGCTAATAAATCCTAGATTGGGTTGAGCCTGAACTCTCATAACCCGACCCAACCCGCCCTACTTATACCTCTAATAACAACATCCTTATCTATATTCAAAATTTCAAAAGCTTTTTGCTGATCAACAATTATCAAAGGCATACCATTGAAGCATTGGCTGATGACACTTACTGGGGCCAACATTGGAGACCTCGCAACTTAGAATCAAAAGGGGAAGATAAATGTGGCATTAATGGCCAGGACTAATTGCAGTAAGAAAGAGAATGAAGAAGAAGATTTGAATTGGGGAAAGAATGTATCATTGACATAATCTATAGCATAATAAATAATTTCTTCACTTTTGACCAACATATGGTTTGTAGTCCTCTGGTTAACAAAAGGAAGTATGCTTTTAGCTCCACATTATTGTTTTTGTTGTAGTATAAAAGTCTTAAAAGAGACCTTTTAAGTTGTGAAAAGAGGTCTTATTTGGGTCTAAATTCCTATTTCTTGATTTTCTTTTTAAAAATATGAGATTTGGAAGCAAAATGGGTGGTTCAACAAATAGTTGCTATGGTTAAAAGGTACTTCGGACAATTAGCTTCTTATTGATTCGGAAGAAATTTATCAATTTACTTTTATATATCCTACTAAAACACAAAAGAACAATAAATATATATACCGTTATAAAGTAAGAATGACAACCAAACAAAATGTTTGAACTTTTGTCTTTTAGTCAATGTTGAAAAATAAACTTCTTATCATTTATTATTCTTTTCTCTTGTAGCCATAGCATCAAATATCGTTTCGTATCGCGCGATACGTATCATGTATCGTGCTTAACGGCACGATACACACTCCCGTTTCACGAAACAGGTCGTATCGACCCTGTATCGACCTGTATTGACCCGTATCGACTGTATCAAGTCGATACAGTCGATAAAAAGGGTAAAAAACGCTAAAAAAAGTAACTTAGAAGATGGAAGATAACTCTTTACTGAAAAACCCATTCCAAAATCCATGAAACCCTATTGTTATCTACCTATTTTCGACCTAATTAGTACTAAAATTTCTGCAAAACAACGTAAAAGAATGAATCAAGTAACAGAAATAAAAATCGTCTACAGTTTTGAAGGTATTTTAGATTTTTAATTTTTTTTCAATCTAAATCATTATTTTTTCATATTTAAGCATGGTTTGACAATGTTTTATATGAATCTATCAATTTCAAGTGAAATTCATAGATCAAAATTGCGTTTTTGAATAAAAAATCAAATCTTTTTGCAATATGAAAAAAAGTTACGAAAATCCCTTGTTTTTTTGAAAAAATTTATATAAAACTTAATGGTTTGTCTTCAATTTTTTTTATATAAGATGCACATGGGGCTGATCTATCACCCCCATGATTCTTGCAATTTTTTATCAATAAAATTATTTTTAATAATTGTTTTTGCAAAATATTAATTAAAAATATGGGAAAAAATATTTTACTTTTATTAAATTTGATGTTTGGGTTCTACTTCTTTTCCTAAGAGAGGTTGGGATGTTGGGTGATGCCATTTGCATGGTTTGACCATGGGGTAGCTTTGCATTTTGGATTTTGGAACCAAATATTTGTATGCAATCAGTTATAGAGAATGTTATGCTATGACAGTTTCATATTGTTGATTTTGATGTTTTAAGTGTGATTGACTTAGTGTGTTGCTTACATTATATGAATGAATTTTCTCACTTCATTTATTGGTTTATCTAGCCTTTTTATAGCTCTAATTATAATTATCATTCGTTTTCACATATGCCTATATGTTTCTATAATGCATAAATACTCTTTGTATAGCCCTATAATGCTAGAAACATGTTTATTTGACATATTTTTAACTTATTTTTCTATCTAGATAGGTTTTGTTCTATGTATCCACCATTTTAGTGCGTATCTGTGCGTATCCTCGATACGTTTCCATTTTTGAATCGTCCGATATGGCACGTCGATACGATACTTTGAACCATGCTTGTAGCGGGATGCTAAAAAGGAAACTGATGTGTTTTTTTGTAATCAATAAAATATCAAATGTCTAAAATAATCTTTTAACTATAGCAACTATTCAAACGAAACCAAACAAAATATTTGGTCTTTTGTCTTTAAGTGGGAATAGAATAGTAAAGTTCTTATGATTTATTGTTATTTTTTCATGTAGTGGGATATAGAAAAGTAAATAGATAAGTTTCTTAATAAAATCCTAAATGTTTAAAGTATCTTTTAATTATAGCAACTATTCGTTGAACCATCCATTTTGCTCTCAAATCTCACCTTTTTAAAAGTAAAATCTAGATATAGGACGTTACACCCAAATAAAACATCTTTTCGCAACTTAAAATGCCGCTTTTAATTCTACTATACTAAAAGACAAAAATAAATAAATAAATGTGAACCCAAAAGCATACTTCTTTATGTTGACCAAGGGACCGCAAACTATAAGCTAATAAAAAGTAAAGAAATCATTTATCATGCTGCAGATGTCAACACATTTATATATGCTTTTACCAATTCTAATCCTCCTCTTCGTTCTCCTTCTTATTGCAATCAGTCTAGGCCATTAATGCCGCCTCTATCTTCCCCTTTTGATTCCAAGCTACAGGATTGCCATTGTTGGCCCCAGGAGGTGTCATTGGCCAATGCTTCTGTTATATGTCTTTGATAACTGTTGATCAACAAAAAGATTTCGAAAATTAAAATGTAGATAAGGATGTTAGTACATACATCTGCTTACCCTTGTAATAAAGAGGAATAGCATTCAATTTTGTAATAGGTTAACTCATTTATGCAATTATATCGAGAAATGGCATTCACTTGTTATAGAAGTGAGTAGTAGTAGTGAATCAATTTTTCTCTTTTCTAAGAAACTGCTCTTTTTTATTTATTAACATTCTAAAATTAATTCTTTAACCTCTAAAAGTTTTTCTTTTAACTCTACCAATATTATAATGAGCACGTGTTCCCGGCCACCTAGTCATAAGAAGTTTATATTTCTAATACCACTTACAAAAGACCAAACCTTTTTGTTTTGTATCATTTGAATAGTTGATATGGTTAAAGTTTACTTTGGACATTTGACATTTTATTGATTAGGAAGTAACATGTTGTTTACTTTTCTACATCCCACTACAAGACAAAATGATAAGAAGTTTATTTTTCTTTGATGACTAAAAGACAAAAGTTCAAACATTTGTTTGGTATCATTCTTACTTCTATAAAGGTTTAGATACACAAAATTATACGTACATACATACATAAATATATATATGTGTGTGTATCCCAATGGAAATTTCTTCTGCTCTAATTTGTCTTTGGATATTAAGTCACAGCATTTCAAAAGAAGTGTTTGGGGTTGTTCTTATAATAGGGCCACAATAAGATACTTGGTTTTTAGTAGTAGGAGTTGGATATGGTTATAGGGATATTTTAATGGACTGTTGAGAAATATATTATGCTCTCTTACGACTGTGAAACTAAGAAGCAATATATTTGTATTGAAGATGGGGATATTGGGATGGATGAGACGAAAGATAAAGAATGAGGGACTAAAAATGAATTGCAGTTATAGATTCTAGGAGTTTCTCCAGTAGGAGACAAAATTAATAATTGGTGATCAATGAAGGTGAGAGTAGGAAGGTATGAATCTACATGAGTAAAAGTTACTGGGAGGGCAAGTCCATATGCAATTTGATGAAAGACACGGAATTTGACATGCTCAAAATACTGGAATAGAATTTATGATATCAGTCATTGTGAGTTGACAAAAGGTTGCTTGATTGAGACAGCCTCTAGCAGAAAAAGTGAAACTCGATGAACTTGGATCACCAGTTGAAAATCTTGCATGACTAAGAGAATAGCACCAGAGCATGGAGTGAATTACATAATTTCTCATTGTGACTTTATTTTTACTATAGTTCTAAATATTGTGCTGTATTAGTCGATATGTATCATGTATTGTGTGAGATGGCACAATACACAACAATGTATCCTTAAGTCAATTGTATCGGTCGATACAATCGATACGATTGTCGATACACTTGATACATAGTCGATACTCTTGATACAGTCGATACTTAATGAAAAAAATGACAGAAGAGGCCATTCTAAAGAAAGGCCTATTCTCTCAAACCAACAAGAGTTTGGAAAACCTTTAAATCCCATTGTTCAAAGCCTATTTTCAACCTGATTTCTCAAATAATTTTTGAGGAACAACTTCTTTTAATGAATCAAACGAAGAAATTGTATTGGTTGACAATTTCATGAAGGTTGAAGTTTTTCTTGATAAATCATTTTTTTTAATTTTTAAATATGATTTGATTTTCCTTTACATGAATCTACTGATTTCAAGTGAAATATATGAATCAAATTATTTTTTTGGAAAAAAATTTGTGTTATACTAAAATTAATGAAAATTAGTATTTAAAAAAACCATTTAAAACTTGTTAATTTTTGAGTTGAAATTTTTATATGAGATGGACATACGGTTGATCTATTGGTTCAATGATTCTTGCAAATTTTCATTGAAAATTTTATTTCTAATAATTATTTTATCAAAAAACTAATTATAAATATCTGAAAATTATTTTAATTGTATTAAACTTGATATTTGGATTTCAAATTTTTTTATGGGATGAGATAATTGTTGATAAAATTATGTATACCAACCTCCATGATTTAGTTATTGATATTTGTATGGATTATTGAACATTTTGTGTATGGTTGTAATTGTATCAAGCATAATATGAATGAATTTTATTACTCTTGTTTTTAGTTTTTCTAGAATATTATAGCTTTTATTAAATTTTTAGTACTTTTTCTGAAGTTTTTATTCACGTGCGTGTATGCTGATTTGTTTCCATACCAATATGTATTCTGTGTAGGCCCTATGATGTAAGAAACATGTTTATTTGTCATATTTTTAGCTTATCTTTCTATCAAAAATGATTTTGTTTTATGTATCCACCATTTCTTGTGCATATCCACCATTTTATAGCGTATCCATGCGTATCCAATACATATCTCAATACGTATCCATTTTTGGATTGGTCGATACGACACATCGGCTCAATATTTTGAACCATGAATTTTTTACATGAAGTCAAAACATATACTATAATATTGGAGTTAGAAATCCCGTTAGGAACTAAATGTTGGGTGGCCAAGTCCATCCGGAAGTCATCTTCTCTTCTTCCGAAATTGATGTTTATTATTGGTTCTGATGGATAGGGCTTTTAATTGATTGTAGATGATTTTCTGTTAAGAAAAGTTACACTTTGAAGAAATAGGCTGGCAATTACATAGAGTCAAATTGAAGGGCAGCATGAAAAAGTCGAAAGAATACCAAATTACAAACTTAAGTGACTAACCTGATGTGGCCATGAGTGCTATGCTCTCACAAGTCTTGTCTGAACTAGGGATTTTAATTGCTTGCTTCTTCTAGGCTGGTAATGTTTTGGAAATGCTTGGATTTATTTCAGGCTCTTAATCCTCTAGAAGTTAATGCAAATGGTTATCTGAATGCCTTTGTGCACAGAAATTTGGATTGACCGACTTGATGGCTTAAAATAGGATTATATTGACATGTTCCATTGATCATAGTGCTCCTTTGATAAAATGTAATAAATGAACATGAGAATAAACTTTCATGTTGATAATGGTGGTGACAATACTTCACTTGGCTGTGCAGCATCAAAATCACTGGCTCCATTCATTTTATCTTACTAGAATCTAAGTTGACATACAAAATGAAAAACTGTGATCATCAAGTCCTTAGACGAATTAATTTTTCAGAAGACATTCTTAGAGCTTCAAGGTGGGATTGATGAGAAACTATACTGGATATGGTTCTTTCCAGTATGGTTCCTTTACTATCACAATGAAATATCCTACATGGCTAGCAATGTATGGATACAGTGGTCATTTTTCTCTTTTTTGCATTTTTTCTCTTTTATGTGTTATCTCTCCAACCTGAATCTTTGATGTTCTGGTGCAGTTACAGATATTGTTTTACCTATTATTATTCTTTAAAGAATAAATATAATCTTCAACATTTGTTTTACAGTTGAGTGGACATGACTTTGTGTTGTTTGTACTGTTTTGGTAAATTATTGTGGCTCACATTGAGTCTTTTAGTATTTTTTTTTCTTTGGATTAAATGAAAACTACTATTTTTCTGTTTAAATTTTGGGGGTTTTGCCTTGGATTTATGCTTAATCTTCTTAGAGTAATGAGTTATATTACGCGCTATGATACTGGATGCCATATTTCATCTCTATATTCTGTGCGGCTCCGTTTTTCTATTCTTAATCATACAACTTTTCAGCTTTGAGGAACTTAAATTTCAAATGCAGGACACCTTTTTGAACTCAGTTTGAAAGGAACATTAGAACTTGGTAAAAGTTGACTATGATGTTAATGTGAAATTTATAACTTCAGTTTCAGATAGTCATATTGAAAAAATATGGAGGTAGCAGAGTCTTCAAGAGCTCCTGAATTCCATTTTATGAGGCTTTTTTTGACTTTGAAATATACATTCTGTAGGAAAGAATCTGGTTATCTTTATATCTAGGGCTATTATCCTAGCTATTTTTTTGAAAAGAGATGTTTGGACATAGAGAAGAGAAGTGAATAAAATGGTAGAACTCTTCCCTGGATCTGCTGTAAATTCATTATTGCATTTTTTTATTGCCTATTACTGATCATTTTGAGTATCAGATATGTCAAATGCTTTGACTTTTCTGGCTATGGCGAAAAATATTTCCGTTGGCAGGCTGCATGTGATCCACTCTCTCTAATGTGTAATACTATTAAGATGCAAATGTTTATTCAGCAAGCTTCTATGAGTTCTTGTCTTGAAGATTCCTTGGAAGGTGATTGCTTTGTCTCTTATGGAAGTGTATCAAAGCAAACAGGAAAAACCTTAAGATAAATTTGATAGGGTGCTCTGGATGAACAATTTTTGTGAGCTCTGGAGGAACAAACTGATGATTACAGCTCATCTCAAATTAAATTTGATGGGTGGCTCACTAGGAAAACCTATCTGACATATATTTGGTGATGCTACTGTTGGGAAGTTTGGGATGGATTGAAACCATGCACTCTGGTGGATGCAAGATGACTTCTTGTTAAATGTGGCATTATGTAGGAAAGTCTCTGAATATTTTAATAATTTAACCTATTGACCATCTTACCGGTCATGTTAAGATTGACATGCAATATAGTGGTAAATTGACCAAACAGCTCCCATAAAAGTGATCCTATTTCAGTACTTTAGTGGGATCTAACTCTTTTTCCATTTGGTGACCTTCTTGTCAAAATTTTCGTTGATTGGAACACAGGCTTCTTTGGTTTTACATAATTAATTTTCTTTTTACACCTAACAGAAAAACTTGCAGAAGTGCAATATTTGTTGCCCCTCCCACCAACCCCCATCTCTTGGCAATGATGTTGATGCTTCTTCTAACAAAGCTTATTGTGAACGGCATATCTGAAGTCATTCTCTTTTCAGATTCAGCAGTTTCCATTGTTATTACATGTACTTATTTTTTGGTACTTATCTCCGGCCGGAAAAAGTTGAAAAAGTTTTTTTTCCCCGTGTGTAACAGTCTATTCACAGTGTTAGTTCTTTTTGTTATACCAAAGTTTATGATTGCATTCCTTGACACCTTTATTTGAGCTGCTTGCCTTAAATTCTTCTTTGAGCAGATTCGGTGAGGATCTGAATCTCATTCAGAGGCATGACATGCACAAAAATGCACTTGTTTTGCTAAGGTGCAGTTTTTTTGTGGCTTCATAACTAGTACTCACTTCTTGTAACTTATCTCTTTCATTATGGCAAAGATGATGATTGCTTCTTCTGACACCTCTTGTATGAGAGCAGCTTCTACACTACCAAAAAAAAAAATGAGAGCAGCTTCTATGAAGGTGTTCTTTGAGCAGACCAAGCAGCTATCTGAGCCACATCTATATATACACACACGCGCGCATATGTATGTATAAAAACATACATACATGCATATATATATATATATATACACACACAAATACACACACAAATACATATGCATATGCACATACAGGTGTATAATAAAATTAAATGTTTATACGATGATTGTCTAATATCTGGTCCAATCACCCATAAATGGAGAACTAGAGAACTATCATTTACACATACAATATAGCTCTCGTCCTTTAAGTATCTCATCCACCAATATGCCAGATGAGTAATTAATCCCTCCAAAGGTCACTCCCATCACGTTGGTCAGCCACATTGGCTGATTTGGGGATGTCATTGAATTAGATGAGTGAAACTCTCAGGTGAATTCCCGACTAGGTCCTACCTAGGATTTAGTTATCTGGACCATATTCATTATCCCAACAAGTTTATAAGCTAACTGCAATTCTGTTCCTTCGTTATATTAGTCCTTGGTCCTCATTAGTTTTCTTTTCATTCTTGCTAACAGTCAATATTGCTTCCTGTGACACATCTTGTATGAGAATGACTCATCTTAAGTTTGTTCAATCAGCAATCATCTGAGAATTTGTTCTGCACGTAGCATTTCTTTTTAATGTGTTTTAAGTGTTGTCACACATTTATCTTCTGTTTGTTTGAGGTATGCATGACGGCCATTCTTTTCCACTTGGTCCCCCATTTTTTTGTAGTGGAATAGGAATATGTTTTGTATTCTGGTTCCATAGATCGGGGTCTGCAGCCAAGCTGACATCTAGCTTAAGGTTATGTTGATGCACTTGTTGGTTACATGCTTTACTAGACCGGCGGGTTCAAACCGGGATTGGATGGTCCCGGTCTGTTATCCCATTCCAGGATCATCCGATTAAAACGGATGACATTGGACCGGCCAGTATTGGTCTGGTCCGTCCGGTTCGAAGCGGTACTGACCGGTCCAAAATGGTACCGGTCAATCCATAGCCGGTCCATAACCGGCCCAGTCCGAAAATTTCAGAAATTTTTTTAAAATATCAATAAAATCTAAAAAATAGGAAACTTTTATTTATAATTGTTAAAGATTATAGATGATTGATATAGATATAATAAAGTTGATATTATATGTTATAATATCTAATTATATCTTTATATTATAATTTATCATTATTTGTCAAATTATATGATCACAAAAAGTAAAATAAAACATATAATTTGATATTATATGTTATATTTATCATAGCATATAATTTGATATATGTCAAATTATATTTAAAACAAATTATAATGTTAAATTATATGTCAAATTATATTATGTGTTATGACATATAATATGATATGCTAAATTGTCAAATTATAAAAAATAACATACTATTTGTTATAATTATATCAATCATCTATAATTTATAACATTTATAAATGAATTTTCCTTATTTTTTTGGATTTTTTTAAGTCCAGTCTAGAACGGTACCAGCTGATCCAAAGCAAATCAATTCTTTACAATTTTTTTGCCGGATCGTCTTGGACCAGCCCGTCCAGCCGGTCTGGTACAGTTTCTACCAGGATCAGGCCAAACCAGTCCGGTCCCCAATCTCGGTCTAGAAAACCTTGGTTGGTTAAGCCCTGTATTTCTGTTGTATTTCACTGGCTTGTGTCTTACCTTTGCAGCATTTAGCAATGCAAGTGTCCTGATGTTGTTTTCTCTGCTCAATCTTCATAATTCCATTCAAAATTTTTGTTTTTCTTGTTTCCTTTCTCTTTTGTGGTTTGTTTTGTGCTTTGCTGCTTCTTTGCACATTGGAGCTGTGGATTGTTGCCTTTACATCTCTCAAAAATTGAACCATTACAAAGTGGGTGTCTTGTATGAGAACTGAACTAGGCAGCAAACTGCACTGGTAAAGTTTCTGGTGGTTGTACCAAAGATATTTTTTGGAGTTGCAACCTCAGCTTGAAATTCATTATTATTATTTGTTTTGTTTCATATGCTTGAAAAGCAAAACAAAAGAAGGTTCAAGCTTTTAGCATGCAAAAGCACATGAAAGTCAGTTTCAAGTCCCAGGGTGTGGGTTTGAACCATGTAGCATAACTGGATGACTTACTTTATTTGCCAATCTTTGTGGAACATACAAGAATTATTGGATTCGGCCAATGTGAATTTAAGTAGAGATCTTGATTTGCTTTCTCTGTCTTTGACAAAGGTTCCACTCATTCTCATGGAACTGTGTTTTTTCTGTGCAGGATTGCCTTTACCACAATTTGCAAACCAGATCAAGCTTTCATCGCATTTCATGCTGCTGAAACTTAAATGGAGTAAACCATTGATCCATCAGAGATAGACAAGACAGAATTGAGCCGATAATATTTGTGCACACGCATGGTCGCTGGAACTTTGGTAAAATCAATAATTGATCATGATCAGGTGGACATTCGTTGGTTGGCCAGGAGCTGACTGAATCGATTTGGAACTTAAAAAACTATCACATCCAGGTGATTGTGACATCTGGGTTTTAGATGAGCATGGGATCTCATTCCTTCCTGAACATTTGAATTGTACAGTGGAGGGTGCCTTAGTTTTCTGAATGCCCAGTTGTGTGGGTAATTTAATTGGATCTCTCAATAATCTAGATTGCTTGCATGTCATTGGCAAATGCAATTATCACTTAGTTTTGGTATGTATTGGGATTTATTTTCAGAATTTTCTAAAGAAAAGGCTATATAAGACTTTTACTAAAAAGCTTGTACTTGACCCAAATCATTTAATTTTATAGACATTGACCTATTTTTAACCAAACAAAATCCTTCATAAGATGTGTAGTACCAATTTTGAGCCTAAGTGAGCCCTTCGAAAATTGTGCACGTGCGTGTGCGCATGTGTGTGTGCATGTGTGCACGAGTACAATTTCTGGACTAAAAATTCATGATTCAAATCTTCCAAATTATTGAAAGAGAAATTAAAGGGAAATTTAAAATTTTTATATGAAAAAAAGAAAGAAAATCCAAGAATTTCTAAATTCTGATGTTCTAATAGTCATTATTTGCAGTTATGGAGTTTTTAAATTACTAGAAGATGATTCAAATGGGGCAAAGGACGACATTATTTCAATTGTTCTACTGTTCCAACCAAAACGTGGGGGGAACTGTTCCAGAGTTATATTTAAAAACCCCTGGTTTATGTATCTACATATTTTACTCCCTCTTTTAAGATTAATTCCATGCTTTATTGAAGTGACCCAATAATATATCTCCTAAAAACATCTACTTTTCTGAAACCACTCAAAATAACGAAATTTATTGCATTTAGGAATCTCTTGATTCTCAATATTTACTATTGCTCTATCTCTACCATTATTTGTATTAAAGTAACACCATATATACTTAATCTTATATGCAAACATGTATTGATGTTTCATCCACTATTCTGATCGTGAAACACTTACATACGTTTCTGGGAAACGTGCCCCCGCATAAAAGCACCTAAACAGTTTTGACTAAAAGACCCTTTCAACGAAAAAAAAACCTCTTCTCTTCATGCTCTCTCTCCCCCCTCTCTCTCTCTCGATTTTTCTTTTTTCTTTTTTTGTTCTTTCATTTTTTTTGTGAAAAAGCCCTAACTCTCCTCTTCGTTTTGCTCACTATTAGAAGTGCAGTGCAGGTGTCTAAGAAGGGACGGAGAAAGACAATGTTGGAGGGTACAGTTGCAAAACTAATTCTTAGTTTTTGGAAAAGTTGAAGTAGTTTTGACCGTTTTACCCTTTAATTAATAAATCTTTTCGATATTGTATAAGGGCTGTTTTGGAAAGATGCGTATTTTGCTTAGCACGATTTCCAAGGAGCCTCTTCTCATTATATATAGTATAGATTGGCCAAAGCACTGGTGTGATTTTTCTACTCTTTGCCTCGTAAGCACTAGCGGATTAAGGCGTTAACAATGGTGATACTAGGTTGTTGTATCCTAAGGGTGACGCATTTGGATTTGACGACTGCACTTGATCTTCTCGCAGGAACGCAGATCACCTTTATGAGAGCGATCTAGTCCGTGCCTCAACTCGTCTTTGTTGCTTTCTGATTTTCAGCATTTGCAATAGCACGGTTTGTTTGGATTTGTGAATCACAGGTATTCCTTTATTGCAGTAATTTTATATATCATCACCAACAGCTAATGCTCTAGTTAAGATTCAATCTTTTAATAAAACTACTCATTGAAAATAAAACTAAGTGCGGCCGAATTAACAAGTCGAGTCAGAAGGCCCCCAAGTCCAGATGAACCATTATTTTGGCTGGTGAGGGTCTTCAGTCTTGAATGGGAGCCTATGTTTCTTTCAACTGCAAATCTTCCTCGGGACCACACTAATATGTTAGCCAGAGCGACTCTAACCCGCATCGATTGTGCCAACGGTGAAACCCTAGTCCACATCAGTGTACGAAATTTATATGGACACTCGTAATATACAATAATCTTCTACTCTACTCTACTACGAAGGGACGAGGAGCCATACACGTCAGTGTGAGCTCGTGTTCCCCATTAGCATATCGTCTCTACCACTAGAAAGTTATCAAATCGTCCATTCCTATCCACAAAGTCAGCCTAAACACCAACACAAACACTCCTTTTTTACTTCTCCCTCCCTTGTACCACACAATGCAGTCGCTTTGCATCGAAGATGTCATCAGCTGTGGTTGCAGGTGCCTCATCTTGCTCCGCCGTGTCTCTCAGAACTGCTTCGAATAACCCTGCAAAACCCCACCTCCCTACTCAATCACAGGTATCGTTTCTTTTATCAACTCCAAAATTATGTTCTACTAAGAGCCCACTGACAAAATAACACTATTGATTGTGTTTGCGGGGTTTCTTGAATTGTGTTTTACTTGATACTGTGTGTAGAAGACGAGCTTCCAAGGTCTATCTCTTCAAGATGCGAAAAGGGGTCTGTCAATTTCTTTTGTAACTGAGAAACAGAGGAGGGTCTTCATCTTCAGGGGTAAGGCTCTTGAGGTTACAGCAAGAACCGCTGGTGCTTCAAAGAACATTGAGGTTGAAGTTGATAAACCATTAGGCCTCACATTGGGTCAAAAACCTGGTGGCGGAGTAGTCATCACTGTGAGTTCTGAATCCCTATTTTTATTTAACCTTTTTTGATCAATTATTCATGTGCTTATGTATTTTGGGTATACAGTTGATCTCTTTCTGGTCTTCCCATCTTCTTCTTCCTTTTCTTTTCGCCCTAAAAATTAGGCGGTCGAGAATGGGGGAAACGCAGCAAGAGCAGGGCTCAGGTCAGGTGATCAGGTGATTTATACAAGCAGCTTCTTTGGGGATGAACTTTGGCCTGCAGATAAGCTGGGGTTCACCAAAACTGCTATTCAGGCGAAAGCAGATTCCATCTACTTTGTTGTGAGCAGGTACACATTTCAAATTAAGATAGCATTTGCTGCTTCTGAATGTTCTTTTATTACACGCCTACCAAAAAAAAAGTGTTCTTTTATTACACATCATTCAAGTTCATTGCTAATCAGTGTAAATGATATATCTGTCAAGCACATCTAATTTCTAATTTTAGATATGGACATCTAATTTCTAATTTTAGATATGGATTTTGTAGTTTCATGGATCTCTTACAGCATTGTCGAAAACCAATACATGCCACACAACATTGCAACTCTTTTTCCATTGCATGATTTCTAAATTTCCATTGCCAAATCCCTAAAATCTTGATAATTAATGTAAGCAATTGTTCTTACCGCCCATCTGGCCTAATTAAAGTCATAATTGCTGCTAATATGCATCATGCTCAAAGCTACAATGTCTTAAAGCAACTACCTTCAGCTTTTAATTTGAAGCTTGTAGTATTGGAATCATATTCAATATCATTCAATATCTATAATGGGTTATATTTCCTGTGGTGATCATTTTAGTGGGATTCACTTCAGGATGATCGATCATGAGCTGCCCTAGTGAGACATTTTATTGAAGAGTTCTTCTGTGATATTCTAGCACCAATTATATCCATGTGAATCAGCTAGAGATAGATATAACTGGGCTGTTATTTCGAAATTTTTGTATTTTCATTCCGAACTTGTTAATTAACCAATACTTATCACTTCAGAACAATGGAGGATTTCTAATGATGCTATGAATTAACTGTGGCATTTCTGTTCCTATTATTAAATCAGGAAATCTTTGAAGATCCATAATTTATAGAAATTTGGTACTTTTAGTTATTCCTAGTCTTCATCATTTACTTCCTGCAGGTCACATGATAGCCTTCATATTAAGTCAGTAGACATTAGAGCTTTCTGTCACACAGAATTTTTAGTGTCATAGATCAACCCTACAGGATTATGTTTTGTAGTAATATGTTTTGCATGTTAGTACCTGCCTTTAATTACTCCATCGATCTTATGGTGCAGGGGTGCAGAGGTAGATGTAAAAAGACTGCCAAAACGCCCAGCTCCTCCACGTTTTGGACGGAAGCTTACTGAGGCCCAAAAGGCAAGCATCATTTTGAATTTGTGCTCATATATCCTTTTCCTAAGTACATCTATTAATTTATTTTCCCATTTCATAGAACTTGATGGTAATAAGAAATAACCTTTTGCAGGCTAGAGCTACTCATATATGCCTTGATTGTGGATACATTTATACTTTACAAAAACCTTTCGAAGAACAGGCAAGAAATTATTTCATTAATTTAAGGATGATTCTGTCATTTGCTTTAAAAATCCAACCATTCTTTCTCCTTGTTCATTTTGTTTTTCATTTGAAAGATGAAACAATTTTATGCAGATACATCTTGACTCGTCATGCACTTACTGGCTATGCGCCTTATACATTCTAGATATGGACAAATTGAAGTTCTTCATATGAATGTGTTGTACAATCATAATCTTTTATGCACAGATTTTTACTTTCAAAACTCTGTTACTGTTATTGAATTGTCAAAGATCATGTGCCATCTTATTTCTAAACTGTTGATTCATGAGGATAAATATTCATTTTTAGAGGTTGTACTATTTCCAATCTAACATGTTGACATGCAAAAGATAGTTTTAATTCAATCTATTTTGATGTACATGTACACTTACTCCCCATGTTTGTGACGTTTAATTGTTCAGATCTGTGCCCACACCTTCAAGAACGCCAATGTTAACAAAGATCACATGAAGTTTTTTCTGCTCTTTTTTTTTTTTAAATTTATTGTTCTCTCTTTTCTTCTTATTTTGATTATTTATTAATAATTTTTTGCAAAATGAAAAAGATATTTGATCACTATGGCAATGTTCTTCACTGCAATGAATATCCGTATTTTTCTTCTTTTTTTCTCCATTTTAACCTTTCTCTTAAGCTGGAACAATATCTGATAACCATGACAAGTTCTTCACTTGGAAAATTATTAATTTGAAAATTCCAACAGAACCTGGTCAATTCGGAAAAATTTTCAAACTTTCTGTTTATGACCATGTGATTGGCCAATATGTGGACCCACAATTCAAAGACTGTACTAACCTCTTTGGAATGAATCCCAATTTGAAAAATGCACTACCCCTTTTCAAAGTTTGTTGAACCTATGCCATTGATCAATCTCAAGGTATACAGAAGTACCAAAAAAAAATGCGGTTTTCCGAATCTTCTTGTTAGTTGTAAATTAGTGTTAAAATGTTGCAAGATACATATACTTGCCCAAAATTTGCAACACCAAAGAAGCTGTTTATAGTCTTCTTGTTAGTATTTGTTCCAAATGATTATTAAATGTTCAGGTTTTAAATCAGTGTTAAATGGTTTTGCAGCCGGATACCTTTATTTGCCCACAATGTTTAGCACCAAAGAAGCGGTTTGCAAGGTATGATGTGAACTCGGGAAAGCCAATTGGTGGCAGTCTGCCTCCAATAGGGGTGATTTTAGGGCTTGTTGCGGGGATTGCAGGGGTTGCAGCATTGCTTGTGTACGGCCTTCAGTGATATTATTATCTCTGTTTTCATCTATTCATTCTTTTCTCTGGACTTCATGTTACTGATTCTCATAGCTCAGTCACAGTCGCCGGAGTTATTAACATGTACAGGCGAACCTAAGGTAAAAATTAAAGACTATGAAATGCAATTGATGCTTATGTCTTTTGTGCATAATCATCCTGATTTAGTTGGCCACCTTCTTAATCTTCTCAGTGTGGGCAGGCTAATTCCTTACTTCTCTCTTTACTATTAAAAGAGGTGATCACTTATTCTTCCTCTATTTGATGTGGATTTACATTCTAGAACCGGCTAGCTCCAATAGAACCACACTGTTTACTGGAATATCCATGATTCACATATCAAAGGTTAAGATCATTTAGAAAGAAAATTTTTACATTGGAAATCTAAAAGTTTTTGTCTGTTACATTCCATGTTAGTCCTATCTTATGGTGGCAATGAAGCCTATGGTTTAGACAAACCTAAACACTGGATATCTGATTCAGCACCACTGGTGTGGATAAGTAATTCAACCAAGGTAAACACCCATGAAATCTTTTGTGCAGGTACTCATCAACCCACATTAAAGGGGTAGTCTATTGAATTATAGTTTCAATTTCCTCTTTGATCTGCTTCCCTGCCTTTTGCTCTTTCTCAATTCGAACATTGATTGGTGCAGGTAAGACAAAAAATTTCATGACCATGCATGTGCCGTTAAATAAGCTGTTAAATAATTTGCACTAGCTGATGAAGTTAATGTTAGTAAACCCATTTTTGAAAGAGTAAAATAATCAATCAACATATGAAGAATCATTCTAAATTTAGAAAGATTTTTCTCACTGTACATCACTGGTTCCTCATGGTTCTTTAATTATCTATTATTCCAAAACACTTTCAATTATAAATAAGGAATGCATATCCACAGCTCATTGAATTAGCAATTGAAGTTATGGGATTGATGCTTCTAACTCAAAGGAAGATTTTAAAATGTAGTCATTAAACCTGTTATGATATATGGATTATAATGCTGGAGAAAAAAAATTGCAATATATGCATTGAATAAGCATTGCAGAGAGATCAATTATTGAGATGGATGTGTGTGAAGACTATAAAAGATAATAAATGACCATATTCAATAATTGTTAGGTATCATGCAAATAAGTGATAAGACAAAAGAGACTATGATATATGAGAGTATATTCATTAAAAGATCTAAGAGGACAAATGGAAGACTACAAAGAACATGGATAAAGTCAATTAGAAAGAATTATGAATATTCAATTCATAAACTAACTGAATGTATGGTTTTGTGGAAGGGATATCCTCAATACACATAACAAGCTATATAAGCCTGGCTATTTTGCTGTGGCCTGATTTACTTACAAAAAGGGGTCACCCTAGTATGATGCTTTATGATTCAATTTACATTAATATAACTTTAGTTAATATTACATTTTAATTCCATGTTGCAATGCCATATGAAGCTATTTGTAGAATTATATTTTTCCCATATGTCATCTTATACTCATACAATGATGGTATCAACAAATAGCCTAAAGCAAAACCTTCACTACATTTTTCAATTAATAGATTTATATATATTCTATATTAAATAATGAAGAGGCTGTTTGGTAACGTTTCTAAACACGGTTTTTTAGTTTTTAAAAACAGAAAACCAGAAACGTGTTTAGATTGACTGTTTTCAAATCGTTTTCTCAAAAAACAGTTTAAAAATTGTTAAGGATTTTTAGAAACTGAAAATTTGGGTTTTTAAAAACGGAGAATCGTTTTTTGTTTTTGAAGATGGCAATTTTGTAATATTTTTATTCGAATTCTCCCCGTCTCTCGTCGTCTTCCTCAGTCTTCAACTTTCTCTAGTTTAGGGCCTCCTCCATTTTCACTTACATTCTTCTGCTTGATCTGTTGCTATTCGTCGGTTCCGGTGGATGTTGAAACGAAATCCAAGGGTTTCAAAATCCAGTATTTTTTTTATCAAGAAAACCCCCCTCTGATTTCACCGGCATCACCCTTAGATGACTAAAGATCAGGTATGAAAACCCCCTTTGCTATTCGTCGGTTCCGATCTTGCCGTCCAGAAATGATACAGAGAGTGAGAGACAAATAAGGGAGAGAGAGACAGCAAGGGTGAGAGAGAGAGAGAGAGAGAGAGAGAGAGAGAGGGGTGTAACGTTGTAAGATTCAGTCGATTTCGAGCTTGGCTCCGACCACCGGAACAGACAAAGTCAGAGAAAAAAAAAAGATAGAGAGAGACAGAGAGGGTGAGGGAGATATATAGCGAGAGAGGGGGGAAGAGGGAGAGATAGAGGGAGTGCGAAAGCGAGAGGGATTTGGTTATTTTCTACGAATAGTCGGTTGTTTCAAGGAAGAAGAAAGCGAAAATTAAATTTTAGTGATATGTTTTGAAAATAATTAAAATCCAGTCTAAAATGTTCTGGGTTCCAACATTTAAGAAATATTTGTCAGCATAATTAAATTATAATGACATTTTACTATTGGAAGCCTTGTTATTCCAAGACTGCCTTTATACCAATCAATCATTTTATTTATACACAAAAATAAATCTAAAATTACTTAAACATGTTAATGTTAACAAAACTAAATTTAAAATTACTATTCTTTAAGTTAAATTATTTAGCCATGTTCATTCTTTATTACTCAATATTGTGAAAGGATATTATTTTGGCATATTGAACTTAACCTATTTTTTGTATCGCAACACATTTTTGTAATTCTAAAACTTAAATTGTTTTTTTATTAATTGTTACCAAACGGGTTTTTTGTCACCTGTTTTTAAACACCCAAAAAACAATAATTGTTACCAAACTGGTTTTTTGTTAGTTATTTTCAAAAACCAAGAAACAGTTTGAAACATTTTTAGTTTTCAAACTGTTTTTGAAAAAATAAAAAAATGTTACCAAACGGACTCGAAATTTAAATGGAAGACACTAGTTTTGTTTAAAATTTATGATGTTACCATTTCACAGACATGACCCAAGCAATTCCATGCATCATCAAACCATAGGTAATATTCCATGGTACCCGCTAAGCCTTCTTATAAACATTAAACCATCATAACACCATCTAACCTCATCACTCACATATTACTGTCCATTTCTATAGACAATGAAACAGTATAATATATAGCACTCCCCCTCATTAGTCACATATCATGTTGCATGTTTGCTATCTTCCCATTCAATACCCCATTGCAATGATGATTTCCCTTTTAGAAATTTTTGAAATTAACTACAAAATTTTGCTAGGATTTTAAAGGTGAATTTCATTCCTTTTTGTTGAGATATCATATTTGGGCCTCTTAATATACATTCTTACTCTCATGTATTACATAAGCACTTCACCTTTTAGGTCCATTGGTATGCCGCCTATAGGCACATGCCATGTGGAGGAGAGAGTGTGTTAATGCACTCTTCCTATAGGCGGCATACAATACCGGCACATCTAATGGGCACAGAGGATTTCCAGTAGTTTAACAGTTCCCAATGCAAGGATTAATAATTTGTGAAATAAGTCTGATTATTTGTGTACTCTTAACTAGAGCCAAATCCTGTTTTTTCTTATCACATTTCTAATAGAATACATTCTTATTACTTATCAACAAAAAAAAAAAAAAAAAAACTAGAGCCAAATCCTCTAGGACTCAATACATAGCTTGAATTCTACTTACCTTTCACTTTTTCAGCCAAATCCCTACAATTTTTTTTATCAAGTATGAAAGAATCAATATATTCGTTTTCATAACAAAAAAACAAAAATCAACAAAGTCTTGTATGTTTGTAGATCATGGCATATCAGTCTCCTATTGGTTCCAAATCCTTCTTTTAGTTTTTCTTCTTCTTCTTTTTTTTCTTGTTTTTTTGGTTGGTTTAGCATTTTTTTTGTGTGCTAATATTGCATTATTCACAAAATCACATAAACCTGAACCAAAATGATTATATAGCACAATTAAGCACAAAATAAAAGTGGAGACAATTTAATATTAATGAACACAATAAACATAATAGAAAGAAAAAAAAACACACATGATATCATAGGGATAGTCTAATCCTTGTTGATTGTAAAGTAAGATTCATGGCTGTTTGATCTTAGCCATGAGTTGGATCATTCTAGATTTGTTAAAACAGCCAAAACAAGTTATTGTTTGTGTATACTCATGATTTCAGTCCTTGTTGATAGTAAAGTAAGATTCATGGCTGTTTGATCTTTGATCTTAGCCATGAGTTGAATCATTCTAGATTTGATAAAACAGCCAAAACAAGTTATTGTTTGTGTCCACTCATGATTTCTATCTAGTTGTGTGATTTATATGAATGCTTGCATGAATCATGTGAATTGCTTACATACAGATACACACATGTATGTATATATGTATTTATGTATGTATGTATGGATTGTACCTTTTTTATTATTATTAGTGTAATAACTCTTATCTTATTGAGTTTTTACTCACCCAAATATAATATCATTTCAAAAATATATTCAAATCACACAAAGGAAAAGATACATATCCAGATACATTAATTGAACTGGTTGAAGCTATTAGTAAATTTTAGTTTAAAATTAGGAGATTTGAATTATATTGCAACGGATGATGTAATTCAATACTTTGGTTTTTTGAAATTTACATGGAAATTAATGAGTGGAATATAAAATATTAATTTATCGTTAATTTTGGGTAAGTATTGTAGCTGCATGAAATGGGCAAGGTTGTGTCCACCATAAATGGATGTATTTGGGGCATGACAATTTCTCATGTAAGTAAATAGATAAATAATTAAATAAAATTCAGCACGCGTATTTCTCTGATTGGGTGACCACCAGCTCTCACTAAAACCTGTTTCAACCTGTTTCACGTTTTGGGAGGACGTACTTAGACAAAATTGAAAGGGGCTCCTCTTTTTTTCGTTATCGCAAAATTGCCACCTTTTTCCGAACATTTTCGACACCCGTGTTTCTCATGAATCAAATTGTCAGAATGAAAATCGTGTGGGCCAGGGTAGGCTGCGGCAGACCCTGCAGCCACGTTAGTGGTCGCTGTTTTTTTCGTATTTTTCAATATAAAATGTCACTTGAATGACATTTGATATTACAAGTGATAGCATCCAAGGTTGCTGTAGGTCAACCTCAACAGCCATGCTAGAAGAAGAGACGTCCAAGAAAGTTTAAATAAAGCCAAATAAGGGGAGATAATTGATTGGAAAAACCTTTGACAAAGAACATGGTAGAATCCGGGTAAACGGAGAACTCTTGCCAATGGAAGAATATACTCCACTTGTACCATTATTTTAAGTACTAGGGGAGGCATTGCACACGTACATAGGTGATTGACATGGAAACCTTTGTGTGGTAGCCCTTAACTTGTACCATTATTTTAGGTACTAGGGCAGGCATTGCACATTTACATAGGTGGTTGGCATGGAAACCTTTGTGTGGTAGCCCTTTCACCGGATGTATTGGTGGATAGTTGCTCAGAAGTATAGCATCTCACGGTTGGGCTATTCTCAGAAAAAAAATTTTTTTTTTTACATTTTTAAAAGAGAAAAAGCTGCAACCATTAGATATTACATGTATCAACATCTGAATGAAGCAGCAATGACAGCTACAATCAATGGTGACGGACGATTTCAAATCAATTGGCTCCCTAACTACGTTTTTCACGATCAGGGCGGAAAATCTTATATTTTCCATTTAACATAAAATATATATAAAATTAAAATGTAAGAAATAAAAAGCTAACTCTTTTGGAAAACTAGGAAGTAAATGTCACTTTTACAAGTATTTATAAAAACATTCCCCGAAAAGTCCTCTTTGCAAAAGGAAACTTTTAATAAATAATTTACATTGAGGCAATGGACACTACAGATAATCTCAAAAGCTCAAGTTCACCTTTCTCTTACTTTAAAATTATTCAGTAGGAAAAAGACCGAACGAAATTTAGCTTCTTTGTATGTGAGATAATTCAAATATCATTCATGGAAGAAAAAAAAGACCTAAATACCTATTGCCTTCATGTAAATTATTTTAAGTAAGGGAAGGGTAAACTTGGACTTTTAAAATTATCTACAGTACCTAATTATTATTGCCGTAATGAAAATTGTTTAGAAAACTTTTTCCACTTTTGTATGAAAACTTTTCAAGGATTATTTCTGTAAAAAAAAAAAACTATAAAAAGTGTCTCTACCCTTAATTTTCCCACAACTTGCAGGATATAGAGTATTTGATATGGCTATTTAAAGGGGCTAAGCCCCTATCTAAGTCTCACAACAAAAGGCCTTACTCAACAACATATGTTAATGGGTGTTACAATGTTTGCCTCCTTGCTTTCCTTTGTTCTCTTCCTTCTCCCTTTTCTCTCATTGCTCTTTCTGAACCACCATACCAAAAACCCCAAGAAAGCAAAGCTTCCTCCTGGCCCTCCTAAGCTTCCCATCATTGGCAACCTGCATCAAATAGGTGAGAACCCTCACCATTCCCTCTGGAAACTTTCCCAGAAATATGGTCCAACCATGTTGTTACACCTGGGTCATACACCCATGCTTGTGGTTTCATCAGCTGAAACTGCAAAAGAAATCTTGAAAACCCATGATCTTGACTGCTGCACAAGGCCTCTTCTATTCAGCCACAGAAAGGTCTCTTACAATTACTCAGATGTTGCTGGTGCACCATATGGCTCACACTGGAGGCAGATGCGCAAGATTTGTGTCCTCAATCTATTTAACACAAAAAGGGTGCAATCCTTTGGATTCATAAGGGAAGAAGAGGTTGCTTCTATGGTGAACTCCATTTCTCAAGCTTCATCAAGTGTCATCAACCTGACAGAGAAGCTGTTCTCTCTCACAAGCATCATAACCTCGAAGGTTGCTTTTGGGAAGAGTTATCATGGAATAGAATTCAATGGTATTCAATACCAAGATCTGGTAAGGGAAGCCATTGCTATTATAGGTTGTTTCTCTGCATATGATCATTTTGCATCAGTGGGGTGGATCTTGGACATGATTAGGGGTCTTCATGCAAGGATTGAGAAGGTTTTCCATGCCATGGATAACTTTAATGAGCTGGTTATTGAGGAGCACCTTAATCCCATGAGGGCACAACAAGGACATGAAGACATTGTAGATGTCTTGCTAGGACTTGAAAGGGATCATGAAGAATCCAATGAAGTTAGCATCAGAAGGGAGCATATCAAGGCAATATTCGTGGTAAGCATTGCTCTTAGCAAAATAACTTTCTTCTAACTCAAGTCAAGTTATTTCCAAATATTTGAGTAACTTCGAAAATCCTTTTTCTTAGATCATAATAAATCGTGGAAAACCACGCACACCCCACCCACCCCACCACCACAAACCACACCCCCCACCCCCCCCCCCCCCCCCCCCCCCCCTAAAATTTCTGGGTTGCCCCTCTATCTCCATGAAATTTCTATATTTTATGTATAAGTGTTAATTGAAAAATTTTTTTGCCCCCTCAGGTTTGGAGTCCTGGTTCCGCTACTGCTCTTAGATCCATGTTATTAAGATACAAAAACCTGTCTGAAAGATCAGATTAGCTTTAATTAAGAAGGAAAAGGATTAATTCATAGCTGATCACATTCCACTTTTGATCCGACATCCCTATTACATCTAGCTCTTTATGTCCCCCGTCTTTTGACAAGGAAAAAGATTCCAATTTCAATGAATTCACATTCAACTTGAAGAGGACCTTACATGTGAATGGGTCAGGGACTCGGGTACTTTCGTTTCTTATCCACACTTTCACGGGTAGAGAGAGAGAGAGAGAGAGATAAAACTTGACAAATTAAGATAGTTACAGTCATGTTACATCAGCCCAAGAATCCAAATTTTCATAAAATCTTGATAAATTCCATTCTCAAAAAGAGTAAATTAGGTCAAGTTTCAGTTTGAATCCAAATATTAAACTAGATTTGGGATATATTACATAGTGTTAGCACCGCCTAAATGATCTGCAGGCTTATTTATAAGATTAAGCTGGAGCTCAACAATCTTGAGAAATTGAAAAATACTCCTTCATGTAAAAGGCTTGAGACAAGCTTGGGCGGACCTGGCGTAGTTAATATTAAAGCACAGCTTGCTTAACTTATTAATTATAAGTATATATATGTTATCTATATCTATACAATTATAAAGGATCTGAGCAGATTCTGAATTGACTTTTGGAAAAAAAAAAAAAAGAAGACAAATAGTCTCTTCCTTTTTTTCTTTTCCTTTTTTCATATTGACTTCATATCCCAATTAATAACACCCATGTACTCTTTGGGTTCCTCTCTTATTTTTATCTTGACTTCTATATGCTCCACTAGGGATAGAAATTGTGCAGGGGTAGTGGTGGGGTTAAACGGGTAACCTGCCCGTCCCTAATGGTTAATGTTTGGTATGCATTAAATCAGGTGAAGGGCAGGTTGGGTTTAGCCCAACACGCCCTAACCCTGCCCCAAACCCAACCTTTATATCTTAAAATATTTTTTCTAATACATTTTAAATATTATTTTCATATATATTATATATTAAAAAATATGTCTCTTATTAATAAATATATTATTAATGTATATATTCTATTTTAAAAAGTAATTTTTTACATTTTATATACCAAACAGGGCAAACCCGCCTGGCCAGTTACTAACCCGATATATAGCGGCTGGTTAGGGTTTAGTATTGGCTAAACTCCTATACAGGCGGGTTTGAGTTCATCAAAACCCTGAACACGCCCCGTTGCCATCCCTCCTAATCAGTGTATTAGGATTAATTTGCTGCCCAAAGTGCACTCCCTTCTTTTCATATTGACTTCTATATTCTAATTAATAGCTTATATCCACTTGTAGTATGCACATGCTACCAACTAAATATAATAAATTTAGCAAAAGCAAAACATTTGGCCCATATTTCCTTAAAATGGTCCAAATGATTTTTGAAGACTCTAATGTCCTTGTTGTACATTCCATGTTTATGTGCAGTATTGCATGTATCACCCACTATTTATTAAAATGAAATAGTAATTTGGGTCTTAAACATAATATAGATGTATTATTTTTAATCAAAGAGCTCATGATATATAGTTTAAAATAATGCATAAATATGATGTAAGCTTTATTAAAGCAATTGTTATATGTCTAAAAATTCTATAAGTCAAAACAAATAAAAACATAAGAATTTATCTGGAAATTTAGAGAAGGTGGATGTAATTAAAGCACCAAGCATAGACATAAACGTGCTCTTTACTATCTTAATATTTCTAAAGAATTAATAGGTTTCTTTCTATCCAAATTAACATCTGTCAAAAATAAATAAATAAATAAAATTGGTATATTTATATTTTGTTTGATTCTCTCTCTCTCCATCTTTCAAGCTTAAGTCTTCAACAATATTTTATATGGTAATATGTACAGAACATCTTCATTGGTGGAGTGGAATCTACTTCAGTAACTATGGAGTGGGCAATGGCAGAGCTCATCAGGAACCCAAGAGTGATGAAGAAAGCACAAGACGAGATTCGAATTGCTATCGGAACGAAAGGGAAGGTTGAAGAAAGCGATCTGGATCAACTTCAATACCTCAAGGGAGTAGTGAAAGAGACTCTAAGATTGCATCCTCCAGCACCATTCTTACTTCCACGTGAAACCATGCGTTGTTGCAGGATCAATGGATACAACATTGACCCCAAAACTATGGTTCATGTGAATGTATGGGCTATTGGGAGAGATCCCAAGTATTGGGTGAACCCAGATGAGTTCTGGCCAGAGAGGTTTGAGGACAGTTCAATTGATTTTCAAGGACAGTATTTTGAGCTCTTGCCATTTGGGGCTGGTAGAAGGGGTTGCCCAGCAATATTTATGGGAGCTACAACAGTAGAACTGGGACTTGCAAATCTTCTTTATGGTTTTGATTGGGGATTACCTTATGGGATGAAGAAAGAAGATCTTAATATGGATGAATTAGTTGTTGGGGTAGCTTTGCATAAGAAGATACCACTTCACCTTGTACCCACTATTCACATCTAATATTTTGAAGAGAAAGTGACCCAAGACTTTTGTATGACAAAGTAGTCAAATGGTTTGGCTCACAAAAGGGGCTATTTTGCGGGGTCAGGGTGACCAAGACCTCCTTTTTAGTATGTTTGTTTTAGCCACTTTTTCAAGGTATCTTAATTAAGTCTATATTTCAAGTATATTTTTCCGTGTATAAGTACAAAAAGTTGAATAATTAATACTAAAATCTTTTGAGTTTTTCCCTTCTGGATTTAAGGTATCCTTTGCCGGCCTGGCAACAGTCTGACAGCAATGGATGAGCACTTGGATTCATATCATCTACTGTTGAGCCTCTAAAAAGACTCAACAGTATCTAATCGTTGCTTATCACATTGACAAACAACAGTTTTTGTCATTTTTCTCATATGCATTAAAAAATAAAAAACTTGTTTTTCACTTTTTCAAAGACTTGCTTGCAACGATTGGATACTATTGAGCCATTAGATGATTGAATCCCGATCACTTTTACAGGCTCGTCATTAGTGGATTTAAATCCATAACTTGATAATGAATAGGAGATTAAAAGCTCAACTACAGACATACATTTTAGAAGAGAAGTCCATCTTGCCACGTTGTACTTGTCCTCATCTTGACTTGCTCAAGTCATGCAAATAATTGCGCCTATATTCAACCACGAAATTTAATCCGTTCAGATTAGTACGTACGCCAACGTTGTTGGGCTGGGTTCATACCTTTGCTCGAATAAGAGCAAAAACAAGAGAATGAGGAAATCAAATGCTTGTTTGGACCTATCTCGTCAAATATTAATGGAATTTTGTTTAGCATTACTCTGAGTGGATTTGGTATCTTATCATAGTCTTTTACAAATTTTTTGTAATAACCCATGGGACCAAGAAATCCCCTAAGAGATTTGACTGTAGTGGGAAAATGCCAACTTATCGTACTAGATGTTTTTCTAGGGTTGGCTACATCTCCATCCATAGAGATAATGATGTAGAACAAGATCTCTGATCATTGTGGTCATTAGAAGCTGTTTTGTGCATTGAGGGCATTTTGGTCATTTTATCAAATGACATCGTAATTGGTTGAAATTTTGTATTGTGATTGAAAACGACGTGGAGATCACATTTCACAACTTTGCTACGATTACAATAGATTTCAGCCAGATTCCATCATTTTGATTTTTCAAATTAGCAAATTTCCTATTTTAGGAAATAATTGATTACTTTCATTGAGGGGTGAGGAAAATTAGTTTTGTGTTGTATTTTTTGTAGAAATCTTATTTTGTCCGATTTTGTCCTATATTTTAGGAATTTGTGTTTATCTCAAAATTTTCTATTTAGGTAAAATTCGTTTTTCTATTTTTAGGTCTTTTTTTTGTTTTTGGGGATGTGGGATGGTAATAAGCTTCCAATATACTAACCTGTATTTGCTTCCAGAGATTCTTTACTTCTTCTTCGTTCATAGTTCAGTTTTTCTTTAGGGTCCGTTTGGATCGCGTGAATTTAAACATCCATGAGAATTCGAACACACATGAATTCGAAATCCAATGAATTTGAATTCATAGATATTAAAATTTTGGTGTTTGGATAAGTTATGGAATTTTTTTGAAATTCACACGTGAATTTCAATTCTACTGTTTGGATGAAAACAAATCCATAAGAATCTTTATTGTTGATTTTACCAAGATGCATGATATGATGCAGGCACTTACAACAATACGTAGTTCGCCGAACCCACACAATACAAGATGATTATGAAAATGTGTCATGACACCGTCACCACCACCACTGTACCACTGCCACCATAGTCGCCACTGCCGCCAGCTCAGGACCACCACAACTGACAACCACCCCCTTTGTCACCACAACCACACCATCACCACAACTACCACCACCATACCACCAGTACAACCACCGCAACCACATCACCATTACCACTAGTACTATAACCATACCACCGCTATCACTGCTGCCGCTACTACCGCTATACCACAACACTGCCATCTGCACCACCACTGTTATCGCCACCACATTACCAACGCCGCAACACCCGCCACCACCGCCCCTACCGCCACCACCCTGCCGCCTACCATCGCCCGGAATCACCAACGCCTTGCTGTGGAGTTAAATGAGGTAGAAATCCAGAAATTTTGATTTAACCAAACGCATCTTTCTTGTGAAAATAACATTTGGACATGAGTGATATTTACTTTAAATAATAATCTCTGTTGCAGTTAAAAAATTCCTAGGCTAAAGAAAAAAAAAACTATTTTTTTTGGACTAAAACCCAGAATGTTAAATGAGGTAGAACCCCAGAATGTAAATGCCTTGGACTAAAACCATTTTTTTTTCCTGAGCTCATTCCACTAGATTTGTCGTGAGATAAAGAATCCTAATTTGTCTCAGAAATTCATTTTCCCCTTCTTTTCTGGATGAAAGACGATGGTAACTATTTTGTTAATCTAGTAAGAATTCTGAAACGAAACAGGACAAGATGTTCAACATAAGAGTTTTGGGAATCATGCATTAGGACTAATTACAAGGAATTAGGACTGAATAAAATGATGAGCATCACTGGTGCAAGGGAGTGGGATTGTTGGGGTTTGATCCATGAACAAGTCTCAGAATCAGTTAATGCAACAACTTCCATAGATATAATTTTAGTATAAAATCCATTCATAAGAACTTGATCTACAGGCAACACTCACAAGTTGTTTGAACTTTGAACTAAAAGACAGTAAAAACATTTGCACAAGTTGTTGGATGCTCATTGTTGATACCAACAACTGTATTACCTATTGGAATTATACATTTCTGTACTACTTTTTTTCTCTCTTCTGCAACACGTACTGAAACTGAAAAGCACAAAATTTTTTGATAGTGAACATTGAAAATTCCTCAGGCTGGTTTCAATCTGAGAAGTGATTACTGTATTATAACTCTCTCACTTTCTTGACAGCTAAAGTAAATATTTTCTTTTTGCAGCTTGGGAATTGCAGTTCTCATAACTGAAAAGGAGTAAGGTGGGACTTCTTCTTGTTGTGGTTCTGTATTGTCAACATGAATGAATGTTGACTAAAAGTGGTAATTGGGCCTGGTGTGTTCTTCAACTGATCTTTCTCTGAGATATGAATGTGAAAACCATTTGGGAATAATAAACCAGGAGTTCGAACTATATCGCCTCCCCGGATTGCTTTCCAACTGTACTTTGTAACCAAGCAGTGGAGGAAGGGGGCCATCTGCACCTGGTGAAGTCTGTTCCAACACAAAATCTCATGCCACCACCAAAAGCCATGAAATTTTTGGATGCACCATGTAATTCCATTCCCTGTATGACACATTTATTTTGGTGCAAATGGAGAATTTAGAAAATATGGAAAACCAAGTAAAATCTTAAAAATCCATAACACATGAGAAGAACAAATGAAAATATACGTGTTGTGTGTGTGTGTATAAATAACATACACACACATACAATTATATGTATTACTATATGTCACCTACCTTCTATCTCCTAGGATTGAAGGCAAGGGGGTCTTCATACACAGCAGGATTCAAGTGCACAGCCGGAGGACAGACCATAATTGCCACTATTTATAATCAAACTTACTTGCCTCCATTAGAAGACATAATTTAAAACACTAACAAGATTTTTGGTCACTAAATGGAAGTGTACAAAAGCCCTCACTCAGTAGAAAAATTCAATTGTGAACAGACTAACGTTTTCTGATTCCGAGATCAGAATTAAAACGCTTCCTAGTTCATAGTTGGTCACTAGTATAAAAGAGTAAAATACATGCAGAGGAATAAGGAAAAAGAAGAATGAAAAGTGCTCAAGATAATATTTGGACATGTGGGGTGGTCTTCGTTTTTTTAGTTCCACATGCCATGTAGTTTGCAAGTTAAGAAAGCATTTCTTTTGGATGCATATATTAAAGACCCTTTTGGGTATATGTGGATAACATAAATGATCTGTTGCCACCACATATAGATTTCATCTGTCTCATAGTAGATTAGGGTGAATTTAACAACAAAAATTCTAGTTCCAAATGAAAATAAGTTAAAATCTAGTTATATTTGTGATGGACACAAAGCTGAAAAGAAAAAAACAGAGCAACAAATGACCCAAATATAACACGTTTATGACCATCTAATAACTGCACAAGGATCACAACTTGTTGACCTGAAAAAAATTCAAGCAATATTTGATGTCTGTAACAGAATTTACACTATTAAAAAGCATTAGGTCCCAAGCTATCAAAGGTAAAAAAAAAACAGATGTGGAAGCCACAAGTACACAAATTCCAAATGAACAAACATAAAACGAAAAAAGTGCTACATGAAGTGGAGGAACTTCATCACCACTATCACTTAAGCAAAACCAACTGTGACCATGGGAGTGTCAACATCAGGGGAAATGGAATTTCTTGTCATGTTGCCTCCCAGAAGGAGGGCTTATATACACCAAAAGCAAGGAAATGGTAATAGAGAGTAATCCAGACCACACAAAGACAATATTAGGGACTCTCCCTCTCCTTCCCATCAGCCCTTTTACAACTTGGTAGAGATGGCACAACACCCAAAAACTAAAGAAAACTCCTCCAACAAGCTTGTTCCACTGTGGATATTGTTCTTGCTACTCCTACAGCAATTGCAATCATGTTCACCATCACAATTGTAATTGATGGGACCATTAAGAAGCTCCATTTTATCTCGTATAGCTTGGCAAACTCATCAGCAGCTGGGTGTGCACTTGTCCCACCAATTAACCAAAACTGTTCATTTCGCCACCATTAATAGAGCGTTATCCAAGATCACTTAATCTCCAGTATGGCAAGCAAGCACAGGCTGACTGTGATCATTAGCAATAATATGACTAAGAAGAAGTTGTGGTTCCTATTCACTTCATCATTAGCTCAATGTAGACGAAATCCCTAGAAAGAACAGACCAGTTACATGTCCAGGGTTTAGGAAGAATAGGCTACTTCTATACAAATTGACTGCTCATTTCTCGACATAAACACATTAGAAAGGAACCCATGTGAGTTATTCAGGCACCATCGCTATTCCAGGCCAAAACCATGTCTTCAATCCCGGCTCTCAATTCTCCCCAGTGAAGCTCCTCAAAGTCTACACCTCCATGTACCACTTTCACTGCAACTAAAGACAATGTGGTTCCTCTTCACAACAACACAGACTTACAGAGGATCCGTAGCACTCTTGCCCCAAAAAAATGATATGAAGAAAGAACATAAATAAATGAAGAGAGAGGAATGCAAGTTACATACGAAATCAAGCTAAAAAAAATCTTACTGTTGATCTAATTATCAAGAATCAATAGAATTGATTAACCTTAAGCCGCATCAACCCTCTGTAAAATCACCATCTCAAAAGAACCAGATGGTCAAATTAACAAAGCTAACAAAATATTTCAGTCTTCCACCAACAAACTAATTCAGAAACAGCGAACACGAAAAACATAAAAACGAAATTGCAAGTAAAACGGTTTGAATAACATTCTTTTAAATTGGGGGAAAAAAATAAAACAACAATAAAGTGCAGACGAAGAAGAAAAGACATGGATGACATACTGATTGTTAGAAAATCCAGAAACGGCAAAGTGCAGATGAAGAAGAAGGTAAAACCGACTGAGAGAGAGAGAGGAAGTGAACAGAGTGCGACGGTGGCGACGAAGACCTCCCCCCTTCTACGAAGAAGAAACTCTCGAGATGAAGAGAATGTTGACAAACGTGCGAGGGTGGTGAAGAAAACCTCCCCTCTTCTACGAAGAAGAAACTCTCAGCATGTTGATAGAGAACAGACGTGCTGGGGAAGACGTTCTTGGGAAGGCTTCTCAGGAAGTCTATCGAGTATCAATTGAGATTTTGAGATACCTAATTCCTGCGAGATTTATGACTCACGTGAATTAGAAAAAACACCCCACTAGGTCTGACTTATGATTCTTATGATGTGCAGGAATTAAGGTCTAAAAAAGTCATGTGGGATTTTAAATTCTTATAAGAATTGGTGAACCAAACACCGGAATTGGAAATTTTTTGTCTCAATTCCAATTCTCACCCTCCAATTCACGCGATCCAAACGGACCCTTAGAGATATTCTTTTCTTTTTGAACTCTGTGTTCTTTGTATAACTGTTTTTTTTTTAAATAATAGATCTTGTTTTTTATTTTGTGATAACTTTGTATACCAATTTTTTTTTTCAGCATATGAACTAAAATCAGTTTTTTTGTTAATGATATTTATCTCTAAACAGGTATGATTTACATTTTCTGATGTTGAACCTATATACCAAAACTACTTTCAGAATAGGAACATAATATGTATAAAATAAAAATTAAGAATATTTTTCTATGAAGTCTTACCGATCTTATATGAATGGTAAGTTCTTAAATCCATATTATTTAATAAACACACGTCTTTATTACTGTGAGCATTTACTGAGTTCAAAGCCATTTTGTTTTTGCATATTGTTCTCTCTTTTTCAATAAAAGTTCTTGTTTTCGTTCCGGAGATAACGCTGCATACCAATTATATTTTTTTCGAGGTGGTGTTAATGTTTCCTTATCTGAAAAAAGTATATGGTGTTAGTTAAGAATTTGTTTTATAACAAAAAAATCAAAAAATTATTACAGCAAATTATAAGGTAATTGTTTTGATAACTGACCTTCGTCTTTATGTGCTCTTTTATGATTTTCTGACTTCTTTTCAATGTTCATATCATATTTTCTGTTTGTTAGAAAGGAATATGAAAAAATGAAAAAGGAAAGGAAGAGAAGACAACAAAGACATTTCATACTTCACTAATGTATAAGATATTATTATGCATAAGGTGTTTGTTATCTAATAACAAAATCTATGTAACATAGACCAAACAACAGATATTTATTTAGTTAAAGAAGTAACAAACTAAATGATATATATTTATTGGTTGATAAATACCAATGAACAAGCATCAAATAAGTCAATAAACAATATCATATAAAGATAGACATTGATTCATAAGATTTCAGGATTATATAAGCTCATAAGAAACTAGCAGCGCAATTTTCACAATCCAAATATTGCAAAGATTTGCTCTACTAATACAGAAAGAAAATTTAAAATTAAAGAGAAACTAACCTCAAAACTTGTGGCATTTACTAAATTTGGAAGCTATTGTATAATCTAACCATGGAATGTATGCAAAAGAAAACTACAAAAAAAAAAATAACTACATAAACAGTAAGAAAATAAATGATTTATACTATTTTGTTAATATCAATAAATAATATCAAAAAGTAACATTTGCTATGACAACAGAACAAAAGATTAAGATGAGTGAGTAACTGATCTCAAAATTTGTGGAGTTTTATAGGTTTTGTAGTCTCTAATCTACTGAGATGAGAGAGTAACTGACCTCAAATGTTTTTTTTCTTCAATAAAATGTTAGTAATATGCATTTTATCTGTTTTATCTACAGAGGAAAAATTATAAATGATTTATACTATTCATGTAAACACCAATAAATAATACGAAAAAGTAAGCATTTCTTATAACAATAAAAGAAAAATTAAGACGAGAGAGTAACTGACCTCAAAATTTGTGGAGTTTTAGATGTTTTCAAGCTATTCTGTAATCTAATAATAAAATCTATACAGTAGGAAAGGAAAAAAAACTGCATGGTTGAATCAATTATACTATTTTGTAAGTACTAATAAATAAGGGATGAATCAATCAGTAAATTAGTAAATAAAGACAAAATATGGATTAACAACATTGCAAAATTATATAAGCCTCATGAGAAATGAACGACATCAATTCCATGATTACAATAGGATAAGGTTCGCTCTAATTATATAATAAACCAAATAAATGAAATCAAAGAAGTATTCACCTCAATTTTGCAGAGTTTTAGAAATGTTATCTGCACAAGATATATAATAAATCGTTAGTGAACTTCTGGAAATCTTACTTCAGATCATCCCGAAAAAGAAAAAGAAGAAAGAACAATAAAAAACACATTTTTAGTTATTGAATAAAGGCTTTCAGATACACATCTTAATTAAGGAAATAAGAAAGTAAATGATTTATACTAAATGCGGAAAATAAGAGAAGCTATTCCATTATTTAATCACAAAATGTACGCAAAAGAAGACAATAAATAAAAATTGTATATATACCATTGTGAGACATGGAAAAAATCACCGGGGTGATCATCCCTCCGTCAACACACGGGCTCGACATAAAGAAGTGGGAGTCGCCACCATTCATGGTTTAAAGGTGTGAATGAACACCAAAAGATTAAAAACAAGCAAAAATAGATAAAATGCAAATTCTAGAGTAAAAATAACCCTACTTGAAAATCAAATCCAGAGATGGGTAAGGGGATTAGATTATGAATGGGGGAAGGTGTTAAGCACCCCCATTCACCCACACGAGGTGGTTGCCAAGTGTTGCTCATGCTAAGGAAATAAGAAAGCTTGCTAAGAATTATTAAAAACCTTGAAAAAAGGACACATGTATGATATCTTCACATGAAAATCCAAATGAATTCCAGATCCTCTTTTTATGTCAATATCATTTCTAGAATATCACAAAAAGATGGAAATCAAAGCAAGAGTTGCACAAAACCAAGTTGAATCAAATCCAGAAAATTCGGTGAAAAGTAATGCCATTTGTCTTGAAATCATTCAAATCCAATTTTAAATTGAATCAAACCAAATCCTTTTGAAAGATTATGATAAATAAGAGGTTCATGCAAAATTTCAATTAAATTCGGTTGAAATCCTAGGAGTTATGCTTCTTTTAAAGTTGCTGCTGGAGATAAACAAAAGCGACAAGTAGGCAAGTTTGGAAAATCTCGTAGAAAAATCTACTCCATAGAAATCCATGAAATTTGGTGTGAATAAAGTTTGTATAGCCATCTTTCAAATGACTAGCCTCATACAAAATTCATTCGGATGTGCCTTGGGTGACTTCCCGAACAGGCCTCGAGGATCACAAATTAACCCAGAAAAGTGCTGTTGAGCAGTTCTGAGTAAATCTGCTACCCATGACACAATTTAAATCAAAAAATTATGAAACCAATTGGATTTAAAAATAGACTCATAAAGGAGTTTCAAGGAACAAAAATCACTTGAATCGGATTTAAAACAAGCAGATGGCGCCCATTCGAAGTGATAGGTTCAACAGTTTGACCTGAAATGACCTCTCAACTTCGGCAGAATAGTGTCAAAAATCTGCTTGATAGAAATTAATGAAATTTGGTAGGCATAAACTAGACAGCCTCACCTTTTCCATGGTTCTGGAATCACTCCAAAATTCATTCGGATGATGAAGTTATGAGTGTCTGAAGTTAGGGTACAGTTGCTGTCAAGTTAAGCCTTTCTTGAATAAAACCAAACCAAAACAGAGATAAAGTGTGTGTAATCCGTGCAAGATGAATACAAATCCTTTAAAAATCATTTAAAAACATTTCAGAATTGATTGAGGCCATTTATTTCGGATTTATCACAACGAATGTAATAAATCCCCAAATGTGAGCCTATCCCGCCAAAATCATGCTATGTATGTGCAAGTGTGAAAAATCATTCAAGAACAATATAACAACATAGCATGCATTCATATTCATCAAAATAAGGTTCTAAAAGCAACCTAGGGTTCCGTTCTATTATCGTTTCCCTTAGTTCTCTCTCCCCGTTAAACACGGTTCTTCAAGATAATCTTGGGGTACTTTGAATATGGAACGGTTTACATAGATTCAAAAGGCTTATTCAAGAGAGGTTCTAGCACTAGGATCAATCCCCAGTCTCGTTTCTCCTAGATCCCGCCTTCACGTTTTACGGCTAGGGGGGAGTCTTGAGATACTTTGAGCCAGGGAAGGGTTTTCACACACATAGAAGAGGCCTTATTCTACAGAAAGGTAGAAGAAGAGATCTAGAATCTAGAATGTAAAAACAGAAAATAAAGAAGAGGTTTGAGGCTTACCTGGGGTTCTAGAAGCAATCTGGCAACAGTTCCCTTCTTCACTCGGAGCTCTTTGATCTCCAACTTATTGGCCATTTGCTTAAGGAGGAACCTTCTATTTATAGGCAAAGGCTAGGGTTAGGGTTGGTGTGATGGTAGACACAAAATAATGTCTAGAACCCACCAACCTTAACCCTAAGGCTGTTTCCGAGATTTCCCCTCATTTAATGAAGGACATGATGGTAAAAAGTGAAATCTCTCGGAAAACCCTAATTTTGAGCAAAACTTATGTATCCGGCATATCAGGCCGGATACACAAGGGCCTTAATGTATCCGGCATATGATGCCGAATACACTAAACTCTGCTTGTATCCGGCATATTCCATCGGATACGAAGAAGGGTACTTGTATCCGACCTAAGTTGCCGGATACAAGAAAAAAACTTATTTTCTCAAATTTTGTGCTGGCTTTTGTGCGCATGTCGCCGCACGGAGGCGCACATGAGAGTGCATGCCTCGGGAGGTTTCGGGAGTCGCCACTGCCTGAGAGGTGCAGGCAGACACAGGGTTCCTAACCGGGTCTATTATGACTGGTCTGCGGCTTATTAGAGGTTTCTGGGTAAGTTCTCGGTTACGGTCCGGGGAAGTCCGAAGACACCCCGGTCCGCCCCATCGATCTGACGGGTCCCATGGGTCTCCCTGGTTCTGAGTCAACTCAATCTCACCCTGTTCCTAACCCAGCATGCTTGTTTGTTTGGTCTGAGTGGGGACCACTGGAGGTATAGGTCCCCTTTATTTTAATTGATTTTATCTTTTTTAGCCTTTTAGTGAAGTGAGTTGGGTGTGGGCCCCGTTGGAAGGCCCATTGGATACCAAGTTGGGCTTAAGGCAAGCCCAATTCCCATTTAGAATTATGTTGGATAACCCTTTCTGGATTTGGTTATTTAATTGTCTAAAATTCATTTGGTTTGAAACATAAGAGATTAGAATTCACAAAAAGAGTTGAAAAAGGGTTTTTGGAATTTACAGGGTGTAGCCGAAATTTAATTTCGGTTATACCAATTTTTTTTAGTTTAACCAAAATTAAATTTCGGTTAAGCTATAATCAGCCTTAACCGAGATTTAATTTTGGTAAAACTCAAAAATGAGTTTAACCGACCTGTGTTTTCGGTTAAGGGTAAAAAACTGATTTTTTAATATATTTTACAGAAAACTGATTTTTCGATGTTTTTGGGTTTTGTGTGGGCCCCTGTGTGGGCCCACAGTGGTGAAGAACTTTGAAGGAAGGCTTTATTTGACCACCTACTTATCAAATCATCATCAAGAAGCATAAAAAAAAAACAAAATAAAGAAGGGATTTGGGGGATTTAATGGGGTACATTAGAACTTAAAGGAGGAAGGGAACAAGCTCCCCTTTTTAATAATTTATACATGATAAAGGCAGCCCTTCAAGTATGCTTCAATTTGCTTTTGTAATTAGGCGGATGACACCTCCTTACCATGAGGTGTTTCTCATATGAAGAGAAGATGGAAGATAATCAAGATCAAGTATTAGTATAAAAAGACAACATGGAACAGAAATAAGTAATATTCTTGAATCACAACTTTATTCACTTATATATAGTACAACTTACCAGAAAGCTTACCTAGGGAATGCTTGAAGGTGTGAAATCCCTTGGAGATTTTTTCCAGCAGCGTAACGGCTTCTCTCCAAGCTCAAGAGAAAGATTTCAAAAAAACCTCCTTCGGGTTTGTGATTGAAAGTAAGAAGTTGGAGAGAATTTTGGACAGAGTCTGGGGGCTTTTGGAAGGATTTAAAATGGGATTTCGGCCAGCGTAACGGCTCTTTCTTGAGCTCAAGAGGGGGGTATCTAAGCCTACTTTGGGTTTGCAAGAAAATAAGAGATTTGGGTTTGACAAGAGTTGGTTGTAGCAGGATTTAAGAGGGGTCGAAGACCTAGAAAGGAATAGAAGAGGGAGTGGTTTGGAAAGGGAGAGAGGAGAGAGGGAGGAGAGGGAATGAGAGAGGTGTCAAAGATCCGGTCCCTTCGGAAGAACAAATCGACCCTCTATTTATAAATTAACAAAACTGACTAAACTTTAAATACTTGTTATCTTATAACTAATACTCAAAAATACTATGATTTTATGTTTTTTTTTAAGATTGTCATGATGATTATTCTCTTGCATTATTCATATCTTACGGATATCACAACTCATGGGACACGTATATCCCATGTGCAAGAATTCAAAATTTTTTATTAATTTCTTTTTTCCTTTTCCTTTTCATTTATTTAAATTATTTAGATATTCTTTCATATTATATTATTTTAATGAGAGATTTTTTTGGTTTTGATGCACATGCGTCCCCCATCTTTTTTTATTTTCTTTTATATTTAAATTATATACTTTAATTAGATTTTTAATAAAAATATTATTTTTTATTGCTCCTTCTTCAGTATTTGCCACGTGTGCAGATTTTTCAAAACTTTGACTGCTCATAACTTTTTCATCTGGTATCCGATTCCAGAAAATTTAGTGGCGTTAGAATCAGGTCGAGATTCTTTATCCACTGAGCCAAAGTTTGGCAGCAAATTCGGGTTTTTTAACAGAAGTGCAAAGTCGCGTCCTGGAGCCAGTTTTGCTCATATCTCTCTATCCGGGACCCCGATTCCAATAAACTCAGTTGCGTTGGAATCGTGTCGATGTGCTCTTTCTGCTGATATCCAATTGAGCAGCTAATTTGGAGTTTTGCAGAAAGCCGATTTCTGCTATTTCCATATTTTGACCAGCCCATAACTTCTTTATTCGGACTCCGATTTGAGCAAACTCAGTTGCGTTAGAATCGTATTGAAGTCCTCTTTCCAATGGTATGAAGTTTGGTGGCAAATTTGCACCTGATAAAAAAGTCAACTTTTTGACCCCTTGGATTTTGACCTTTTCAATTAGGATTTTATTCTTCATTTTTCGGGGTGCAAAAATGAGGTGCTGACAGCTTTCAAGGAGATAATGATTTTTGATGATTATTGATCATTTTGACCGTGCAATTTGGGGTGTCTACAACCATGGACTAACATTTTTGTTTCTGCAATAAAATATTTCAGATATGTAATTTACCTAAGGAAGTAAGAAACTAAAAGATTACACTATAATGTAATAACAAATAAATAATATGAAAAAGTAAGCATTTCCTATATCCATAGAACAAAAAATTAAAAAGAGAGAGTAACCGACCTCAAAATTTGTGGAGTTTTAGATGTTTCCAAGCTAGTCTGTAATCTAATAATAAAATCTATGCAGTAGGAAAGGGAAGAACTGCATGGATGATACTATGTAATAACATTTTTGTGTCTTGAATAAAATGTTTGATATATCCGTTTTAGCTAAACAAGTAAGAAAATAAATCAATTATTCTATCAGTCATGGAGTACAAGACTAATGGTAACATAAATTGAATCAAATATACAGGCTACTGGAACAATCTTTGAATAGCATTGCAAAGAAGATCAAGAGAATATACAGGCTACTACAACAATCTTTGAATAGCATTGCAAAGAAGATCAAGAGAATATAAGGATAGCTACGAAATTCAGTCATTTTAAATTTAAATTCAATGTCTAAAAAGAACATTTTTGAATTTGATTCTAAAACAACATTTATGCAAAGCAATCTTAAATTTAGAACTCATAGACAAACCATATATATATCTGCACCAGATATAATTTCATAGCAGTAAAACCAATAAGTTTGCTTATTGTGGAAAGTGAAACGTTGTACTCCACGTCAACTCTCTGCTGTCTTAAAACCACTAAAAACCATTTTAGAAGTGCAATTGAACAAAAGGTAATTTTAAATAACTGATGAAACAATCTATTACCATGCATGCAATATACTTAGACATGTCATAGGAGAAAATATGAACAGATAATAGAGGTATTGATAGTTGTGTGCATATAACGTACACATGTATAAACCAAACACGACAACTGTAAGCATAGTTATACATTAGTAGATAAGATAATCTGATAAAAGAATTAAATTAATCCAATAATCTGATAAAAAATTAAATTAAAACCAGAGAAAGAAAGAAAAAGGATGGGAAAACGCAGAAGAAAACATCATCATTTGTGTATTATAATAAAAAAAATCTCATAATCTAATAAAAAATTAAATTAAGAAAGGAAACAAGAAAAAGTATGGAAAAAAGCAGAGGAAAACTTCATCATCCGTGTTTGAAAATCAAAGGTGTTCATGAAATTCTAGGCTTATGCTACGAATAGAGAACAGACTCAAAATAGAGGATGCGAACGTGGAGAATCTCAATCGAATGAAAGAGACAATGTTACCCATTCTTGCGTGTGCGCTCCTACGAATACGATCCGCAGCTGACATAAGCAGCAAAACCTGCTCATCTTCGTAGAAATGACACAAGAGAGAGCAAACTATGCGTAGGCTAGCTTTTGTTTGATCTACACAGGCTACCATTGTTCACAAAACCAGCCGAAGAGGAAGACGAAGCACAACGAAACAAAACATGTTTATTTTTCAATTTTACAGTAGAAAACTAGCCGAAGAGGAAGACGAAGCACACCAGAACAAAAGATTTTTATTTTTCAATTTTACAGCAGAAAAGACAACACGGTGTTGGACAGCCTTTGTTGACAGTCTTTGTTGAAAAGTGAAATTCCAGATAAATGCAGGACAGCCTTTGTTGAAAGGTGAAATTCCAGAGAACCGATGGGTGCATTAAATGCCTTATATGCTTTTTACTTAAAACTGGGGAAGGCCGCCCCTTTTTTTTTGTTGGAATGGGAAAGGCCGCCCTGCATGTGAAGAAGAAATAAAGCATTAAATGCATGATTGTATTTTATACAATAATTACAAATCAGTTTCAAATTAAAATAATCACATTCAGTCTTACCATTTCAAGTGAAATAAACTTTTCTTAACATAAATGCATTACACTTTTGTTTTACTTTAAATTGGAAACAACATGGGAGACGACGACTTTGCGTGTAGAAAAAAAATAAGCATTAAATGCAATTTCATTTTATAAAATAATTTCAAATTAGGAACATAAATGCATTTTACTTTTGTTTTACTTCAAACTGGAAACAACATGGGAAAGGACGCCTTTGCGTATGGAAAGAAAATAAGCATTAAATGCAATTGCGTTTTATAAAATAATTTCAAATTAGGTTCAATGCGATCATCGTTTAAAAAATGATGTTTTCTACTTCTATAAAATTTAAAATAATTCAGATTCAATGTTACCATTTTTGCATTAATTCAAATCATCGTTTCAAACAAAATGTTTGCATTAATTCTCAATCATGTTTTTATGGAATAAAGACTCATTTTTAATTATCTCTTTAAATTATCATTATTTCTAAATTTCAAAGATTTAAGACTAAATCTCAATTATTTTAGAAAAAATCACTAAAAACCAATCTTAGCAAATGCGTTATTCTTTTTGAGACTATAATATAATACTATAATATCAAAACATTTGAATCCGTGCTTTTTGTAAAGAAAGAATTATATATATATATATATTATATTTTAGAATTGACTAAACGACAAAATTCAAACAAAATGTTTGGTGCGATTCGTACTTTTATAAAGGTAATAGATATATGTATGTATGTATGTATGTATGTATGTATGTATGTATGGATTTTACCTTTTTATTATGCTGAGTGTAATAACTCTTATCTTATTGAGTTTTACTCACCCAAATATAATATCATCTCAAAAATATATTCAAATCACACAAAGAAAAAGATACATATCCAGATACATTAATTGAATTGGTTGAAGCTATTAGTAAATTTTGGTTTAAAATTAGGAGATTTGAATTATATTGCAACGGATGATGTAATTCAATACTTTGGTTTTTTTGAAATTTACATGGAAATTAATGAGTGGAATATAAAATATTAATTTATCGTTAATTCACATTTGGGTAAGTATTGTAGCTGCATGAAATGGACAAGGTTGTGTCCACCATAAATGGATGTATGGGGCATGACAATTTCTCATGTAAAAAAATAGATAAATAATTAAATAAAATGCAACACGCATATTTCTTTGATTGCGTGACCACCACCTCTCACTAAAACCGGTTTTACGTTTTGTAAGAAAACTTTTCAAGGATTATTTCTGTAAAAAAAAAAAAACTATAAAAAGTGTCTCTACCCTTAATTTTCCCACAACTTGCAGGATATAGAGTATTTGATATGGCTATTTAAAGGGGCTAAGCCCCTATCTAAGTCTCACAACAAAAGGCCTTACTCAACAACATATGTTAATGGGTGTTACAATGTTTGCCTCCTTGCTTTCCTTTGTTCTCTTCCTTCTCCCTTTTCTCTCATTGCTCTTTCTGAACCACCATACCAAAAACCCCAAGAAAGCAAAGCTTCCTCCTGGCCCTCCTAAGCTTCCCATCATTGGCAACCTGCATCAAATAGGTGAGAACCCTCACCATTCCCTCTGGAAACTTTCCCAGAAATATGGTCCAACCATGTTGTTACACCTGGGTCATACACCCATGCTTGTGGTTTCATCAGCTGAAACTGCAAAAGAAATCTTGAAAACCCATGATCTTGACTGCTGCACAAGGCCTCTTCTATTCAGCCACAGAAAGGTCTCTTACAATTACTCAGATGTTGCTGGTGCACCATATGGCTCACACTGGAGGCAGATGCGCAAGATTTGTGTCCTCAATCTATTTAACACAAAAAGGGTGCAATCCTTTGGATTCATAAGGGAAGAAGAGGTTGCTTCTATGGTGAACTCCATTTCTCAAGCTTCATCAAGTGTCATCAACCTGACAGAGAAGCTGTTCTCTCTCACAAGCATCATAACCTCGAAGGTTGCTTTTGGGAAGAGTTATCATGGAATAGAATTCAATGGTATTCAATACCAAGATCTGGTAAGGGAAGCCATTGCTATTATAGGTTGTTTCTCTGCATATGATCATTTTGCATCAGTGGGGTGGATCTTGGACATGATTAGGGGTCTTCATGCAAGGATTGAGAAGGTTTTCATTGCCATGGATAACTTTAATGAGCTGGTTATTGAGGAGCACCTTAATCCCATGAGGGCACAAGGACATGAAGACATTGTAGATGTCTTGCTAGGACTTGAAAGGGATCATGAAGAATCCAATGAAGTTAGCATCAGAAGGGAGCATATCAAGGCAATATTCATGGTAAGCATTGCTCTTAGCAAAATAACTTTCTTCTAACTCAGTCAAGTTATTTCCAAATATTTGAGTAACTTCGAAAATCCTTTTCTTAGATCATAATAAATCGTGGAAAACCACACACCCCCCCACCCCCACGTGTCTCTTAGACAATGGCGGAACCAGGCTATCCTTAGGGGGGGGCAATTGCTCGCCCCCCCCCCCCCCCCCCCCCCCCCCCCCCCCCCCCCCAAATTTTTATTTTTTAATTAAAAGTATATATTTTTAATTGAAATTTATGTTTTGCCCCCCCTAAAATTTCTGGTTTGCCCCCTAAAATATGTACAGAACATCTTCATTGGTGGAGTGGAATCTAGTTCAGTAACTATGGAGTGGGCAATGGCAGAGCTCATCAGGAACTCAAGAGTGATGAAGAAAGCACAAGACGAGATTCGAATTGCTATCGGAACGAAAGGGAAGGTTGAAGAAAGCGATCTGGATCAACTTCAATACCTCAAGAGAGTAGTGAAAGAGACTCTAAGATTGCATCCTCCAGCACCATTATTAGTTCCACGTGAAACCATGCGTTGTTGCAGGATCAATGGATACAACATTGACCCCAAAACTATGGTTCATGTGAATGTATGGGCTATTGGGAGAGATCCCAAGTATTGGGTGAACCCAGATGAGTTCTGGCCGGAGAGGTTTGAGGACAGTTCAGTTGATTTTCAAGGACAGTATTTTGAGCTCTTGCCATTTGGGGCTGGTAGAAGGGGTTGCCCAGCAATATTTATGGGAGCTACAACAGTAGAACTGGGACTTGCAAATCTTCTTTATGGTTTTGATTGGGGATTACCTTATGGGATGAAGAAAGAAGATCTTAATATGGATGAATTAGTTGCTGGTGTAGCTTTGCATAAGAAGATACCACTTCACCTTGTACCCACTATTCACATCTAATATTTTGAAGAGAAAGTGACCCAAGACTATTGTATGACAGTAGTCAAATGGCTTGGGTCACAAAAGGGGCTATTTTGCGCGGTCAGGGTGCACCCTTCTCTAAGACCTCCTTTTTAGTATGTTTGTTTTAGCCACTTTTTCAAGGTATCTTTAAGTCCATGTTTCAAGTATGTTTTTCCGTGTATATGTACAAAAAGTTGAATAATTAATACTAAAATCTTTTGGGTTTTTCACTTCTCGATTTAAGGTATCCTTTGCCGGCCTAGCAACAATCTAACGGCTATGGATGAGCACTTGGATTCATATCATCTACTGTTGAGCCTATAAAAGGGTTTAACAAATATTTAATCGTTGCTTACCACATTGGCAAGCAACAATTTTTGTCATTTTTTTCCTATGCATTGAAAAATGAAAAACTTATTTTTCACTTTTTCAGAGACTTTTGCTTGCAACGATTGGATACTATTGAGCCATTGGATGATTGAATCCCGAGCACTTTTACAGGCTCGTCATGAGTGGATTTAAATCCATAACTTGATAATGAATAGGAGATTAAAAGCTCAACTACGGAAATACTTTATACAAGAGAAGTCCATCTTGCCACGTTATACTTGTCCTAATCTTGACTTGCTCAAGTCATGCAAATAATTGTGCCTATATTCAACCATGAAATTTAATCCGATCAGACTAGTACGTACGCCAACGTTGTTGGGTTGGGCTCATACCTTTGCTCAAATAAATATTTTACACTTTCTTGACCTGTCCTTATCTTGAATTGATGGCCACTTTTGTACAACGGCAAATGCTAAAAATTCCTTCTCATAGGTTGGCAAATGTAATGACTTACCTTCGAAATTCCTTCAATAATAAAAGATAAGGCCCTCCCTTCCTGCATTAAGACAACTCCTAATTCAATCTCAGATGCATCACATTCAATGATAAATAATTTTGAAAAATCAATAAGAGCAAAAGCTTTCTTGAGGAAATCAAATGCTTGTTTGGACCCATCTGGTCAAATATTAATGGAATTTTGTTTAGCATTACTGTGAGCTAGTGGATTTGGTATCTTATCATAGTCTTTTACGAATTTTGGTTAATAAATAATAACCCATGGGACCAAGAAATCCCCTAAGAGATTTGATTGTAGTGGGAAAATGCCAACTTATCGTACTAGATGTTTTTCTAGGGTTGGCTACAACTACATCCTTAGAGATAATGATGTAGAACAAGATCTGTGATCATTGTGGTCATTAGAAGTTGTTTTGCACATCAAGGGCATTTTGGTCATTTTACCAAATGACATCAGAATTGGTTGAAATTTTGTATTCCGATATTGGAAACGATGTGGAGATCACATTTCACAGCTTTGTTGTGATTACGATGGATTTCAACCTGATTCCATCATTTTGATTTTTCAAATTAGCGAATTTGCTATTTTAGGAAATAACTGATTACTTTCGTTTAGGGGTGAGGAAAATCAGTTTTGAGTTGTATTTTTAGTAGAAATCTTATTTTGTCCTATGTTTTAGGAATTTGTGTTTATCTCGAATTTTACTATTTTTGGTAAAATTCATTTTTCTATTATTTAGGACTTTTTTTTATAACATCTATATAAAGGCTTTTTACTGAGTTCAATTTTTTATTCACAAATACTATTGAAGTTCAGAATTTTCTTGGGCTTTGAGTATTTTCTTCGTCTTCTAGAATGATATCTAGATCAAGTCGTCTATTAGAACGGTATCTGATCTTTTTTTCTACCTTCCATGATAATGTGCTCAAGATATTCTATCTTGTTATAAGCAAATTGGCATTTGGACTCCTTAGCATAAGTTAATCCATAAATTATGTAGGTGCTTCTCATAAGTTCAACTTTCCAAATGTTTCTTGGTGGTTCACAACATGTTGGAAAGTTAATTTTGTCTTGCTTCTAATGGTTTTGTCACGAATAACCAAAAGGGGAGATTATTAGGTCTATCAAGTTATGTTGACTTAATTCCGTACCAAAAAGTATGTTTAAGTGTGTTTAGAGTGTTCAAATTGAGTTTAAGAAGTTGCGGTTAAAACGGCATTTCAAATAAGCAAAAATGAGCTTTTTATGCTAAACATGAGACAAGGTTTGAGGCAGCGTTTGAACAAACTTTTTAAAGAAGACATATAATCAAACCTAAGAGTGGTGTTAGAGAACCTCTGGCGTTCAAGCGGTGGTTCAATGTGAGACCTAGCGTGAGACGCAGAATTGAATGTAAGACAACGTGAGACCCAGGGCTCGAGCATTCAATTTTCTGCAGTTTCGAAAAGTTACGAAAAATTACATAACTTGCTCGTTTCAATTCGAATTGACTTCAAACTTCTTGGGGAACCTTTAAATAGGATTAGGGTCCATCCAAACTCATTAGAGACATGTTTTAGAAGCCCTAAAATCCTTTATCTTCTGGAACAACCTTCTTCTAGGTTTTCCTATTTTGAGCCATTAAACCTTTTTATTCTTCCTTCTTCTTCTACCTTGGAGTTCCGAGTTGGAGAGATTGCATCATGGGAGTTCCTACAAATACCAAACGAGTTTGTTTGGGTGATCGTGTGAAAAGATCTTCAGAGTTCTAGAGTGTTGCTATGTGTAGACACCCCAAATTGCACTACAAATGATTTAGGAAGTCATTAAATTGATTTCCCATGTCTCACAACTATGTAACAAATCTGAAGAGTTCTTCAGCTACTTTCAAATCTTTGAGTTGTAGAGTATAGCATAAGGATGTTGAGTCGTCTGAACTACAGATTGTAAGTAGGGCTATAAACAGGTCGAATACGGTACAGATCTACTCAGATCCGAATTCAATCCGATAAAAAATACCGATATCCGAATTCGAACCGATTATCCAACGAATCTTTTAAATCCAATACTGAATTCGATTCAAATTCGAATCCGACCGATTATCCGATATCCGAATCCGATTACATTATATATGGAATAAAATTAAGATATTATAAACCTTAAGTTAGTGGATCAAATAAGGATGTATTAATTCAAATATGTCTTATATTATGACCTTAAATCAATAAATATTATATTAAACATTCATTCCTTCTATACTATTATATAAAAAGAATTAAAAAAGCCTAAAAAACATAGCATATATACAAAATAAATGGTTGGATCTTTATCAGGTCGAATATGTGTAGTACTATATTCGAATCCGAATATAATCGGATTCAAATAATCAAATCTTATTCGGATAATCGGATCTAAACTAAAATCCATATTCGGATAATTGGGTTGAATTCGGATCTTTATCTAACCCATTGACAGCCTTAATTGTAAGTTTTCTTCTCATAGTGGATCTTTTAGGTGGCTCCTGCATAGCCCATAGGGTTTTTCTCATAGAGAGTTCACTTTGAGCTTTTCTTTCATCACCAAATTGCTTCTCTTTTTATTGCTTTAATTATTATTTGCAATTTGTGTGGCTTGTTACTAGATTTTTTATATTATTTTGGGGATGTGTGTATCCTTATTAATTAAGAAGTTGTCTTTAATTAATAGAAAATATTTATTCCAATGTGCTACACCTATTCACCCAATCTAAGATTATTAACCAATTATTATTAATTGGTTAATAATATGCAGGAGATGAGATTTTGGTTCAACTCGAAAGAGTTCAAGATGAACCGGAGATGATAGGAGAGCCTATATAAGGTGAGCTTCTAATTATTGACCAAATATAATTTTAATATATTAATTATTGTGCTATTATATTATTAGTAAGAATTAATTGTATTATAACCAAGGAATAAATAAGAGTTGGTCAAACCCAAGGAGAGTGGGTTGACCCAATGATTATTTGGTTTAAAGAGTAGTGGGTTTAAAGGTTTAGTTGTAAATTGGTTTAATGAAGGAGAGGCAGTTAAGTAAAGGACTTTAATTAATAAATTAACCTAATTGTGCATGGAGTGGTGATGCACGTAGAGTTTAAAGACCCAAAATAGAGACAGCCATGTCTTTTCCTTTTTGCCTCCTCTATTTTTCTCCTAGTTGCCTTGTGACTAAACCAAACCCTAAAACCACCTGTTGGAGCCGTTTTAGAGAAGAAGGAGAAGTATTTTCTTGCATAGAGAACTCAGGTAAGAGCCATATAGATATAAGTTCTGTTCCAGAGATTTTCGTATGTTAAAGAGTCTTAAAAGTGTGATTTTTTAACCCGGACGTGATTGAGGTTTGTTGGGATCGTTTGTCAAACTTTGGGGTAATATTTCGTGCCTCTTAGAGAAGATTTAAGTTCCTAAAACCAGGTAAGTAGTCCATTGACGCTTGTATAAAATCTAAATTCGTGTTTAGACGATATACATGGTTATTCTGTGTTTTGATGCGTTGTTTTTGTTATTTATGATGTTTTATTTGTTGGGAATTGTTTTAGCATCTGTATAAAGTATTTTCGAATGATTTAAAATGGTTTTGATGCATTGATTATTGAGTTGTGAAATTTTTATTGAATTTCGCAAAGTTACGGATTTTTCACGTATCGGGCCGCCTGAGCAGTCGCTCGAGCGCCCTATGTAATTATTCCAAAACCCGAGAGCAATTTTTCCCAGATTGAACTGCCACTAGAACAGTCGCTCGAGCGACCTACCCTGAATTAACCTATTCTGTAAGGCCGATTGAGCGCACTTGACTGGTCGAGCGACCAGTCTGTCAGTTTTTGGAAAACTTGTCTTTTCAACCTAGTTTTCACTACGAAAGTGTTTTTATCCAATTTTAACCTATGTACCATCAAGATTGAGGTATTCGGGAAGTGTTTGCACTGGCGGATGATTAAAATTCAATTTTATAAAGATTTTGGGTAGATGTTTCTAAAGAGGCATTTTTACTTGATTCTATTATTCCAAAGGATTTTACTTTTAATCAAGGTTGGTTTTGTGAGTTCATACACCTGTATTTGGGTGATATGAAGATATTTTGTGCATCGATAGAGTCGATACACATTCGGGACATATTGGCCCGTTGAAACCTAGTGTTTTGGACATATGACTTGGTGCATTCTGTTTTGGTTTTGGGTCACTGGTGTGACAACGCATGGTGTCTAGTTTATTGTTTCCCGCATGGGCAAATTTGGTATACAGATATGGTGCTGTATTTTGTGGGTGTTATTGAGAAGTATATCCATTACCCTGGTTGGTTTTTCTCACTGTTAAGTGGGCTTAGTAGTTATGTGGATCCATAAAATAGCTAGTAAGTGAAATGTGTATTAGAGGGGTTTAAATTCTATGTTTGAGACATTCCATCATCTTGAGCATGGTACCGCTCCTAGATTTGTCAGTCGCTATGTTATCCACTCCTGGATTGGTTGGGTCGTACATGCTAACACATGGTTGGGTTCTTCCGAAGTGTTGAATAACCAGACTGCAGGGCGGCTAGTCCATCGTAATTCGGTTAGGTAGCATATTGGCACATGTCTATTCTCTTTTTCTGGTATACTATTTCATGAGTCCCATGAGGTGGACAAATTGTATTTCATTGTTGTCTTGATTTTTATTGTGATTATTCGGATTATACGATGCATATTTTACTGTGGTCAACTATTTGCATGACTGCTTATTGAGATGTTGTTTATCACATTATTGTTTTATCGGTTTTGTTTTCAGATATTCCTGAAGAGGATGTTGCCGGGGTTAAGACACCAGGGGAATACTGTGATTACCAGGAAGAAGACTATTTCATTCCTGTGTAGGACATGGAGAGACATTTAGATTTATTTTCTTAAGGATTATTTTCAGTATTTTGATTAAGGAGTTTGCTGTCATTTAAAAGATGATTGGTATCTTTAATCCATACTTTGGTGGATGTTATTTATGTTATTTAGTTGAACTATTTCCAGACTTCATAGATGAACTATAAAAGGATTATTTTGGTAATTTAATTCCGCGCTTTCTGAAAGATGTTTCTATTTCCGCACTCTGATATAATAAATGAATTTGTTTAAGTCTGAAATAGTTGTTTTGGGCCATTTTCCCTAACGAACCAGATTTGGGTTTATGTGTGTAAATAAACCTGGATCCAGGGTGTTACAGGACCTCCACACAGTCGAAGAAAAATAAGGTTGCCTTCTCTAACCATTTTGGCAAGTTCATCACGGGTCATCTCCCACTTCCTTTGGGAGGTGCAATTCTGATAACCGTTTTATTTCCGAATTGGGAGCATATGTGTGATTCTGATAACCGTAGAGAAAATTATGGCCAAAATACTAAAACGCACTCAAAACTGCCCCAATTAGAAAGATATCACCATCACTTCCTGCCTTTACGATGATCTATCAACTCATGGTATTCTAGCGCCATCAATGTACAATCTGACAGCTCAGCATCATGTGTCTTAGATCCCCTTGCATCAGGCGGCCACATTATCCAATATAAAACATAAGCAAACATAATCGATTATATATTCCGAAAAAAAACAAACTATTTAAGAGACTCCTATCTGAGGTCCCAACAAGAATGTATCATCTAAAATTTCTTAGAACTTTGAAAGCATTGATAGCAATCCTCAATTAATTATTCAAATCTCATCTAGAGTAACGGCGGTAACATACAAGACATGACAGCTATCTCCAATCTTGTCTTGCCTTCATTCATCAAATCCAGTGTTAGAACATGTTGCTTAAACGAAGGCTAAACATGCTGAGGCACACCACATCATCCCCCTCATTCATCAAATCTAGTGTTAGAACCAGTTGCATATATGAAGGCTAAACATGCTGAGGCAAACCACATCATCCCCATGGAGGGATAGGAAAATGGTCTACCCTCATTAATTTTCTACTGCAACCTCCATATCAGTTCCTCATCTACCCAGGTTTATTACCATCAAAATACAACCAAATAAAATTGAAATACAGCAATAAATGTTTTAATTCATCTTGGATGCATAAATTCAAGAGGGACAATTATAACAATCATGAACAAAAGATGGTAGAACAAAGAACATAGAAGTAAGACAGTTATTGATGCACCATAATAAGGTGATAGAAATTAATAGTAAACAAAATAAGAAGAACATAGAAGTAAGACAATGATGGGTTGTGATAACAAAACAATAATTTGCCTTTATAGAGACCATACGAGAATACTAGTGCTTACCTCTTCTGTCGAAGATTCTGTCCCCATTCTCTTCCTTGGAAATGCAATGATGCATGTGGCACGGTGGCTCGAGATAAGGCTAGATCAAAAGATCTATGAAGATCCTCTTTTGAACCCAATTAGCTGGTATGGATAATACATCCAACCCAATACATAAAACCCACTGAAGCAAAGTTAAACTTTCAGTTCCAGTGAAAATAGGAAGAACTTGCATCATTAATACCTGTCTGCCAACAGCAATTCCCATTAACCATAATGTCTTCCAATCAATTCCCACATTAAAACAATTAAAAATCTGGCACAGAAATAAAGTATTGAAGGCCAAAGCCGCCTTCACATTGTTGTCATCCTGTTCTGCTTGAAACTGCAAGAACAGGATGACAACAATTTGATGTAGAACTTGACCCATGATATTTCTCCACATAGCTTTGGTTATTAATGATTTGTATTGCTTAATTGGGGGCTTTAGGTTGAATTCCGTATTTTCACGCCCTAAAGAAAGAGCAACTATAGTTCCTCTAATAAACTCCACCCAAAGCAATTGAAATACTATAACTGGAGCTTCAACTAATGAAACAGCCTCAAACAAAGTTACTGCAAGCCAAATAATTCTCACAGTAAGACAAAGTTGAAGGTACTTCTGAATGCAAGGATAACAACATCTTGCCAACACAAAGATTCTATGAAGCACCGTAAGACTGTTATTCAAGATGACCATGTCTTCCTTCGTTCCAGGACATGGAATTCTCGTGGAAATCCCTATATTTGCTTCCGAAAACACAGGGATGATCTTTTCTTATTCAATTCCATAGATGGCCACCACATCACCACCCTGTTTTAAACCGTTCACCGTTTTGTATTCATCATATGAAGATTATTCTGCAATCACATTTTCAATTTTAACGATATTATCTAAAGCCACTAGATGTTCTGTAATATTCTTTGGTTCTGAAAATCCACACCCAAAGACTAAAGAGTTTGCAGCTGAGATGTCATCATCTGTTGTGATGTTGATGTTAAATCCAGCTTCCTTGAAACTTTGCATTTCCTTTCTCGCATCCTCCAGGATTTCCTGCTTCAAACCTGCTATACCTAGCAAGTTGAAGTCATTGTTTTCAATTGTGACATCTGAGCTTGTCAATTTCTTAGCAAATGCTATGCAAAATATGCCCCTCAGCTCCATATCAGCTACAATATCATTCACACTCTCTCTTATGCTAACATCCATGGAGATCTCAACCCCATCATTATCATAGTAACAAGAGCAATTTTTCAATATAACCGTTAAATGTCCTTTACAATGTGAAAATATATTCCCATTTCCGCCACCATCTCTTATTAGCACTCCACATTGTCTATTTTCCAAGACTTGAGTGTGGATTATGTGATGCGTTTCCTTCAAATTGACTGAAAAATCAAGGCCTCCCATTCTTGTAAACCCATACATAAGAGCTTTCTCTGTGGCAGTATCCATAAAACCATATTACAAAACAAAAGAATCATTAGGGAAGGGATTTCGCTATATTAAGCCCAACTCCTTGGTGCAAGGCCTCATGAACATGACTTGATACATGAGAGAAATCAGTGATGCTGTGAACTCCACCAAGCCAAAACCCACTGAATATTTGTTTATGCACCAACAACTGAGTGTCGATGATGATTCTGTTTATCAAAGGAATACTACCGATGGACGACAAATTTTTAACTTTCGCACCAACTGCATCAAATTTTCCTTTCCAATGTTTGAATATGAGAGCAACTGGAATGGCAAAACTTGGGTGCAACCCCGTGATTAATCGCAACATGAATAAAAACTTATTGGTCAGCACATTTTGTATAAGGGTAAATTTATGAAACACCTCAAATGTCTGCATAATTTTAGCTTTCACAGCAACATATTCGGGGTCTTCGTGGTCGTCAGCACCAGTAGTGTAATGAGATACTAACCTCACTATAGTGAAAAGTAGTGAAATGACTGCGCTAATTGTTTCTAGACCAGAGTTAAGACTTTCGAGTTGGTGAAACAATGGATTTCTGCTGGCATCGTTTCCTTGGTAGATTGAAGTAATTATCCCTCTATGCTTTGTACTTGAGCCCACAGAGGTGACAAGCATGGTTTCACAACCTTGCATAACATTGGAGGAAGCATAGAGAAGAGGACTATCCTCCTTAACGGAGACAACCTTTCGTGGCTTCTTAAGATTTTCGGGGCACGAGTTCAATCTTAAGCGAAACTCGAGAAAGAGCACCCCATCACCCGGAACCCAATTACCTGGACACAGATGCACAATGTCACCCACCACGACATTAGCAAGGGGGATGTGTTGAGGGACTCCATTTCTAATAACTTCGACTTGAATGTCATCCTTTTGGTGTGATTGAATCTTAGATTCAGAATCTTTGTGGCTGCAGATTTTTCTCCCCACACTGATAGAAAGTGATAAAACAAGGAAAACAAGTATGCCTACCCCTTCGAGCAACCACCCTGGTTCCGAGAATTTGGTCATGATCACAGGAGCCATGCAAAGAGCGGCATACGAAAGGATAATGGTATTTGGTGGCTCTTCAAGGAAAGCCTGTAGTAGAAACTTGAAAGGGGCCTTGGCAGATAGGTGCTTAGGGTTAGCATAAGAGTTGGAGCCATATAACTTCTTTCTGGTTTTGACGTCTTGATCATAACCATTGATTCCATTTTCTTAGTCGGAATACAAAGCTCTGGCAAGTTGAACAGGACCTCCACACTGTCGAAAAAAATTAGGTTGCTTTCCTTTACAATTTTCGCAAGTTCATCACGGGTAATCTCCCACTTCCTTTTGGGAGGTGCGATTCCGATAACCGTTTTATTTCCGAATTGGGATCATATGTGCGATTCCAATAACCGTAGCGAAAGTTATGGCCAAAATACTAAAACGCACTCAAAACTGCCCCAATTAGAAAGATATCACCATCACTTCCTGCCTTTATGATGATCGATCAACTCATGGTATTTAGCGCCATCAATGTCCAATCTGACAGCTCAGCATCATCTGTCTCGAAACCCCCTGCTTCAGGCGGCAACATTATCCAATATAAAACATGAGCAAACATGATTGATTACATATTGCGAAAAAACACAAACTATTGAAGCTTATTGCGTTAAATCTTTAAGAGACTCCTATCTGAGGTCCTAACAAGAATGTATCATCTAAAATTTCTTAGAACTTCGAAAGCATTGATAGCAATCCTCAATTAATTATTCAAATTTCATCTAGAGTAACGGCCGTAACATACAAGACATGACAGCTATCTCCAATCTTGTCTTGCCCTCATTCATCAAATCCAGTGTTAGAACCGGTTGCATATATGAAGGCTAAACATGCTGAGGCACACCATGTCATCCCCCTCATTCATCAAATCTAGTGTTAGAACCAGTTGCATATATAAAGGCTAAACGTGCTGAGGCACACCACATCATCCCCATGAAAGGACATGAAAATGGTCTACCCTCATTAATTTCTACTGCAACCTCCCTATCAGTTCCTCGTCTACTCAGGTTTATTACCATCAAAATACAACCAAATAAAATTGAAATACAGCAATAAATGTTATAATTCATCTTGGATGCATAAATTCGAGAGGGACAATTATAACAATCACGAACAAAAGATGGTAGAAGAAGAACACATAAGTAAGACTAATATTGATGCACCATAATAAGGTGATAGAAATTAATATTAAAAACAATAAGAAGAACATAGAAGTAAGACAATGATGTGTTATGATAACAAAACAGTAATTTGCCTTTATAGAGACAATACAAGAATACTAGTGCTTACCTCTTCCGTTGAAGATTTTGTCCCCATTCTCTTCCTTGGAAATGCCAGGATGCATGTGGCACGGTGGATCGAGATAAGGCTAGATCAAAAGATCTATGAAGATCCTCTTTTGAACCCAATTAGCTGGTATGGATAATACATCCAACCCAATACATAAAACCCACTGAAGCAAAGTTAAACTTTCAGTTCCAGTGAAAATAGGAAGAACTTGCATCATTAATACCTGTCTGCCAACAGCAATTCCCATTAACCATAATCTCTTCCAATCAATTCCCATATTGACACAATTAAAAATCTGGCACAGAAATAAAGTATTGAAGGCCAAAGCCGCATTCACATCTTTCTTGACATTGAAAATGGCTTCTGCTTGAAACTGCAAGAACAGGATGACAACAATTTGATGTAGAACTTTACCCATGATATTTTCCCTCATAGCTTTGGTTATTAATGATTTGTGTCGCTTAATTGTGGGCTTTAGGTTGTATTCCTCATTTTCACAGCCTAAAGCAAGAGCACCTATAGTTCCTGTAATAAACTCCACCCAAAGCAATTGAAATACTATAACTGGAGCTTTAACTAATGAAACAGCCTCAAACAAAGTTACTGCAAGCCAAATAATTCTCACAGTAAGACAAAGTTGAAGGTACTTCAAAATGCTAGGATAACAACATCTTGCCAACACAAATATTCTATGAAGCACCATAAGACTGTTATTCGAGATGACCATGTCTGACATCTCTACCTTTGTTCCAGGACATGGAATTCTCGGGGAAATCCCTATATTTGCTTCTGCAAACACAGGGATGATCTCTTCTTATTCAATTCCATTGATGGCAACCACATCACCTCCCTGTTTCAAACCATTCACCGTTTTGTATTCATCATATGAAGATTATTCTGCAATCACATTTTCAATTTTAACGATATTATCTATAGCCACTAGATGTTCTGTAATATTCTTTGGTTCTAAAAATCCGCACCCAAAGGCTAAAGAGTTTGCAGCTGAGATGTTATCATCTGTTGTGATGTTGATGTTAAATCGAGCTTCCTTGAAACTTTGTGTTTCCTTTCTCGCATCCTCCAGCATTTCCTACTTCAAACCTGCTATACCTAGCAAGTTTAATTCATTGTTTTCAATTGTGACATCTGAGTTTGTCAATTTCATAGCAAAAGATATGCAAAATAAGCCCCTCAGCTCCATATCAGCTACAATGTCATTCACTCTCTCTCTCTCTTATGCTAACATCCATAAAGATCTCAACCCGATCATTATCATAGTAACCAAAGCAATTTTTCAATATAACCGTTAAATGTCCTTTCCAATGTGAAAATATATTCCCATTTCCGCCACCATCTCTAATTAGCACTCCACATTGTCTATTTTCCAAGACTTGAGTGTGGATTATGTGATGAGTTTCCTTCAAATTGACTGAAAAATCAAGGCCTCCCATTCTAATAAACCTAGACATAAGAGCTTTCTCTGTAGCAATATCCATAAAACCATATTGCAAAACCAAAGAATCATTTGGGAAGGCATCTACTGTATTAAGTCCAACTCCTTGGTGGAATGCCTCACGAACATGACTTGATACATGAGAGAAATCAGTAACGCTGTGAACTCCACCAAGCCAAAACTCACTGAATATTTGTTTTTGCACCAACAACTGAGTGTCGTTGATGATGATTCTATTTATAAAAGGAATATTACCGATGGACGAAAAAATTTTTACTTTCGCACCAACTGCATCAAATTTTCTTTTCCAATGTTTGCATATGAGAGCAACTGGAATGGCAAAACTTGGGTGCAACCCCGTGATTAATCGCAACATGAATAAAAACTTATTGGTCAGCACATTTTGTATAAGGGTAAATTTATGAAACACCCCAAATCTCTGCATAATTTTAGCTTTCACAGCAACATATTCGGGGTCTTCGTGGTCGTCAGCACCAGTAGTGTAATGAGATACTAACCTCACTATAGTGAAAAGTAGTGAAATGACTGCGCTAATTGTTTCTAGACTAGAGTTAAGACTTTCGAGTTGGTGAAACAATGGATTTCTGTTGGCATCGTTTCCTTGGTAGATTGATGTAATTATCCCTCTATGCTTTGTACTTGAGCCCATAGAGGTGACAAGCATGGTTTCACAACCTTGCATAACATTGGAGGAAGCATAGAGAAGAGGACTATCCTCCTTAACGGGGACAACCTTTCGTGGCTTCTTAAGATTTTCGGGGCACGAGTTCAATCTTAAGCGAAACTCGAGAAAGAGCACCCCATCACCCGGAACCCAATTACCTGGACGCAGATGCACAATGTCACCCACCACGACATTAGCAAGGGGGATGTGTTGAGGGACTCCATTTCTAATAACTTCGACTTGAATGTCATCCTTTTGGTGTGATTGAATCTTAGATTCAGAATCTTTGTTGCTGCAGATTTTTTGCCCCACACTGATAGAAAGTGATAAAACAAGGAAAACAAGTATGCCTACCCCTTTGAGCAACCACCCTGGTTCCGAGAATTTGGTCATGATCACAGGAGCCATGCAAAGAGCGGCATACGAAAGGATAATGGTATTTGGTGGCTCTTCAAGGAAAGCCTGTACTAGAAACTTGAAAAGGGCCTTGGCAGATAGGTGCTTAGGGTTAACATAAGAGTTGGAGCCATATAACTTCTTTCTGGTTTTGACATCTTGATCATCACCATTGATTCCATTTTCTGAGTCGGAATACAGAGCTCTGGCAAGTTGAACAGGACCTCCACACTGTCGAAGAAAAATTAGGTTGCTTTCCTTAGCCATTTTGGCAAGTTCATCACAGGTAATCTCCCACTTCCTTTTGGGAGGTGCGATTTCGATAACCGTTTTATTTCCGAATTGGGGTCATATGTGCGATTCCGATAACCGTAGCGAAAGTTATGGCCAAAATACTAAAACGCACTCAAAACTGCCCCAATTAGAAAGATATCATCATCACTTCCTGCCTTTACGATGATCTACTAACTCATGGTATTCCAACACCATCAATGTGCAATCTGACAGCTCAGCATCATGTGTCTTGGATCCCCCTGCATTAGGCGGCCACATTATCCAATATAAAACATAAGCAAACATGATCGATTATATATTGTGAATTAACACAAACTATTGAAGCTTATCGCGTTAAATCTTCAAGAGACTCCTATCGGAGGTCCCAACAAGAATTTATCATCTAAAATTTCATAGAACTTCGAAAGCATTGATAGCAATCCTCAATTAATTATTCAAATTTCATCTAGAGTAACGGCCGTAACATACAAGACATGACAGTTATCTCCAATCTTCTCTTGCCCTTATTCATCAAATCCAGTGTTAGAACCAGTTGTATATATGAAGGCTAAACGTGTTGAGGAACACCACATCATCCCCCTCATTCATCAAATCCAATGTTAGAACCAGTTGCATATATGAAGGCTAAACGTGCTGAGGCACACCACATCATCCCCATGGAAGGACACGAAAATGGTCTACCCTCATTAATTTTCTACTGCAACCTCCATATCAGTTCCTCATCTACCTAGGTTTATTACCATCAAAATACAACCAAATAAAATTGAAATACAGCAATAAATGTTATAATTCACCTTGGATGCATAAATTCGAGAGGGACAATTATAACAATCACGAACAAAAGATGGTAGAAGAAGAACATAGAAGTAAGACTGATATTGATGCACCATAATAAGGTGATAGAAATTAATATTAAACAAAATAAGAACATAGAAGTAAGACAATGATGTGTTGTGATAACAAAATAGTAATTTGCCTTTATAAAGACCATACAAGAATACTAGTGCTTACCTCTTCCGTTGAAGATTCTGTCCCCATTCTCTTCCTTGGAAATGCCAGGATGCATGTGGCACGGTGGCTCGAGATAAGGCTAGATCAAAAGATCTGTGAAGATCCTCTTTTGAACCCAATTAGCTGGTATGGATAATACAGCATACCTAAGACATAAAGCCCACTGAAGCAAAGTTAAACTTTCAGTTCCAGAGAAAATTGGAAGAACTTGCATCATTAATACCTATGTGCCAACATCAATTCCCATTAACCATAATGTCTTCCAATCAATTCCCACATTGAAACAATTAAAAATCTAGCACAAAAATAAAGTATTGAAGGCCAAAGCCGCCTTCATATCTTTATTGACATTGAAAATGGCTTCTGCTTGAAACTGCAAGAACAGGATGACAACAATTTGATGTAGAACTTGACCCGTGATATTTCTCCACATAGCTTTGCTTATTAATGATTTGTGTCACTTAATTGGGGGCTTTAGGATGGATTCATTATTTTCACGGCCTAAAGCAAGAGCACCTATAGTTCCTGTAATAAATTCCACCCATAGCAATTGAAATACTATAACTAGAGCTTCAACTAATGAAACAGCCTCAAACAAAGTTACTGCAAGCCAAATAATTCTCACAGTAAAACAAAGTTGAAGGTACTTCTGAATGCTTGGATAACAACATCTTGCCAACACAAAGATTCTATGAAGTACCGTAAGACTGTTATTCAAGATGACCATGTCTGACATGTCTTCCTTCATTCCAGGACATGGAATTCTCGTGGAAATCCCTATATTTGCTTCTGCAAACACAGGGATGATCTTTTCTTATTCAATTCCATAGATGGCCACCACATCACCTCCCTGTTTCAAACCGTTCACCGTTTTGTATTTATCATATGAAGATTATTCTACAATCACATTTTCAATTTTAACGATATTATCTATAGCCATTAGATGTTCTGTAATATTCTTTGGTTCTGAAAATCCGCACCCAAGGGCTAAAGAGTTTGCAACTGAGATGTCATCATCTGTTGTGATGTTGATGTTAAATCCAACTTCCTTGAAACTTTGCATTTCCTTTCTCGCATCCTCCAGGATTTCCTGCTTCAAACCTGCTATTCCTAGCAAGTTTAAGTCATTGTTTCCAATTGTGACATCTGAGTTTGTCAATTTCATTGCAAAAGCTATGCAAAATAAGCCCCTCAGCTCCATATCAGCTACAATATCATTCACACTCTCTCTTATGCTAACATCCATGGAGATCTCAACCCCATCATTATCATAGTAACCAGAGCAATTTTTCAATATAACCGTTAAATGTCCTTTCCAATGTGAAAATATATTCCCATTTCCGCCACCATCTCTGATTAGAACTCCACATTGTCTATTTTCCAAGACTTGAGTGTGGATTATGTGATGAGTTTCCTTCAAATTGACTGAAAAATCCAGGCCTCCCATTCTTATAAACCCAGACATAAGAGCTTTCTATGTGGCAGTATCCATAAAACCATATTGCAAAACAAAAGAATCATTAGGGAAAGCATCTGTTGTATTAAGTCCAACTCCTTGGTGCAATGCCTCACGAACATGACTTGATACTAGGGGTGCAACTCGGTTCGGTTCGGTCCGGGTTGATGCCAACCCAAGACCAAACCGACATTACATATGTTTAATCCAAAACTGAACCAAACCGAATTAAAAACCGAAAACCTAAAACCGAAAACCGAACCGATATTAAATAAACCCAAACCGAACCGAACCGAATTGCATGAAATCAGTTCTGTTCCGTTCAAGTTTTACCAGACTTATTTTTCATCTCCAAATCCTATTTTGATGAAATCAAAAGTGTGATTTTTCATCTCCAATCCTATTTTCCATTATACAATTTGAAATCTAATCCTCCTTCTCATTCGATCTGATAGGGGTAACAACTAAAGAAGGCTTGGGTACCTCAAACACAGGCCATAGAAGGCACAAATGGCTGGGGGATTCGTAAGGAAGAAACATAAAGATACAGACAAAGAACTAGAGCCACAAATCTCCAATAATCGATTGTTCATTACTAGCAAATGAGAAATAAAAGTGTTGAGTCAAGTTAACAGAGTACCCAACAAGTTTGGGAGAAAGAAACAAAGAAGAGAGAAACATCCGGTGGGTGAGAACCCCATCACCCATCGCTGGAACCAACTTGGTTGTCCATTGTGGATTACCTATATTAGTTTTCTCCACTTCTGTCACTCTGCAGAGCCTCCATCTATTCCTCTCGTGTTCTTCCAGTGTTGGAGACCAAAATACAACAGAAGCTTTGTCCAAAAATCTTCGAATAAATGTACAAAATTATATCCCTTAACATACTGATAAAGGGAAGAGAGAGAGAGAGAGGGGAGTGGTGTGGTGTGGTGTTTTTTGAAAATGTATACCTGAGTCCTTGGGTATGAGGCACCAATCTGTCAGCTTGTAGCCTTTCTTGTTTCTATCACTGCTTTTCCCAATCCGATCCCTTGAAACGACGAGTCCACTGCCACATCCCATATGATCCGGTTGAAAACCCCATCACCCGTCGCTCGTCGTTGAGGGAAGAGAGCAAAACCCTATCACCTGTTGCTCGAGCAAAAGCGAGGAAGACCAAGTTGTTGTTGAGGGAAGCGGCGCCGTTGTGGGGTTTTGATGAGAGAGAGAGAGAGAGAGAAAGGAAGAGAGAGCACGACATGAGAGATAGAAAGAAGCTTCTCCATTGCAGACAGAGAGGGCTGTTGACTGGTAGCCCTTTTGTTGTTAACTTTGAGGATAAAAAAGGAGGGGCTTAAGGTTACCTCCCGAGATCTGCAGAGGAATAGAGACCCATTTAACGTCTTGGATGAGAGAGGGAGTGAGACGAGAGAGTGAGGGAAGGAGGGAGAGAAAGAGACGAGCGAGAGAGGGAAAAGAGGGGTATTACCTGAAGCAGACAAACGAAGCGATGAACGAGCGGTCGGCGGTCGGCGGCCAACAATGACAAGGCTGCAACTCGGCAAATGGGGTTAGGGTTTGAGATGGTGAAAGATGAACGAATGGGTCTAGGGTTTGAGAATATGAGATACTTAAGGGAGGTGGGGTTGTAATTTTCTTAAATTTTAAAGGTAATCTTATATAAATTTTAATATTATATATAATAATTCGGTTCGGTTCGGTTCAGTTCAGTTTACATAAATATCATAATTCGGTTCGGTTCAGTTTAACCGACCACCAAACCCAAAACCGAATCGATTTTATTCGGGTTAGGTTTTTATAAACCAAAACCGAACCGAAGTATTAAAAAACCGAACCGAACCGAACCGAAGTCGGTTTGGTTCGGATTGGTTTCGGGTTTACCCGGCCCGAGTTGCAGCCCTACTTGATACATGAGAGAAATCAGTAACGCTATGAACTCCACCAAGCCAAAACTCATTGAATATTTATTTTTTCACCAACAACTGAGTGTCGTTGATGATGATTTTGTTTATCAAAGGAATACTACCGATGGAGGACAAATTTTAAACTTTCGCACCGATTGCATCAAATTTTCCTTTCCAATGTTTGAATATGAGACCAACTGGAATGGCAAAACTTGGTGGCAACCCCGTGATTAATTGCAACATGAATAAAAACTTATTGGTCAGCACATTTTGTTTAAGGGTAAATTTATGAAACACCCCAAATGTCTGCATAATTTTAGCTTTCACAGCAACATATTCGGGGTCTTCGTGGTCGTCAGCACCAGTAGTGTAATGAGATACTAACCTCACTATAGTGAAAAGTAGTGAAATGACTGCGCTAATTGTTTCTAGACCAGAGTTAAGACTTTCGAGTTGGTGAAACAATGGATTTCTGTTGGCATCGTTTCCTTGGTAGATTGATGTAATTATCCCTCTATGCTTTGTACTTGAGCCCACAGAGGTGACAAGCATGGTTTCACAACCTTGCATAACATTGGAGGAAGCATAGAGAAGAGGACTATCATCCTTAACGGAGACAACCTTTCATGGCTTCTTAAGATTTTCGGGGCACGAGTTCAATCTTAAGCGAAATTCAAGAAAGGGCACTCCATCACCCGAAACCCAATTACCTGGACGCAGATGCACAATGTCACCCACCATGACATTAGCAAGGGGGATGTGTTGAGGGACTCCATTTCTAGTAACTTCGACTTGAATGTCATCCTTTTGGTGTGATTGGATCTTAGATTCAGAATCTTTGTGGCTGCACATTTTCGCATCACACTGATAGAAAGTGATAAAACAAGGAGAAGAAGTATGCCTAACCCTTCGAGCAACCACCCTGGTTCCGAGAATTTGGTTGTGATCACAGGAGCCATGCAAAGAGTGGCATACGAAAGGATAATGATATTTGGTGGCTCTTCAAGGAAAGCCTGCACTAGAAACTTGAACAAGGCCTCGACAGATAGGTGCTTGGGGTTGACGTAAGAGTTGGAGCCATATAACTTCTTTATGGTTTTGACGTCTTGATCATCACCATTGATTCCATTTTCTGAGTCGGAATACAGAGCACTGGCAAGTTGAACAGGACCTCCACATTGTCGAAGAAAAATAAGGTTGCTTTCCTTAACCATTTTGGCAAGTTCATCACGAGTAATCTCCCACTTCCCTTGGGAGGTGCGATTCCGATAACTGTAGCGAAAGTTATGGCCAAAATACTAAAATGCACTCAAAACTGCCCCAATTAGAAAGATATCACCATCACTTCTTGCCTTTACGATGATCTACCAACTAATGGTATTCCAGCACCATCAATGTGCAATCTGACAGCTCAGCATCATCTGTCTCGGATCCCCCTGCATCAGGCGGTCACATTATCCAATATAAAACATAAGCAAACATGATCGATTATATATTGCGAAAAAACACAAACTATTGGAGCTTATCGCATTAAATCTTTAACAGACTCCTATCTGAGGTCCCAACAAGAATTTATCATCTAAAATTTCTTAGAACTTCGAAAGCATTGATAGCAATCCTCAATTAATTATTCAAATTTCATCTAGAGTAACGGCCGTAACATACAAGACATGACAGCTATCTCTAATCTTGTCTTGCCCTCATTCATCAAATCCAGTGTTAGAACTAGTTGCATATATGAAGGCTAAACGTGCTGAGGCACACCACGTTATCCCCCTCATTCATCAAATCCAATGTTAGAGCCAGTTGCATATATGAAGGCTAAACGTGCTGAGGCACACCACATCATCCCCATGGAAGGACACGAAAATGGTCTAACCTCATTAATTTTCTACTGCAACCTCCATATCAGTTCCTCATCTACCCAGGTTTATTACCATCAAAATACAACCAAATAAAATTGAAATACAGCAATAAATGTTATAATTCACCTTGGATGCATAAATTCGAGAGAGACAATTATAACAATCACGAACAAAAGATGATTGAAGAAGAACATAGAAGTAAGACTGATATTGATGCACCATAATAAGGTCATAGAAATTAATAGTAAAAAAAATAAGAAGAACATAGAAGTAAGACAATGATGTGTTGTGATAACAAAACAGTAATTTGCCTTTATAGAGACAATACAAGAATACTAGTGCTTACCTCTTCCGTTGAAGATTCTGTCCCCATTCTCTTCCTTGGAAACGCCAGGATGCATGTGGCACGGTGGCTTGAGATAAGGCTAGATCAAAAGATCTATGAAGATCCTCTTTTGAACCCAATTAGCTGGTATGGATAATACAGCTAACCCAAGACATAAAACGCACTGAAGCAAAGTTAAACTTTTAGTTCCAGTGAAAATTGGAAGAACTTGCATCATTAATACTTGTGTGCCAACAGCAATTCCCATTAACCATAATCTCTTCCAATCAATTCTCACATTGAAACAATTAAAAATCTAGCAAAGAAATAAAGTATTTGAAGGCTAAAGTCGCCTTCACATCTTTATTGAAATTGAAAATGGCTTCTGCTTGAAACTGCAAGAACAGGATGACAACAATTTGATGTAGAACTTGACCCATGATATTTCTCCACATAGCTTTGGTTATTAATGATTTGTGTCGCTTAATTGGGGGCTTTAGGTTGGATTCCTCATTTTCACAGCCTAAAGCAAGAGCACTTATAGTTCTTGTAATAAACTGCACCCAAAGCAATTGAAATACTATAACTGGAGCTTCGACTAATGAAACAACCTCAAACAAAGTTACTGTAAGCCAAATAATTCTCACAGTAAGACAAAGTTGAAGGTACTTCTGAATGCTAGGATAACAACATCTTGCCAACACAAAGATTCTATGAAGCACCGTAAGACTGTTATTCGAGATGACCATGTCTGACATCTCTTCCTTCGTTCCAGGACATGGAATTCTTGTGGAAATCCCTGTATTTGCTTATGTAAACACAGGGATGATCTTTTCTTATTCAATTCCATTGATGGCCACCACATCACCTCCCTGTTTCAAACCGTTCATCGTTTTGTATTCATCATATGAAGATTATTCTGCGATCACATTTTCAATTTTAATGATATTATCTATAGCCACTAGATGGTCTATAATATTCTTTGGTTCTGAAAATCCACACCCAAAGGCTAAAGAGTTTGCAGCTAAGATGTCATCATCTGTTGTGATGTTGATGTTAAATCCAGCTTCCTTGAAACTTTGCATTTCCTTTCTCGTATCCTCCAAGATTTTCTGCTTCAAACATGCTATTCCTAGCAAGTTTAAGTCATTGTTTTCAATTGTGACATCTGAGCTTGTCAATTTCTTAGCAAATGCTATGCAAAATATGCCCCTCAGCTCCATATCAGCTACAATATCATTCACTCTCTCTCTTATGCTAACATCCATGGAGATCTCAACCCGATCATTATCATAGTAACCAGAGCAATTTTTCAATATAACCGTTAAATGTCCTTTCCAATGTCAAAATATATTCCCATTTCCGCCACCATCTCTTATTAGCACTCCACATTGTCTAGTTTCCAAGACTTGAGTGTGGATTATGTGATGAGTTTCCTTCAAATTGACTGAAAAATCAAGGCCTCCCATTCTTGTAAACCCAGACATAAGAGCTTTCTCTGTGGCAGTATCCATAAAACCATATTACAAAACCAAAGAATCATTAGGGAAGGGATTTCGCTGTATTAAGTCCAACTCCTTGGTACAAGGCCTCACGAACATGACTTGATACATGAGACAAATCAGTGACGCTGTGAACTCCACCAAGCCAAAACTCACTAAATATTTGTTTTTGCACCAACAACTGAGTGTCGTTGATGATGATTCTGTTTATCAAAGGAATACTACCGATGGACGACAAATTCTTAACTTTCGCACCAACTGCATCAAATTTTCCTCTCCAATGTTTGAATATGAGAGCAATTGGAATGGCAAAACTTGGTGGCAACCCCGTGATTAATCGCAACATGAATAAAAACTTATTGGTCAGCACATTTTGTTTAAGGGTAAATTTATGAAACACCTCAAATGTCTGCATAATTTTAGCTTTCACAGCAACATATTCGGGGTCTTCGTGGTTGTCAGCACCAGTAGTGTAATGAGATACTAACCTCACTATAATGAAGAGTAGTGAAATGACTGCGCTAATTGTTTCTAGACCAGAGTTAAGACTTTCGAGTTGGTGAAACAATGGATTTCTCTTGGCATCGTTTCCTTGGTAGATTGATGTAATTATCCCTCTATGCTTTCTATTTGAGCCCACGTAGGTGACAAGCATGGTTCCACAACCTTGCATAACATGGGAGGAAGCATAGAGAAAAGGACTATCATCCTTAACGGAGACAACCTTTCATGGCTTCTTAAGATTTTCGGGGCACAAGTTCAATCTTAAGCGAAATTCAAGAAAGAGCACTCCATCACCCGAAACCCAATTACCTGGACGCAGATGCACAATGTCACCCACCACGACATTAGCAAGGGGGTGTGTTGAGGGACTCCATTTCTAGTAACTTTGACTTGAATGTCAACCTTTTGGTGTGATTGGATCTTAGATTCAGAATCTTTGTGGCTGCAGATTTTTCGCCCCACACTGATAGAAAGTGATAAAACAAGGAAAAGAAGTATGCTACCCCTTCGAGCAACCTCCCTGGATCCGAGAATTTGGTCGTGATCACAGGAGCCATGCAAAGAGTAGCATACGAAAGGATAATGATATTTGGTGGCTCTTCAAGGAAAGCTTGTACTAGAAACTTGAACAAGGCCTTGACAGATTGGTGCTTAGGGTTGACGTAAGAGTTGGAGCCATATAACTTCTTTTTGGTTTTGACGTCTTGATCATCACCATTGATTCTATTTTCTGAGTCGGAATACAAAGCCCTAGCAAGTTGAACAGGACCTGTAAAATCTCAAATTTTAGTAACTAAGGGGTCATTTGGTAGGGTTTTTTCGGTTTCTGGATTATGGATTATAATCTAGTTTTTGAAAAACTAGATTCTCAATGCTGATTTTTAAAATCCAAAATCTTGTTTGGATGCTTTGGATTTTAACTCCTTTGTTTAAGTAACCACTATGAATTAGGGGTGAAAATCGGTTTGGGAAAACCCAAAACTTGCCCGAACCAAACCGACTTCAGTTTGGTTTTGTTCGGTTCAATTCAAAAATCCCTAACCTAAATTAAGTCGATTCAGTTTTGGGTTTGATTCTTGGTTAACCCGAACCAAATGAATTGAACTGACCTGTACCAAATCGAATCGAATTAGTATATTTTCCTAAACCGATTTGAATTTTCCTAAACTGAATCGAACCAGTTTTGGGCTTAATCTAATTCGGTTTGATTCAATTTTTTGTTTTAATGTAACTCGATTCAATTCGGTTTGGGTTTAATGTAATTCGGTTCAGTTGAACTTTGGGTTTAATGTAATTCAATTCGGGTCAATTTGGGTTTAATGTAATTCAATTCGGGTCAATTTGGGTTTAATGTAATTTGATTCAGGTTGGTTTGGGTTTAAAGTAATTTGGTTTGGTTCGGTTTGGTTTTGGATTTAATGTAATTCGGTTTGGTTCAGTTGGAATTTGGTCCTTTATTTTATTTTTGATCCATTTTTTCTATTTTATATTTTCGGGTTTCAATTCGGTTTGGTTCGGTTTTGGGTTGACTAAAAGTAATTCTGGTTCAGTCTTAGATTGACCTCAACCCGGACAAACCAACTCAGGTTGCACCCTTACTATGAATAGCTTCTTACCACTTGAATTTTATTTTTTTAACCTTCAGAATCTATAGAAACCCATAAAATGTAGATTGTGGATTTTGGCCAGATTTTTAAATCTAATTGTAAAATCCAACTTTCAAAAACCCTATCAAACAACTTAACAAACCTTGGTTTTTAGATTCTAGTAGAATCCAGAAACCAAAAACCCTACCAAACGACAGAGTCTAAATCCAGATTTTTTCACTCTTCCTTTAACCATGCACCATCCATTGAAGTGATGACCTAGGTGAAATCTTTCACCACTAGCGTAACGAAGCCCCTTTTTCCTACGCACCTTAATCTCCATTGGTGTAAGATTCTTTATGGCTAGAACACAAATTTTCTCCATCCGATCCTAAGTTGAAGGTGGGAAACAATTGCCTTTAGGGCTACGTTGCTTCCTTCTAGCTGTGACTTTCTCTTCTCATAAGCATGCTAATCCAACAGTACCCAATAAAACAGTTGGCTTAAGCATTTGTACACTTAGGCGAGTTTCATCCTTAAACCCATCAATAAATCAGCTAACACGGAATAAGCCAATGTTCCAAGAACCCAAAATTTTGATCAATTTGAAGCGGAGACATTTTATGAGCATTCCCTAAACTTATGAGAACTTAATATCTTATATAAAAGAAAATTCTATGATTTGTGTTCGTTTGCTTTGTTGTTCATGAGTTGGAGTTTCTGCTACTGCAACTCTACATTTATAGTGTCTTTCAGTGAGGCAACATGGCCTAGCCAGACAGTTCTAACATCCATACATGATTTACTGATAAATCTAAGTCAACCATAACTAAATATAGACACAAAAAGGAAAACCCAGAAGGAAAAGCTAATCAAACTTTAAATCTCATCCTATCTCCTATTTGTAGTGAGTGTAGGCTTCACCTTACATTGCTTTATCCCATGAAAGTCATAGTTCCCTTGAACATTCAAATCAAAGAGGATAGAGCTTTCCCCAACGCTAAGCTTGGCTTCTTTCTTCTCTTCTTCCTCTCTCTCTTGATGAATTTGGAATACAGAGCTATGCTCGTTCTTATGAATATCATTCAATATGCTCTTCCCCATTATGTCTCCTTTCCTCTCTTCTTTCTTCACCTGGTCCATGTTCTTCACAAGGCCTGTGAGAGCCAAATTGAAATCCGTTAGTTGTGCTCTTGTAGCTTCTAGGCTTATTAAGCAGTTCATGTCTGATGAGAGACTCTTCTCTGCTTTCTCTAATATCGCTTGTAAATACTGCCCTTGTGCCTCTATTCTCATTTGTAATTTCCTTTGTACCTGCATCAAAAAAAAAATTTATTTATTGAACTTAAACATGGAATAAATAAATGCATGGAAAATAAAAACAATTTTTAGAATTTTATACTAATACAATAAATATAAAAATTGATAAATAAGACTATATGATGGAATTTAACTACCTCAAGCTGCTCATTTAGTCTTCTTTGTACTTCAATTTGATATCTAAGTGCCTCTGCAATTTGGATTTCTCTGCCCAAAAATATGTCCATTGTTAACTAAACCAGACCGCGGTTCAATCAAAATTATTGGGATTTTGGTAGCATTTTGTACGGTCCGACCCGCAATATGGTCGGGTTTTTTACCAATGAGGAAGTACATAGTTAAGCCTATCTTATTTTACTTACCCTCCTTCAGTGTTTCCTTTTGAACTACTGCTGGTTGTCACAGAGGAATGCACATGGCTTTGTCCATCTGAAATCCACAAGGGCATAGAGAAAAAGTTGATTAATACATTAAAACACTGCTATATATAGTGCATTAAGCATGCTAGTTCATTCAGCAAACAGTGACCAACTAACTTAAAACCTAACGCATTCAAATAGAATATTAAGAACTAATATGTAAATATGAGATTTACCTTCATTATCTTTGCTCTGTTCTAAGTTGGTCTCCTTCCTAGCCTGCTTTCCTAGCCGATATTTCTGAAGAAATTAATCAACAGAAGTTAATAACAAAAGTATCATAAATAAAATTAAAAAATATGAAAATTGTGGAATATTACCTGCAAATGGCTCTTTAAATGATACAATGTCAATCCCTTTAACCCCATTAACCTCAGCACTGACTTGGGAGTTGCTTCTGAAAAAGGTTGCCTCTATATTAAACCATAATCAATATTAAAACATTCAAGAAAATTCAAATCTTTGCAATTGTCTAGAAATTGTTCTCTTTTAATTTGCTCACTAGATTTTTTTCTTTTTTAATATTAATGGCTAATGGAATTTTGACATTTTTTACTTGTTATAACTTCCATAACCAAAAGCAATTCTAGACCAGAGGCATTTATCTATTTATACTATTATAAAGGGAACCAGGCAAATTCCAGCCTAGCAATGGATTCTCAAATATCCTCTCCTTTTTTTTCCGTATTGTCTTATATATCCCAATTAATAACTTACGCTCACATGTATTGAGATTTTCTACCCAAAGAGTCTTTTACCTTTTCTTATTGATTTCTATATCCCAAATAATAATTTGTAGTCGCATGCCCCAAAGAGCCCCTTTTTTCTTCAATATGCCCAAGAATAACTTATAATGTGTAATGTGCGCGTACCCCCCAGTACATTTATCCAAAAAAGGGCACATGATAGCTTAAAAACCCTTAGAGTACGGTTCTTGAGCAATTTTAAACCGTTGTAACGCATAAAACTTATATGGGTTTTGAATAATAATTAAAACTTTATGGGTAATGAATGATTTAAAAATCTAAATGCACTGGTGTTTTTTACCCCAAAAACTTGATTCTAGCATTAAGGAAAAGGAAACGAAAATTGATGAAGATGCAAGAAAAAAAGCCAAAACCCAGAATTGCTAAAGAAGGCCAAGGGAGAGATTAACGCAGACTTACTATCAGGCCCACCAAGCTTGGTGACGGCCTCCACAAACCGGTCGTGTAGGTCCGGAGTCCATCTCAGTCGGGGCTTCGGGTCCCTGGACAGTACCACACCCGTCTCGTACGGGTAGCTCCCACCACAAGGTCTCTCCATCCTTCTATTTCCAGAACTCAATAATCCCTCTTCTTCCTCAGATCCAAATTCATCTCTTCTTCTTCATCTAAGCTTTTGCTGGCTTCACATTCCCCTCTATCAGAAGAAAAAGAAAACAAATTTTATATGAGAATTCGAAGGTCATAAAGCAAAAGCAAGAACAAAAATGAGAGAGAGAGATGAGTACGGAAGAAGTTGATTTCTATGAAAAATGTTGTTAAAGAAGATTCTTTGTTCTTCTTGAAGAGAAAAGAGTTGTTCTCACAATCAGAATAAATTCTCTTTAGAAAATGCTTTGGAATAATGTTAACTAGTCTCATCCAATCAAAAACTTGAATAAACAGTGCCAGTCTGTATTGAGCAGAAGGTTCAAACCAAGCTGACCAAAACCAACAACACAGATTTGAACATGAAATTGGGTTTGACCTTTGAGTACAAAATCTGAATCAGAGACGAAACTACCACATACCCAGTTGATTTAGCGATCCAAACTTGAAAGAACTCAACTGAAATCAAAGCAAAAAACAGAGAACCAGATCCCTAGATGCAATTCAAGAACAGGGTCTTGAAGAGAAAACTCTTGCGTCTAAAGCTCAAACATGGGTGGTCCTGTTTCTTATTAAAGGATAAAGGAGAGAGAACCTTAAGAGGCATGCATTAAAGTCTTAAAAGGGAAAAATTCAAAACCTTCCCTAGATTCCCGAAGGAAGAACATGGAGAGGAAGGAGAGGGAGCGTTAGAAAGAGAGAGAGAGAGAGTTCGGTGCAGGCAAGATGTGCGACGTGGATGACAGCGTGGAATATTCGCCGGCACATCACGGCAAGGAATATTCTACCACCCACGTGCCACGTCGGCAGGGGCAGCGAGAAAGTCCGGGCACATGAAAGGTTTGGGGTGTGGGCCCAGGAAGGAGACACGTTCCGACGACTCCGCAAGGGACGGATCGTTTGACGTGACGTGAGAATATTCGTGCCTGCGGTATTGTGTGGACTGTGAAGTCCGTGAGCTTCTGTCCTCTCTTGCAGCTTTGCATGGCTTTCTGTTGATGCGACTCGCCGGTCGAACCGACACGCAACACACGTGTATACCGACAAACGCACCAACACATAACAGAGTTGAGCAAATCAAAAATAATTGAAAATCAGTGTTCGTAAAGAATTTCTTCGGAAAAAACCCTCAAACGAATTGCAAATTCACTTCTAACAAAATGAGTAAAAAGTTTTCAAATTCTTTTGAGGGTATTTCCGGAAGAAATCTTTAATGAACACTAATTCTCAATTATTTTAAAAAAATATCATTAATTCTCGATTACCAAAAAGTGATTGATTGAATCTAAATTATTTTGAAAAAGCATCACTCAAAACCAGTTTCCCCAAATAAATCAATTCTAATAAATAGCTTTTAATTAGCATAAAATTTTAATGGAGGTAGGAATGTACATCGTGCCATGTTTGCAGGAACCCTAGCCCAGTACAGCCCATGGATAGAGGTGTAAGTAGGGCGGGCTGGGTCGGGTTATGCGAGTTTGGGCTCAACCCAATCTAGGATTTATTAGCCAAAACTCGTTGTTTGTCCGCCCTAACCCTAAACCCAACCGAAACATTATTGTTTGAGTTTGGACTGGGTTCAGGTTGGCCCAAACAAAATGTAAGATTTTGAATTCTTTTACAATTTTTGTTATAATTACAAAATATTGAAATATCATTCATTAAAGCGTCTATCAACGTGCTTTTATGTTTGTTTGTTATAAATGCAAATATTACAAATTCCTCTTAATTTGTCCCTTGAATTTGGGAAAATAACACTTAATTAATTTATTTCTTTAAAATTGTAAAATATAATACTAGCTCACTATATTTGTGGTTTTGCACAATCTTTCTAGTAGAGTATGTGCTCCCAAATATCACATTCATTATAACATATATGTATATTTATGTGAGTATAAAATTATTTATTTGACAAAAATTCATAAACTTATTATCACATGTTAATAATTTATGTTTAATAGTTGATTGCATAAATACAGTGACAATATAAAAGGAAAAGAAAACAATGATACATATATATACACAAATAAATATTCACTTATATATATATATATATATATATATATATATATATATATATATATATATATATATATTTGGTAGAGTTTTAAACATATATTTATATAAGAGCGTGTACATAAAGTCAACATTAACTTCGGGCTTTTCGGATTGTATAGCTTGAACCCAAGCCCAACCCAAACTCAACTTCAAGCTAGAAATGAAACCCAACCCAAACCTAAACTCAATGCTCACTTTGGGGCTCTTATTCGGGTTGGGTTGGGCGGGCTTTGGGTAGTCCAGGCTAGATTTACAGCTCTACCCATGGCCCAACAAATTTTCATGCCTTGCCGTGGCGATTTACATCCCTAAATGGAGGGTTTAAATCTTTTGAAATTTTTTTGTTGGATTGGTTTCTACTTTAACATGAGATGTTAGCATATGGAGCATCTCATGATTGGTGTTTTTTTTCGAATGAACCCCACATAAAAACACTTATAAAAATGAAAAAACATTAATAGTGAGATGCTCTCCACATGGCAGCATCTCACGACAACAGCAAAAACCAATTCGGGAAAAAATTGCAAAAGATTTCATCCCCTAAATGGAGGTTTTGCTTCATATTGATTTCCAAAAGTTTCTTTTTCTTTATTAACTTTTAAAAGTAAAAAAGTACTTTGAAAATTAGTATAAGCAACATTTGCTTAATCATGTATAATAAACTTTTTTTTATTGATAATTAATGGAAAAAAAATTAAAATTTTTATTTTGAAGAGAAAAAATAAATTATTACTTCTTAGTAAAAGTTATAAAAATATATATCTCTTTACCTTTTGATTACCTATTTTAGCATAGAACTTTTTGGAAGCAAGTATATAATGTCAAGGTGGAAAAAACACACATCCACTTTAATAAAGCAAACCAAAAGAAAAAGAAGTCAATTCCTCGAGATATAATTTGATAAAACCAACCAACGCTACCCATTAACTTTTCCGATGGTGTCTTCCTTTTCGTCTCTCCTCACGTTTTCCATGAACTCCTCGTTTCTCTCTATGATAAATTAGAACTTTTTAAATAAATAAAAATAGTAAGTTTAAGTATGAAAACTAATCAAAATCTCTTTTTGAAATACCAATTTATAAACTTTATAATAAAGTCCTATTTTCTCTCTTTTAAAGTTTATTCTGTTTGAACAACAACAACAAAAAAAAGACACCTTCGATCATGCTCTTAAAATGACTTAAAATAATATTTCTTATAAAAATTAATTTTCTCTTTGCAAAAAAATGACTTTTAAAATTAAATTAAAATAATATTTTTAGAAAACTAACTTTTTGTTTACTTTAATTAATTTTCTTAAAACTAAAGTTTTTTTTTCTTGGGTGTCAAATGGGATATGTTCGTATGCAAGCGGTTGCATAGGAACTGGGGCTTTGAAATTCACAAAACAAATTTTATTTGGTTTAATTTTGATCAGCCCCATCAGGAGGCCCAATCCATGGATTTGTCCTTATTTAGGCGGTCCAATCTATAGATTGGTCAGATTTGCAATTGTCCATCGATTGTGTCAAACAATGGCCTAGCTAGATGCGAGCGACCCACACCTTTGATTGTTTCCAATTTGAAAATATCTCGGTCCAACCGGTATCTCAGACTGGTTTTTAACCAACAATTTAAGAGATTGATTACACCCAGCTTCTCTAGTTCAGATAAATTGCAGCTTCAAGGGTTTATGTGATTTATTCCGATCCCATCAAAGTGTTTTACAGTCTATTAGGAGACTGCAAGCGTTAGGCGCATAGCAAATCACCCCATATTAAAATAGAGTTCATGCCATTGTTGGTTATGTTAACGTAACATAACAAAACTATAAAATAGATAAAAGATGATAAGCGATTTGGGTATGGATTATCAAGCCTAAATCTTTGCTTTTCGCTTTATATATTAGTATAGATTTCATGATCTCTGCTGCCCTAGTTAATAAAGGATTAAATAATTAATAATTCAAAACCAGGATTTGATTTTTATTACTCAGAACATTTACGTCGTAATTGCTCCTTTATTGCAAATGCTGAAACCTAAGAGGCCTTCCCCAAGTTTTTTCATTGGATTCTCATATATTTGACTTTATTCTTTATGTTTGACACAATCCTGCTAACTCTCATGAATTTCTCAAAACACCATGAAAAGGGCTAAATGCACCAAAAAAAATAAAGAAATGAAGAGCCAACAACGTAAAAAAATGAAAAATGAATAATGCAAATGTTTACAAGGAAAATGATAAAAGGTTCTGGTTTGATCAGCCATTCATAAAAAAAACCCTCTTTGTCGGGATTATCAAACCAGCTTATTAGACTAATCAAGATTAAGTAACTTTAGAACAATTTTGATTGAAATTTAAGTAATTCAAACAATGGAATTGCTAGAATGTATCTAAATGAGACTAAATGAAAAATAAAGATATAAATTGCTGGAAATTAGATATTAGCTTTGAATTTGGATTTGGTGGCCTTCTGATGGTCCCTATAAATGTGTTCTCTCTTCAGAAAAATAAATTTCTCTCTTGAAAATCAACTTTTTTCTCTTGGAAACATGAGGGACGGTAGGCATCTAGTATTTATTTGATGGTGGGTTGACCTTGATCTCCTATAGGTTAATTTGGATCAATTATAAAGAGCTTCATGATGAGGAAAGAGTTTGAGACTAACGCACATCCAGTTTGAGTCTTTTTTCCCAATATATCCTTTAAAATTCTTATAATTTTGGGTATATTTGTCTTTTGCTCTCTTGCCCGTGTTGAGGATCCGTATCCACTCCTCTAAAATGGTTAGCTAACTCCTTATATTTTCTCTAACAAAACATCCTTTACTTTATCAAAGAATGACAGGTATCCACTTTGTTTTGTCCATATCATGTTTTCCATAAAATGGTCTTTAGTATTTTTTAAGTTAATCTCCTAATTAAGCGTTATTTATATCTAATTTTGTAATCATCTACGTGTGTACTGCAAGCCCACAACTACTAGTAAAAATTAAAATTGAAAATTAAATGGCAATGTGAAAGAAGGACAAGGAGAATAGTAAATAGCGACGCGCAATATAAATTGCCAAATGCCCGTTAGGGTTTTTTTTTCTCCTTTGAGCTTTGGAGGAAGACAGAACGAGGGACACTATACAGAAGGAGAAAGAAAAGAGATGCTTGCATATTGGTCCAGCCAGGTTGTTCAACAAACACTTACTTGCCTAGTTTTTCTTCAGCACCGACTACTTAGCAACTTTTCTCTCGTCAATATGCTTTTGAATGATATGCTTTGAATGAAGAGGAAAAAGCAAAGGAGGTACAAAATCAAGCAGCAATTTTGGACGACGATCTTTTGGACTATTAATTATGGAAGTACTGATAATAAGGGAATAAAACGTGATGAACTTGTGCTGGAAAGCAACGAAGTCAGTTGGGAATACAAATACACTAGTTGAATTTATTGAAAAAAGGAAAATTGATTATGATGATGTCGTTGATTAAGGGATTTGGTAACAGAGTTTAGTGGGGTTGTAAATTACATAGAGTTGATTCAAATGAACCTCTGGTACAAAGAGATTGTTAACGGAACTTTTCTTGTCTCCCTCTTCCTTGTTCCACCACTACAACTTATTTTTTGTATCATAAAAAATTAAAAGCAAAAAATTAAGTGGCAAGGTGGGGCAACATGGTGGAAAGAGAAAGTGAAGTGGCTTAGGTAGAGTTTGAGTTCAAGTAGGATGGCAAAATTAAGAGGCTACAAGAAGAAGTGGTATTTTAGGCTTGTGTTGTACTCTCAATAGACTAGCGGAGTCCATGTGCAATACTACACATCATCTTCATCATAAGCCAGTTCCCATCAAAGTAGGGGTCGACAACACGAATCTTGTTTCTCCATCCCATTCTATCAAAAATCATATTTTCAGTTAATTGACGTTTTTGTAAGTCTTGTTTTATACACGCTGTCCATGTCTTTTTAAGTCTCCCTCTTACTCGCTTAAACCCTTCAATATGCATACTTGGACACCTTCTTACAGGTGCATCTATAGGTCTTCGCTTTAGATGACCAAACCATCTTAATCTAATCTCCTATATTTTATCCCTAATGCATTTTGTGCCTAACCACTTTTGAATATCTTCAATTCTTATTTTATCTTTCTTAGTTCTCTGACAAGTCCATCTTAGCATCCTCATCTCAATGACACTAATCAGCTTTTCAACTTGTTGATTCTATGCTGCCCAACTGTAGACACCCCAAAATTGCACGATTTTTGATAAATCTTGAAGGAGAGAAATATTTTATTGGAATTTCCAATTCTTTGCATTGGGTTTAAGATACTTAACCCATTTGAATCCAAAACGGAAAAGGAAAATACCCAAATTCTATCTTTTGTGCAAAGTCAAACTTTTTCCGGTTGAATTTTGTTGACTTTTGACCCCAGAAAATGAAATATTTTTTAAAGCAAGATTTCAAGATAATTTTTCCCGGTAATCAGGTTTTTAACAATGTTATTGCATAAATGAAATTTTAGAGATTTTAAATCTTGACGAATACCATGGTTTTAACATATTGAACCTTTTTTCCAGACCTGAAAAATCGGAATTTTGCCTAGAACTGGAAAGTTGACTTTTTATTCACTTGGAATTTGGGTCTGGAACTATTTTTAATGGATTCAAATGGGGGGGTGTTTGCTTATTTACATGAAATATCTTAAGTAAATGGAGATTAAAAAATACGAGGACATTTACTTAAACGATATTACATGTAAATAAGTATTGCCTGTGTTAAAATTCGGAAAAAAGGCTTTTTTCCTTGTATCCGGCAACTCAGGCCGGATACAAGTGTCCTTCTTTGTATCCGGTGGAAAATGCCGGATACAAGTAGACTTCAGTGTATCCGGCATCATAGACCGGATACATTAAGGTACTTGTGTATCCGGCCTGACATGCCGGATACGCTAGTTTTGCTCAAAATTAGGGTTTTCCGAGAGTTTTCACATTTTACCATCATGTCCCTCATTAAATGAGGGGAAATCTCGGAAATAACCTTAGGGTTAAGGTTGGGGGGTTCTAGACATTAAGTTGTGTCTACCAATGACCTTAGCCTTTGCCTATAAATAGGAGACTCCTCCTTAAGCAAATGGCACTCAACTCTTGTTTTGAATTCTCGCAAAGAAGAATTCCAAGAGAAGAAGAAAACCGCTGCGGAATCGCCTCCCCGAACTCAGGTAAGCCTCAACTTTTCTTTTTATTTTCTGTCTTTACATTCCTAGATCTAGATCTCTTCTTCTACCTTTCTGTAGTGTAAAGCCTTGTTTGTATGTGTGGAAATCCTTCCCCGACTCAAAGTATCTCGAGACTCCCCCTAGCCGTAAAACGTGGAGGCGGGATCTAGGAGAAACGAGACTGGGGATTGACCCTAGTGCTAGAACCCATGTAGCATAAGGCCTTTTTGATTGATTGTAGACCGTTCCATATTCAAAGTACCCTTGATTATCTTGAAGAACCATGTTTAACGGGGAGAGAGAACAGAGGGAAACGATAATGGAACGGAACCCTAGGCTATGCTAGAACCTATCTTGTTGAATCTATATGCATGATCTCGTTTGGTTTTTTTACACTTGCACATACATATCACTATTTTGGTGGGATAGGCTCATATTTGGGGTTTATTACATTCATTGTGATAAATCTCAAATAAATGGCCTCAATCAATTCTGGAATGCCTTTTGGATGATTTTTAAAGTATTTGTGTTCATCTTGCACGAATCACACATTTTTATCAATTTTCGGATTTGGTTTTACTCAAAAATGGCTTAGCTTGACAGCACTTATACCCTTAGTTCGGACGCCCATAACTTCATCATCCGGATGAATTTTGGGGCGATTCCAGAACCATGGGAAAGGTGAGGCTGTCTAGTTTATGTCCACCAAATTTCACAAATTTCTATCTAGCGGATTTGTGACACCTCTCTGTCGAAGTTGAGTGGACAGTTCAGGTTCAAGTACAGAACTTGTCACTTCGACGGACCGCCATGTGTTCGTTTTAAGTCCGATTCGAGTGATTTTTATTTCTGAGTACTCCTTTATGAGTCTACTTTCAAATCCAGTTGGTTTCATAATTTTTGGATTCCATTTGAATTATTGGTAGCCGATTTACTCAGAAATGTTCATTTGTACTTTTCTGGGTAAATCTGTGATCTTCGGGGCCTGTTCGGGAGACCACCCAGGGCACATCCGAAGGGATTTTTGTATGAGGCTAGTTTCTTTTGAAATATGGCCATACAAACTTCAATCACACCAAATTTCGTGGACTTTTATGTAGTGGATTTTTCTAGACAATTTTCCAAAGTTGCCCACTTACCACTTTTAAAAATCCCCAGCAGCAATTTCAAAGGAGCATAACTCCTAGATTTTTCATCGGAATGAAGTGAAATTTTGCATGAGACTCTTATTTACCCTAATCTTTCAAATGGATTTGGTTTGGTTCAACTTAGAATTGGATTTGAATGATTTCAAGGCAAATGGCATACTTTTCACCGAATTTTCCGGATTTGATTTAACTTGGTTTTAAGCAACTTGAGATTTGGATTTCTATCTTTTGAGATATTCCAGAAATGATATTGACATAAGAGATGATCTAAAATCCATTTGGATCTTCATGTGAATATATCATACACTTGTTCCTTTTTCAAGGCTTTTTCATGATTTTTAGCAAGCTTCTTATTTTTTTTTTAGCATGAACATACACTTGGCAACCACTTCGTGTGGATGAATGGAGGTGCCTAACACCTTCCCCCGTTCATAATCTAATCCCCTTACCCATCTCTGGATTTGATTTTCAAGTAGGGTTATTTTTATCCTAGAATTTGTCTTTTGGCTATTTTTGCTTATTTTTGAACTCTTTGGTGTCCATTCTCACCCCAAAATCATGAATGGTGGTGACTCTCCCACTTTTGCGTTGAGCCCGTGTGTTGACGGAGGGATGATCACACCGGTGATTTTTCCCATGTCTCACACCAACGTTCTGCACAATACAACATGGCTCGTCTAATTGCTATCTTATAAAACTTACCCTTTAATTTAAGTGGAACAAAATCCTAGAAGCCTCCCTCCACTTAAGCCAACCAAGTTTAATTCTATGTGTAACGTCTCCATCAATTTCTCCAACTTTTCGTACCATTGGTCTAAGATAGTTAAACATATTTCTTAAAAGGATGTTCTGACTGTCAATTCTAATAGTTTCATTAGTTATTTTGTTATTGATATTAAATGGCATTTCATATATTCAGTCTTCGCACAACTTATTTTAAAACTATTTTATTCTAAGGTGTTTCACCACAATTCTTGCTGAAGGGCAGTACTACATGTATGTAGATAAAAAGGTTTGGACATGTAAAGGATACGAAATTGCTGCAGGGCATTTTTTGAAAAGTGACAAATGGAAAAAAAATGTTTAGGATGTGTAAGGGATAAGAAAGTGTTGAGAGGTATCTTGCGGAAAGTGAAAAATGAAAAAAAAAAACAAAGTTATCCATGAAAATATATATATAAGATAAATTAACATTAGAAGGTTATTTTCGAAAAAAAAAAGGATATATGTTTGGCACACTGTCCAAAGGGAATGTTCATTTTATATATACTAGCAAGGTGCACATGTAGTAATACTACATGCATGTAAGAAGGGGTGGAAGGGAGCAGTTTTGCAATTAATTTAGTTTTAAAATAATTGAAGCGATTATGACTATTATACCTTTTTTTATTAATGTATCTTAACAATGATGTGTAAGGGCTTTCTTTGGGGAAATTGTGTATTATGGTTGGCACAATTCCGAAGGAGCCTATTCTCGTTATAAATACTAGTAAGGTGCAAATGCAATATTGCACATCGTGAAAGGGATAGTTGTAAAAAAAATTGAGACAATTTTGACCATTGTACCCATCTATTGATAAATCTTCAAGATAGTGTCTAAGGGCTCTTTTGGAATGTTGCACATTTTGGTTAGCACGATGCCCAAGGAGGCAATTCGTGTTATATATACTAGTAGGGTGCACATGAAGTAAATTTAGTCCATATAAGGGATTAGAAATCGTTGAAGGATATCTTTTGGAAACCAAAAATGAAGAAGACAAGATTACCCCTATGCATATACAAGACAAAATAACATTATAAAGTTATTTTTGAGAAAAATATATATATAGAAAAAATAACATTATAAAGTTATTTTTGGGAAAAAATATATATATGTTTGGCATAGTTTCGAAGGGAGTGCTTCTCTTGATATATATGCAAGTGTGTGTATCTATATATATATATATATATATCTGTGTGTGTGTGTGTGTGTGTGGGGAGAGAGAGGAGGCGGACGGTTTAAGGTTGTGTGTGTGTGTGTGTGGGGAGAGAGAGGAGGCGGACGGTTTAAGGTTGTGTGTGTGTGTGTGTGTGTGTGGGGGGAGAGAGAGGAGGCGGACGGTTTAAGGTTGTGTGTGTGGGGAGAGAGAGGAGGCGGACGGTTTAAGGTTGGCCCATTGAGGCCCACATAAAACAAACCATCCCATGCAACAGTTCGGATTTCCTGATCAGTCTGAAATCAGATGTAGTTAGCTGCACGTCCTCGTCGGCCCAGCTTGACGTAAATTTCACTTTTGCGCTCAACCTGAATGGAGTCCAGACTTTAATCTGCTTTTTCTCTTCTAATCCCTTCCTCCACTTGCTGCGGTCTTTTCAATAATTCCTTCCGTGAATTTTCAGCCAAGATATACATACAGAGTGACACAGAGTGAAAGAGAGAGAGACGGGTACAGAAAGAGAGAGAGAGGTGATGGAGAAAAGGGTTTTACTGGTTTGTATTGTTGTCGGATTTCTTGGGGTATTAGCAGCTACTTTGGGTTTTGCTGCAGAGGTGGAGCGAATAAAGGTAATGGCCTATGGGTCAAGGCTTCTTTCTTCCTCTTCATCCTCTTCTGAAGCTTGTTTGTCTTATAGATTGCTTTGGTTTTTTTTCTTTATACGAATGCGCTTCTTTACTAAGATGAACTATTTGTTATGTTCCTATTACTCTCCTTTTCTCATGAACACTTGGTTTCATTACGATAATATGTTGGTTTAGAGACATGTTTCTTGGTTTTCATTTCATTGGTATGTGGGTGATATCTCTGTTTTGAAGTATTCTCAGTATTTGCTTTCTGTATTTGCTGAAGGCGATGGTACCATGCTTTCTGTTTTTGCTGGGTTTTGGATGTTGTCCTTTCTGTAAATTGGATTTTACTGATTTTATTAATATATTTACTGGATTGCTATAATGCTATCGTTTGAATTGCCAAATGAGTTTTTTTTTTCCGTCTTTCCTCATATCTTAATTTGTTTCTGCTATTGGGTTTTATGCATTTACACTATAATTTTTGCATTTCTTCCCTTTTTAATCTTTTTCCATTCAGCCTCTGTGTGTGTGTGTGTGTCTCTCTCTCTCTCTCTCTTCCCCTCTCCCAACCCAAGTCTCTGTCTGTCTGTGTGTCTCTCTCTCTCTCTCTTCCCCCCCACTCTACTGGATTTTGATGTTTTGCTCAGTATTTGCTGTTTGATGGAATGACCTCTCCAGATTTTTATAACTGTAAGTCGATTTTTTATTTTATTTTATTTTTTTGTGTGTTTGTTTTTGTATTCTGGTTTTCTATGTGTATTGGTGGGGATGTCTAAGTGTGTAATCTTTTGCTGGCTGTTGGCTTATCTCTGTCGTTTAACACTATTATTTGCCTTTTTTTTTCTCTCCTCAGCATTATGACTGTTTTTTTTTCTTTTCATAGTATTGGGTTTTATTGTATTTCTGGATATTTAGTTGTCTTTTGTTGAATTTCTGCATGATTCAGAATCAATGTTGTTTGATTGAGGGACCCATTAATTTATTACAAAGTAATTAATTTTATTTTATGGGTGTGCTCTGGGACTTCTTGATTAGATGCATTTTTTTTCTGCTACTTCTGTTTTTCAGGGTTCATGTAAATTTACTATTACGTAATTTCCTCTGATTGTAGTTCCCGTCGTTGACCAGACTGGCTTACCCATTGCCACAAGATTTTCTTATTGAGTCATATTGTTGACTGTTCTGCTACTAGCTTGACTTGACATCTTTGAGCATTGCTTGGATAGCAGTTTCACATATGAAAGTTAAAGTTTAATCACGTCTCATGGTCTCTTTTTCAGCTTATCCAAAGTCAAGTTTGATAATCTCCAGTTGGGGTGGGTTAGTTTTTAACACTGCATATAATGTAGGGAGAAATATGGTAAAAATTTTGTAGCACTTACAATCTAGTCCAATTTCTGATAAAGGACAGATTTATTAACTGCTTTGTAATTTATGTCAGAAAAATTGCTACTCACATGTTAGGTTGCTTCCCCCAGGTTGGTGACTGTAAAACTCAGTATGTTTCTAATGCAAAACAATAGCATAACAATCTACTGTTTTAGGATACCTATCCTGTGGGGTTGAAGAGTAAACCCATTATATTTCTTATAGAGTTATCTTATTTTGTTTTACTTTGATCTTTTTACTTTCAGAATCAGATTGTTTTTACAAAGGAGACAAACTATTCCATGAAACAGTCTTTTTTGTCTTTTTATCTGTACTTGAAAATCTGGGTTATGGATGATGTCTTGTTGACTATGTATACTTTCATCTCTTGAGTTACTTTTAACTCCTCATGTATTAGCCATATATTCAGCAATATGACAATAGGGAACCAATTAAGAATTTTTTTTTTCCTTATGTGCTATAATTGAAAAAATAATGGCACTATGCTAGATTCTCTCAAGATGATGGTATATTGTTTTGTTCTAAATGCCCTTTTATGTTGAGAAGAGTTCAAAAATTCGACGAAAATCAAGAAAGAATTCAAATGGGCTAGACCAGTGCACAAGGCTCCTGTCATTGCACAGGTCTGATATATGCAGCCTTACACCATCCGCTAGTAGGGAAACTATTTCTTGTGACTCGAACCACGACCTCTTGGCTGCAATGGAACAACCTTACTGTTGCACCAAGGCTAAAATCAAGAAAGAAATGCATGAAGAAAATATTTGCCTAGAAATTTATATCTTCGTTTTCTAAAACGATTAAGTTGTCCAAATTCATTCATCAATCTCATGTTTCTTCTAGAAAATATTCAACCTGAATGTGTTATTTTCCATAAATTTGGAGTATCTCTCTGTGCAGATAAACCTTAGAATCAGTCTTTTAACAAGTTTCTGAAGTTGACACCTTTAGACTTAAATCAAATGATGCCCACACTCAAATGTTCTCAATTGAAGGTAAACTCCTGTATGATTACATGGAGAACAAAGCAAGTCAGTCCTTCACTTGAAATTAACATTCTTAAACAGCAGAAACAGATTTCTATTGAAATAATAAGGCTATTATGCTTCAAGATATGGTAGCCACCCAATTCTCCACTCCTTAAAATTGCAAATGTTCTTTTCTTCCCAATGAGTTAAAATCTTGCAGGAGGACAGCTACTCCAAGTTTATGCTTTTTTTTTCCTTTCCTTTCCCCCCACTTCTAGCTTAATACTAAGTTATCTTCTTTGGAGTCAGTCTGCATCAATCAAGAAATCCAAGATGCAGGTGTATGCATCAAAATTTTATTTCAGCTTGTGAACTACTAAATGCTGTTCTATTCATTTCACCAATGGCAACTCAGATTTTTGAAATATCATGGAACAGAGAGACCTATAAATTGTTTTAAATAAAACGTATGTTGGGTTATATTGGAACCTTTAAGTTGGAAGCCTTCTATTAGTTTAGCTCACAAATATTCAGTTTAGGCTTTTCTATTTGTTTCATCAACAGTAACTAAGAGACATATAAATCATTGAGTGTTAGTTATTTTGGAACCTTAAGTTGGAATTCTTCTGTTAGTGTCAGCTTTATTCTGCACCACAAAATCTTCGCAGTTTACATGAAGACTTTCATATCTTTTGCCTAATTTTTGTAGTGTCTATGCTTTAATCAAATTTCATGTCATGTTTGTCAAATGAAGCTTTCTTGGCATGTATTGGATGGTTTGTGCTATAAATGTTCCCTTAACCTCACAGGTTGCTCAGGTTCACGTTGCTAATGGTTTATGTTCATACCCAAGGACTCCAGCTATGGCTCTTGGACTAACTGCATCCGTGGCTCTTATGATTGCTCAAGTGATTATTAATGTCGCTGCTGGGTGCATTTGTTGTAAAAGAAACCCGTCTCCTTCTAGCTCAAATTGGACCTTGGCATTGGTTTGCTTTGTTGTTTCTTGGTAATTCTCAACTAGAACGTGGTTATGAGTTCCATGCTTTGTTTTCTGATTTTTACCTAATCATTGTGGAATTTTCATGTGAATGGGCAACTATGAAATATACCACTATTAACTGCACTTCATGACTCATCCCAACATATTTGATCTGCAACATGAACTTTGTTCTGCCATTTTTTCTATCTAGGGCTGTAACATCTATTAAACTATGCATTTCCGAATAAATTGAGTTCTTACGTACAACTTGCATCTTGTTCCATTTATCATTGTTGAATTATGACTTTCTGAATGGAATTTCAAAATGGAAATAAATTGCCGCGCCCGCCCCCCCCCCCCCCCCCCCCCCCCCCCCCCCCCCCGTAAAACTAGGTATGGGCGGCGGGCCGGCCGTGCCGCGGGCCTGACATGCCGCGGGCCTGGCGGGCCGCGGCATGCCAGGCCCGTTTGCCCCATTACCCCAGCCCGGCACGGCACGCCCCAGCAGGCGTGCCGGGCCGGCGGGCCAGTATTAAACTTACTTTTTTTAAAAAAAATAAAGAAAAAATTCAAAAAAATCACCAAAAAATCTAAAAAAATCATTAAAAAATTCTGAAAAATATTTTTATTATTCACAAAATTGTTTTACACATATTTGGATAGATTTTGCTCAAAAAAAATATAAATTACATCCATTAAAGACTTAAAGTAGTCTAATTAAAAACTATGGACTTAACAAATATATTTAATTGGAGATTTTGTAACAGTTTTTTGGGTTTATTTATACTTAGTTATTTTCTTAGCTTTAAATGATTATATAAGAGTTTCAACAATCATGTGGTATCCTTAATGTTTAGGTAAAATATTTTAATTATGATATTATTGTTGCAAGAAGTTGATCTGTCCTAGTGGTTAAGGAGACAGATTTTCAGTCCCTTGGACAAGGTTCGAATCTTCTTATGGACAAATTTTGGCTATTTAAGCTAGTTTGGGCTGTTGGAGCGTGCCCAGCGGGCCCACAGGCAGGCCAGCCCGTTTGGGCGCGCGGGCCAGCCCGCCTAGGCACGCGCGGCCCGCGCCGTGTGCGGGCCCGGGCCGGCACGCGAGCCCGCGTGCCGCGTGCCCTGGCGGGCCATGCCCAAACGGACCGCGAGGCCAGGACCCCCGGCCCGGCACGGCACGTGTACTGCCTGCTACAGTGCACGTGCCGTGCCGGGCCGGCCCGTTGGCGTGCCGGGCCGTGCCGTGCTCGGGCCGGCACGGCCCGTTGCTCATCCCTACGTAAAACCATGCCTTCATTTTTTTTTTTATCAAAAAGGAGCAATTTGCTAAGGCTCAAAGTTGCCATTAATGTCTTTGTCCTAATAGTTGAACAATAAGTAAGATACTTTAAGATATCTTCTGAATTTGTGTTTTATCAGCTACAATGATCTAGAGCAAGGTTTTCAGTTTCTATGCAGTGCTGGGCGTGTTGATGAAATTTCTATGCACGAAACAATATTTCTGTGACGCGTTGATGAAATTTCAATATGAAAAACCGAACAGCAGCATATTTGAATGGCTTTTTAGTTCTTCCAATATATAATATGATCTAGTGTCAGCAAATGTATATTGTATATATTATATGCTATAATTACTAATATATAATACACATACAACATATGTATTTGGTTCGATTGAAAATGAAATGCGTGTAACTCGGGTTCGGGTTGGTTCAGTTTAACTGAGCCTTCAACCCGAAACCGAATCGAACTAATTTGGTTTAGTATTTTTGGAACCAAAACCGCGACGAAAATATTAAAACCCAACCCAAATTTAGGTGTCGTTTGGTGGGGTTTCTGGTTTCTGGATTCTACCAAAATCCAAAAGCCAAGGTCCATTAAGTTGTTTGGTAGGGTTTTTGAAAGTTTGATTTTAAAAGCAAATACTAAAATCTACCCAAAAACCACAATCCTCCTTTTTTGGGTTTCTATAGATTTTGATACTTAAAAAGTGGTGGGTCTCACTTGAACACAAGTACTAAAGAGCTATTAATGGTGGTGGGTCCCACTTAAATAAAGTGCTAAAATCCAAAGTATCCAAACAAGATTTTGAATTCTAAAAATAAGCATTTACAATCTTGTTTTTCAAAATCCAAATTATTATCCAAAATCCACAATCTAGAAGCCATACCAAATGGCCCCTTAGTTTGGGTCAGGCGGTCTTCAGGTTTACCCAACCCAAGTTGGACCCCTAATTGAGGATAGTAGTTTGGATAGTCTCCCGAGCCCTGCTGTGGATAGTGTCCCCCATAAGAAGTATTAGATCCAACATCCATAGATCCGAAGCTCAAGCTCTAAGCTGTAAAGGACTTATCGTCATGCACATCAGTATGCTACCTCTCATTTCATTTCCCCCTCCTTTGAAAAGTCCTTTCCCGCTGCTACTAGCATCACCATAATCTTTGGTCACATAGTCCTTGTCCTGTGTAGCATACTTGTGTCTACACCACCTTGAATGTCATGTCTTCACCACCATTATCGTCATCCTCCAAGTCTGACTCCATCTCAATGTCATGTACCCCTCCTCCTGTAATGTATCAACATCACATCGCCTTCCATGTAAGTCTGAGTCAAAGGCTGGAATTGGAGCTGATGATGCTACTACTGAAAGTGAGCGAGTAACAACTCTTATCTCTCGATCGAATGAGTCTAAACTTTCCTCTCACCCCCCCCCCCCTCTCTCCCTTTTTTTGATAAAAGGCTAGCCTATGCGCTTTCATTAATCAAAATGAAGCTTACAACAGTAGTGGCCAAAGTTGAGAAGATATACAACCAACATAAAAAAAAGGCACAGAAAAATATGGCATTCGGGTTCCCAACCAAACCTGAAACAAAGCTACATAAGAGGATCAGACCAATGGTTGAAGCCACTGCAACCAACGGAAATCCATCAGTAACATCTGAAGGGTCCACACGAAGACGGATTAAAAGTCCCACTGAAGGGGAGTTCAGCATCAACGTCGATGACGCGATACAAAGTGGGTGAGTAATCGGAAACCCAATACTGTCCTAGGCAAAGAACTGTAGTAGTCATAGGTTAGGGAAGGCACCACAGAGCTAAACTTCGAATATCACCAAAGAGAGCATACGGCACCGTCCAAAAGCATAGATCAACAACAAAACCACACACCTAACTGAGAAGTGCAGCTAGAGCAAAACAATCACCCCGCCGTGCTTGGCGGTGACCTCAAGCTGGCCATTCGAGAGGGGCCAACCATCGATCAACACAAAAAACCCCCAAGGAGGGTAGTCAAGTAGCTTGCGATAATAGGCACGTGCACTGTAGCATGCAGTACACGTGCCGTGCCGGGCCAGGGGTCCCAGCCTCGCGGCCCGTTTGGGCACGGCCCGCCAGGGCACGCGGCACGCGGGCTCGCGTGCCGGCCCGGGCCCGTGCACGGCGCAGGCCGCGCGTGCCTAGGCGGGCTGGCCCGCGCGCCCAGACGGGCTGGCCTGCCTGTGGGCACGCTCCAACGGCCCAACTAGCTTAAATAGCCAAAATTTGTCCATAACAAGATTCGAACCTTGTCCAAGGGACTGAAAATTTGTCTCTTTAACCACCAGGACAGATCAACTTCTTGCAACAATAGTATCATAATTAAAATATTTTACCTAAACATTAAGGATACCACATGATTGTTGAAACTCTTATATAATCATTTAAAGCTAAGAAAATAACTAAGTATAAATAAACCCAAAAAACTGTTATAAAATCTCTAATTAAATATATTTGTTAAGTCCATAGTTTTTAATTAGACTACTTTAAGTCTTTAATGGATGTAATTTATATTTTTTTGAGCAAAATCTATCCAAATATGTGTAAAACAATTTTGTGAATAATAAAAATATTTTTCAGAATTTTTTAATGATTTTTTTGGATTTTTTGGTGATTTTTTTGAATTTTTTCTTTATTTTAAAAAAAAATTTAAGTTTTATACTGGCCCGCCGTGCCGGGCTGGGGTAATGGGGCAAACGGGCCTGGCATGCCGCGGCCCGCCAGGCCCGCGGCACGGCCGGCCCGCGGCCATCCCTACCGCTATCGTCCTCATCAGCTACATCGTCGGTGTCACCATCCTCATCAAACCCTTCTATAGATACTTACCGCCTCACACAAGGCAAAAAAGGGCTTTTCGCAAACCCTTCAACCTACTGGTCAGAAAATGAGAACTAGTGATGTTGTTCATGCTCTTTTACTTGCCGACAACCTCCTCAAGACGAAGAAACCTCGCGTTCTGAAATCGCCTTCCACAAACCCTCGCCTTCAGCATGGAAACTTCCACAAACCCTCATCTTCATTTCAAACTTTCCTCCATATTAGTACTAATGTTGATGCCCAACTATACTGCAAGTCTGCAACATGAGCAATAATTGAGGTAGGCCTACCATCTGATTGATCCATCTCAACACACCTCACGCAATTTGCAAAAGGATCCTTATCATCAACCTCATAACTGAATAGCACGTTGAGACGATCCTTCACTATAGTAATGCAAAGCTAAAGCTCCAGCTGCTCTGTCCTTAACTTCATATTATAATCACAAAACACTATCTTCTACAACATCTCATATGCCAATCCATTCCTCTAACTTTGGTGTATGAAAGCAAATATGCTCCAATTTCGCTCACATGCAAAAGATGATATTATCTGAGTGAGGACCCTAACAACTAGCTTCCTTAACGTAGGGCATCAACCCCATACATTTCCTACAATTCACCTAGAATTGTATATAAAAGATCAGTATCTCAAAAATTAGAATAAAGTAAATAAATAAATATAGACATAAAAAAGTTACTTACATGACATCATTGTTGCCATTAATGTGATAGGTTTGGTTGACCCAAATGAGCTAAGCACATCTCTAAATATTATCAAATAGTAAAAGTTAGATGACAATGTTTGGAAGGGGTCAGTATTAGAAAATGGTATTAATTTGTGATTTTATTACACAAAAACAAGTGCCCTACCTCATTTCCAAAGCATCTAAATAAGGGTCCAACTTCATAAATACCTATGCACTTCAGTGCACAAGTTTGGACGAGAGGTAAGGCCGTCCTTGTAATGGTACTTCGGGTTCAAATAGTATGCTGTATTGATGATTACAATAAAAATTTTAGTACAATTAAAGAAAAATTAGTTGTCGTAATAATAAAGGATGGCAATAAATTAATACCAGCTAAATGTAGTGAGTGCTCCGAAGTCCTAAACCATCTGTCATTAACTATCTTCTGCACCTATTTATATGACATGTGTACTATGGCCTTTTCATAACTACGTTATGTTTTAGTTGAGCTAATGACAATGAGATTGCATAACCAAACACAAACCTTGTGGATGACTTGACTCTTAGAGGAAGACTTATCGTCAAATACTATTAAACAACCATTGCACTTAAAATCTTAAGCTGATAGGTGCAGGTGCAACTACATATTTAAGAGGGCCCAAATATAATATTTCAACACTCCCCCGCATGTGCGACATCACACGGGAACATACGTGGGGAGGACAAAGACAGGGTATGAACATCCTGTTAACAAATAAATGCCAAGGCAAACTTGCCCCCAGGAGTTGAACACAAGACCTCCCGCTCTGATACTATTTTAAACGACCATTGCACCTAAAAGCTTAAGCTGATAGGTGAAGCGCAACTACGTATTTAAGAGGACCCAAATATGATATTTCAACAAATTCTCTTTGAGTCTATTCCAGCCATAACTCCCAATATATCAGTGGAGGCAAATTACCAGGAATGCAGCTGTATTGGTTTTTATTTGATGAAAAATTTATCTGGAGAAGTAACAGATTGACTTTAAAGGTGCCCCAAGTGGCATTGCAGTTGGAAAGGTAGGCAAGAGGGTGCAGGTGCATTACAGCATGCAGGGAGAACTGTTGCATGATTCCCACTTGGGTACTATGGATTCTGACGAAGCTGATATAGCAGGAAAGCAGACTGAAGGTTCAGATTTGATGATCACTACAGAAGCTGAAACTCTCAGTGATAAAAAAAAATGTGGAATTGAAAGTCCAAGAGAAGCCTTCTGTTTCAAGATTGCTAGTCTACCCCTTCTTCTTTCTCGAAGGAGAAACATTGGCTTAATTACTGGATGTAAGTGGAATTATACTGAACACTTCTCTTTTGTAGGGTTTTATCTTGTCCCACTATGAGTTTGGTTAAGATATCTAATCCTGATGCCGCTTCAACAGTTATAAGTTCTTCTCATAATTCACTCTGTATCAATGGGGACTGGCAATTCTGGAAAAATGAATGATTCCCATAGACTACTGAAATGGTCAGGAAAGACGAATATAAGTCTGATTGTGGGCATGTAGTATTGTCAGAGAATGACTGGTTGGATTGGCAACATTTAGAAGAGATGTTATTGGTTCTTCAGGTGGAGATTTGGAAAAATCAGGTCACCAAGTTAATGTTAAATAGGAGATAGAGAGTTTAGGGTCACATGTAGCATCTCACGGCTGCTGCACGTTTCACATTTTTCAATGTGAAATGTCAGTTGAAGTGACATTTCACATTTAAAAATGTGAAAAAAAACAGCAGCTGTGGGATGTTGCATGTGGTAGCATCCCAAGGCTGCTGTGGGGTCACGATTTCATTCCAAATCATGTGGGTTGAGGAATCTAGAATAGTCAATACATCATAGAATGTGGGTAAAATACCCAAAGGGAAGGGTGTGCATGAAAGTAGTTTGAAATGAATTTGGCAAGTTGGAACATCAGGGTTCTGGGAGGGGTAAAGGAAAAGAGAGCAGTTTGGAAGGTTTTCAGGAAGATGACTCACAGAGTTGTATGATTTAGGAATCTAAAAAGGAAGTTGTGTCAGATTGGCTGATCAATTGGTTGTGTGGAAGTAAATCCTGTAAATCCTTCCTAGCCCTTGTTAGACCCACTTCTTCGGACCCTCCTGCTAACTTCCATTTTAAACCCCTTTGAAAACCAACTATTCCGTTGAGAATCAAAGGTTTTTTGTGGATATCCTTGTGGAATAAGATTTAATACTGCAGATTCTATCCAAAGAAGAAGAACCTACATGGTGTTATACCCACATATGTACTTCCTATGTCGATAATGTGGAGAGACGGCATGTCATATACTCAAATTGGTACCTTTACACGTCAGATATGGCAGCACTTTCTTGGCTTGATTGATATAGACTGGTTCTTTCCTTGGACCCTGTCTGATCTCTTTTCTCAGTGGAGGTTCTCTTTTTTGGGAGCTCATGGACGCTGTTCATACCAGTTTCTATCCTTTGCTATCTGTCAGTGTGTCTGGAAGGAGAGGAATAGACACATTTTTTAGGATAGACAGCTTCCACTATCAGCTGTGGTGGATTTCTATTACTTTCCACATTTCTTCTTGGGTTGTCCTTCTCCCATCCTTCCGAGGTTATTCGATCGACAACATTAGACAATATTGGGCGTCTTTGTGTGTATAGGGTATGGGTGTTATTGTTGATTGTTGAGCCAGTTTGATAGATGATCTTATCTTTTACGGGTTTTCACTGGTCATGGATGTATGATTATATGTAACATGTGTAAAACACCTTGTTGTGACATGTTCGTGGGTTTTCCATCTGGGTCACTATTTTGTATGCTCTTTATGGGCAGGTATAGATGTCTTGGGGCTGTAATTTGCATTTGCATCTATGGGTGCTCCTTTGTGCTATACTCTTCATTTTCTCTTTATATGTATAACACGTCCTTCATTACTGATCAAAAGAAAAAATATGGTTGTGTGGAATTAAATAATGTAATTGGGTGATTATCCCCTTTATAGGGCTGTCAGGAGGCATTATTATAATGTAGGATCAGGAATTGTTGAGAGGTGATGTCATGAGTGTAGGTGTTTCCTCTCTATTAGTTGAATTCACATGCTTAGTTAATGACTTCTATTGGTTTCTAGCATGTTCTATAGTCCAAATGATCTGAGAAAAAGAGGAGCATTCTGGGATGAGGCAATGAGGCAGTCATCAGTGGTGCTGTTGTGCATCATAGGTGATTCAGATTTCCTTCTGAAAAACAAGGTCGATGTGTAATTACCAGAAGCATGTAGGAGTTCTCAAATTTTGTTGATCAGGTAAAACTGATTGATTATCAACTCAATGGGACTAGGTGCCTTTGGTTGAATATGCAGGAGTCTCTAGTCTACAGTAGATTAGATAAAGCACTTGTTTCTGTTGATTTTTATGCACACATTCCTAATATTATTCAAAGCACTCTTCTCAAAGCTGTGTTATATCATAAGCCACTTTTCTTTTCCATGATAGCTAGATTGAGGATTGGTGTCCCGCCTTTTAGGTTTGCAAACATGTGTTGTAAAGATGCCCAAAATTGTGCAATTTTGGATAAACATAGAGGAGAGAATTTTCTATTAAATTTTTAGCTCCACATTTGAGTTTGAGCTTAGGATCCATAACTCATTTGAATCTGAAATCACAAATGGAATGGTTCTGCATCAACTTTTGAACAAGTTCAACTTTTCCTGCTAAAATTTTGTTTGCTTTTGACTTAAAAATAATTTTTTTTAAGACAAAATTTCAGAAGTGTTGACCCACTTTGGTCAGAACTGGGTTATGATCATGATGATGAGGATGATGACAAAATTTCATGATATTTTTTGTCAAAACCCCGTGTTTTGCCAATGTTTTGGTAAAATTGAATTTTTAGGCCTCCAAAATTTGACAAATACCTTAGTATTTGAAAGATGACATTTGACAACCCCCGAAAACCTAGATTTGCTCACAATCTGGCAAGCTGACTTTTTTATTCTTTCAGAATTTTGGTTTCAAACTATTTTTAATGGATTCAAATGGGGGTATTTCCTTATTTACATAAAATATCTCAAGTAAATGGAGAATAAAAATAAAGAAGGGCATTTACTTCAATGATATTTAGGTACTAACTTTGAAAATAAGAGCTGAAATTGTGTATAACTATACAGAACTGTGTTTTTTCACTGTGCTGTCAAACTTTGAACACATTTTTAAAAATCATTTTTTATGTCCATTATATAAATGCACATTTGAAACCATTTTGTGAGTTTACATCCTGAAAGCACAAACTTTTTTGAGTTGTACATTTCTAAAAAAGAGGGGCCATTGGGGCAGGTGACCACCCTATTCCATTGTATCCTTTATTCAATCACAATAAATAATCCATCCCCAAGGTGAAGGTGTATGTGGATGTAGATAAAACATATCATGTAAAGTTTAGGCGGTGTGTGCAAGTGTCCGCCACAAAAGGAAAAGCAAATTATAACAGTTATTTGAAATTGAAATCAGAAAATCCTAGCTAATGGGGCCTAGTTCCTGTCTAATTTGATCTTCCACGTAGACCAAAGACATGACTCTTCATTTCATTCTGCCTAGTTGTTGAATGTGTTTTGTGTTCAAACCTCTCTGCAGGAGCTGCGTGACTTCAGTCATGTTTCGGAGTCTCTCAACTCCCATGAATGTGCAAGAACAAGAAAACAGCCAACCACAACATTACTAGCACCTTTTATTGGTGAATAAATGGCTCCAGAAAATAAGCATCCAATGCGAGAGACGGGAAGTAAAGGCTGAATTTCCATCTTCATTATCATTTCCCGAACATTCTGATCATGGATATACATGTATCATGTGAAGAAGAACTTAGAAAATGGACTTACCTTGCTATGGAAGAGCCAAATTCAATGTAGGAGCCTTCTAAGCCTTTGGACAGCCAACTGTATTGAGTCTGCTGACTTCAGATGAGGTATTCTTCTCAGTTGGGATAAGGTCCAAGGCCTTTCGATAAAGTGTTTTTTGTGGGGAATCTACTAAGGTCTTAAAACAATGTTTGCTGTTTAATATTGCTTGGAGTCCAGTTAGGAACTGCTGAAGATCACTACACAGACCTGAGCAATTCCCAACAGTTGTATGGCTTAGTATGATGCCTTTGATGGATGATCTTTGGTTTTGGGAGGGTTGGAGAGTGATGGGAAGTGGTGGAGAAGGCCCTTGAGTCTCTGGAGGAGCTCTAGAGGTAGAGGTGTCTAAAGATGATCCATCCAAACGAGCCAAAAGTCCTGAAACAGCAAGCTGTTCCCAAATTTATAGTTTGGGTTGTATGTTCCTGAGTGGAACGCACAACTTAATCTGGTTTGTGCGGTCACGTTTGGGCCACACATCCTAGAACGTGTTCTCATTAGATGAATCATGGCCCCCTACTCCCGGTGTTACTTCTCTGGGGTGGGTCCAAAGGGCCTTGCCTGGGGTAGGTTCCACATTACCACCAAAAAAAATTAAAAAAGAAAAAAGAAAAGAAAACACACACCCACATTGAGAATTTATATAAAACAATTTTCAGTTCCTGGGTAATTTCCATATTTTGTAATAGTATTTGAGCTATATTTTGTGCATTGAAAACTACAGACTAACTGTAACTTATAATAATCCTTCACTTGTTAGCAAAAATTAAAATTTGAACATTAAATTTTAATGAATGGTAGGACTTTTGTAATTAAAGTTGTACTTCTGGGGAGGGATTAAGCAATGAACTAATTGTGCAACCTACCAATGAACTCTGGCTAAATAATTCTGTTGATATTGAATTTGTTGGAGTGTGGCTCGTATTTTTATTCTTTTAAATGCCCTGATCGGCTAATGAGGGATATTTTCTTGCAGGATAGTGGATTTGGTATTGTGAGATATTCATGGGGAGCATTTTCTGCCAGCTCCTTGCGTTATTAGCAAATATTTTTTCCCATTTTCTTTTCTTTCTTCATTCATCCAATCTTTGGGTGGAATACTGGACGATTTCTTCTGTTAGCCTTAGTACCATTGTTTATTTTATTTTTATTTTTTTAAAATTTGTTTCATATATAGTATTTTACAGGTTTTTAAAATGGTTTTTTTTTTAAAGATAATCTTCCGCACATTTGAATATTAGCAAATATTCAGTCGTATTTTGTTAAACGTGATCATTCAGTTAATAGCCATTTAACTTGTATGTTACCGCTGATGGCTTCAATGAAACTTATGATCATTAGGCCTGCATTTTCAAATAGTCAGGGTATTATTATTTGCTTTTAGCGGAATGGGTGAAATTTGTTAATGTCCTTTTTCAAATGGTTATTTACTTTATCTTTACAGATGAATTTTAGAGAATACATTTAAATTTCAGATGGAGCTTAGGAATGTGAGAATGCAATTGTCTTGCAGGTTCACTTTTGTTATAGCATTCCTTCTGTTGTTGACTGGAGCTGCATTGAATGATCAACATGGAGAGGAGACCTTGTATTTTGGCAGCTTTTGCTATGTTGTAAAGCCTGGGGTCTTTGCAGGAGGCGCTGTCCTGTCCGTTGCAAGTGTTGCGCTTGGAATCATCTACTACATCACCTTAATGTCGGCCAAGAACAGTGCAGATCCATCGGGAGGCACTGGCTATCCTAGTCAAGAAGGCATTGCAATAGGACATCCCCGGTTCCCACAGTCAAGTACTCAAGACCCAGTTTTTGTGCACGAAGACACATACAACAGGCGGCAGTTTCCCTGATGGTAAATTTCTGCATGTTATTCAGTCTCCATTGTCAGTATCATTTGCAAATCTGTATAGCATATTATATTGATGATGATGAAATGGTCATTTGAAGGGCTTTTTGTCTATGTTCTGCTTGTTGTGAATGGTAAAAATATCCTTGTATTGAGTTAGAAATCTATACTATTATATAAAACCAAGATCCTCTTTCCTCCCAGACATTTTATACCCAAAGCCCTCTGCTTTTTCATTTTTTTTTAAAATTTGCTACACATGCACACCGTAGTCTATAGTAGAGCTGGCAACGGGTCGGGTCGTAATCGGGTCGAGGTTGAACGGATCGGGTTCGGGTTGACCCGATTACTGGCGGGTTGGGGAAACCCCAAACCGAACCCAACCCGCCATTAAACGGGTTCAACCCGCCAACCCGATTATATTTTTTTATTATTTTTTATTTTTTCAAAAATATTATTAAAATTGGATTATTGGGTATTCGGGTCATAATCGGGTCGGGTTCGGGTCATAATCGGGTTGGCGGGTCATAATCGGGTTGATGCATGTACTTTTTTACACTTTTTTTAAATCGGGTCATAATCGGGTTTGACCCGATTTCAGGCGGGTTGGGAAAACCCCAACCCGCACCCGACCCAATTAATAAACGGGTCAACCCAACCCGTTTATAATCGGGTTAGTCTGGTTGACCCGTCGGGTCGGGTCGATTTTTGCCGGCTCTTGTCTATAGTGTAGAGACGAAAGAAGTGTCTCAGCTGTGATCTAATATCATTGACTATGTTTCTGTATTTGGATCAATACAAAGAAGCAAGAAAAGTCCCATTTGCCTTGCATATCAGTTCCATATCATGTGTGTGTATGAGCAGTATGCATGCTTTAAGTTTTTACATTGTTGCTGAAAGATGGGAGGCCACTTGCCTATGAGCTCTTTCCTTCCTCTAATCCCTGTTGGTCGAGAGATTTCAACCTCCAAGTCTATTAATTTCCACAATCACAGACCTCACCAACAGGGCAAGCATGACTGATTAGACAAATCAAGTTTAATACAGTAATGACCCAAGCTATTTGTCATACTAGAAGTGAAAGTATTAGAGGGTGTTTGGTAATGTATTGAGAAACCATTTTTCGGTTTTTAAACATAACATGTTTGGTATTCTTCGTTTTCAAACTGTTTTTAAAAAAAACGGTTCAAAATCATCCCCGTTTTTTAAAACTGAAAATGTGTTTTTAAAAATGCAAAACCGTTTGTTTTTTATTGTCGATGGCAATTTTATAATATTTTTATTTGAATTCTCCCCGACTCCCATCGTCTTCCTCCACCTGGGAGAAACACAAATCACTGAATCCGAAAGCCATTTAAAACGAAAATGGCAAACGAAAAAGAGATTTGCACTCCTTTTCTCTCTCTCTCTCTGCATTTTTCTGTTACTAATTATAGCTGTAGAGTACAGACTTTGAGTTCTCGCCATTAATGGCGGACTTCGAAGAAAGCCTGATACCCCAAAAATCTGGTTTTTTTCTTCGTAGGGTTTCCATGCCTAATGATATATCGACAAAGGCGAGGTACAGGCTCAAATTCTTCAGCTGTGGCAGGGCCCCAGGTCTCACTGTCATGACCTACAGTGTGAAGGCATCGCTTCCATGCCCAACGAGCACGGGCCAAGCAGGGCTCGCATTCAAGGAGAAGAAGAAAATAAGAACAAGAAAATAAACCCATTTTTGTATAATTAGAATTAGAAATGATCGAACCAATTCATCTTCCCTATCACTGCCATTTACAGATTTCTCCATTTCTCTTCTCTTGGGCCTGCTCTCTCTGGGCTCTTCCTTTTCATCAGCAAATGACAAGAATCTCTGAAGGCGCCTAGATGGCAAGATACCTTCACGACTAGAAGTAGACTCTTCAGACACATTCCGACTAAATTGATATATAATCAAGAAGAAATGTATGATGAGAGCAATAAAGCATACTACCCCAGCTAAAAGAAAGAGACCCCAAAAGCTCTTGAGGTGAAGCCTGTTAGATTCTAGCTCCACACTCTCCAAACTGCAAGCACTTTTAGCTTTTGGTCTGATTGAAGACCCTAATGTCTTCGTCTACAATGCCATGATCAGAGCCTCTGTTCACTGTGGTTTGACGGCTCTGGGGATTTATTTAAAGATGTTGAGAGCTGGGGTTTCTCCAACGAGTTTTACTTTCTCAAATTTCTGCTCTGGGATTTGGTGAAGACATGGGTATGAGTTTAGGAAGAATGGGTATGAGTCTCATGTCTTTGTTCAGACTGCTGTGGTTGATTTTTATTCCAGTTTGGGCAGAATGGATGAGTCTCGGAGAGTGTTTGATGAAATGCCTGAAAGAGATGTATTTGCTTGGACTACAATGGTTTCGTGCCATGCCCGGACCGGGGATTTGATTTCTGCAAGGAAATTGTTTGAAGAGATGCCGGAAAGGAATACTGTTTCTTGGAATGCCCCAAGCTCGCATTCACTTAACTTGTTTTTTTATCGCAACGCATTTTTATAATTTTAAAACTTAAATTGTTTTTAATCATTTTTACCAAAAAGGTTTCTTGTAATTTGTTTTTGTTAGTTGTTTTCAAAAACAAAAAACAGTTTGGAACGTTTTTAGTTTTCAAACTGTTTTTAAAAAAAATGTTACCAAACGGACTCTTAGTCAATTGAGTATTATGCTTAGTTTCTCTGCTTCATAAAATCCTTCTGCGAGTCTTCCAAATGAAGATTTTCCTGGTACAGTCAAGAAGCCAGGGTGGGAACTGGTTTGAAGGTTTTTCTTACACTTGATCCCAGGGTGGGAACTGGTTTATTAGTTTCCCTCTCTCTCTCTCTCTCTCTCTCATCTCTAGTCTTTTTCGTAATTTTCTGCACGTTTTTTTTTATCTCTCTTATCAGGAGAAACCTTCAAAAAGTGTAGCATTCTCTTTTCCTCCCTCTTCTGATTATGTGACTCTGGAACTGAGAATACCCCCACCAAATCTCTATATTTTGTTTCATTAACCTGCAACTAAGTGTTATCATTGACCTTAAGATCTTTCATTCAACTAATTGATCAAACACCGAAGTGTTTAGCATCACTACTGTCAGTCATGGCGAAAAGGGATGCTGTGTACGAGAGTGGAGAGGGAGCAGGAGGCGTCATCCTAAAGCTTTTCAATGCAGGAGTAAATCAGAGAGTCCAGGCAAGAATCGAAAAACACGAGACAGAGATTTACGTGGTTCACCTAAAAAAGGCTACATCCACGGGCGATCAAAAGATGAAATTTACAAATCAACAGGAATTACAGATACATTGGGTTTGTATGATCAAGAGCCCCAACAATTCCCTCCACTAAATCCATCATCTTTCACAATCCTACATGTCCATTTGTACAAAAAGAAACTTCCAAGAAATGGGACTAACAGTCCTCTTGAATTCCGAAGATATCACAAGACTAAATCCATCATCTTTCACAATTCTACACTTCCATTTGTACAAAAAGAAACTCCCAAGAAATGGGACTAACAATCCATTCCGAAGATATCACAAGAGGGGTATATTGCTTTGCTTCACACCTCACACCTTGTGAAAGAAAGAATAGGATTTAACCCCACATGAGAAGCCTCAGAGCAATTCATCAATTTTCTGCAGCAAGAGGGGGAAAAGAGCATGTTATACAGATTTTTAAAATTTTATAATAAAAATTAAGATGAATCATTTGTCTGAAAGTTAATATATATACCTTCAAAACAGATTGTGCAAACCATGTTTATGGTTGATTTATTGGTCTTCCTCCAAAGTGCCCAGTTGGGAAAATTTCAAATTTTCTGTAGCTGTGGTTCAACCTCATCTTTTGAAGAATGTCATCATCTGATTCGATTTAAATGAGCAAACGGCTCAGGATTTGTTTTGGGTGCAGGTTTAGCCACTTCAGGGGTCCCAAACACATTCCAAAATCTCAGAGTTTCATCACCTGCTGCAGATGCTACTGTGCATCCATCTGGGCCCTGCACAATTGGAAACAAACAAACACTAAGAACAGAACACAATTGTCACCTTAGTAAAAGACCTTTAATTTCTTTCTGGGCTAATACCTGTGCCATGAATAGAACTCTAGATGTATGACCAGTAAGCTCTGCAATCTTAACCATGGAGGGGTACTTCCAAAGAGTGAGTTGATTCTGGGTGAACCCATGGGAGCTAAGCAACTCCCTCTCATTCTTGTTCCACAGCAAAGCACAAACCTGTGACCCTGTGTCAACGGAGTTCAAGCATGCACCTGTGTGTGTGTTCCAGAACTTTATGCACCTGTCTCCTCCACCTCCACCAGAGGCTAACAAATTTCCCTGGAATGGACACCATGCAAGGGCTTTCACAGCAGCTGTGTGGTCTTCCAGTCTGTGAAGCCACTGAGTTGGAGAACTAGAAGACGCAACTGATCGATCCCATATGTAAAGGAGATTGTCGTTGCCACCGCTCGCCAGTTGCTGGCCAGAGGCCGACCATTTTAGCCCACAAACCTCTTGATGGTGTCCCTGATAGGTCTCAACTATGTGAGACCTAATTCTAACATCATTGTTAATGATTAAGCCATCCATTCCTCCTGTCGTTAGTATGTGATTGTTCCAGGCCAATGACCCCACTCGAGATCGATGCCCCCCTCTCAGAGTTCTTAGCTGCATATATGAACAAACATTATAGTGATCAGCTTAAAATGAAAAGGAAGAACTGAAAGAATCATGGCCTAATTCATGAGCAATGTCTGAACCTGTCGATTGGCTGTGGAATCCCAAAGCTGGACTTCAGAATTGTTCAAGCCGACTGCAATGTGTCGTCCATCGGGAGCCCAGCTGACACTTGTGACCGGACCATTGTCGTCGTCAATTGTCATGAGTTCAGTAGTAGATCCATTTGAAGCATCCCATAAGTAAACTGTGTTTCCAAGTGCAATTGCAAGAACATTGCCGCTACCCCAGTCCAGCAAATTCAAATAGTAATCATCCACAAGTTCAGGTGCATCTAGTGTTCTCTCGGAAGTCTGTAAAAAATATAACAAACAAACACATTGAGATGATTTAAAGAGAAAACCCCAAAACCTTAATTGAGAATTAGCTCAACAATCAAGGGATATAGAATACCCCACCTGGGGAATGTATCTTCTGGGCTTTGTTGGCTTCGATTGGGGAAGAGATGAGGAAGTTCCATGGAAAAAGGGCTCCGTTGGTGTGGGGGGCTTGTTCTTGAAAGCGAGGATTCGGGTTCTGTTCATATTGAAAGTCTCTGCTAGTTGTTTCCTGTAAGCCTCTCTAGAAGGAGAACTCACAACTGGGTTTTCTTTACCTTTTCTCCCTTCTGTCAACATGTAATGAGCAAAGTCGAAGTCCATTGCAGATCGATTCGGGATGAATCTATCCAACTGAGAATCAAAAGAATAGAATAAGAATCAAAAGAAAAACAAGAACAGAATCCAATCACGGTGAAGAAGCCTGACCATTAAATTCATCCAATCTGAACACAATAAAGATAAAATTCTTTTTAAAAAAAATGGGGATATCACAGTGGATTGACCGAGTTTTAAAATTCAAACCGAGGAGAGATAAAAATTGAAGAAAGATCATCTGAAACAACCGAAAATAGGCTTCTGGGATTTTTTTCATCATCAACGTACATTTTCTCGGGAATTTTTCCTTTGAAGCATCTGATCTTGAAGAGGGCATCGAGATGTTGCCTTGATTGAAGAATTTACAGATCCTGCATCCATGATATTAACAAAACAAAAAAGAAACACTACAAAAGAAGAAGAAAAAAAACCTGCAAAAGAAACGTAACAGAAACTAATAATGTCCGAAGCCTGCAAAACAGAGAATCAGAGTCCTGAAGAAAAGTTTACCAACATAAAATTAGAAACAAAAAGATATTGCAGAAACTAAAAAAGAAAAGAATGGAAAAACTCAAAGAGAGCGATCTTGTGAACTTTAAACGTCGACAGAGAGCGCAGCAGAGCTAGAGACTGGATTGGGATTCTTCTTCAATGGTGGGTCTGCTATGCTTTATAATGTGCATATACGATCAAATACTTTCTAAAATCCAATAAGCATTCAAAAAAAATAATTTTGTTCGAAAGAAAATGTTCGCCAACGGCTCAATTGCCGAATAGCCGTTGTAATTTTATTTGACCTAAATGTCCCTGAATTCTGTTGCTAATTTCGAAAAGGGTGAGACTTTTTGAAATGACACTTTTATATTCCAACATGCCACCGTAACTCCACAATCATGATTCCACCACTTGTCATTAATTCGTCTAGGCAATAAACAATCTAAACATCACTCTGCGTGTGTATGTTAATTTTCTCTCTGAAATAACTGTTTTTTCTTCTTTTTTATCCGAGCGAGGTTTTTTCCACAATTTTGATTTTCAATTATAATGATATTCACTCTTCTCTTTGAAAAAAAAAATAGGGGAATGCACACGTTATGCGCATAGTAAATTTGAAATAGAATTGAGGGAATTTTGGTATTAAAATGTTAGGCAATTTGTTATTGATACATCTGGCATTAACAAATAGCTATAAAAGTTAATTTGATAAAAAGTGCATTGCATATGATTTTATTGGTTATGATGGTGATGTCTGATGTCAAATAAAAATAAAAATAAAAAACTCCAGGTAACAAAACTGTAAAATGAGAATTACTTGGAGGGCATTTTCTGTATAAAATGTCAACCAAAAAAACCCCTCTTTGGTTTATAGTAGTAATAGATAATCATTTTATTTTTTGTTTTAGTCTATGCTACCAAGGAATTTGATGGAAATTTCTGTTTCAATAATAATTATTTGACATTAAATATTTTATTGAGTTAGCAATGGATTGGTGGATGGTACTTGCAAATTTCACATGGGTGTGCATGAGTTGTACTACTTGATTCTTAATTATGAACAAGTTACGAACTAATTAGAGATAGAAATTAATATGAATAAAAGAGATAGGCCCTTTGGGTAACAGATTTCAGTAGAGAATATGTGAGGTTCCCTTTATAAAATAGTATAGATATGATTGTTTATGGTTTAGACCCTTTTTCCTCACATTTTTATGGATTTATTTATTATATTTATTGATTTCACTTTGATGTTTTTTAGGGCTAGAAATGGGTTAGATCTATATTTGAATTCAACTCAAATTCAATCAAAAATTATTGAATACAAATCCAATAACACATCCATCAGCACTCAGAAATTATTGAATACGAATTCGATCGAACAATCACATAAGATTAAATACAGACACAAGTAAGTCCCATATTTGATCCAAATAAGATTCGAACCGAAATTTGATTAAACTAAATTTTAGTTAAGGTTGGGGATACCCATTGTTCAATGCTCTTTTTTTTACTTTTTTTTTTTTTGGAAAGCAAGTAAAAATGCATTAATATAATGGAGTTCACAAGTGATACAAAGATCAGACAACAAAAGACAAAGCCATTGTTCAATGCCTGATGATGACGGCGATTATGCCATTAATCCACCATTACAAGAGAATTTACAGCCAAGAATCAAAAAATTAAAGCGTGTATAGTGTTTACAATGTCTTGGGGACTGAGTGTGGCATCAACTTTCACAATCCCCTCACCATTATCAATCTGAAGCAGTTCCAACTGAGACTGCAAGAGCTTTGCAGGCATGAAATGCTTCCCTTCGGCCGCCCGTTTCTCGAGCCGAGCCGCTAGTACCTCTGCCTGAGCATCCAACAACACAAACTTCACCACACTAGCATAGCTTCCAGGTTCATAATCTGGATCAGCAGCTCTTAGTATGTCTCTGTATCTCTTTTGCAAAGCAGAACAACCAAGAACCACCATTTGGCCTCTGCTGATTTTCTCCCTGAGAGCATCACGAAGCGTTTCTAGCCATGGTATTCGGTCTTCGTTGGAGAGAGGGATCCCTTTACTCATTTTGTCTGTATTAATTATCAAATCTTTGTTAACAACACCATTGAAAAAACGGCCAATGTATCTTTTGCATGTATACACTTCTTCGTTTGACATTGCTTTTTAATTTTAGTTATTTGCTTATTTAAGCAAAAGAATGTGTTTTTGTAGTATGAATTAGTGTTTGGTTAGATAGAGATGCTTATCGAGCTAGCCCGGCACGGCCTGGGCCCATTTAGGGTGCGCCACATGCCTGGGGTGCCGTGGCCCACCCGGCCCATTTACCAAAACCCCGGCATGGCCCAACCCGCAACATGCCTAGGACTGGGCCGGGCAGGTACAGTGGGCGGCGGGCCAGGCTTTTTCTTCAAAAAACAAGGAAAATTAAAAAAAATAGTAAAAAATCATTAAAAAAAATTATGAAAAATATGTTTATTATTCACAAAATTGTCTTACACATACTGGGATAGATTTTGCTCAAAAAATTTTAAGTAAATTAATTATTACAAGTACAAGTACAACTTTGAAAATAATACATAATACACTTTTGATGCTTAAAAAATTTTAAAAATATAACTATTTCTTGATAGCTATAGAAATGAAGAGAATAAGGGAGATTGCAAAAGAAAGTAAGAGATTGTAGAAGATGTGTGGTTTAGAGTGGGAAGCGTTAGGCCTATTTATAGAAAACCAAAAGTGGCTTTTTACCACCTCTACCCTCCAATATGACTGTTATTTGACAATTGGAAGGGTGGAAATGGTCATTTACAGTCAATTACAAACATACCCCCATGATATGTTTGTTATATGGAGGGGGTTAAAACAGTCAAATAAAGTGGTAAAACCCACTTTTAGAAGGGTAAAACCGTTAGCGAGCCTACCCAATCGGGCCCAACAGCAGGCACACGCGGGCAACCCACCAGCCCGCTGTGAGACATAGAAAATCAATTTAATGACTTCCTGATCATTACACTGGATTCGTTTGAACAAGGAGTCACCACCATTCTGTTTAGGTGTGAATGGACACCAAAACCATTAAATCAAATACCGAAAAAGGAAAAATTAAAGTAAAAATAACTCTATTTTAAAATACAAAACAAAAACAACCAGAGATGGGTAAAGGGATTAGGTTATGAACAGGGAAAGGTGTTATGCACCCCTATTCATCCACACAAGATGGTTACCAGGTATTGTTCATGTTAAAAATAAAAAAGGCTTGCTTAATAAAGAAGAAAAAAAAGAAAACATAAAAGTAACAAAGTGTATGGTTTTTCATATGAATAGCTCGATTAATTCAGAACCTTCAATATGATCATACCATTCTAAAGGTTTCATGATTAAAATAAAATTGAGATAAAATCAAAGAAAACCAATCTAAAGAGAAACTTGAAAAACTAGCTTTAAGTTAAACCATTAAAAGGTTCAAAAACTAGATTGAAATTTCTTGATTAAAACATTGAAGAATAAAGTTATTTGGAGTACAGATCTGATCCGGATCTCTCATTAGTGGAGAAATAGAACCCCCACTCAACCCATGTTGATGAAAAAACATCAAAAGGGAGAGTTTAGACCATATGATCATTTCTCCAAGATTAAAACAATTTCAAAATCACATCGTGAAACCCTAGAGGTTGCTTTAAGGCTTTTGATTTCAAATCTACCATATAAATCATGGTAGATCCAAAATCTTAACCAAATATCATCAAAATAAAGAAAACAGTAATGTAGATGCAATGGTGTGAAAAATCCAAACTGTGGGAGGAAGTGGGGATCTCATGCTATAAATATCATCGATTCATAGAATCCCTCGAAATTTAGAATAAAACCCTTACATAACATCAACAGAGTAATAAAAACCACATATCACAAATTATAGCACATAGGCGTCTATCCTACGGATCCACCTATTCTTTTTTCCCCTGGCTCTCTCTTCACGTTTTATGGCTAAAGAAGAGTCTTGAGGTACTTGGAGATAGGTTTGGGGATACAAACACAAACAAGAGGCCTTATTTTACAAAAAAGAAAGAAGAACAGATGATATGGTTCTATTCTAAAGATCCACCTGTTCCCCTTTCCCCTAGCTCTCTCTTCACGTTTTACAGCTAGAGAGGAGTCTTGAAGTACTTGGAGATAGGTTTGGGAATACAAGTATAAACTAGGCCTTATTCTACAGAAATGGAGAAGATCTAACTATTTCTAGAATTAAAACAGGAAATAAAAAAGAAAAGAGACTTACCTAGATTGAGAAAGTAGAAAAGCAAGGATTCCCTTCTTCACTTGGAGCTCTTCAGGCTTCAGATTCTTGGTCATTTGCTTGAGGAAAGGCCCTCTATTTATAGGCAAACCCAGGGGCATGGTTGGTCCAAGGGATATGCCAAAATCTTCCAATTGAGTTAAAAAAGAATTTAATGTAAATCCATTAAACCACACAGGATAAACAAGAGGATTCGAATCTCCCAGAGAGAGATTTGAGTGTAGATAAGCCTCAGAAATCAAAAAAGGATAAATTCGCTCAAAAAAACCCATGCCCATATATATAATACGGTCGTGCCTTGCCCGTATTATTAATACGGTCACAGCATGACTGTATATCAACTACGGGCACAACCAGGCAGCAGATAAAATACGGGCATTTCATGTTTGACCAAATTTTACACTTTTTTGACCTGTTTCTGCATAGACAATACTTATTTACATGTAATATCATTTAAGTAAATGTCCTCGTATTTTTTAATCTCCATTTACTTAAAATATTACATGTAAATAAGTAAACAACCCCCCCCCCCCCCATTTGATTCCATTAAAAGTAGTTCCAGACCCAAATTCCAAGTAAATAAAAAGTCAATTTTCTAGTTACAGGCTAAATTCCAGTTTTTCAGGTCCGGTAAAAAAATTCAACATGTTAATACCAAGGCATTCGTCAAGATTTAAAATCTCAAAAAATTCAATTATGCAATAACATTGCTAAAAACATGATTACTGGGAAAAATTATCTTGAAATCTTGCTTTAAAAAATATTTCATTTTCTGGGGTCAAAAATCAACAAAATTCAACCGGAAAAAGTTTAACTTTGCACAAAAGATTGAATTTGGGCATTTTTCCTTTATGGTTTTGGATTCAAATGGGTTAAGGATCTCAAACCCAATGCTAAGAATTGAAAATTCCAATAAAATCTTTCTCTCCTTCAAGATTTATCAAAAATCGTGCAATTTTGGGGTGTCTACACCCGCGTCAAGCGCGGGCCATGCCGCCCGTGTGCCGAACGTGCCCCGGCCCGTCGGAATGCATGCCTAACGGGCCGTGGGTCCCTATACATGGGCACGGCACGGCACGACTCCTTGAGTGGGCCGTGTCGTGCCCAGGCCGATGTCGTGCTTACACGCCAAATGCGTGTAAGCACCCCTATGGTTAGATATGGTTTTTGCTTGCATGATGAAGCAAAATAAATATGAGAAATAAAAATTATTACCTTCTTTCCACTTAATTGCTTTTAATACGCACCACCCATCATGACTACACCACCAACCATCACCCCACCACCACCCCCACTGCACACATTGCCACCGGAATCACCCACCCATTAAGGTGCATAGCAAATATCCTACCTAGGCATAAAATTTTTCATTTTTTCTTCTTTTCTTCATGACTAGGTATGGCAATGGGACAGGTTAAACATGTAACTAGGTTTGTCCCTAATGGTTAGGGTTTGTGATGGTCAAAATCGGGTTATTAACATATATATTCTATTTTAAAAACACTTTTTTTAATTTGTTTTACTCTATTTGGGTCATAACCACCCTACCCATTACCAACCCCATAGGAGTAGGTTAGGGTTTGGTATTGACTAAACTCTTATAAGAGCAGGGTTCGAATTCACCAAAACCCGCCTATTTCCATCCTTGAATCATGACATGTTTTGTGTTATTAGCCCACAAAGTCACTCACTGAACATGTAGAAAGAAATTGAGCGTACAAATAGGGTTTTGGTAAAAACCAAAAAAGGAAAAACAAAAAATAAGAAACAAACAAAAATATACCTTTATTTGACTGTGGATGGAAGTCGTCAGCATCTACAAAATTGCAATTCATGACCTTTGCTAACATTTCGCCTATTGTGCTGTTGAAGTATAATTCAAAAGAGAAATTGAATTAGAATTCTTCATTTCATTTCAAAGTTGAAAGAGTCTGAATGAAAAGACATGTTTTATCTTTTTTAAGAAAATTCAAAGGAATGATGTGACGATTATCCATTTAGAAAAAGAAAATTATACAAAATACTTGCTTTTGGGGTTTAATTACAAAAAGGACCTATGGCTAATTCTTTTTTGCTATTAAGGAAAATTGGCATGAAGTCAAAACAAACATTTATTTTCCAAAATTTCCTTGCTTTGATTAAAATTATATCTCATTACATTAAAACTTGCATCGTACGATAATTAAATTTGTAAATTGCGATGATTAATTTTGCACCATATGATAATTATAAAGTCATTATGTGGTACAACTTTAATCTTAATCTACAACTCTTATCATAATAGGATATAACTGTTGGCGTGATTCAAGCAATTAGTCAGCTATGGAAACCTTTGATTTAGGAATCCCCTCACTCAAGGATCAAACGCGATTGTAGCCAAGAATCTTGTATAGACAGAATAGCTTCCCAAACATAGTTTCTTGTATCTATATATATTGTACATTGCTTTATGGAATGAAATACAGAGAAATATTGTATTTTGACATGGTATCAAAGCATGATCTTGGGTTCCCTGTTTTTTGATCAAGCAGGAGTCCAGTTTTTGCTTGACATCCATGGCTGACTCCACCGAAACCATCCTTGGTAATCTGACATCGAAAATGACAGAGGTCTTGACAAGGGTCCAGACCTCTCCCTCACCCACCACTAATTCCCCGATGGTTCCAATTGGCATCAAGTTGGATGGTTCCAACTATGGATTATGGTCCCAGGTTGTGGAGATGTACATCTCTGGAAAAGACAAACTGGGATACATCAATGGAGACTGCCCCCAACCACCAGAAACCGACCCCTCCTTTCGTCAGTGGCGCACTGAGAATGCCATGGTGAAAGGCTGGTTGATTAACTCTATGGACCATTCCTTGGTCATGAACTTCATTCGCTACCCAACGGCTAAGCAAGTATGGGATTCTGCTGCCACAACATACTTTGATGGAACTGTCACCTCGCAGGTATACGAGCTTAGACGTCGTGTATCTCAAATGAAACAAGCAGGCAGATCTATAGAAAAATACTATAACAGTCTACAGGGGTTGTGGCGAGAGATCGATTTTCGTCGTCCGAATCCAATGAAATGTGCACCTGACATACAAAGCTACAACTCCATTTTACAGGAGGAGCGAGTATACACTTTTCTCAATGGACTAGATGATCGACTGGATCATGTTCGGAGTGATGTTCTACTCCTGAAACCTTTTCCTTCAATTGAGCAAGCATATGCTCACGTTCGAAGGGAGGATCTCCGACAATCTGTGATGATATCAGGAGGCGAAACAGTGGCTAGTGGTGCTGTTATGGCCATCACAGGCGTGAAATCTGGTCAATCACAAACTTTGCTGAAGTCTGGGTCATCCTCACGATCCAAGGGTCATTCTAATGGGACTAAGTGCCTCCACTATGGGAGTACAAAACATACCCGAGACACCTGTTTTAAACTACATGGCTACCCAGACTGGTGGCATAAATTACAAGCCCGAAAGAAACGAGATGCTCCTATGACTAAAGACGTCCCGGGTCGAGCAGCGGTGGCCACTGCTAACTCTCAACTATCCCTTATTCCCATGGCAGAACCTTCTACATCAATCTCGGATCAAGGTAATATTGGTCAAGTTGTTTGTAGTTCTACTACTCAGAATGATGGTGGCTGGATTATCAACTCCGGAGCGACAAACCATATGACATTTGATCTAAATGATTTCTCCAACACAACTCAGCCAAGGAGAACTTGCATTGTTAATGCTAATGGGGCCACTTATCTAGTCATAGGGGCTGGAACCGTGTCCCTGTCTCCCTCTCTCTCTTTAGCTCACACACTTCTTGTTCCTTCACTCTCCAATAAGTTGATGTCTGTGAGTCAGGTTACTGAAGAGCTTAACTGTGTAGTACTGATATACTCCACTTTTTGTCTTCTTCAGGATGTTCTCAGCAAGGAGATTATTGGGCGTGGTACTAAGAGAGGGGGACTGTACTACTTGGATGACTTCAGCCCAAGCAGAGCAAATAACACTCACTATCAAACCAGTAGCCCCGAACGGCAGATCTGGCTATGGCATAGGCGCTTGGGGCACCCATCATTTGGCTATCTCCGGCATCTACTCTCATCTTTATTTTCCCGTTTGCAGAGTGAAGAATTTAAATGTGATACATGTATCAAGGCTAAAAGCCAACGAGTTTCTTATCCAATTAGCTTGAACAAAACTAATACTCCATTTGCCTTGATACACTCCGATGTTTGGGGACCATCTCCGATAACTACTTCCTCTGGTTACCGTTGGTTTGTAATTTTTGTCGATGACTGTACTCGAATGACGTGGCTCTATCATTTGAGAACCAAAGGTGAAGTCTTCACGATTTTTCAAGCATTTCATGTCATGATTCAGACTCAATTCTCTTCCAAGATAAAAATTCTTCGTTCCGATAATGGTGGTGAATTCATCAACCAAAGATTTCAGACCTACTTCCAACAACATGGTCTTCTCCATGAGACCTCATGCTCTCGAACACCACAACAAAATGGTGTCCCCGAGAGGAAAAATCGGCACATTTTGGAAACAGCCCGTGCTCTACTCCTTGGAGCAATGGTGCCGAGTTGTCATTGGGGGGATGCTGTGGCTACTGCCGTGTACCTAATCAACTGTATGCCATCAAAAATCCTACACTTTAAAACCCCCCTCCAAATCCTCTCTGCTCATATATCCCTTCCTTCTATATTGATGCTTCCTCCTAGAATTTTCAGGTGTGTTGCCTTTGTCCATCTCCACAAAAATCAACACACCAAATTGGACCCATGTGCTGTTAGGTGCTTATTTTTGGGATATGGTTTACATAAAAAGGGTTTCTGGTGCCATGATCCTACTACCAACTGAACCTATATCACTATGGACGTTACCTTCCTTGAGTCCGAAAATTTTTATTCTACATTGGTACCCAATTCTTCCCTTCAGGGGGAGACTCAAGGAGAAGAGTCGAATTGGTTGATGGGCCCCATAAGTGAGTATGGAACTGGGAATAGAGAAGTTGAAGATGAGGTACCACCAGAAATCGAAGATGCCCATGAGACACCACCAGAAATTGAAGATGCCGAATATGAAGACCAGAAACTGCAATGTCCTCTCAGTCCCCTCACTCCTCAATACCCGAAGACCCTCCTCCTCTTGAGAATGTCCTTGAGGTAAGTACTCCCACTGCACCTTTACATACCCTTGATTCTTCTACTGGTTATGTGTTGCCTTTTAGACACAATCATGGGAAACCACCGAATAAATACTCCCCAGATGAAGAAGAAAGAAAATCCAAGTACCCAATTGCAAATTATGTATCTATTCAAGGGATGTCCAAACCTCTCACGACTTTCACTCAAACACTATCCTCCTGCTGTATTCCCAGCAGTGTCAAGGAGGCATTATCTGATCTAGAGTGGGCACAAGCAATGCAAGAAGAACTAGAAGCCTTAAAGAAAAATAATACCTGGAAGTTGGTTCCATTAACTGAAGGAAAAAAAATAGTGGGATGCAAATGGGTGTTCTCTATAAAATACAAGGCTGATGGAACAATTGATCGATACAAGGCAAAGGGCTTTACCCAAACGTATGGTATGGACTACTTAGAAACCTTCTCACCAGTAGCCAAACTGAATACTATTAGAGTCTTATTGTCTCTTGCTGCAAATTTGGATTGGCCACTACATCGCTTGCCATCTGGCAAAATTTTGCTTTGAGGCTAAATTCTTAACATCTTTTTGTAAGACAGATTTTGCAGCTTTACAATCAACACGTAATAAAAATTTTTGATTAAGTAAATCAGATTGAAATTTGGAAATACACAAAACAATCGATAAGATTTCTTTTTTAATTGTTGAATAATTCTTTTGAGTTTGATTCCATGTTCCACTTGTAAGCACCTCATTTTTGCGCCCCCGAAAGAGCCAGAAATACAAACCCTGGTCAAAAAGTCAAACCCTGATGGGTCAAAATTTGACATTTTGATCAAGTGATAATCTGCCACCTTGCTTCATCTCAATGGATAGGGAATCTCGACACGGTTCCAACGCAACTGAGTCTGTTGGAATCGGAGTCCGGAAGAGGGTTCTGCAGGCGGTCAAACTTGAGGATGAGCCGAAAGTTGACTTTTCCTCGAACCTCGTGCCAAGTGCTTAACCCTATGTCATTGAATAGAGGGCTCCGATACGAGTTCAACGCAATTGAGTTTGCTCAAATCGGAGATCAGATAAAAGAGATATGAGCTGTCGAAGTTTCCGGGCAGCAAAAGCCGGAAACTGCACACGTGGCGCAGGAACTGCACACGTGGCTGCCAACGCAGCGAAATATCTCGGGGACTAAATCTTGAATATCCAAAAATCTCAAGGACTAAACAAAAATTCGTGCGGGACAATCCGTAGATATCCAAAAGTGTCAAATCGGTCGAATCGGTCAAGTCGAAGGGCAAATCCGTAATTTTTCGATTTGTATCCGGTCAAATATACCGGATACACATACCCTTGTGTATATCCGGACTCCAAGGCCGGATACGAAGATTTGCTCGGCAAGATTCGTGCCGATTCTCCGACAAATTCGCGGCGGAAATCAATTTTGCCAATTATTATGTTTTGTATCCGGACTCCAAGTCCGGATACAAAGGCAACTTAATGTATCCGGACTTGGAGTCCGGATACACATGATATATAGTGTATCCGGACTCCAAGTCCGGATACATTAAGTTTTTTTATAAAAGGGGGCAGCAGCCCCCTTTCCAATGGTTGGTTCTTTTGCCCCTTTGGAAACCTCCTTGCCCACCTTCTCTTCATCCGAACCAGCCTCTTCCCAACCCCTTTGGCTCCACCACCTCCCTAGACCACCCCAAGGTGGCTCCACCCCTTCACCTCCTTCTTCCTCTTCATTGTCACCTCAACAAGAGAAGGTGTCCTGCTGTTGCTGCTGGTGAGAAGGCCTCCAGCTCTCTGTTTTGCCTTCAAGGAGCTCCATACAAGGCACTTAAGGTTCCTCTCACCCCCAGGTATGGATCCTCACCTCGTTTTGCCTTACATATATGAAAATGGGGTCTTTTTGAGCATGTTACCACGTGTGTTTCTCTTCACTTGCTACAAGCCTATTCTAAGGGTTCTATGGCCTGTGCATGTCTCTCACTCCATCACATGAAAACCACCCAAGGTAAGAAGTCCACGTAGGTCCGTTAGGAAGCATGAGAGTCTCTCTTTTCGCATTTGCTTGGTGATTTATGGTTGCTGTTTTGGCTTTGTATCCAACAACTAATAGAGGAGCTTGTTCCTCTTCCACCTCACCCAATGTACCCCTCAATAACCCCCAGATTCCCTTCTTGATTGTTCTTCTTATCTCACTCCTCTTATATTTTTATGGTGATGTTCTCTTCTTGTGGTTGCTGGTCATACTTGTCTAATATTTGCTGTTCTTGGACTGTGGTTACAGCTTGCTTATGGTCTCTCTCTTTGTTAGTATTTTTTCTTTGTTACCTGCTGTCCTCGCACATGCAACCATGCTCCACCCCCATTTTTGCAGCCCCTAGCATGTGGCTGTGTTTTCTTTGTTTTGTTACCACCTATAGCTCCCTTGGCGTGCTACTATTGATGTCTTGAGCCCCTCCACAGGTGCTGTCCCAGCAGGTTCAACCACCCACACACTCCCTAGTTTAAGCCTCCTAACCCCATGCATGAAGGATCCCCCTCCTCCCCATCACTTTGTGTCATTTCTAACATGTTAAGCATGCCTCCAACCCCATTTATAACTGCTGTTCCCCCTTTCATTTGCTGCTCTACATGATATTGGCAGCATGCATATAATCTATGTTGGTTGGTGTGCTTCCCTCTTGGTTTTGTTGCTGTTGAAAATGCCAAGCATGCTCCCCTTACCCCCCATGACCTCCCCTTGACACAACCCATGTTAGTTGCTACGGGGGACAGCAGCAAACCCCTGCTACTTGCTGCTGCCCCACATTCTCCAGCATGCATACCTAAGTGCTACCACGCTCCCCTAACCCAGCCCATGAAACTAGGCATGAAGGCTGCCAATCCCCATGCACTTTCCCCTCCTTTAACATGATTAAATTCCCATGTATAGTTGCTGTCCCCACCCTCCTACAGCATATCCCTTTTTTATGCAGGGTTGCGTGGATTGCCTTCTTGTTCTCATACGCACCATGTGATCACACACCCCCCACTCTAGGAGCATGTTAGGTCCATGTGTTTGCATTAGCATCTTTTCTCTTGCATAAGGCATGACTATGTGTATGGGTTAGCATCATGAGTTAAGGCATGCCGTAAGTCTTCATTTGATTAGATTGCTAGTCAGCTTTTGTGTTTGCTATTTGGTAGGTTGGGAAACCAAAACAGGGACTCTATGGTCCCTGTTAAGTGCTGTAGATGGCTCAAGAGGGAAGGGCAGCAAGCCCCATTGCCTTCCAAGGCCAACTTGCCTTGCTGTAAAATCCAAAAGAGGCCAAGTGAGGCTTCTCCCTCAAGCCTGAACCAGTGTGGGCCCTCCCAGGGGCCCACCGAACCTTAGAAAGGCCTTAGGAAGCCCCTAGAAGCCATCCCAATGGCCTAAGCCCAAAAAAGGGCAATTTTGAGGTGATCCGGCAACTCAGGCCGGATCACCTAGGGCCCATGTGTATCCGGCCACTAAGGCCGAATACACCCAGAAAATGTGTTTTTTTGTATGTCTTGATGTCTTGCCAAATTTTGGAGCGATTTTGACCAAACCAAGTGAACCAATAGGGTTTCCGGGTCACCCGGAAACCCAACTTGGGACATGGACCGCCGGTCCAACTCGGAATACCCGTGGGCCTTCCAACGGGGCCCACCAAGCCCAATGAACCCCAAAGCATGCTAATTAAACAACTTAAGTAAAATGAGCCATTTGAACCGGGCGGGCCAAACCCAATGCGGCCCACCCGTGCCCTGTAATGTGTAATGGACATATGAATTGCATGGTTTGGCCGAGACCATGGGCTAGGGCCTATCGGGCCCGCCAAAGCCCATTAACCTAACCAAGGAAGGGTGCAAACCCTAAGCCTCAAGGAACTGGGCTTTTTAAGCCCAAATTTGGACTACGGGCCCCAAGCCCAACATCCAACTCACATGGGTGAATTTAAATTAAATAAATTAAAGGCATTTTGGCAACCAACATGGGGGCCCACCTAGGGGCCCGCAAATCAATGCCGGCCCGCTTCTTGCATGGAAAATCACTTAAGTATCCAACTTGAACAAACTAAATAAAACCAACACACTTAACCAAAGCCCACAGGGCCTCCTAGGCTTAGACAGAGGCCCACATGGGCACATGGGCTCACCCAAGCCCGCCAAGGACACCGTGGGCCTTCCAACGGGGCCCACCCAATCAGACTCGGACAATTTAAGTTAAGCAAATATAAAATCAACTAAAGGGACCCACACCACTCAGGTGGTCCCGCCTAGACCTAACTTAAATGCCTGCTGGATTAGGAATCGGGTGAGAACCAAGCAAGAGAGCTGACTCAAACCAGGGAACCCACGGGACCCGTCATCCGACGGGGTGGACTGGGATGTCTACGGACTTCCCCAGACCACAACCGAGAACCGACTTAGAATCTCAAGCCGTAGACCAAAAGCCCTAAATAGACAAGATTAGGCACCCAGGTGTCCGCCTGCACCCCATCAGGCGGTGGCGACTCCGAATTACCCCGTGCCGCGTTTCCCACGCGCGCACACCACTTGTAAACTTAACTAATTGTTCTTTATTATCAACTTTTTGCTTAAGGATGCCTCCATAGCCGATATCAGACACATCTGTTTCGACAATTTTAGGAGCATCAGGGTTTGGTAAAGTCAAACATGGCAATTGTTTGACTTCTTTTTTGATCCTCTGCACAATTGTTGTGTGTTCCTGAGTCCAGAGACCAGGATTTTTCTTTAGTCTTTTTCTTAACAATTGCACAGATTGGCTCAGATTGGGAAAGAAATTAGTTACATAATTTAAACTTCCCAAAAATCTTTGTAACTGTTTCTTGTCCTTAATTTCATCGGGAAATTTTTCTCCAAAATTAAGTGATCTTTCAATTGGACGAATTTTCCCTTGGTGAATATTGTGACCTAAAAATTTAATTTTTGTTTGAAATAAAACAATCTTTGGTTTAGAAACTACTAAACCATTTTGTTTTATTATTTGATGGAATTGATTAAGGTGTTTCCAATGTTGTGAAATGGATGATGAGAAGACTAACACATCATCTATGTACACAATTGTACACTTATCATAAGGATTAAAGATTTCATTCATTATTCGTTGGAATTCTGAGGGGGCATTCTTGAGTCCAAAAGGCATCACATTCCATTTGTAATGGCCGAATGGTACTGTGAATGCTGTTTTATACCTGTCCTCCTCAGATATCTGGATTTGCCAGAATCCAGATTTCATATCAAATTTTGAGAATATTTTTGCATTGTATAATCTTTGGAGTAAATCAGTTTTATTGGGTATTGGGTACCTAACCCATTGTAATGCATCATTAAGTGGTTTATAATTGATTACTAACCTAGGTGTACCTCTTTCTATTTCTGAATTTTTGTTGACATAAAAGGCTGAGCAGCTCCATGGAGATTTGCTAGGCCTAATAATCTTTTTATCTAATAAATCTTGAATTTCCTTTTTACAATATTGGAGTAATTCTTGAGACATTTGTATTGGTCTTGCTTTTGTTGGAATTTTGTCTTCTTTAAAATCTGGTTTATATGGTAATTTGACTACGTGTTTGTTCCTGTACCAGAAGGCAGTTGGTAAGTCTGAACAAACTTCTTTTTCTAACTTTTGTTTGAAATTTTCAATTTGTTGGACTAAGTTTGGATTATTTAATTGGTTTTCTATATTCTTATATTCTACTTCTTCTTTAAAAAACATAATTTATTTTTCTTTTCTTTGGATTAAGTTTGCCTCATTAGTGATAGATAATTGTTTTAATAAATCTATCTCTTTGGAAATTTGATGTGTAATAAAATTGAACTTAATTATTCAACCTTCAATATTGGTTTCAAGACCTTCGTCTATAGCTGTAAATGTTTGGATTAAGGTCAAGAATGGTGTTCCTAGAACTACATGTTTGTTTAAATATTTAATTAGAATAAATGGAGTTTTAAAGCAGATGTTTTCATTGCAAATATGTACGTTTGTCAATCTGTATTTTATTTGCAATCTTGATCCATTTGCAATGTGTAATCTTTCTTTGGTTTTTTCGAAGTACTTGGATGGTACAATTCCTTCCTGAATACAGTTAAGATCAGCACCACTATCTACTAAGGCTATTATTTGAAAATTGTATTTATTGTTTATTACTAAGTTGACCTTAATTATCCATTTCCTATAATTTATTTTTGAAATAATATCTATAAATTGATTGTTTTCTGATTCTTCTATATCTTGTGATGTGGATGCTTCATCTTTATCTTCTGGTATTTTTCTCATCTGATTGTAAGTAAGATGACTTTGAATATTCACTTGAGCTTGTAAATTATTTGTTATATTTTTTAGTTCTTTTAATTCTAGTTTTATTTGGTTAATCTCATATTTTAAATCTTGAATTGTGATTTCTTCAAATGAACTTGATTTAAATCTATTCATAATATCTTTAAAATTATACAAATTTTTTGTTTTATCTGCTATTTGTTTTTCTAAAAAATTTGTCTTTGGTTGTTCTAGTGTTTGTCTAAGTTTTTGTGATACTAATTTCTTTTCTTTAGGATTTTGTATTTCATCAATTATGTCTAATAATAAGGATTGTTCTTTCGATAAAACATTAATACTTGGCTTATTACAACAACTACTTGTCCAAATTGTTGGTTCTTCTTCTGAATCTGTCTCACTATATGAGATGGATTCTGATTCTGAATTGATTTCATCATCTTGAATTTGATTAATATTTTCTTCACTTGATTCTTCAATTTCTGTTTCTGAATCTTGAAGTATTAATATCTCTTGTAATTTTTCTTTTAATTCTTCAGATAACTCTAATTCATTTAATTTTTGTTTTAACCTACATTTATTGGCGTAATGTCCTACTTTTCCACATTTATAACAAACTTTGTCTTCACTAAAATTCCTTTTAAATGGTTTTGAATATTTTTTACCACTGTGAGACATGGAAAAAATCACCGGAGTGATCTCCCTCCGTCAACACACGGGCTTAACGCAAAAGAGTGGAAGTCGCCACCATTCATAATTTTGAGGTGAGAATGGACACCAAAAGAGTGAAACACAAGCAAAAAGAGAAAAAATGCTAAAAGGCAAATTCTAGAGTAAAAATAACCCTACTTGAAAATCAAATCCAGAGATGGGTAAGGGGATTAGATTATGAACGGGGGAAGGTGTTAGGCACCCCCATTCACCCACACAAGGTGGTTGCAAGGTATTTATTCATGCTAAAAACAAAATAAGAAGCTTGCTAAAAATTATGAAAAAACCTTGAAAAAGGAACAATGTATGATATTTTCACATGAAAATCTAGATGGATTCTAGATCCTCTCTTATGTCAATATCATTTCTGGAATATCTCAAAAGATGGAAATCAAAGCACAAGTTACTCAAAAACCAAGTTGAATCAAATCCGGAAAATTCGGTGAAAAGTAATGCCATTTGTCTTAAAATCATTCAAATATAATTTTAAATCAAATCAAACCAAATCCATTTGAAAGATTGTAGTAAATAAGGATCTCATGCAAAATTTCACTTCATTCCAATAAAAATCCTAGGAGTTATGCTCCTTTGAAGTTGCTGCTGGGGATTTTTAAAAGTGATGAGTGGGCCACTTTGGGAAATTGCATAGAAAAATCCACTACATGAAAATCCATGAAATTTGGTGTGATTGAAGTTTGTATGGCCATCTTTCAAAAGAAACTAGCCTCATACAAAAATCCCTTCGGATGTGCCTTGGGTGGTCTCCCGAACAGGCCCCGAAGATCACAGTTTTACCTAGAAAAGTACAAATGAACAGTTCTGAGTAAATCGGCTACCAATAATTCAAATGGAATTCAAAATTATGAAACCAACTGGATTTGAAAATAGACTCGTAAAGGAGTACCCAGAAACAAAAATCACTTGAATCGGATTTAAAACGAACACATGGCGCTCCGTCGAAGTGACAAGTTCTGTATTTAAACCTGAACTGACCAATCAACTTCGACAGAGAGGTGTCAAAAATCTGCTCGATAGAAATTCATGATTTTTGGTGGACACAAACTAGACAGCCTCACCTTTCCCATGGTTCTGGAATTGCTCCAAAATTCATCCGGACGATGAAGTTATGAGCGTCCGAAGTAAGGGTACAGGTGCTGTCCAGTTAGGCCCTTTTTGAAGAAAACCAAATCCGAAAATTGACAAAGTGTGTGAGATTCGTGTGAGATGAATCCAAAACCTTAAAAAATCACTTGAAAACACTCCAGAATTGATGGAGGCCATTTAGTTGAGATTTATCACAATGAATGTAATAAACCCCAAATATGAGCCTATCCCGCCAAAAGAGTGTAATATGTGTGCAAGAGTGAAAAACCAAACAAGATGAATATAACAACATCTCATGCATATAGATTCAACAAAATAGGTTCTAGAACAGCCTAGGGTTCCATTCCATTATCGTTTCCCTTTGTTCTCTCTCCCCGTTAAACACGGTTCTTCGAGATAATCAAGGGTACTTTGATTATAGAATGGTTTTCAATCATTCAACAAGCCTTATGCTACATGGGTTCTAGCACTAGGGTCAATCCCCAGTCTCGTTTCTCCTAGATCCCGCCTTCACGTTTTACGGCTAGGGGGAGTCTTGAGATACTTTGAGCCGGGGAAGGATTTCCACACACAAAAAGAGGCTTTATTCTACAAAAAGGTAGAAGAAGAGATCTAGATCTAATAAATTAAATACAGAAAATAAATGAGGGTTAAGGCTTACCTGGGGTTCAGGAAGCAATCCGGCAGCGGTTCCCTTCTTCACTCGGAGCTCTTCGATCTCCAAAAACTTGGCCATTTGCTTGAAGAGGAGCCTCCTATTTATAGGCAAAGGCTAGGGTTGTTGGTAGACACAACTTAATGTCTAGAACCCCCCAACCTTAACCCTAAGGCTGTTTCCGAGATTTCCCCTCATTTAATGTGGGACATGATGGTAAAAAGTGATTTCTCTCGAAAAACCCTAATTTTGAGCAAAACTAATGTATCCAGCATCTCAAGCCGGATACACTAGGGCTTTAATGTATCCGGCATATGATGCCGGATACACTAAAGTCTGCTTGTATCCGGCACTTGAGACCGGATACGAAGGGATGTACTTGTATCCGGCCTGAGTTGCTAGATACAGGTAAAAACTCATTTTCTCCAATTTTTGTGCTGGCTTTCAAGGAGATGATGATTTTTTATGATTGTTTGTGCAATTTGGGGTGTCTACAACCACTATCTTTGTTCTTTGAAGAACTTGGTTTGTCTTTTTCTTCATTTATATCTTTCCTAAGGTGTTTTCTAGACCTTTTATATCTTTTTTCTGATCTATATGGTTTTGATTTGTATGTTCTGTAGGATTTCCTAGGTTTTGATGATGGCGTTTTTATTTTTTCAAAGCCAAATTGTTCACAAAAACTTCCTAATTCTTTCCTTGTTGTTAGATTATCTTTCTTAAGCTTATTTTTTAATTGGATTTCAGTACAAATTGCTAAAGCTTCAGAATTAATTGTAGAGATTAAATCTCCATATGTTAATCTATCGTATGGGATTGATCCTTTATGTTGTTCTGCTAATTTGGTTTTGATCTTTGCTGACAAAGCTTGAGGTAATCCGGATAGAAATTTTTCTTTCTAGAAGGCTTGGTTACAATCTTCCCTAAGTTAGACCTTTGATAAAAACATGTCTTTGTACCATTTAAAATCTTGTAACTTCCTACATCTAAGATTTAATAAAATTTCAGAAGAATTGTCTTTTAGTTTCGATGGGTCTCCTATGTACATTTTAACAATTGTAAAAATTAATGTTTCTACAGGGTTTGGAATTTCTTGGTCATTCTCTGTTTTGATTGGTTCTTCATTATCATCTACTTTGACTAAATTGAAAATGTTTTCTCTATCAATTTCAGTAAGATAATTATCCCACCAATTTTTTAATTGTCCTATAAAGCCTGCAACTAAGGCGGATGCTATGGCTTGCTCACTAACATTTTCTTGTTTAATTCTATAGGCTGTTGCTACCATTGTCATTTGTTGTAAAGTTTCTAAAATCAAATGTTCAGATTTACCATCTATATTCCATTCATAAATTGTATTCGAGTGAAAGGAGGCTTGTGTGAATTGAGTTTTTTCTTCAAGTTGCATATCTGGGAAACTTGGCCTAGGATAATAATTTCTAGTATTTTTCCAATTCATTTTGTTTATTTCTAATTAGTCATCAGACTTTTCAATTGTCATCATATCTTTTCCTTGATCTCTTTCTCTAATTCTTAATTGTTGAGGGGTCCTTGTAGAAGATCCTTGTGAATCTGGTATATATAAAATTTGTATTAACCTAATATCTAATTCTTCTTCAAATTCTCTACTTCTTAATTGTTTTGTTAATTGCTTTGGTATTTCATTTGGTTTGAATATGGGAGTATTCTTCGTTGTTGGTTTTACTAATGAAATTTCTCTTGGAATTGTTTCTTGGGTTTGTATAATTGTTTCTATTCGATCAACTTGTTTTCCTATGGATTGTAAATATTTGTTTGTGAAATTATTTTGCTCTATTACTTTATTTAAACTTTTATTCGTTATTTGTTCCTTTTCATTACTTTGTATTTTGAAAGGAGCAGCAATTATTTCTGTTTTGTTAATATCAAATTTTATTTGTTCTGGTGGAGGATGAACACTTGTTATTGTTTTACCATCATTACATTTCCAGATTGTTGTTGGTTTTTCTAAGACTGAAAGATCAAAATCAAACCAGTCAAAGAAATATATATTTGTTTGTAGGGTATTTAAATATTCATAATACTTTGTTTGAATTTTGTCTCTTTGATCTTTTGTGTAATTTTTAAAGAATTGTTTTCTCTTTGAAATATTTTTGTTAGAATAAAAATCTTTTCTGAGGAATTCTTAGTCTATTTGGAATTATTTTTCTATGACCATACAACTAGGATCTGCTTGTGGATCTTGCATTTGTGAATATGTTGGTGAAAGATTTTCTTCTGATTCCTTGTCCTCATTTGAATTTATGTTTTCTGGTTCAGCTTGTTTATAAGTTGGTCTAACTAAATTAGCTTGAGTCCTAATTCCTGTTAAGTCTATGGTTGATGGAATTGATGAGCATGATTTTCTGGAACTAGAAAAGGATGGAATTCTATGACTAGGTTGTCCTAATTCAGGATTAGGATTAGAAAAGATTGGAATTCTATTTCCTAAAGGATTTCGACTAGATTGTCCTAATTCAGGATTTCTAAAGTTTAATTTGGAAAATTTGATTTCTACACTACCATCCTCATGTTGTATTACATGATCTAACTTATTGTTTTCTTTCTTGGGTGGAGTGATAGCTAATTGGATATTCCATTCTCTAGGAAGACTAACTTCATTCCATTTGATTGTTCTTGGGACAATAACATTTGAATCCGTAGGATTTGTCTGGAGGAGAAGAGTTTCTTCTTTTGGACTTGCAATTTTAACTAATGAATTTGCCATTGTTGTCATTGCTTTGTAATGTATCCTGTATATGATTGCAAATGGGAGTGATCCCAGGAGCATATCATATCCTGTAGATTTAATGTTTAAGACTAAGGATTGAAGAATTCCTGGATCTGTTAGACATATTGAAAAATCTGGGAAACAGTTAAAATAAATTGGACCATTGTACAAGCTTGACTCTATTATTCCTAGTAAAGAATGTAGAGAGAGGGAACAGTTTTGGAACCATCTAGATTTTAAATGAATAGTCAAAGTTTTGATTATTTTAATCCTACATTAATGATGCATTTACAACGAACGGTAATGGCCTTTTGAGGAAGTCGTTCATAATTGTTGGCATGCTTCCCAAGGAGCCTATTCTCTTTACATACATACAGTATAGATTCCTGTTGTCATTTCTAAATTACATTTTTAAATTACGTAGTTGAAAGTACTTTCATTAAAAAAATATATATGTAGGAGTAGTTACAAAAATTAATATAGGGGGACGAATGCTAGCACAGAGCATTTAAAGATAAATTTTTTGTAAATTTGAGAAACTGGAGGACACTTTGCAGAAAGCCTTAAAAAAAAGATGGGAATTTAGAAGATGCAGAGGAGAAGAGGAACAAGAAGATGGCTATAATTGATATAAAGGCACAGGAATTATCAGTATTATGATTGGGGGAAAGGCCTTACGATTTGCCGGAGCCACTAACGCCGATGATCACAACAGCTGACCCTGTAACTCAAGATCAAATCAAGCAAAAAAGTCACAAAAAAAAAATCATAATAAATCGACAAATATGTATCGCCAATAAGTATCAAATGAAGAAGAAACAAAATTATCTAAATTTGGAACAGTACCTTTGGGATCGGTAACCATGGCTTCCGGTGGAGATGAGAGACAGAAAGAGAGAGATTGATGGAACGATGTGTTCTGTGCACAGACGAAAGCTTTATGGGGACGGCGATATGGAAAAGTCAACTTTCAGCTTCGGGGTGGGCGGGGAGATGATCTTGGGGTAGGGTCTTCCACTGGGAAGAGACTTGTATGCACCGACGGGGTATTTTTACCATACGCCTAACACCACTCAAAATTTGACATGTGGCTTTTAAGGTGTGGCCCCATGTCAAGCACGTAGCTGAGGTATCACGGGCTTATTGGTGTTGGCGTACATAACAAATGCGCTATGAATTTTCGTTTTTTTGCGTTCACGCTTTTTTCGCAGCCTATCAGTGGAATACAACATCTAGAGCATTTTCTATGTAATTAAGGGCGAGTGGGGACCATTGAGATCTCGGAATAGGAATTGCAAAGATGCCGGTTCGGGTCAAAGCTTAAGCTAATACCAAACCTTAACCCACCCCTGTCGGCTCGGTAATGTGGCGAGTGAATTCATAAAATACTGTTTTTCACATAGAATACATAAATTAATAATATTTTTTATTAATTAAAAATGTATATATATATATAACTAATATTTTATTAAATTAAGGGTAGCGTCGGTGCAAATTGGGCTAAACCTAACCCACCTCTAACCTGAGTTTGGCAATAACAAACCTGGTTCCCGGGTTACCCGTTTAACCAGCCCCATTGCAGAACCTCCAATCCATCACAACATTCAGAACATAAATTAATAGAGTGACTGATTTTTTTACGTACCAAACACACTTTATTTCTTAGTTTTTTTAAACCATAGCCAAAGTTTTTAACTTGAATAAAATTATGAAGAGGTGTGTATAGCATAAAATAAATCCTTTGTTCCGAAATAGTATTATTAAGTGTATCTTTTTCTAAAAGTAGCCAGTTGTGGCTAAGTGCACCTTATCCCACAAAAAAATTGTATGGTTTTAGCCCCAAACTGTTACCAACAGGACAATGTTAACGAAAACTTCTCAACAAGTTGTGTCAAAACTATGGGTTTTCATGCGACAAAATATACAACAAACGCGTTGGTACTAACCTGCAACCAAGATGATCATAATCTTGGAGACTGAAGTGAATTCAAGGATGATATAGGACACTGTGGGTTGGGTTAGCCACTTCTCTGTTCATCCATCATTTACATCTTTGGCAAGAAACGGGTTCTATCTCATGCTAAACATCCTTTGAAACCTTTCCTCAAGGCAGTTTCATCCAAGTTCCTTCCTATGAACACGATTTTGTTTATCCTCCTCTCATCAGGTCCCCATGTTTTGCCTGGGCTGCTATCAAACAAAGAGTGCACTCCCTGAAAGAAATAGGCACCAAATCAATGTCCGTATGCATGTACGAATGAATGTATCTATTATATACGTATGTATGTATATACACACAAATATAATGAATGTATATGCATGCACATATGTGTGTGTGTGTGTGTGTGTGTGTGTGTGTGTGCATGTGTGTTTATGTATATGTTCCTTCTTATGCATGTACAAATGTATGTATGCATTTACATACATACATACATACATACATACATATTTTAGAGATACACTAAAAGGATGAGGAGATAGAGAACCTGTAGAACATAACACTCATCAGAACCACTTATGGATAATACTCCTTTCATTCTGTACAAGTCCTGTCCTTTTTCATCTACCAGTCTGTCAAGCCAATCATCAACCTGGTTTGCAGGCATAAGAAACATCATGGGTTCCGGAATTGAAGGAAATAAAAATGTCATATCTGGATATATGACAGAAGCAGAAGTAAATAAAGGCAGCATTCACATGGAATCAAGACCTCTTGTGCTAACTTTAAAAAACAAGTTACTTACTGAAACAGATAACGGACATTAGATTATGTTGGCAATGATATGTACCAACTTTAGACTACTGCAAGACTTAAAGATCATGCCAACTAATCTCAATATGTTGCCAGCAGTGATCAGTTCTGAAGTAAAGCATAGCTGAATTTCCAGTTGCAGAACTAATATTGGTTCAAGGTTTGTTTTGAAGACACATCACGCAGATTAACATACTATCAGAGAAGATTATAGCATGTTCACCAGTCTCCTCATCCCTCGTAACCATGGAAATTCCTTACAATACCCCTCTACCAGATATCAGCTATAAAGTCCCATAACAATTTTGCACCAAACTCAACGACATGCCCTCACATCTATAAGTTGCATAGGCACACACCATTTCATTTCCAACCTTCCTATACAATTGTCTACAACCAAAAGGAGAATGGCAGGAGACAGGGATCAACAGATTCCACCCAAATCTACATCAAGTATACCTGCTGTCCAACTCTATCACAAACATATTGATTTTCCTCCTATGAATAGCCTGCTTCATGCAGCTACACTTTCTTTTTTTTCCTCATCCTCTGCATATTTCATTCCTTTATTTTAAAATTTTAGGGCAAATTGGATACAATAAAGTTGAGGGAACTAAGTCCATTACATTTGAAATTGGAGTCGCAGTACATTCTTAAGAACTTGTGAAGTGTAATATAAACCCAATAAATTTTACCAATACATATATGCCTGACTAATTTACACATTATATGCTTCAAAGAAAAGCATACTCATGAGCCTACAGCATGACACCTTGATGATTACACCTAGAGCTTTTGCCAAAAACAAAAGTGTTACTTCATACTCTGAAGCTTTTATAAACTGCAATAAACAATCTCATTAAATATAAACTCATGACGAGAAAAAGAGAGGATGTGTTTCTTCAAATGCCAAAAGATATAAAGGAAATTAATCATTTTAAGAGATATTTTCTTAGGTTTCTGCTGTAACAAATACCTCATCAAGATCTAGAGTTCCTTCAGAAACTATACTGACACTCGAAACTGCTGAATCATGTACATGGTCATGGTGATGTCCTTTGTGGTGTTCTGTCAAAAATTTCCCAAGGCGAAGGAGAAAAAGAAAAGATATTAATGGCAAGTTATAAATGACACAAAAAGACTTGAATCATTTTAAGAAAACAACCACATAAAAGATGAAAAATATGAATTTCCTACTTAAATGATAGCAATATAAATACAAAATTCACTATTAAGTGATTAGAACATTAGGCAAGAAATCAACTAAAAAAATACTGAAAAAACTAATAATCGCACATATGACATATAGCATGATAACGCCCATGTGTCCCAAGGAAATTCAAACTGCTCATACTGCAATACCTTAACTAGTGCAAATTCAGATATAAATCCCTTTATACTTCCAGAAATCGCACTTAGTTCCAGATATTACATGAGAAGAAAGCCAGAAAAGCTCCACTGCCTTGTGATAATTATTGTTATCATGAAAAATATCATCTATATCCCAAGTTCATATTACTCATGCATGTATTTTTTTTTAGGGAAAATTATTGAAGGGGGGCTACTTTCCAACCTATTTACAAGAACATGCTTGAAAAAGTCAATGGTCCCACAATATCCTACTCTTCCAAAGTAATTGCTAATAAGTCCAAAAACACTGTAGCTTAATGTTTTATTCCCTAAATGCCCTACGAAGAACATGCCAGTCTCCAATGATGATTGACTTTGACTTGATATCCTTGGCTTGTAGCCAACAACGATAACAATAATATCCCACAAAGAACGCCTACATGTGTCTCACTAATGAATCAACTAGTTCCTTAGAAAGATTTCGCTTGTAGCCCACGATGATAACACTAGTACCTCACGATAATTTAAATGATATCTCACAAGAAATGTCGATTAGCCGTCAATTAATCGAATACATCTGCGATTAGTGGATAAAAAAAGCGTCAACTAATCGAACACATCTACAAATAATGGTAAAAACAAAAAAACATTGATTAATCAAGCAAGTAAACATTTAATCAATACTGACGATTAATCGTAGGATACTAGTACGTTCATCGTGGGATACTAGTGTTATCATTGTTGGCAACAAGCCAAGGATATCAGTCCAATCATCATATGATACTAGCATGTTCTTCGTAGGGCATTTGAGGAATAGAACATTAAACTACAATGTTTTTAGACTTGCTAGTAATTATTTTGGAAAATTAAGATGTTTCGGCACCATTGACTTTTCCAAGCATGTTTTTATAAATAGGTAGGAAAAGTAGCCTCTTTCAATAATTTTCCCTATTTCTTAATAGAAGAGCAGTTTCTTTTTTTTTTTTTCTTTCGAGTAGCATCCAAAGAATGGAAAGAAACACCGCTTCATTTTAACTTGTAAGTGCTGATTCTTCCAAACTCACAAGGTTACAAATGCTAAACAAACATAAATAAGAATAGAAAACAAATCTATATCAAATATAGTTCAGGTTACTTATAATATAAGAAAACATAATGAAAAAGTATTTGTGAATGCAAGATCATAAGAAAACTCAAACTCAAGGTAACTCTATATAAACATGCGTGTCATGCATGTGTGTAGACAAATGTTTAAGGACTTAGAACTTACTCTTGTCTATTAGCATTTCTTCCTTCTACAGTCCTAGTAAGGTTGTTTAGTAACTTTCTACAAGAAACAAAAAGCTGTTCAGACTTTCTTTTGCAAATTCAGTTTGAACCAAAATTAGAAATTTCCAAAGGTAAGGGCTACATATCAACATGGTTTTAAACATCAATCTTTGACAAAAGTTTCACGCCTTTAAAATAAGGGAAATTTCAGAGAAAATTTTGGGATATATTTCATGATTGCACAATATTTCTGGTAACAAAATTATTAGAAGATTTCAAGGTAAGGGAAAATAATTCAGTAAAATTTGAAACAAGAAATTTGGGGAAAATTTAAAACCATGGATATCATTGAGACTAAATGTGCCATGCACCCATGCTCAATGTCTTTAGTCAATAACTTCCCCTTCTATTTTTGCCTATTGTATTTTTCTTTTTATAGTTATGTTTTACACCCAGTTGTTGTCGTTGTCCATCATTGCTCAAAGAGCAGAAATCAGAAACATGACATAACAAAAAAGCATTGCTATTATAATTGAACTAGCTGTACTGAAGAGGCATTCATAATTTTACATCTTTCCAATTTGTTGTTTCTCCACTTTCTGTGTTCCAACATTTACTGTTCGTAATCTCCAAATAAAAAATGGAAAAGAAATAAGAACAAAAGAAAATTACCATGACCGCTTTCATCCTGATGGGATGAACAATGTGAACCATCTACGTGAACATCAGACTCAATTCTGTAAAACCACAAGCATAAGAAAATGTTATATATATTCATGAGCAGGCACACAAACATGAGTACACCAAAAAAATACATAAACAACATAATACAATAGGAGGTACTCCATATAGCAAAATGCATTTCGCATAACAACCTCTCAAGATCATATCCACCCACTCCCAAGACAAAATCTATATCAACTGAACCAAACTTTGCCTGCTTTATTTGTGCCATCCCATTGATATGCTGGCAAATGCACCCACAAGAAATAGTCAAAAGAAGGTAAAATGATTACTATATTTATCAGAAATTACTAGACCAACTGCCTTTAAAATAATAACCTCAAGTTTGACCAAAAAACAATAGAAACTAGACTCTAGCAGACATGGATCAAGCTAAACCATATGTAGTTATTTCAAATGAAACCACACAAGAGGTTGATTTTCTAATTGCACATGCAATTTATAATTCTAAAAAAAGACTACATGGTTCAAGCTAAATTTTTTATCTGTAGAAGAAAAGCTCATCAGTGTGATGTCAGCCATCAAGCACTTCAAAAAATTTTATACAGCCAATTACCAATTCTCATTCTTGTGGTATAAAATCAATTACAACATTAAAAACTAATTAATTTGCTTCAACTAATTTAATTGCACAAAATGAAAAGTATTATACTTCTGTTAAAAAAAAAAAACTTAAAGTTCATCGTCATCATCATCATAAGCCAATGTCCACCGAAGTAGTGTGGGTAACACAAATCTTGTTTCTCCATTTTACTCTATCAAAAATCATATCTTCAGTTAATCCACATTTTTGTAAGTCTTGTTTCATACATCCATGTCTTTTTAGATCTTCCTCTAACTCACTTAGGCCCTTCTATATGTATACTCTCACCTTCTTACAGGTGCATCACTAAATCTCCACCTTACATGACCAGAACATCTTAACCTACTCTCCTCCATTTTATCCCTAATGCAAGCCATGCCTAACCACTTTCGAATGTTTTCATTTTTTACTTTGTATTTCTTAGTTTTCCAACACATTCATCTTAGAATCGTCATCTTAGTAATATTTATCTTCTGAACATGTTGATTCGTTCCTGCCCAACATTCTGCATCATACAACATATCTTGTCTGATTGTTGTCTTATAAAACTTACCCTTTAATTTAAGTGGAACACGCTTGTCATGCAAAACCCTAGAAGCACCTATACCTTAAGCCAACTAGCTCTCATAATATGTGCAACATTTTCATCAATTTCTCTATCTTTTTGTGCCATTGATCCAAGATATTTGAACTTCTTACTTAAAGGGATATCCCAATTGTCATTTCTAATAGTTTCATTAGTTATATTGTTATTTGTATTAAAATGGCATTTCATATATTCAATCTTCACAAGGCTTATTTTAAAACCCTTTGATTCTAAGGTGTCTCTCCACAATTCTAGCTTAGTATTTACTAATTCTCTAGTGTGACCCACCAATACTACATCATCAGCAGATAACATACACAAGACACCTCATCTTGAATATGACTCATCATCTCATCCATAACTAAAGCAAAAAGATAAGGTCTAATAGCTGACTCTTGATGCAATCTATCTTAACCGTGAAATCACTTAGCTTACTGCCAACAATTTTCACTTTAGTATACCGTTTTTATACAAAATCCACCAAATGCAAATCTTTTTTCTTTTCTCTAGACTTTTTCTATTAACTGCCTAAGCGTTTGGTAGTGAATTTTCCAAGCATAAATCCAAATTGGTTTTTAGTCACTCTAGTAATTAGCCTTAATCTATGTTCAATCACTCTTTCCCACAATTTCATAGTATGACTCATAAGTTTAATGCCATGGTAATTTTCACATTCCTTTACCTTTCCCTTATTCATATGTATAGGTATTATTGTACTAATCCTCCAAGCATTTTACATTTTCCTAGTCCTTAAAATTTCATTAAATACTTTTGGTCAACAAAAATACACCAATATCTCCCATGCTTCCATACCTCTATAGGGATGCCATCTTGGCCCAAGACTTTTCCTATAAAAAAATAACAAAATTAGATTACATATCACACTTATAATTTTTAGTTAAAATCCAACTCAACTGAGAAATTAAGTAAAATTAGACTTTTAAAAATTTTCATAAATCAAGAAGTTTCACAACGCATTTTAAATCATCAAAACATAAATGACTCAAAATTTTGCTCAACTTAATTGGTGATTAGGAAACTTACATTAAATTCCTTCTTACAAATGTTATCTATGAAATTTAAAAGAAAATCTAGTAAATGTTTCTAAAATTTTTAGAAACCTACCTTAACTTTCTTAGTCAATATCTCCAACTCAGTCTCATCAACCAAATCAATCTGCCAAACGATGGTGAAGGTTAATCAGAATCAAAACACAAACGCTTTAAAATATGGAAGTACAATGCAACAGATGATAAATAAATCAATCTGCCAAAATATGGAAGTACAATGCAACAGTCTTGGGTACATACTCTATGTACCAGCAAGTCTTATTTTTATATTCTACTACATTAATATATATTCCCCTTGATTACCGATCAAAGAATATTATTCAAATAAGAAGGGGCATAAGGATTTTTTGAGGGAAAGTCAAACTTCGTGGGAGGTTTTGAGGCCAAAGACTTGGGCATTGTATCCAAAGGGAATCTATCAATTTCACCTTGTTCATAATTATACGATCAGCATAGGCAACCTGCTCCACTGCTTCATTCACTACAAATCTCGGTTTCACTTCATTTAGGTGCTGCATGGCATGCTTACAGTCAACCAAGGTAACAACACCATCAAGTTTCACATGCTGTGAAACCAGTTCATCAGTAAAGAATGTCTCAATGACAGGAGCCGGCTTTGCAAGACCTGGAAAATGCACATACATTACTAATCAAATTAGAAAAGCACCAACTACCTGCTTTTGATACAATCAGCTATCACAATCTCAAGTATTACAGTATTAGAAACCCAAGATCTTTGCAGCTCTGCGATTTTTTTTTTTTTTTGGAAGGTACCTTGCACCTCTGCTTACTGAAACACAACCATATATACTCATCTCACACCATACACTTGAACCAGGCCTCTCATTTCATATTTGTAAGTATCAAGAAATATAACGATGAGGATAAATAATAAGGAATATATAGAGTTTGAATCAGATATCATTACGAAAGTTCCACTGCCCTGATGCATAAAATGAAGTACCTGTTGTTTCTATAACAATATGATCAAATTTATCTCGTTTTGTCTTAGCTAACTTCAAGAGCATTTTAACAAGATCTCCTTTGACAGTACAACATAGACAACCATTGTTAACCATGACAATGTCCTCAGCCACAGAGGAATGACTAGCAACCAGCGAGCCATCAATATCCACCTCGCCAAACTGCAATAAAAGAAGAAAAATATCAAAGACATGTCAGTAAAAATAAACCACAGAATTCTGTGTTAGATTCTTCAACGTGATAAAGCAACATCCACAACTTCTAAGACCCTGTTCTGGCAGGACCCATTCTGGGTTATGGACCTTAAAGTTTGTGAAATACATCATATTGGAACAGATACATCTGAACAAAATAAAGTAATCCACACAAAATTTGTGGAAACAGGAAAACTGTTCACTTGCATCAGTCCAAAAGAAAAAAAAAAAAAAGAATATTCTTGCCTCTAGTTCTAAAATCCCAACTCAAAGATTTGATTCTGTTCAACCCAAGGTCTATACAAACCCATGAAAAAATAGTTTTATTTTGAATCTTACAATCCATACCACCCACAATACAAATTTACAACACTTGAAAAAATTTCAATTTCTTTCCTTTTGAATAACTAAAGAACTTTCCTTTTTTTTCATTTAATCCTTCTTTATGTAGAATATTGAACTCTAAAGCCACCAAATACACACAAAGAAAAAACGTGTAGTTTACTCTTTTTTTAGTAACCAAACCCTTTTCTCTAGCTGAAACCCGAAATATTACTTCTAAAATTATGATTTGCATCAAAACGAGCAACATTGCTCTCCAATTTGGTCCACAGTTTGGCAACCTACAAAAACTTACAATAGAAGAGGGTGAAAATATTTGAAAAGCAAAAATAAACCCAAAAAAATCACTTTTCAAATTCAATATTAATTTTTCCAGCAAGTTATGACTTTAAGGTCATGCTTCTAAGTATAATATACAATTATGTATCCTGTTTACAATATTTGCTGTAAGATGCAATACCTTTTACAACTTGTTCTCAATAAGTTATCGATGTTGTCAATACTATCCCAATACCATCCCAATACCATCCCAATACTATCTCGATACATTGGATGCTATTACAAAAAGAAAGATGTCAAAGAAGGAAAGAACAGAATACTTAACAAAGACGCAAATAAACCATTTATATCAATAATCCAATTGCAAAAAATAAAATAAAATAATTACTAAATGTAAGCAAACTGAAAGGTAAATAATCTATAAATTTCAGTTTAAAATTAATTAATATTTTTACTTTCAAAACAAATGCAATATAGATTAAGATTTACGACTAATTTATGGACTAATATACATAAAAATTTGGTTCCTAAGTTCCTAAAAACTACTTTTGTTATACTATATTTGATGTTAAAATATAGCTTAAAATTTTAAAAATATTTATTTTTAACATCAATATTAATGATTATGAGTTCAAAAAAAAGAACTCATGTGATCAATTAATTTTTCATCTTGCCATTCAATGTATAATCAATCTATAATAATATGCTTACTAGATTAGGTTTTTATGCATGATGCTTGTATATTTTGCTAAAATATTGTCACATAAAACATACAACTATAAGCTTTTCAATTAATAGACATACATCGTACATACATATAGAACATACGCTCTATATCTTCAAAAAAAAAATCAAAACATTTATATTTATTTAAAGGTATACTATAAATAAATATTGAAATATATTCCGTATCTGCATATATGTGTTCACAACTTCACATGCATGCAAGTATTTCTTTTAAATTTTTCTATACCAAAAAAAAAGTTTATATAGTTTGAAATCTTTTCCTGATACTTGAAAGTGTGCCTATATGTCTTAAAATCATTTACATCTTGCTCTTTTTAGGTAATTGGTATATTGCATAAAATATGAGTAATTTTCATTACATTTTATTAGTTTATAGGATACATTATAAATTTCCTTTCTATTTAATCAGGGTTTGTTTCCAGTTTCGATGTACCTATATTTTGCACCAATTTGCTTCCATACCAGTGTATTATATTTGCTGATGTATGGAATGAACTTCACTTTAACTTGTTAAATTTTAGAGTTTTGTTGTCAAGTATCTAGGAGTTATATATCCAGTATATCCATGCTTGTTACAATGATTGTATGCATATATGATATATATCTCAATAAGGATCAATAAACTAGCCTGATTTGAGATTTTGAACCATAAGTGGATCAAAACACCCCCTTAGTTTAGCATGAGCATTTTTTAATATTACCTCTGGCTGTCAATACATATTGGCAAACATAATGGTTTTGGCTAGAAAGTGGCAGAGATTATATGCACAATTATCTTTTTTGATGAAGATTATATGCACAACTATCGGCTAGGAACAATTGAACATTTCCATTATAGATATCAAACCTTGGCAGAAGTTGAAAACAGGACGACTCCCAGTTAATCAAAGATGGATAGTTGAAGTGCGTAACATCAATTGTTTATGTATTAGGTGGCAGATAATCCCCCAGTAATTCATACATTGAAAGTGAGAAAGAAAGATTATTTCATATGGGAAACATAAACCCCTTGACCAACCACCCCAGTTTTTGCTAAATACTCCTACCTTCATTTTGAAACAAGGAACAGTTAGGAAAATGTTAGGCAACAGGCAAGAGAATAAGATCCAGAATGTCTTTTGCTGCATTCAAATGAATCTGCCATGTTATCTTGGTAGGATTAATTAGATTGATGAAAGTCCACAGAGTCCAAACATGATTTATTTTGAATAACAAATTAATGAGTTTTAGTCCAACATCAGCTATGCAGTAACCTTTCACACGCAGGGCCCAACTATTATTTTCGTGAAAATAAAATGCTTTTTATGTGAATATTCACCTGTACCTATACATCCAACTTTCAAAAGTTATCCAAACTAGCCTCTGATGTATCGAAGTATAACAGAATTTTTAGAGCATCACAAACAAATACTTATAAATTAAGAACATAACATTATTCAACATGAGTTTTCCACCAAAGAAGGGAAACTAGAGGAGATTTAATAAGGAATATTCTAAGAACTAAAAATGGAAATTGGAAGCAATTCAAGACCTAGAGACTAAAAGAAAATTTTCATTACCTCGTTCTCTATGACAGCTATCCGCTTTCCATGTTGAGAAGTTAGAATATGATTCAATAGAGTAGTCTGCAATGGAAAAACAAGACACAATTACAGGACCAGGAGGAAAAAAAAAGGAAGAAGAAAGAAAGACAAACGAATCTGATAATACCAACATTTTCCGTTCCTTCCAACCGAACTCAATTTAATAATTCATTTCCCGATGAATAAATCACAATCAAATCAAAGTTTCAGGGCAAGAAAATCAGTAATAAAAGACGTTTCAACTGAATTTAAGACAGATTTCCTGTCCTGGGAAGAAACCATAAAAAGAAATCAAACAAAGCAAAAAACAAACCTTTCCGGAGCCAAGGAACCCAGTGATTACAGTTGCCGAAACCCGATTATCGGTGTCCAATGCGACCGAACTGTCCTCTGCAAACCCCTGACTGAGCGACGATACCATGCCTCTGGAAACGCAAGAGGGATGAATCTTCTCAGGATTACATAGACGGAATCGCTGTGATACCAATGAGTGAAGGCTTCTGAGGCATTGACTGAACGCGGAAGGAGAAAGCGATGGAGAATCGGTCATGCTAGGTCGGAGGAGCTGATGAAGAGTATTTGTTGCTGCTCTTGAGAGCATGAACTTAGTAGCCATTTCTGCAGGTGCAGAGAGAATTGACAAGTGAAAACTGGAGCAGGAGCAGCTGAGCTTACGCCCTTCAACCGGGTTGAAGGGTTTAAACGGTCGTTTTCGCCCAAAAGTAAGGACGGGAGCCGGTCTAGAAGATTCGTGCGCGGACCGGGCGGCTCTCTACCCGTTTCTTGTTGGTACGACTACGCCACAGTCGGGTTGAAATCTTTGCAATTGTTCCTGTATTGCTTTCTATGTAAAGTATTTCACCTCACCGTTAGTGTCATGTTTTATATGAGTTCTACTTACAAAATACTGATTCTGAGATGTTTTATATGACAACATCTCACGTTCATAACAAAAAGCAATGCAGTAAAACATTGTACAGATTTCAACGTTCATAACAAAAAGCAATGCAATAAAATATTGTACAGATTTCACTATACTACAGTTAATGGTACCATTATACCACCTTAAAAACATTGATTGAATGATACGTCACATGGCATCATCTCACGTGTACACTAGAAAAACATTGTAGGGATTTCATCCTACTACATCCAAATGGTACCACCATACCACCGACTAGGGCTGTAAACGGATCGGATCATGACCTGTTTATCGCCCGGTTTCGATTAAATAATCCGATTTAATCGGATTTTTAATCGATTAAATGATCCGTTGGGTCAAATTATGATTCAATTTTCAAATCAATTTATAATCGGATTCGAATTAGAGCCATATCCGTCTGATTAAGATCCGAATCCGATTAGTTATGTATATATGTGTTTGTAAATTTTATAGTTTGTTGAGGATAGTTAAGTAATTTATCCTATTATAACCCTAACATTTGCCCTAGGTCCAAGACTCCAAGTGAACTAATGTGCTCTCATTGTGCAGCTGCTCACCATCGCCTCCCTCTCCTCAAGGCCCTCGCCATCGCCACTGTAGTCAACCCCTACCCTCGCCATCGCCTCACTCAACCCTACCCCCAGCATCATTTGTGTTAATGGGAAAAGATGCAATGGATCTGCTGCTCTTCCTGTTATTCATCCCCCTACCCCTTACTGTGTAGACAACAGTCTCATCACAGTTGATAGAACGAAAAACTGGGCGTTTCACCAGATTCAAAATTAGGATCAGTCACAAAAATCCCAACTCGCTACACATTCAAATAGAACAAAGAAATACCAAGTTCAATTTCAGTGCCATGGGATTCCCGAGAAATTTGCACTTGTGGTGAAGGGAAGGAGAAGATACTTAAACCTCCTGTAAGCACCCAAATTTTGATCAAACCAAAATGTGCCAAAAACAACAGAACCTCAAAACAGGTCAAACCCTAGGGAGCAGAAATTGACTTTCTGCTCAAACCCAGATTGACTGCCATACTTCGTCCCAATGGATGGGAAATCTCGACACGGTTCCGGTACAATCAAATTTGAATCGGGGTCCAGACGAAGAAGTTATGAGCCAGTCAAACCCTAGGGAGCAGAAATTGACTTTATGCCCAAACCCAAATTGACTGTCATACTTCGTCCAAATGGATGGGAAATCTCGACATGGTTCCAGCACAATCAAGTTTGCCAGAATCAGGGCCCAGACGGAGAAGTTATGGGCAGATCAAACCCCGGGGGAGCAGAAATTGACTTTCTGCTCAAACCCATATTAACTGCCATTCCTATCCCAAAAGATAGGAAATCCCGACGCGGTTCCGACGCAATCAAGCATATGAACCGGGGTTCGGATCAGGAAAATATGAGCAGTTTAAAATTCTAGGAGCGGTTTTGGATTTCTACTCAAAACTTGAATTTACTGCCGTACCCTATCTCAATGGATAGAAAATCCTGATACGGTTCTGACGCAACTGAGTTTGCTAGAATCGAGGTTCGGATGAAGAGGTTATAAGCAGATCAAGCCCTAGGGCAAAAATGCAGATAAGCTACCCACATGGCAAATTGCATCACATGGTTGTCACCCACACCACATCTTTCTTCCTTAACCACTAAGTAACCTAGCCTATCTCCTCCACCACATCTTTCTTCCTTAACCACTAAGTAAACAAAAATAATAATAATAAAGTGATTCTTAACCATTAAGTAACCCTCTCTATCAAAGGGAAGAGAGGGGTGCTCTAACCCCAAGTCTCCAACTCTCCCCAAACCCTTCCCCTTCAAGAACCCTCCTCTTTAACCTTCTTTTCTCCAACCTCTCCTTCTTCAACCCTATAAGAAGAAGAACTTGGGAAGAACCTTGGAAGCTCAATAGGAGGAGCTCTAGTTGCTATCCCAACTTCAAGAAGGCTTCAACACACACCTAAGGAGGTTTCTAACCCCAAGCTAAGCTCCCTAAGCCTCTTTTACGTAACATATGTAAATTTGAAGTGAATAGGAGCATGCTTTCATACTTGCTGTTTTCTCCATTTTTGCTTGCTTTCACTCTCTCTTTTCCTCTTCATTTCCTTCACTCCTTCACATGGATGAGTTCGCATGATAAGGGGAGGTGTTCAAGCTTGAAAAGAGAGGGGGATGGACCATGTTAGGCTTATCTAGAGTGCCACTTCAAAGCACTTTTCCACATTTTCTTTTATCATGTGTTGTTAAATACAAGAAGAGAATGTTCTCCTCATTCATGTCTAATGTACCCCTTTAAAACCCCCTTCTCAACATTTCTTTTTACCTACTTTTATTAGCTCTTGTGTATTCTCACATGCATGTCACTCACCCTTAGTAAGCATGTAGGTTTAGTTTCTTTACTTGCTTTCATGTTGCTTTTAAAGCATGCTTAGGTTTGTTCCTATTTCTTTTTAAGTTCTTTTCATTATTCTCCATGATCACTTCATGATAGCACATGCATGTCACTCACCCTTAATAAGCATGTAGGTTTAGTTTTTCCATTACAAAGTTGTGAGACATGGGAAAAAATCACCGGAGTGATCGTCCCTCCGTCAACACACGGGCTCAACGCAAAAATTGGGAGAGTCGCCACCATTCATGATTTTGGGGTGAGAATGGACACCAAAAGAGTTCAAAATATGCAAAAATAGCCAAAAGACACATTCTAGGGTAAAAATAACCCTACTTGAAAATCATTTCCAGAGATGGGTAAGGGGATTAGATTATGAACGGGGGAAGGTGTTAGGCACCCCCATTCATCCACATGAAGTGGTTGCCAAGTGTATATTCATACAAAAACAAAGTAAGAAAGCTTGCTAAAAATCACGAAAAAGCCTTGAAAAAGGAACAATGTATGATATTTTCACATGAAGATCTAAATGGATTTTAGATCTTCTCTTATGTCAATATCACTTCTGGAGTATTTCAAAAGATGAAAATCAAAGCACAAGTTGCTTACAACCAAGTTAGATCAAATCCGGAAAATTCGGTAAAAAGTATGCCATTTGCCTTAAAATCATTCAAATCCAATTCTGAATTGAACCAAACCAAATCCATTTGAAAGATTAGGGTAAATAAGAGTCTCATGCAAAATTTCACTTCATTCCGATGAAAAATCTAGGAGTTATACTCCTTTAAAGTTGCTGTTGGGGATTTTGAAAAGTGGTAAGTGGGCAACTTTGGAAAATTGTCTAGAAAAATCCACTACATAGAAATCCGTGAAATTTGGTGTGATTGAAGTCTGTATGGCCATCTTTCAACAGAAACTAGCCTCATACAAAAATCCCTTCGGACGTGCCTTGGGTGGTCTCCCGAACAGGCCCCGAAGATCACAGATTTACCCAGAAAAATGCAAATGAGCAGTTCTGAGTAAATCGGCTACCAATAATTCAAATGGAATCCAAAAAATATGAAACCAACTGGATTTGAAAATAGACTCATAAAGGAGTACTCAGAAATAAAAATCACTCGAATCGGACTTAAAACGAACACATGGCGGTCCGTCGAAGTGACAAGTTCTGTACTTGGACCTGAACTGTCCACTTAACTTCGACAGAGAGGTGTCAAAAATCGGCTGGAGAGAAATTCATGAAATTTGGTGGACATAAACTAGACAGCCTCACCTTTCCCATGGTTCTGGAATCGCCCCAAAATTCATCCGGATGATGAAGTTACGGACGTCCGAAGTAGGGGTACAGGTGCTGTCAAGTTAAGCCACTTTTGAAGAAAATCAAATCCGAAAATTGACAAAGTGTGTGAGATTCGTGTGATATGAATCCAAAACCTTTAAAAAACATTTAAAAACACTCCAGAATTGATTGAGGCCATTTATTTGAGTTTTATCACAATAAATGCAATAAACCCCAAATATGAGCCTATCCCGCCAAAATAGTGATATGTGTGCAAAAGTGAAGAAAACCTAGCAAGATGCATATAGATTCAATAAAATAGGTTCTAGCATAGCCTAGGGTTCCGTTCCATTATCGTTTCCCTCTGTTCTCTTTAAGATAATCAAGGGTACTTTGAATATGGAACGGTTTACAATCAATCAAAAAGGCCTTATGCTACATAGGTTCTAGCACTAGGGTCAATCCCCAGTCTCGTTTCTCCTAGATCCGCCTTCACGTTTTACGGCTAGGGGAATCTTGAGATACTTTGAGCCGGGGAAGGATCTCCACACATACAAACAAGGCTTTACACTACAGAAAGGTAGAAGAAGAGATCTAGATCTAGGAATGTAAAGACAGAAAATAAAAAGAAAAGTTGAGGCTTACCTGAGTGCTGGAGGCGATTCCACAGCGGTTTTCTTCTTCTCTTGGAGTTCTTCTTTGCGAGAATTCAAAACAAGAGTTGTGTGCCATTTGCTCAAGGAGGAGGCTCCTATTTATAGGCAAGGGCCAAGGTCATTGGTAGACACAAATTAATGTCTAGAACCCCTCCAACCTAAACCCTAAGGTTATTTCCGCGATTTCCCCTCATTTAATGAGGGACATGATGGTAAAAGTGAAAAGCTCTCGGAAAACCCTAATTTTGAGCAAACTTAAGGTATCCGGTATATCAGACCGGATAACAAAGGGCCTTAAGGTATCCGGGACATGGTACCGGATACGCTAAGGCTCATACGTATCCGGATAGTCATACCGGATACGGGAAATGGTACTTGTATCCGGATACTCAATCCGGATACAGGTAAAAGTCTATTTTCTTCAAATTCTGTGCTGGCTTTCCAGGAGATAATGATTTTTGATGATTGTTTGTGCAATTTGGGGTGTCTACAACTGCCCCTCTTTGCGGGAGCTACAAAGCAGTGAGCTGCAAAGAGTAGACAAGCCCAAATTGCATTCCCTTGAGCATGATTTGCTCGGTTCAATTCAATTTCTGTAGAAAACCATTTTTGAGTGGAGATTTGCCAAAAGGCCCTCACTTTAAGGGGGCATCTCTCCAAGAGTTCTTAAATTCCACTGAGCCCTTTGTGGCTGTGAAGTGGATTTTAAGCCCAAAAATAGGATTTTTTTGAAAAACTGATTTTTTATCAAACCAAGTTGAAAATTGAGTGGATATCATCCTTTTGACCAGCACATTTCCCAAAGTTGTCCCGAATTCCACAGAGCTCTCGTGGCTGTGAGGTGGATTTCAAAACAAAAATAGGATTTTGTGAGAAAATAGAAAGAATTATAGCACAAGTTTGCTTTTTTTCTTTTTTTCCTTTTCTTTCTTTTCTTCATTTTTTTTTATTTTTTCTTTTCTTTTTTTTTTCTATTTTTTTCTTTTCTTCTTTTTTCTATTTTTCCCTGTTTTTTTTTTTTCTATTTTTTCTATTTTTTTTGCTTTTTTCTATTTTTTTTTTCTTTTTTTCTTTGGTATCCGGTAAATGTATCCGGATAATCAAGGGTCTGCGGGTATCCGGCCTGAGTATCCGGATCCCGCAGGTTTACTTAAGTCGCGCGCGACCGCGACTTTTCCTTTTCTTTATTCTTGCTCCGATTACTCAGACCGGCTCTCTCCTTCTTCTTCTTCACCCGACGGCTCTTCATCATTCTCCGGCGACCTCCGGCAACTCCGGCGACTCCTATTGCTGCCGGCGACCCAACCTGGTTGCGCGACCAAGCCCTAGCTCGCCATTTTCGAGATTTGCTCGATTATGCTTGACAGTTTGAGCTCCGGCGATTCCTCGGCAAGGATCGAATACATCTTGCTCATATCCTGTGGTGGCCGAGCCCTAGCTTCCTGGTGATTCGACTGTTCCACCTGAATTCCAGTCAAGCAATCCGACTCCTCTACCTGCAGACAGGTTTTTTTTCTTTCTTGTTTAATCAAACTGTAACTATTGCATGGCATCCTCCCACGAAAAATTTACTGTTTATCTTGATTGCCGAATTTTACTTTGACTGTTGGTGGAATTTAGTCCACTGGTAAACCATTGCCAATCACCCCACTGGTCTTGCCGAAAATGGCAAATTTGTTTCCATTCATTGCTGATTTCGAGCCTGAATTTGTAATTGCTGTTCCATGCTATTGCCATGCTCTAATTTTGGATAGGCTGTTTTTTTTTTTTTTTTTTTTATCCTGCAATTTGCTGCATTGTTTATTGGATGGTTTCAAGACCTTGGGTCGACTGCTGATAGAGCTGCTGCTTGCATGCTTTTTGGATGTTGAATTGCTGATTTCCTGTTGGGATTTTTCTGTTTTTGATTGGTGATGAATTCTGACTTGCCATGCCTCAGACTACTTTTGAAATGCAAATGCCATACTGTTTTTTTTTTAATTTAGCCTGTCAACTTCTTGATTGGCTGCCCATTTGCTATTCTGAGTTTCTGCATTTCTTTGAGATGCTTGCAAATGATGATACCATGCTTACAAAAATTTGGCTTAAATCCTGATTTCCGGGATTAAAAGCTTCTGCTCCCTTTCCATTTTGCTGTGAATTTTCCTTAATTGACTGTCCAATATGGATTTCTGTAATTCGGCTTGCCTTTGATACCTGGGCCTTCCTTCTTCTCATATCCTGGAAACATAATATATAGGAAATGTTAAGTAATGTAGGAATCTTTTAGGAAATGTTTCAGGATTAGAAACAGAAGTATTCCTCATTTCCCAACTTTGTAGATATCCCAGCAAAATTCATAATTCACGATAATTTTGAAGAATAATCATGTAAAATTGGATATGAACTGTAATTAAAGCCAACTTCACAATTCATAAAGTACTTCCCTGTGTAGATGGCTAGGAGTCGTTCCCGAGTTAGAGAGGAGGCTGACCCTGCTGATCAGCCCTCCAGTTCGCGGGCTCGGACAGAGGCGAGCTCCAGCGCCACCTTGTCTGAGCCATTAGGTGACTCCAGAGAGAGCTCTGCTGAGGTAGGCTTTCAAAAATTTTTCTTTCTTTCTTCTGTCCTCTTTCTACACAAATCTTCACCTTGTTCCTTTGCAATTCAGCCCATGGTTGCACCCGCTCGTGGTCGAGGCCGAGGCAGAGGCCGGGTTCAGGATCAGGCCCCTGAGGGCGAGAGGGGCCGTGGTAGAGGCCGAGGCAGAGCCAGAGATATGGCTCCGGAGGGAGTTGCTGTAGCTCTGGCAGGGATCTCTGAGGAGTTGAGGGCTTCTGTGCATGATACAGAGCTCCTCCATGGCTTAGATAGCCACCCCTCCATGTGCATCAGGGCCGATGTGCCGCTTCCCTACTACTCTTCTCACTTGCGCGGCAGCTGGGGGAGATTCAGCGAGTTGGCACGGTCACTTTCTCCGGCACTCAGGCGGGAGTTTGGGAGGTGCCACCTGGATCACTTCCTCAGCATTCCATCATTCAGAGCCGACCGTCCACTCATCTTTGCCATGATGGAGAGATACTTTCCAGAGACACAGTCGTTCCACCTGCCGGATGTGGAGCTGGGGATCCGCCCCTCCGATTTTGTGATGATTACTGGCATTCCTCTGACGGGGCGGACCATCGTCTTGGAGCGGCCTTCTGCGGAGGATATGGGACTTCTCCTGGGATATCAGGCCCTGCCTCCTACTGCTTGGGATGGGCGGAGTGGCCGGCTCTCCATTAGTTGGTTGCGGGAGAGTCTGGCTCGACATTTTGAGGGGAGGCACAGGACTGTGGCTGTGGATGATGCTACATTTATTCCTATCTTCCGGCACGTATTCCTGCTGATGCTTGGGAGCTGCTTTTTCCCGGAGGATACGACTGGCGTCAGCCCACTTTTCCTGGACGCTTTGAGAGATCTCCATCAGACCCGCCAGCTAGCATGGGGTCGGCTCATTTATGGGACCATCTTGGCCGGGTTGTGCCGGGCAGTTCGAGGTCTGGCATCCCCGAGAGGCGATGGAGTCAGCAGCCGGTTCTTCTGGCAGATTCTACAGGTATTGCATTCATCTGTCTAGCTTAATTCTTTAGGCTTTATCTTTTCTTGACTGATTTTTCTTTTGCTAGGTGTTCATGTACACCTACATGACCTTCTTCCGCCCCTCCCCGGTTCCTGAGGTTGCGGATTTCCCTGTGGCCCTGCGATGGTCGGCCCAGGTTCGAGATGCCGATAGGAGCCAGCCTCGCACTGCCCGGGTGCACTTAGACCGTGCACGCCGATCTGATGTAAGTCCTCTATTTTTTTCTTTTATTTTCTTTCCTGTATCTTGACTGTATCTGACCACTTTGCTTCTTTGCAGCTCATTCTATCCCGTCCAGATGACATGGATGTCGGAGTTGCCCGTGAGATGGCAGTACAGGATGCTTTTGAGAGAGATCTCCGACGTCAGCCTTACCAGTGCTTCCTTGGGAGGCTTGGTAGGGTGATGTACTTGGGAGAGCGCCTGTACTACCAGCACACTGGCGCACTTCGCATCCCCGTCCCTCCTCCTGCTGTGGGTCCCAATACTCTCCTTCCTGGCTTCGATGTGGATCAGTTTGATCACTTCCTGGATGCCGAGGGGCTTACAGCAGCCGGAGATTATGACGAGTGGTTCCAGAGGGTGTCTATTGGATGCTTGATGGATCGACCCACTCGTGCCGGGGTGACAGAGATTGGCGGGATCCGTATCCGGATCCATGAGGACACGGTAAGCCTTGTATTCTTCCTGTTTTTATCCTATTTTCCTTTCTTATGCATTTCTGACCATGCTTCCTTTCTTGTTGGCAGGTACACGAGCTGAACTCCATTCGGGATCGGTTCGAGAGCCAGCGGGCTGCGATCGATGATATGATCGCGGAGCACGATGCGGTCGTGGCCCAGCGGGATGCCCGGATCAGGGAGTTGGAGGCCTTGGTTGCTGAGCTCCAGGCTAGACAGGTACCTGGCCTTCTCATATGTTCATTTCTTTCATTATTTTCCTGTTTCTGCTATTCTGATAGGCTTGTTTGACTTGTGCAGGGCCCGGTCCATGATCAGGATGCCTTCTTTGAGCATGATTTCCTGATTCCTGACCCATCTCCGGCTCGTGCTGCTGATCCCGAGGATGCCCCAGCGGCTGGCCTTGACGAGCCGGATCCTCCTGCTCCTTCTGCAGACATTCCTGGTATGATCTTCTCTTAATTCTCCTCTTTTATTCTTCCTTATATTTGAGTCTTCTGATTTTTTCCTTTTCTGTGGACTCAGCTACTTCTGATCCCGGCCCCTCTGCTGCTGATGCTGGGCCTTCTGGAGCTGCGGGAGCAGAGGATGCTTTGGATGAGGGCCCAGTTGGGCCGGTTGCTGCTGAGCCCGAGGCTTCTTCCCCAGATTCTACTCCTGCTCCTCCCCCAGATCTCGAGGATTATTGCTTGGAGTATCATCTTCAGCAGGTGGTGGGTCGGCATCCTCGCCATGCGGCCGAGCGGATTCTTGCATACTCTAGAGGCCGAGCCCTTTGGGGGAGACGCCGTAGAGGTGGACGCAGCCGAGGACGCGGGGATGATCCTGCACAGGAGTAGATTAGGATTATATTTTTCATTTTCATGTATTTTTATCATCCCTGTACAAAAACTTTCAGATATATATGAAAAAACTTTTTATTCATTCTATCATGTCTTGCACATCTTTTGCCTTCCATTCTATGCAATTATGACTTGTAAGCAGGTAAAACAGGTAAAAATTCGGATTTTTTCATCCTTAGCTCTTTTTTTGCATTTTTTCTCGGTATCCGGTCTGACATACCGGATACATGGATTGGTCTTTGTATCCGGTATGTTATACCGGATATTCATGGGATCCTTGTATCCGGTATACTTATCCGGATATTACCAAAGCCTTTGTATCCGGTCTGAGTTACCGGATATGTTAAAAGATGCTATAAATGCAACCAGTCTCGGGATTTGGGCATTTTTTACGAGTTTTTGAGTTTAGAAACCCCCTTTTTCGCCTTTTTCTTCCTCCTTTTGAGTTCTAGCTTGCTCCCGTCAAATCCAATGGAATCCGGATCATCTTCTGCCCCATTATTGTCTGTCCACACTGCCTCCCCTGCAAAACAGCCTTTTAGATCAAAACCCCCAAATCTCACTAGGTACAACCCTGTGGATTCCTTTTACACAAGGTGGGTTAACTCTATGTCCCTAGATGAGGAGAGGAGATGGGGTACTACCAATCTAGGCCATACCCTGCTCATTCCCAAGGTTCCCTTTAGGTGGGAGATTATAGAGGCCATGATTGGTCATTGGGTTCCTGATCTCAACTTGTTCCGTTTTGGGACCCATGAGATGACCCCAACCATTGAAGAGGTGGAAACCATCCTGGGCCTGAGGTTTGATGAGAAGGTGGTGAATCCACCTCTAAGGCCCAGTTACAAAAAGGAAGCTTCTACTCTTTTGGGCATAGGGAAGAAGGACTTGGGGGATTCTGACACCCTTTTGACCCTATCTAAGGCTTTTTTGACTGAGAAGCTTTTGAGGGGAGAAGATAAGGAGGCCCGATTCAATGCGTTGACCCTGATAGTGGTCAACCAGTTGCTTTTCCCACGGGAGGATGACGAGGTGGACTTGGCCTTGATTTCCGTGATATGCCAGGTTAGGGAGCGGGAGAGGTTGGCCCCTATGATTTTAGCTGGGATATATCAGGCCTTAACCGACTGCTACAATAGGAAGTCGAAACGCTTCCTAGCATGTGCCCAGATTCTGCAGGTAAAAAGTTTTTTTTTTTTTTTATACAATGTGCTGACACCTCTCTCTTTCTTTGCAGCTTTGGCTACTTGATCATTTGAGCCAGATTGAAGAGATCAATCGACACTTCTTCCCGAGTCTGAAAGTCCCTCTCTTGATGAGCAACAGGGGGTGCCCCGATATTCCAGGGGGCAAACAGGGCTGGTTCACTTTCTTGGGCTCGCTTCAGGATGACCAGGTGAGATGGCCTGGTACTTATCAGCCTAATGCGGAGACAGTGATTAGCTTCCGAGACCGCAACTTTCTGATTCTGGCGGGCCTGACGCATGCAGTGTTGTATCTTCCTCTGCGGGTCCTTCGTCAGTTCCGAGCGACCCAGGGGATTATCATCCCATGTGGATATGAGGATCGTCTTGGGCCCCTTTCTATGAAGCTGAATGCCTGGTTGATGAAGGAGTGGTCCTATGTCCGCTTTATGCATGGTCCAGTCTTCTCAGAAGCCCATGTGAAGGATTATCTCTTCTGGATCAAGGAGCAGATACAGACTCAGGCCCCAATACCCGAAGACCCTCCTGTAGTCTTGGCTCCCACCTATGAGGACATTCTAGAGTCTGAGCGGGCTTCTCATAAGCGGCTTCAGCAAATATGGGTGCGGGAGGCCCAGGAGCTCAGGATACAGGGCGCTTATCTGGAGAGGCAGCTTGAGGAGCAGATCTCACGCCGTATTGCCGTGGAAGAGAAGCTGGAGGACCAGAGGCAGGCCCGTCGCTTCGAGGTCCGTATGATCCGACAGAAGTACCAGGATACTTTGGCCAGCCTTAGGGGTATGCGGATTAAGCAAGCCCTTTCAGATGAGGTCATTTCCTTCCTGAGTGATCCCGCTGCAGAGGGGGCTTCAGGAGTCATTGCAGCTCAGGCAGCTCGGATTCGGGAGCTTGAGGAGCGGCTAGGAGATAGGGATTAGCTTTATTTCCTGCACATTTTCATACCTTTGTACAAAATTGAACTCCAATAGTGGAAATACAAAGGTTTTAATTCAAAATAAAGTTTTTATATTATTGGCCTCAGAATGCTCAGATGCTTGTAAAAACAAAGGTTTTATGAAAAGTATTTGATTTCTCATCACTGGCCAAAGTATAATTTTTCCTTTTTATATATTTTTTTTTGTATATTTTTTTTTTGAAATTTGGTCCATGCACTTAATCACCTATAATTAAAGGAATTAGAACCAGGTTAAATAATGAAAAGGGTAGTCCAGAAAATACTGAGGGATCAGAACCGTCCATCTTAGGACCTTTAGAGTCATCCCCAACTGCCAAAACTGCCCCATATATCTCATGCCGATTTTGCTTGAAGCTCAGCTCCCCATGATCAACTCAACCTCTGATTTTCTTTCATTTTTCTTATTTTTTTTCTTTTTGCCTTTTTGCCAATGTTGCCCCTAGCGCCAGTTACGGTTTTCACTAGGGCCGGCTTCCGAATTCCGTCATCACCCATCCTACTCTGATATTTGAATGAACAAGCTAAGATCACCGAGGGCTTAAAAATAGGACGAAATAAAGGCTAAGCTTAGTTTATGAAAGAAAGGGTATTAAAGGCCCAAAATTTTTCAAGTGTGGAAATAAGTCAACCGGACTTACAGTCATGATGAATTTAACCCTTTTCCCCCAAATTGCATTTTTTGCATCTTTTTTCACACTTGGCTTTCATTTGCCATTTTTCATTGCTTTTCCTCTCTTTTTCTTTTTCTTTCCTCACCTTTGCCCCAATTGATTTTGCCCCAATTTGACTGTAAATCCGGTTTGGGTTGATCAAAGAAACGAACCGGCTCAACTTGGCTAGACTAGGGATGGAAAATTTGAAGGAAGTAAAGAAAAATGGCCTCGGATCCTTTCCTAGAAATATTCACTCAAGGAAAATACCTTTTTACCGCATCAGAGTTAATGGGCTCAGGAAAATCTGCCCCATCCATTTCTGCTAAGATGAGTGCACCCCCTGACAGGACTTTCTTGACGACATATGGGCCTTCCCAATTGGGCTTGAACTTACCACGAGGGTCTTCCAAAAATGGTAGAATTTTCTTTAGCACTAAGTTTCCTTCTTGGAAAGTTCTGGGCCTCACTTTCTTATTGTAAGCCCGGGCCATTCTCTTCTGGTACAACTGTCCATGGCAAAGTGCTTTCAACCGCTTTTCTTCTATCAGGTTAAGTTGATCATGTCTTGACTGGACCCATTCGGCTTCTTCTAGTTCTGCTTCCATGAGCACTCGGAGTGATGGGATCTCTACCTCCACGGGCAAGACTGCTTCCATCCCATAGACTAGGGAGTACGGGGTTGCCCCAGTTGAAGTCCGGATCGAGGTTCTGTAGGCATGTAGAGCAAGTGGTAGCATTTCATGCCAATCCTTGTAGCTCACTACCATCTTCTGAATGATTTTCTTTATATTCTTGTTTGCTGCTTCCACTGCCCCGTTCATCTTCGGCCTGTACGGAGCTGACTTATGGTGGATGATCTGAAACTGCTCACACATTTTCTTCATGTCCTTGTTCTTAATATTTGAAGCATTGTCTGATACTATGGCACTTGGCAGCCCATAGCGACAAATGATATTGTGCTTCAAAAATTTAATAACATGGTTGCTTGTGATATTTGCATATGATGCTGCTTCCACCCACTTAGTGAAATAGTCAATCGCCACCAGGATGAATCTATGTCCGTTCGATGCCTTAGGTGAGATCATGCCAATAACATCTATGCCCCACATAGAGAAGGGCCAGGGTGATGTCATGTTGTGCAGATCACCAGGGGGTGCATGCTTGTTATCTGCATAGATTTGGCATTGATGGCACCTCCTGACATGTATACAGCAATCATGCTCCATGGTTGTCCAGTAGTCTCCCAGCCTCAGGATCTTCTTAGCCAGCATGTGCCCACTCATATGGGGCCCACAGACTCCTCCATGTACAGTCTCAATCAGCCTTTCCGATTCAGCCTTGGCAACACATCTTAGCAGAATGTCGTTATGTGACCTCTTGTACACATGTCCACCACTTAGCAGAAATTGACCAGCCAATCTCTGTATTGTCCTCTTCTCAGTAGCAGTGGCATTTTCTGGCAAACTCCGATTGTTCAAGAAATTTTTGATATCTTGAAACCACGGTGCTTCTTCTTCTTGTGCTCCCTCTAGAACGAGACAGTAAGCCGGTTCATCTCTAACCTCAATTTCCAGCGGTCTGATGTCTACTCCTTCTGGTATGCTGACCATTGAAGCCAAGGTTGCTAGAGCATCCGCAAAATGATTCTTGGCCTTTGGCATATAGTTGAAGGAAATTCGAGTGAAATTTGTGCTTATTTCTTCCAAATACTGGTGATAGGGGATCAATTTGTGATCCTTGGTTTTCCACTCACCAGTTGTTTGGAAGATGATAAGACTCGAATCCCCGTATACGTCAAGTTCCTCTACTCCATGATCCATGGCTGCTTGCAATCCAATTATGCATGCTTCATATTCTGCTATGTTATTGGTGCACTGGAATCTCAGCTTTACTGCAATTGGGATATGTGAACCATCTGGTTTAACCAAGACTGCCCCTATTCCGTTCCCATTCATATTGGCGGCCCCATCAAAGAACATCTGCCAAGAACTCTCACTGTCCTCCTCTTCAGTGTACAGAATTGCCTCATCTGGAAAGTTGGTCTTCAAGGGTTGATATTCTGGCAAAGGATGTGCAGCCAGGTGATCAGCTATGGCTTGACCCTTGATCGCCTTCTGGGTGATGTATGTGAGGTCAAACTCGGACAGTAGTAGTTGCCACTTTGCCGTCCTGCCAGTCAGTGCCGGTTTCTCAAATAAATACTTCAGCGGGTCCATCCGGGATATCAATAGTGTGGAGTGACTAAGGAAATAATGCCTTAGCCTCTGAGTGGCCCACACTAGAGCACAGCAAGTCTTTTCCAATGGTGTGTATTTGGCTTCATATTCCGTGAATTTTTTACTCAGATAGTAAATTGCCCTTTCTTTTCTACCAGTCTCATCATGCTGTCCCAAGACACATCCCATCGACGTTTCCAACACTGACAAGTACAGGATCAGCGGTCTTCCTGGAGTTGGTGGCACTAGCACAGGCGGGTTCAGCAAATACCTCTTTATTGTGTCAAATGCCTGTTGGCAGTCCTCATTCCAGACCGTCGGGTTATCTTTCCTCAAAAGTTTGAAAATTGGTTCACAGATAGCAGTGAGCTGTGCTATGAACCGGCTTATGTATTGAATTCTTCCAAGAAAGCCCCTGACCTCCTTCTCGGTTCGGGGTGATGGCATTCCAATTATGGCCTTAGCTTTAGCCGGGTCAATTTCAATTCCTCTTCGGCTCACTATAAACCCAAGCAACTTTCCTGATGTAGCCCCAAAGACGCACTTAGCCGGGTTAAGCCGTAGACTGTACTTCCTGAGCCGATCAAACACTTTCTTCAGATTGATCAAGTGGTCCTCCTCTTTGCATGATTTGGCAATCATATCGTCCACGTAGACTTCCATCTCTTTGTGGATCATGTCATGAAATAGTGCAGTCATGGCCCGCTGATATGTTGCCCCAGCGTTCTTGAGCCCAAACGGCATGACTGTATAGTGGAATGTGCCCCAAGGTGTGATAAATGCTGTTTTCTCTTGATCTTCCTTAGCCATCTTGATCTGATTATATCCTGAAAAACCATCCATGAAGGAAAACAGGCTATGTACCGCAGTATTATCGACCAGAATGTCGATGTGTGGAAGCGGAAAATCGTCCTTTGGGCTTGCCCTGTTCAAGTCTCTATAATCCACGCACATTCGGACCTTCCCATCCTTCTTTGGTACCGGCACTATGTTTGCGAGCCATTCAGGGTACGTAGAGACTGCCAGAAATCCAGCTTGGAACTGTTTGACCACTTCATCCTTGACCTTCAGAGTCCATTCAGGTTTCAATCTTCTCAGCTTCTGCTTAATCGGCTTAACCCCTGGCAAAATTGGCAACTTGTGCACCACCATGTCCGTGTCCAACCCCGGCATGTCCCGATATGACCAAGCGAACACATCTTTGTAGTCTGCCAAGAATTGTGACATTTCAATCTTCTGCACATCAGACAAGCATGACCCTATTTTTACAATTTTTGGGTCATCTTTGGTCCCAAGGTTTATGGATATGGTCTCCTCAATATTAGGTTGGACCCCCTTTTCATGACGTTCCAATTGGTATTCAATTTCTTTTGGAACGTCTTCTTCTTCGACCTCGGTCTCTTCTTCGACCCCCATGAGATCAAAGTCGAGCTCAAGGTCGAAGTCATATTCAACCTGGTCTAATTCGGTCTGATTGTATGGCTCATAAGTGGTTTGGACCTTTTTGAAAAAATTAAATTTTCTAGAAAAAATAGAAAAATCTTTTTGGGTTTTTTGTGGGCCTTCTAAACATAATTCCCCTGAAGACGAAGGCCCATTAGAACCTTCAGGGAAATGGCAATCCACTATTGGAGTTTTTTTTTGGAAGCCGCGTCAGTTTGCCGAACTAACGCTGCTTCAAAGGTAAGGGGAGTTTCCTCCCAATTGTTCAATACAAAAATTTTGGGAGCAGGGGAAATAGGGAAAGCCTGCTCCTCAAGCCCAGCTTCCGATGCCATCATCACCGGGTGGGTACTGCCCTTTTCTGTTGCAGGGCCCAGTCCAGAAGTGACCTCCTCTGGGATCTTCACTGCGGCCCAGTCAATGAACGGCAGGTCCATGTCACCGTCAGTCTTTTCGCCTTCAGTCATGGCGAAGAATGTCCCAACATCCTCAGAAAAGTCCACCTGCTGCTTGGGCTGTGGTCCAGGCCCATCCACTGCTCCCAGTATTGGAGATGGGTTATAGGGTTGTAAGGCTGAAACAGAAGGCTTTTGAAATGGGTTGACATTGTAGTAGGGAGGTTTTGATTGGTCCATAGGAGGAGAAATTTGGATTATATAAGCGGGTTTAGGGAAACTTTCCCTTAAATGAGGGAGTTTTCCTTTGCTTCTGCTCTCCCCTTCTTCGTGCTTCATTCTTCTCCAGCCTCTGGGCTTGAAGCCCAACCCTACCTTGGGGATCAGTTTCTTAGCCGTGATTGGCTCCACCATCCCCTGCAGATTAATCCCCAGGCCTTTCCCTGGGAGAAAGTGGTATTTCTCCATCACTTTCTTGACCATCCTTTCTGCAGTGGTCCCCTTTTCTTTCTTTTTCTCACACCCCCCCAGGTATGTAATTTACCGCCTCAAATTGAAACGAGTGGAATGCAATCTTGTCAACAGTCAAGTCCACATTGATTAGGGGTACATCAGGTGACACAACGGGCGGCACCAAGTTTTCGGCTAGGACTGTTATCACCCTTTGCCCTCTTATGTATTTCACCCTCTGGTGGAGCGTGGATGGTATTGCCCTAGCCGAATGTATCCACGGCCTCCCTAGGAGCAGATTGAAGGCTGCGGGTATATCCATCACTTCAAATGTGATGTTAAAGATATTCGGCCCAATTGTGACCGGCAGTTCAATCTCCCCTAGGGAGTGGGTCTTGGAGCTATCAAAAGCCCTCACTATCCGCCCATTCCGTTTGATCCTTGACTGGTCCAGGCCCAGCTTGGTAAAAGTGATTAACGGGCAAACGTTTAACGCTGACCCGTTGTCAATTAAAACCCGTGCAACCATGCAGCCCTTACAAAGCACAGTGATGTGCAAAGGGTCCACATGATAACACCCACCTGGGCTGATCTCACCCTCTGAGAAACTTATCACATTATGTGACAAGATTTGACCAACCATTTTACCAAGCTGGTCCGGATCAATGGTCTGGGATACGTGTGCCCTCTGTAGCACCCTTAACAGTGCATCCCTGTGCTTTTCAGAATTCAGCAAGAGGCCTAGTATTGAAATCTGGGCCGGGACCTTGTTTAGCTGATCCACAAGATTGAATTCACTTTTCTTTATTATTTTTATGAGGTCTGCTGCCTCATTTTCTGCACCCTGGGGGGTGTCTTCTCCCACTTTATTTTTTCCCTTCTGTTTTCTTTTTTCTTCATTTTCTCTTTTTTCTTTCTCTTCACCCCCTGCACATCTCCCTGACCTCGTCATGAGGTTCACCTCCTCCTGGTTCTGGTTACTAACCTTTGGAACCGTAGCCGTGATTCCCTCGCTGTAGTTCCATGGTACAGCGGCCTCTGAATAGGCTAATTTAGGGATGTCAACCACTAGTGGCTGGAGTTTGGACCGGGATGTATGAGCCGGTTTAGGGATAGTATGGGCTGGCTGCACATTTACAACCAGGGGTTGAAGTTTGGATTTGGTGGGGACAGAAGAAGTGATGGAAGCAGTAGTGGGGTCAAGATTGATGACCAGTGGAGCCTTGGACTGCTTGGATGGAGAATAAGTGGGTGGACTGCAATTGAAGACCAATGCGGGCCTTGCAGTATTCATCTGGGTCATAAGAGATGAGACCCGGTTCAAAGAGGAACTTATATCCTCAGCAGCTGTATTATTTTTTTGGGAGACCATGTTGATCTCCTCCTCTTCCTCCTCTGGGAAAAATCGGACCTGGACCGTGGTCCCCACGGGAGCTATGAGCTGTGATGGGTCAAAGGCCCTTCTGGTGGTAGATATGGCAGTGATGGAGTTGGATGGGCCTGCCCCATTGTGGTAAGGCAGAGGATTCTGCCCAATATCATTTCCTGACTGGGCGGGTGCAGCAGTGTTAAAGACCAAGGCCTTCTGGTCCAACAGGTCCTGGACCGCATGCTTCAATACCCAGCAGGTATCTGTAGAATGCCCCGGTGCACCCATGTGGAAGTCACAGGTGACCGATGTGTCAAAATTTCTTCCCCTGGTGGCATTCGGGTTAGGCTCCTTCAGAGTCAAGTATTCCCCTTTCAGCAGGGTTGGCAGTAGTTGGGACAGAGATATGGGTAGAGGGGTGAAAACCCGGTTCTTTCTTGCTGCGAACCAGGCATCCCGCTCCTCCTTAGAAAAAGTCCTCCTTGTGTTAGCTGGCACAGAGGGAGAGAAGTTGACATTCAGCGGGGGCTGGTACGACTGCTGGGCCTGCTGGGCCTGTTGGGGTGCCGAGATGTTGACGTGCAGTGGCTTCTTGGCTGGAGGAGCCTGGACCAGGTTCACCTCCCCTTCTTTTCGGGCCCCCGTCTTTTTGAATCCGGCCCCTTTCTTTTGGGCCATGGAGGCCGAGGAATCAGACTGCCCAGTCAGAGTAGAGTAGTCTATCAGCCTTCCTGACCTGACCCCTTCTTCGATCCGGTCAGCCACCTGCACCAGGACTGCAAAGTTGGTAGTGATCTGACCCACCAAATGGTTGTAAAAGGGCTGCCCCAGTGTGCCCATAAATGTGGAGATCATCTCCGGCTCTTGCATAGGTGGCCTGACCTGGGAGGCGGCCTCTCTCCATCTCTTGGCGTACTGCCGTACTGGTTCATCTTTCCCTTTTGTCATCCTCATCATGTCGTACCGGTCCGGCACGATCTCAGAGTTGAACTTGTATTGGTCCAGGAAAGCGTCTGCTAGGTCCTTCCACCTCCTGATCCTTCCATGGTCCACTGTAGCGAACCACCGAAGGGCTGACCCGGTCAGACTCCTCTGGAAGAGCTGGATCAGTATTCCATCGTCCCGGCCAAACTGGCACAGGGCCCCGCAGTATAGTTTCAGATGGCTTAATGGGCAGCCCGTGCCATCAAACTTGTCGAAATCTGGGCACCTGAACTTAGCCGGTAGACAGACGTCCGGGTACATGCACAGGTCCTCGAAGGTGGTGCCTGCATGGCTGCCTCCCCCCTTTACCTCTTTCAGCTCTGCCTGGATCCTCTCTATCCTCAGCAGCATCTTCTTTTCCATCTCATCTCGGGCCTTTTCTTTTTCCAGCTCTTTCTCAGACTCCGCTGTATTTTCCCTGATCAGAATGGGTTCAGGGACTGGTTCAGAAATGGGCTCAGGCATGGGCTGAGCCGGAGGCGGAATATAGGCCTGAGGTGGCGGTGCCGGATGAGAAGTCGACGCCTGATTTTGGGCTTGGGCCTGCTGGGCTTGAGCCGCCAGTAAGTCTCCCAGCATTTTGGCCAGACCGGCCACTTGTTCCTGCAGCTGAGTAAAGTCCTGAGCGGGGACAGTAGCTTGGGCTTGGTTCTCTTCAGTATTCATGGCTCTTGCTTTGGATCTGGTCACGGGAGCAATGACTGCAAATAAGTGCACCTAGGTTGAATGTACCTGAGGAAAAAATGAATAGAACATGTCAGCTTCCATTTAACTTGAGTCACACCCCTATACATGTAAACCAGTAGGTTAGGTGAACACCAATCCAGATTTTTTTGTGCTTTTTTTTTTGTTTTGTTTTTTTTTTTGTTTTTTGATTTTGTGTTGGAATATTCTAGGGCTTCCAAGGGTCCCAATTTTTTTGATTTGATTGATAAAAATAACCAACCAAGGTTTTCATTTTTTTTTGATTTGATTGATAAAAATAACCAACCAAAGGTGTCTTGGACTACTCTATCCAAGTATCCCACAAATGTTTTGATTTGATTGATAAAAATAACCAACCAAAGGTGTCTTGGAATATTCTAGGGCTTCCAAGTATCCCACAAATGTTTTGATTTGATTGATAAAAATAACCAACCAAAGGTGTCTTGGACTACTCTATCCAAGTATCCCACAAATGTTTTGATTTGATTGATAAAAATAACCAACCAAAGGTGTCTTGGAATATTCTAGGGCTTCCAAGTATCCCACAAATGTTTTGATTTGATTGATAAAAATAATCAACCAAAGGTGTCTTGGACTACTCTATCCAAGTATCCCACAAATGTTTTGATTTGATTGATAAAAATAACCAACCAAAGGTGTCTTGGACTACTCTATCCAAGTATCCCACAAATGTTTTGATTTGATTGATAAAAATAACCAACCAAAGGTGTCTTGGACTATTCTAGGGCTTCCAAGTATCCCACTTTTTTTGGATTTGATTGATAAAAATAACCAACCAAGGTTTTCATTTTTTTTTTTTGATTTGATTGATAAAAATAACCAACCAAGGTTTTCTTGGACTACTCTATCCAAGTATCCTACAAATGTTTTGATTTGATTGATAAAAATAACCAACCAAGGTTTTCATTTTTTTTTTTTTGATTTGATTGATAAAAATAACCAACCAAGGTTTTCATGGAATATTCTAGGGCTTCCAAGTGTCCCACTTTTTTTTGATTTGATTGATAAAAATAACCAACCAAAGGTTTTTTTTTTCTTCTTCAAATTTGTTGAATTTTCTCAGTTTTCAAGTTCCAGAGTTTGACTGACACATGTTTGAGTTGAGTTGGTGTCAAAAAATATGACACCTTGGTTTCCTCTTTGATTTTCAAACTTAGGTTAAACCCTGAAAGAATATTTTATTTTTTGTATTTTTTTTTTGATTTTGTATTTTTGGGAACATTTCTTATGTCCTTTTCGGGGTGCCTAAGGATTATCCACAGTGTTTTAGGCATTTTATTCTGAAAATTTGGGCTGAACAGCCAATTTGTGCATTTTTTGAATGTATCCGGTATAACATTTCGGATAATAATATGCCTTATTGTATCCGGTCAACTTAACCGGATATCCGCATATGTATTTGTATCCGGAAATATGTACCGGATATGATTAGAGCTGTTATTAACCGGCCTGAGTTGCCGGTTATTGCCGAAATGGCCCTTTTTGACTCATTTTTTCCACCAGATTTGATTTTTTTCATTCCCAATTGATGTTCACCTTAATTTGACCTTCAAAACTTGCCCCAAATTGGGCTTGGACATCATACTTGCAAAATTCCCTAAACTTAGGAAAAGAACATGGTTTTACCTTGCCACCTTGTATTACCTTCATTCAATATGGTATTCACATTATACCTTGGCCTGTAAAACATGCAAACGGCCTTCCCACATTTACACCCAATTTCCCCAAACGCAATTGTGTGCTTTTAGCCGAAAACGTGTTTCTCCACCTTCAAGCGTATGGTTTTTGGGTTTTGGCTTAATTGGCAACTTAGAACTCAAGTCTAGTGATGCCCGGAATCGAATCACAGATCCCATTGTCATCACATCATTGACCCAAATTCTAAGGTAAATGTTTTCACTTTCGCTTTTCGAAGTCACGACCTCGGTGCGCCAAGCTACACACATTCATGGTTCAACTTCCTAATAGGTAAAGGGTAGGATGTGCAAATTGTTTCAAGTGCTCAAGTGCAATTTTAAAATTGTGGTAATCATTCACAACGTCCCAGCCCCTTGCCACTCTTTTTCGTAGCCATGCATTCAATTTCAAGCCAAGGCATATATGACAAAATAATGAAGCTAAATACAAGCAAGCAAGCACCAAAACAACTAAATATGCACAAAAATATTACATGCCCTAAAAGTGTTATACAAAACATGTCATTTGTACAAACAACCATCAAATCATGTAAGCATGCTTGAAACTCAAAAGCATTCCCTAAAATCCCAGATTTCATGCTCTTTTTCATGCTCAAAGTGTACCATTTCTACCCCAAATTGGAGCCTAAAATTTTAGCACTACTTGACATGATACCAAAGTGTTTCAATGAGGTAAAATATGCTTGAAATCTCCAGAAATATGCACTAAAATTTTCAGATTTCTCATGCTCTTGGTTTTCATGCTTAAATTGAATCCCCCTATACCCCAAATCAAAGGCATGGCATAACAAAAAATTTTTAAGCACAAAAAAGCATGCTTTATAGGAATCATGTTTGAATACCCCAAAAATTCTGAACTCCTAGATTTCATGTTTCTAATTCTCATGTTCAAACCATGGTATTCAATATCCAAATTAGAGCATGTTATCAAAAATATAACCAAATCATGCTTCAAGATAGGCTTTTCCTAAATCAACCTTTAGGCAACATCAAGTAAAACATACATGACTTGATTCATATAAAATTCAAAAGCATCCCAATCTGATTTGAAATACAAGAATATATACAAATGAATTAAACAAAGTAGCAAGCATTCAAAAATAATTAAAAAGCATGAAATACACAAAAAAAAGGCTTAAATCCACAAGTCCCCAGCAGAGTCGCCAGTTGTGAGACATGGGAAAAAATCACCGGAGTGATCGTCCCTCCGTCAACACACGGGCTCAACGCAAAAATTGGGAGAGTCGCCACCATTCATGATTTTGGGGTGAGAATGGACACCAAAAGAGTTCAAAATATGCAAAAATAGCCAAAAGACACATTCTAGGGTAAAAATAACCCTACTTGAAAATCATTTCCAGAGATGGGTAAGGGGATTAGATTATGAACGGGGGAAGGTGTTAGGCACCCCCATTCATCCACATGAAGTGGTTGCCAAGTGTATATTCATGCAAAAACAAAGTAAGAAAGCTTGCTAAAAATCACGAAAAAGCCTTGAAAAAGGAACAATGTATGATATTTTCACATGAAGATCTAAATGGATTTTAGATCTTCTCTTATGTCAATATCACTTCTGGAGTATTTCAAAAGATGAAAATCAAAGCACAAGTTGCTTACAACCAAGTTAGATCAAATCCGGAAAATTCGGTAAAAAGTATGCCATTTGCCTTAAAATCATTCAAATCCAATTCTGAATTGAACCAAACCAAATCCATTTGAACGATTAGGGTAAATAAGAGTCTCATGCAAAATTTCACTTCATTCCGATGAAAAATCTAGGAGTTATACTCCTTTAAAGTTGCTGTTGGGGATTTTGAAAAGTGGTAAGTGGGCAACTTTGGAAAATTGTCTAGAAAAATCCACTACATAGAAATCCGTGAAATTTGGTGTGATTGAAGTCTGTATGGCCATCTTTCAACAGAAACTAGCCTCATACAAAAATCCCTTCGGACGTGCCTTGGGTGGTCTCCCGAACAGGCCCCGAAGATCACAGATTTACCCAGAAAAATGCAAATGAGCAGTTCTGAGTAAATCGGCTACCAATAATTCAAATGGAATCCAAAAAATATGAAACCAACTGGATTTGAAAATAGACTCATAAAGGAGTACTCAGAAATAAAAATCACTCGAATCGGACTTAAAACGAACACATGGCGGTCCGTCGAAGTGACAAGTTCTGTACTTGGACCTGAACTGTCCACTTAACTTCGACAGAGAGGTGTCAAAAATCGGCTAGAGAGAAATTCATGAAATTTGGTGGACATAAACTAGACAGCCTCACCTTTCCCATGGTTCTGGAATCGCCCCAAAATTCATCCGGATGATGAAGTTACGGACGTCCGAAGTAGGGGTACAGGTGCTGTCAAGTTAAGCCACTTTTGAAGAAAATCAAATCCGAAAATTGACAAAGTGTGTGAGATTCGTGTGATATGAATCCAAAACCTTTAAAAAACATTTAAAAACACTCCAGAATTGATTGAGGCCATTTATTTGAGTTTTATCACAATAAATGCAATAAACCCCAAATATGAGCCTATCCCGCCAAAATAGTGATATGTGTGCAAAAGTGAAGAAAACCTAGCAAGATGCATATAGATTCAATAAAATAGGTTCTAGCATAGCCTAGGGTTCCGTTCCATTATCGTTTCCCTCTGTTCTCTTTAAGATAATCAAGGGTACTTTGAATATGGAACGGTTTACAATCAATCAAAAAGGCCTTATGCTACATAGGTTCTAGCACTAGGGTCAATCCCCAGTCTCGTTTCTCCTAGATCCGCCTTCACGTTTTACGGCTAGGGGAGTCTTGAGATACTTTGAGCCGGGGAAGGATCTCCACACATACAAACAAGGCTTTACACTACAGAAAGGTAGAAGAAGAGATCTAGATCTAGGAATGTAAAGACAGAAAATAAAAAGAAAAGTTGAGGCTTACCTGAGTGCTGGAGGCGATTCCACAGCGGTTTTCTTCTTCTCTTGGAGTTCTTCTTTGCGAGAATTCAAAACAAGAGTTGTGTGCCATTTGCTCAAGGAGGAGGCTCCTATTTATAGGCAAGGGCCAAGGTCATTGGTAGACACAAATTAATGTCTAGAACCCCTCCAACCTAAACCCTAAGGTTATTTCCGCGATTTCCCCTCATTTAATGAGGGACATGATGGTAAAAGTGAAAAGCTCTCGGAAAACCCTAATTTTGAGCAAACTTAAGGTATCCGGTATATCAGACCGGATAACAAAGGGCCTTAAGGTATCCGGGACATGGTACCGGATACGCTAAGGCTCATACGTATCCGGATAGTCATACCGGATACGGGAAATGGTACTTGTATCCGGATACTCAATCCGGATACAGGTAAAAGTCTATTTTCTTCAAATTCTGTGCTGGCTTTCCAGGAGATAATGATTTTTGATGATTGTTTGTGCAATTTGGGGTGTCTACAAAAGTATGCCCCCATGCACTCCACACCCATGCATGTAGGTTCCCAGCATGCCCTCAAGCAGGAAGCCTGAGGGCTGAAAAGAAGTGGCTAGTGCTACAAAAATAGGGTTTTCTGTACTTGACCGAAAACACAGTTTGGTCAAGTATAAAATTTTCATAACTGAAATTATATTTCGGTTATGCTTTATTTTAGCATGACCGAAATATAATTTCGGTCATGAACAGTTTAGGGTTTGCCCAAACTGTCATTTCGGCCAAACCCAGAAAAATCCCAAAAATGCCTTTTTTTGCCTCTTTTGATTATTTTGAACCTTTTTTTTTTATTGAGCCAAGGCTAATCCAATAGGGTTTTTGGTCGACCCAGAACCCAAATGGGCCTTGGGCCCAGCAGGCCCAAATTGAGTATCTATGGGACTTCCAACGGGGCCCACTCATTCCAACCAACTTTGAACCAGAAAGGGTGCTACCCTATGTAGCAACCCTAATTGGGACTTAGACCATCTCCTGATCTAATTTCGCATCCCGTGGGCCTTCCAACGGGGCCCACACTCTAGACCTAGATCACTTGAGTTAAAAAAGATAAAAATCAAAATAAAAGGGACCTACACCACACATGTGGCCCCACAAAGACCCAATCAAAGAAGCATGCTGGATTAGGAACAGGTGAAATGACTCAATTTCCAAACTTAACCAGGGATAACCCATGGGACCCATTACCCGATGGGGCAGACCAGAATGTCTACAGACTTCCCTGGACCATAACAGGGCACTTAAATAGAATCTCATGCCGCAGACCAACCAATAGACGGCCTTTTAGGCACCTAGGTGTCTGCCTGCACCTTATTAGGCAGTAGCGACTCCTATTCCTCAGTTTTCTCCCTAAGAGGTCCCAACCATATCCCAAGTGCGATTCCCGCGATTCGGACGCGCGCACACCTCCGCTGGCCCCCAACTCTTGCTGCAAGGTATCTCTTCAACGAGATTTCTTAGGTGAGTTCTTTTTCTTTATTTATGAGATTTCTTCTTCTTCTTTGTAGGTGAGTTCTTCTTCTTCTTCTTCTTTGTAGGTTAGTTCTAGGGTTTCATAGGTGAGTTCTTCTTCTTTACGAGATTTCTTCAAGAATACTGCTCCATCTTTGTTTTGTTTTTGTTGTATATACCTTTATTTGTTTGGTTTCTATCTACTCCTTTACAAGTTCGGAGTTGCCCGACCACTTGTGACTTCAAGAAAATATTTTTCTATTTCCAACCTAGCAATTTCATTAGTTTTCCTTAGAGTTCAATAGCCCTTCATTTTTTTTTCTTGATTCTAATGAGTTGATATTCTACAGGGACCAAGGCTGGACTAGATGGTTGTAAAAGGTGGGAGGATTCCTCCACCTACAAGGAGAAGCTTCTCATTCCTCATGGATCTTAAACTAATTGAAATATGTAGGAATCATGTGACGAGTTTGAGTTACATGTCTACAGAAAATCTGAGGCTTGTATGCAGAAGTATAAGCTCAAGATTGGGCTAAGCTCTGCTGCAAATGTGAAAGAATGAAAAGCTTTAATAGATTTTATGTAGCACTTGTAAATACTTGATGTCAATTGTAAATGCATACATACATTGCCATTCTCATGGTTCTAGCTTTACTTCGTAAGTTAGTTTTGTTGTTGTGAAAGGGTTACGTTTTGCTCAGAAGAGCATGTATAAACTCACTGAAGTTTAATTTATTAGCTTGTAAATCATACCATTTTATTTAAATTAGATGAAATTTAATCAGGTTGTCGGACTTATTAACGGATTCGAATATTTAATTGGATTCGAACAAAATCGGATATGAATGCGGATTTAACAATAATATTCGGATTCGGACTTGGTAGGACATATGAAAGATCCGTCGAATAGTTAAATGAATATGGATATCCTAAATATTAATCGGATTCGGATTCATATAGATCCGCTCCGTATTCGCTCCGTTTATAGTCCTACCACTGACTGATATGGTGTTTTGTTGTGTAGGAACCCCAGTTGGCATGGACATATGTCTGTATGGGACCATGAAAGGAGGAATCGGTCACTTTTTTTTTTAAATATATATGAAAATAGAGGATATCATTAGATCAGAAAAATAAAAGGGCAAGAGAAATACATAATCCATGAGATGATGGACACAAGGATACCAAAAAGAAAGCAAAATAAAACAACTAGATACATAGCCACCTAGCTAACCCACAACCAATAGAAAAGTTGAAAAAAAACAGCAAACCAAAACTACCATGTATAACTATCCCTCAAAGATCTCATATCACCCAATAGCTAAAGCCCTCCATTGTAACACAATCTCAGATGCATATATATGATGAAACTCCTTATCGATACTGAGCCATGATGAAGCCATCACCATTATCTCCTCCAGAACTGTATTGGCTTCAACCTGAAAGAATAGGTCACTTTCTTACGATTTGCTACCGTTGAGTCATTACGCACCTATGTGGAGACAATATCATTGCGTAATGGAAGTTTTCTAGATTGTAAGAAGCAAGGAAGCGTCTAGATGTATGTGAGCAAAGAAGCAGTACAAAAGAATATAGTCGCTTTTGATAATTGAAGTATACAAACTTTAATATGGAAACAACTAAAGTTAGTGATACTATGAAGAGAAGACGGATAAATAGAATGTGATTAGAAAAATTAAATGATGTAATAAGACCAAAGAGGTTAATGAGTATAAACTTTGGTACAAGGAGAAAGGTTATAACAAAAATGGAGTAAGAATAATGGCTAGTAAAAATATGAAAGGGATTACTTCAACATATGATAGACATATGGAAATGGTAAGTATTGATGCATGTGTGAGAATGAGAGGAGTGGATAAGGTGTAAAAGCTACTTAGAAACCTTGTATCATTAAATTTAAGATTGATATGAAGTTTGAGTATTGTAAAGGACCAGTGTGTATTACTATGAGATAATATGTAAAACCCCATCCCAGATTATACCTTAATTATTAAGCTTAATTATCTAAAGTGTGATTATTAGACTAATTAAGTATTTGTGTTATGAAGATGAGGTAGATGTGGATTATACTTGAGGATTTAGGGAAATCAAATTGAACTTTGTTAAAGTTATTAAGGTAAGCTTAGTTAGTGTTATGTCTTAACTACAATTGGCTAAGGTATGCTTCAATTAGATCTAATGAATTGGAAATCAAATTCTGAAAAATTAGAGTTATGTGTACTTAAAGTATTCCATACAAATACCCAAGGTACCTCTATTGTAGGCCTAAGGTACACTCATGTATTACCCAAAGTATACCTAAGGTATACCCATGTATAGCACAAGGTACCATCCAAGTATTACCCAAGTATACCTAAAATACCCCCCAATTATACCTTGGGTACCCCACTTGTATCCCTAAGGTACCCCCTTGTTTTACCTAAAGTACCCCATTGACTTATCTAAGGTACCCTTTGTATTTGCCCAAGGTACCTCTCTGATTTACCTAAGGTACCCCACTGTTTTAGCTAAGGTACCCCCCCTCCCCTTAAATAACTAAGGTACACCCCTTCTATAGCTAGGGTACCCCACTGTTTTAGCTAAGGTAACCCCCCTTGAATAACTAAGGCACACCCCTTCTATAGCTAAGGTATCCCACTGTTTTAGCTAAGGTACCCCTCCTTGAATAACTAAGTTACACCCCCTTATATAGCTAGGGTACCCCCTTATATAGCTAGAGTACCCTCTTATATTACTAAGGTACCCCTTATATTACCTTGGGTACACCCCTCGTATTACCTAGAGGTACCCCCCTCATATAAGTAAAGTACCCCCCTTCTATAATTAAGGTACCCCCTCTTGTGTTGCCTAAGGTACACCCCAAGTTTACATAAAGTATACCCCCTTGAGTAACTAAGGCAAACCCCCTTGAAACACCAAGGTACCCACCACCTAACGCTAAGGTACCCCTCCTTATAACACTCAAGTACCCCCTTGATAACCCTTAGGTACACCTGTAAGCACCTTATTTTTGCACCCCTGGAAGTGTTGAAAATGAAAACCCTAGCAGAAAAGTCAAACCCTGAAGGGTCGAAATTTGACCTTTTTGATCAAGTGATAATTGGCCACCTTGCTTTATCTCAATGGATAGAGAATCTCGACACGGTTCCAACGCAACTGAGTTTGCTGGAATCAGAGTCCAGATGAAGGTTCTGTGGGCCGGTCAAACTTGAGGGAGAGCCGAAAGTTGACTTTTCCTTGAACCTCGTGCCAAGCTCTTAGCCCTATGTCATTGAATAGAGGGCTCCGATATGAGTCTAACGCAATTGAGTTTGCTCAAATCGGAGTTTGGATGAAGGAGATATGAGCTGTCGAAGTTTCCGCGCAGCAAAACCGGAAGCTGCACACGTGGCGCAGGAACTGCCCACGTGGCAGCCAACGCAGCAAAATATCTCAGGGACTAAATCTTAAATATCCAAAATTCACAGGGGGCAATCCGTAGATATCCAAAAGTGTCAAATCGATCGAATCGGTCAAGTCGGAGGGCAAATCCGTAATTTTTTTATTTGTATCCGGTCAAATATGCCGGATACACATACCCCAGTGTGTATCCAGACTCAAATACCGGATACAAAAAGATTTTTGCGCGAGATTCGCGCCGATCGCCCGACAAATTCGCGGCGGCATTTAAATTTGAAATGATTATGTTTTGTATCCGGCATTGAATGCCGGATACAAAGGAGCCTTAGTGTATCCGGCCATGAAGGCCGGATAAGGAAAGACCTTAGCGTATCCGGCCTGAGTTGCCGGATACATTAAGTTGTCTATAAATAGCAAACAGCAGCTCATTTTTCGGGGTTGGCTTCATTTTGCTGGTTTCCACCCCTTCTCCCTCAGACCACCTGCTCCGAAACCACTTCCTTTTGGCCTCCTTCGGCTCCCCAAAGCCCTCCAAGCCTTACTTCAAGGATCTCCCACTCTCTTTTCTTCTTCTTCTCCATTTCCTCACAAGCAAGGAGAAGGCCTGCTGTTTTGGTGCCCAAGAGGAGGAGCTCCCGCTGCTTCCACCACTCGAAGGAGGCTCAACACATCTCTCATAAGGGTTTAGACCCCAAGGTAAACCCTTCCCATGTATTATATTCAACATATATTGAAATGAGCATTTTTTTGAGCATGATGTGATATTTTCTGTCTAAGCATGTTTTCCATAGCTTGCCTTTGTTATCTTGTTTGCATGGGGGAGCATGTTCCTCCATTTGATTATTCATCCGTTGTACCCCTTATGTAACCCCCCCTTCCTCCTCCCTTCTTTAGATTGCTTTTTAGGCCATGAGAATAGGTTGCTTGATCTCTGCTATGCGAAGGATCTTAGGTGATATATGCTAACTTTGTTTTCATCTTCATTTGCATGCATGCTATGTTATTTCCTTGTTTGTAGGCATGCTAGGCTCACTGTTGGATGAGTCGGTTATGGTTTTCTTGCTGGGGATCATGTGCATGTAATTTCGGTTACTATTTCCGTATGATTTACCATGATTTTCACCCCATCATTGTTCTTGTTTCTTTTGGCCACAAGGAAGCCCCCCACTTTTCTCCATAGCTTGGTTTGGAAGGCCCCAAAGAAGAGCCAAGTGGCTTTCACCTGAACCAACGTGGGCTCACACAGGAGCCCACATGATCACTGGAACATCCCAAGAAGCATAAAAACCCAACCCCACTACCAAAATCCGAAAAAGCAGCTTCTGTGTGTTGATCCGGCAACTCAGGCCGGATCAACAGAACCCTATTTGTAGCCAGCAACATATGCCAGATACACCGAGATCTATGCGTAGCCGGCAACAGATACCGGATACACTGAGACCTGTGTGTAACCGGCATCTCAGGCCGGCTACACTACCAGAATACCATTTTGAGCCATGTTCTGATCTTGTGCTATATTTTTGGTTCGTTTGATCAAATCCGGGCGAACCAGTAGGGTTTCCGGGTGATGGGCCATGGACCGACCCGGTCCAAATCAATTTCCGGTGGGCCTTCCAACTAGGCCCACCAAGCCCGACCCACTCAGTTGTACTTAAATAAGACAATTAAAAAGAATTGAGTGGGCCAGACCCTGTGAGGCCCATCAAAGCCCAACTGGGCAACATGCATGGTTAGATCTAGGCTTGGTTTGGCCGAGGCAAAGGGCAGGGCCTATCGGGCCCACCAAGCCCATTAACCAACCAAGGCTAGGGTTTCAAAACCCTAACTCAAAAAGCCTTGGGCTTTCAAGCCCAAGCCCAAGCCCAGGCAAAGGGCCCTTAAGCCCAAAGCCTGGCCCATTTTGGCAAAGATTAACCCAAATAAACTCAAAACACTTGGCAACCAGGCCGAGGCCCACTCAGGGGCCCGCAAGTCAATCCAAACTCACCTTTTGCATGGAACTAAATTTAATCTTCAACTTGGAATTTAAATAAAATCAATCCATTCGAAACAAGCCCAAAGGGCCTCTCAGGCTAGACTAAGGCCCACCAAGGGATCCGTGGGCCTTCCAACGGGGCCCCCCCAATCAGACTCACTTCATTCAATAATAAGAAGATAAAATCAAGTAAAGGGACCCACACCACTTTGGCGGTCTCGCCAGACTTAACCAAAATTGAATGCTGGATTGGGCATCGGGTGAGTGAGAGACCAACTGAGTGGACTCAAAAAACCAGGGAAACCTATGGGACCCGTCATTTGACGGGGTGGACTGGGGTGTCTACGGACTTCCCCAGACCGCAACCGAGAACCTACTTAGAATCTCAAGCCGCAGACCAAGCCTTAGTAGAAGAACTTAGGCACCCAGGTGTCTGCCTGCACCCCATCAGGCAGTGGCGACTCCAAACAAATCCCGAGGCACGCATCGTTTTGCGTGCGCCTCGTCGTGTGACCGAAATCGAGTGCGCACAACACCCAAGGGTTTTGTGAGAATAAAAGGCTTGTTAAGGGGCAACTTTGATAAACAAAAGTTAGGCAAATAAAAAGGGGTACCTTTTCTTTGTCTTGGACATATAGAACAAGAGGAAAAGAGTGGGAGCTTGCTTGAAGGCTTGAAGAAGAAGGGGAAGAAAAGGAGAGATTATAGGGAAGTGAGCTTCTCTATTAATCAAGTAAGTAGTAAACCCTTCAACTAAAATGAATTTATCGGATTTTCGTATTTCCCCCTCCTAGGATTTGATTAAACTGGAAAATCTCTTGCATGTTGGGTTTTGCTTATAAAATTCGGAGGGTTTGGTTTATCTGATTATCTTGTTTAGTTTTCTTTTGATTTGCCATGGATTTGCAAACCTCTATTGGTTATACTTCTAGTTAGGGTTTAAGTTTGGTATATTGAATGGTGTTTTATATGTTGGATTTATGTTCATGAGGATTTGGTATAGATTCCTGTGTTGGGAAGTGTTTTTGAGTATGTTGGGATGTTTCAGAATCATCACATTTGGTATTGGGAAGGTTGGATAGGGTTGGTATGAGTTTTGAGTTAAAAATAGCCAAAAATATTTGAAAACCCAAGGTGGCGATTAATCCTGAAAATTGGCGATTAATCCTGAGCCAAAACCCCCCAAAAATCAGTTCTGTTAAAGCTAATCGTGAACAAGGATTAATCGCCAAGGCTAATCGTGACCTTAACGCGCGAATGTCAACCTTAACGCGCGCTCGTTGGTCCTGATTTTCCCTTTAACGCGCAAACGTTGCCTTGCTTAATACCTTAACGCCCGAACGTTGGGCTAATCGCCCCTGGGCAATTAATCTTGGACCTAATCGTGGGTGCTGTTTTAACAGTTCTTCACCTTTTTCTCTCCCAACCCTTTCCCAAACAACCCAAGCCTCCTACACAGCACCCTTATTACATGAAAAACATTGAAGTAAATGTCCTTTGTGTTTATTGCTCCATTTACTTAAGTCTTTACATGTAAATAAGGTTTTACCCCCCATTTGGAACCAATAAAAATACTTCCTTTGCCCAATTCCCAACCAATAAAATGTCAACTTTTCAGTTCATGCCTAAATTTCCAGTTTTTCTGATTTTTATCAAAAATCCCGTTTTGGGTTTGATACCCAGATGAGTGATTCAGAAGCCCATGAAATTTTAGAAGATTTGTTTGCCTTTCAATAGACTACAACCAAAATTTGAGCCCGAAATTCCTTGTAGATTGGTCTAGAAAAATTATATACCCAAAAGTTAACGTTTTTAACCAAACTTGGAATATTTTTTAGGTCCGAAACTTTTTATCTTGGAATCCGTTGATTTTTGGCATGGTGTCCTTATTGGGGATCCTAAGACTATCCCACTTCTCAAATACGTAATTTGTGGACTTTATGATGTATATATTCTCTGTGAATTGGCTTTGGATGTGAAGTGCTTATTAGTTATTTCTTACGCATTGTAAATATTATTTGATATTGGTAAAGATATGATGAATTCTCTTATGTGAGATGACAAGTCACATGGCCTAGGGAATAACAATGAACGAGTAGTCCCACTTGACATTCAATAGTGGACGAGTAGTCCCACTTGACACTTGATATTTAATAGTGGACGAATAGTCCCACTTGACACTTGGTTATGCATTGAGTACTATATCGTGGGTTGTGGAATGTGACATTAGTTCTAGTAACTGCTGAGAAATGTTTGTTCTGCATTGTGAGTTCTACCAGGTTTGTTAGCTAATTTTCATGTGTTACATTGTTTAGATGTTTGACTTGAGAATATGAATTGCCTAAACTGCTTCTATACATGTGTGAGACATGGGAAAAATCATCGGGATGATTTCCCCCTCCGTCAGCACACGGGCTCAACGTAAAATTGGGAGAGTCGCCACCATTCAAAATTATAGGGTGAGAATGGACACCAAAAGATTCAAAAGTAAGCAAAAATAGCTAAAAAGCAAATTTTAGAGTAAAAATAACCCTACTTGAAAATCAAATCCAGAGATGGGTAAGGGGATTAGATTATGAACGGGAGAAGGTGTTAGGCACCCTCATTCACCCACACAAGGTGGTTGCCAAGTGTTTGTTCATGCAAAAAATGAGAAAGCTTGCTAAAATCATTGAAAACATTGGAAAAGGACAAGTGTATGATATCTTCACATGAAGATCCAAATGGATTCCAGATCCTCTCTTATGTCAATATCATTTCTAGAATATCACAAAAAGATGGAAATCAAAGCAAAAGTTGCTCAAAACCAAGTTGAGGCAAATCCGGAAAATTTGGTAAAAAGTAATGCCATTTGTCTTGAAATCATTCAAATCTGATTTTAAATTGAACCAAACCAAATCCATTTGAAAGATTATGGTAAATAATAGTCTCATGCAAAATTTCAATTAAATCCGGTTGAAATTCTAAGAGTTATGCCTCTTTTAAAGTTGCTGCTGGAGAAAATTAAAAGTAGCAAGTAGGCAACTTTGGAAAATTATCTAGAACAATCTGCTCCATATAAATCCATGAAATTTGGTGTGAGTGAAGTTTGTATGACCATCTTTCAGATGAAACTACCCTCATACAAAAATTCATTCGGATGTGCCTTGGGTGGTCTCCCGAACAAGCCCCGAAGATCACAGATTTACCCAGAAAAGTGCCATTAAGCAGTTCTGAGTAAATCTGTTACCAATAATACAAATGGAGTCAAAAAATTATGAAACCAGCTGGATTTGAAAATAGACTCATAAAGGAGTGCTCAAAAACAAAAATCACTCGAATCAGATTTAAAATGAACACATGGCGCTCGATCAAAATGACAAGTTCCGTATTTAAACCTGAACTGTCCAATCAACTTCGACAAAGAGGTGTCAAAACTCCGCTTGATAGCAATTAATAAAATTTGGTAGACATAAACTAGACAACCTCACCTTTCCCATGGTTCTGGAATCACTCCTAAATTCATCCGGACGATGAAGTTATGAGTGTCCGAAGTCGGGGTACAGTTGCTGTCAAGTTAAGCCCTTTTTGGAGAAAAACAATTCAAAACTGTGACAAAGTGTGTGCAATTCGTGCAAGATGAATACAAATCCTTTAAAAATCATTTAAAGACATTCCAGAATTGATTGGGGCTATTTATTTCAGATTTATCATAATAAATGCAATAAACCCGAAATATGAGCCCATCCTGCCAAAATCATGTGCTATGTATGTGTAAGTGTGAAAACCATTCCAATAGCATAGCAAAGATATCAAGCATTTATATCAATAAAAATAGGGTTCTAAAAGCAACCTAGGGTTCCGTTCTATTATCGTTTCCCTTAGTTCTCTCTTCCCGTTAAACACGGTTCTTCAAGATAATCTTGGGGTACTTTGAATATGGAAGGGTTTTCAAAGAATCACAAGGCTCATAACATGCATTTAGATCAATAAAAAAAAGGTTCTAGAACAACCTAGGGTCCCGTTCCATTATCGTTTCTCTTAGTTCTCTCTCCCTGTTAAACACGGTTCTTCAAGATAATCTTGGGGTACTTTGAATATGGAACGGTTTACATAGATGCAAAAGGCTTATTCAAATAGGTTCTAGCACTTGGATCAATCCCCAGTCTCGTTTCTCCTAGATCCCGCCTTCACGTTTTACGGCTAGGGGGAGTCTTGAGATACTTTGAGCCGGGGAAGGGTTTTCATACACACATCAAGGCCTTATTCTACAGAAAGGTAGAAGAAGAGATCTAGATCTAGAAATGTAAAAGCAAAATTAAAGAAGAGGTTTGAGGCTTACCTGGATTCTGGAAGCACTTCCGCAGCGGTTTCCCTCTTCTCTTGGAGCTCTTCTTGGCAGAGATTCTTGGCAAGAATTCAAGGCAAGAGTTAATGGCCATTTGCTTAAGGAGGAGCCTCCTATTTATAGGCAAAGGTTAGGGTTAGGGTTGGTGAGAATGGTAGACACAACATAATGTCTATAGCCCACCAACCTTAACCTTAAGGCTATTTCCGAGATTTCCACTCATTTAATGAGGGATATGATGGTAAAAGTGAAAAGCTCTCGGAAAACCCTAATTTTGAGCAAAACTAGTGTATCCGACATGTCAGGCCGGATACACTAGCGCCTATGTGTATCCGGCATATGTTGCCGGATACATTAGCGCTTATGTGTATCCGGTATATGTTGCCGGATACATTAAGGGCTACTTGTATCTGGCATTATTTGTCGGATACAATAAAGATGTTTTGTATCCGACATTATCTGTCGGATACAAAAAAAGAAGCTTTTATCCCAATTTTAACACAGGCAATACTTATTTACATGTAATATCGTTTAAGTAAATGCCCTCGTATTTTTTAATCTCCATTTACTTAAGATATTACATGTAAATAAGCAAACACCCCCCCAATTTGAATCCATTAAAAATAGTTCCAGACCCAAATTCCAAGTTAATAAAAAGTCAACTTTCCAGTTCTAGGCAAAATTCCGATTTTTCAGGTCCGGTAAAAAGATTCAACATGTTAAAACCAAGGTATTCGTCAAGATTTAAATTCTCAAAAAATTCTTTTATGCAATAACATGGCTAAAAACCTGATTATCGGGAAAAATTATCTTGAAATCTGGCTTTAAAAAATATTTCATTTTCTGGGGTCAAAAGTCAACAAAATTCAACCGGAAAAAGTTTGACTTTGCACAAAAGATTGAATTCGGGCCTTTTCCTTTACGGTTTTGGATTCAAATGGGTTAAGTATCTCAAACCCAATGCAAAGAATTGAAAATTCCAATAAAATATTTCTCTCCTTCAAGATTTATCAAAAATCGTGCAATTTTGGGGTGTCTACAACATGATGTTATATGAATTGCATAAACTGTTTTCATTCATGCATGTTTGCTGCTTACTGGGACTTTAAGTCACACACGTTTTTTTTACCGGATTTGTTTTCAAATCCGCTTGGTGAGCCACGTACTGGGGCAGATATTGAGGATGAGCTTCAGTGCAGGCCCGAGGGCTTCTACTACCCATAGTAGGGTTCTCCTTGTGTTATTGTATTTAGTTCTTAGAAATTATAAAAGGGATGTAATTATTCTTTTTGGGATTTGTAGACTTGGAGTTAACTCTAAATTTTCATCTTTGTATATGAGTGTTCATGTGAAAGATAGTGATAGAGAGATCTTAGTTGCCTTTTTGTATACACAGGTGTTATGATTTTGGAGTTATTACATAGATGATCTTTTATTATATAGAAAATTTTAATTCCATGCTTCTTTATCTCATGCACTCTGATGATTACATTGTAATTGCCCACGTTAATTGTGTTTATCAGGTTCTTTTGGTCCCCTGAGTAGGCCTCGAGTACGGGTTGGTGCCGTGATAGGGCAAACCCGGATCTGGGGCGCTACATAAGATGTTAGTAATAATACCTTGATGCGTTGTGCAGCTTATTATGGCTTTGAAATGCCGCATAGTGATCCACTTGAGACTCTGGATGTGCCAAATGAGGGCATCTATGAGTAGCCTAATAGGGACACTTGCTATTGTGTCGAATGAAGACTTGTGATTGATTACTTTGAATGTGAGCCAAATTGGATATATGTGATATTTCCTAAGGACTTTATACCAAGCACAGTCCAATTCCTCTTATTAAGGCAGGATTGATTTGGTAGCCATGGCTCAATCCAAACATTCCACAACTGGAAGGAAGCCCCTATGGTCACACCTAGCTCCTAGGGCCAGGGAGGTCGACCGGGCTGGTAGCCCCTTCCCTCGTTTTTTTTTCTACAAAGAAAGAAACAAGAAGAAAGAATCATAATATGTCAATTGAGATATGAGGTGTCATGAGCCATGCTGTGTCAGTCATGAACCATAACTATTGAAAAAGGCATGGACAGTGGATGGGAGTGCAGTTGTGTAACTCTGGGTCGGTGAATTTATAGTTGTGAATATTGTGTTGTAAACACATGTAAATTAAATTTTATTGATATTGCTAGAATGAATATCACATCATGAACTGTTGAATTTGAGTAAATGTTCATAGTCAAATTTTTGGATTTTGTTTTTAAGTACTAAATAATAATAATAATGCAATAATTTATGTTATGATAAATATAATACTATATATTATATTGCATGATGGCATAAACATAAGACATGAATATGTAATTAATTGTTTGTTTGTTTGAAAGCTAGGGTTGCCCAACACAGCATGCTTGTGCCCGACACGGCCTGTGCGTGGGGTAGCGGGCCATTCCGTGCTTGGGGGTAGGCAAACAGCCCACGTTGTGCGCACCTATTTTTGCACGACGAGGCGCATGCGGGATGTGTGCCTGAGAGGTGCAAGCAAACACAATGGTGCCTATCCAGGCCTAATTTTGCTGGTCTGTGGCTTATCTAGAGATTCGGGCAAGTTCTCAATTACGTCCAGGGAAGTCCGAAGACACCCCAGCCCGCCCCATTGGTTTGACGGGTCCCTCGGGTCTCCCTGGTTTTGAGTCAACTATCTCACCCTTTCCTAATCCAGCATGTATTTTGGTTAAGTCTGGCAAGGACTACTGAAGGTGTGGGTCCCTGTAAAACCCTGAATTTTCAGTAAATAAATAAATAATAATTACTTATGAATATCTTGAATGTCAATATATTTGTCAAAATAACTTAGAAAATAAACTTGGAAATTTCGGAAGAAATTGAATGGGTAGATGTGAAAATATTAAGAGAAGGGTATTTCGGTCAATTTACATTAATTATCGGTAAATAATTAAATACATTAACTAAAATTTGTTATTAGACTTGAGAAATAATAATAGATTTAAATTGGGGTTTAGATTGTGTACTAACCATGATATTTAAAGCTTAGTAATTGGAATAATGGCGTATTGGTAGTTATACTTGATTTGAAACCTGAAGTCGAGAGGAGAATTTTGTTGAAGGATATTAATTATAATTATAGATGATCACACTGATAGAGGAGATCCGGAGTTTGACGCAGATCTGACCGTTGGATCGTGAGATATCAAGGAAAGAGTGGATTAACGGTCCTTATTAAGTCTAATGGATGGGTAAGTATGGAACCTGACCCTAGGGAGATACGTGGGATCAGGGAAGAATAAAATAGGGTTTAATATTTTTAGTTGCATTCATAGGGTGTCTTGGGTGTTGAAGTTTGGAGGCTGCGGCGGAAGAGAAGAAGAACGAGAGAGAGAAAGGGAGACCGAGAAGAAGGAGGAAGAGGGCATATCTCTGGTTTCTCATCGTTCCTGGAACGTCTCTTGCCTGCGAAGAGGAGAGGAAGTCTTTGGTTGGAAGAAGAAAGGATTTGAGCGGACGGAGGTAGGTGGCACTTCGTTTAACGATTATTTTGTGTTTATGGGATTAATCGATTCGATTGCATGATCTTCTATGTTGTAAATATGTGTATATTGATTGCTAATAATTTATATGAATTTTAGAAGCGATTAGAACACAAAAATTTGATGTTTAGAAACTCGGGTTGTCGTTTTGGATAGAGCGCTGACCTCACCTGCACTTAGCGCTCTTCAGCGCTGTGCGGCGTTCGTTTAAATTTTTGAGCGCCCGAGATCGCCCTCTGACGGTCGCTCGGCGCTCGTGTTATTTAAACAAATAACGCGTTTCCGAAAACGCACGAACGCTGAAGACCGCTTATCGCGATGTCAGGCGGTCGTTGAAAAAAAAATGAATTCGATGGGTGCAATCATTACAAGCCTAATTTGTAATAACTTTTATTAAAATTTAGTCAATAACACTCATTTGTAATAACTCCCTTCTTACTTTATTTGACTTAAACTAAAACCTAAATACTTCTATTTGTCTTTTATTTTTATTTGACTTAAACTAAAATCTAAATACTTCTATTTGTCTTTTTGATCATGACTAAACCTTAATAACTTTAAAAACACAAACCAATTTAAAATCATGCTATGTACGTGAATTCCTCCCACTATATCCAAACTTGAATAATTTTTATATTATAACCGAATCTTAATTAAATTCTATTACCTTAAAAACCACTCACCTGTACTATTACACAATTGAGTATTAATTTAATTAATACATGATTAGAACCGCACTCTAGCGTACGTGTTATGCATCAAATTTCTTACTTAATTACATATCTACCTAACACTAAATTGGGTTATCATGTTGAAGATATTTTTATATACTGAACAAAATATTATGATTAATAAACTGGGGAACTGTTTAGAACCGGACATTGAACATGAACCTAATATGTTATAAATAATAATGAAATTGAGAATTATCTGTGATGGCTTGGTGGCCAGTTTTATAAATAACCTGCTTGGTGGCAGAGATACCCGCTTGGTGGCGGAGACCCTAACCTGCTTGGTGGCAGAGATACCCGCTTGATGGAGGAGACCCTAACCCGCTTGGTGGCGGAGACCCTAACCTGCTTGGTGGCAGAGATACCCGCTTGGTGACGGAGACCCTAACCCGCTTGGTGGCGGAGACCCAACCTGCTTGGTGGCAGAGATAACCCGCTTGGTGGCGGAGATACCCGCTTGGTGGCAGAGACATTACCTCCTGCGGGAGAGATTCATTACCTCCTGTGGGGCAGATGTATTTCCGATGGATTGCATCCTATAGGAGAGATACCTCATGTGGGAAATATGTGATTATGCGTGATTGCATCCCACATGGAGGATGGGTGTGTGAGTTACCACTGGAAGGTGAGGAAGCTATCTCCTACGGTAGAGGTAGATGCTAGGTGTTCACATCCTGTGGTAGAGTTATGCTGTCTTCTGCAGGGGGTACCTGTAGTCTTAGAGATGTGCATTCTCCTGCGGAGTTTGTGTGTATACTAGGTGTTTACATCCTGTGGTAGAGATAGGCTACTACCTGAAGGTTGGCTTTTATTACTGATATGATGATTAATTCTCAGGTAAATGGATTGTTATTTAAAAGGAAATATTGAAATGTCATAATTGAACAGAACTGTTATGATTTATGTGAACTGTTAAAATGGAATATTATGGAATCATGAATAAATGTGGAACTGCTCTTAAGAAGACACTACAGAAAATAAACCAGAAACCATGGGAATGTGAAATATAATACATTGTCCTTTAAATTGAAATGAAACACACATGATTAACTTCTTTTAATTCGGGCACTGACTAAATGTTTGTTGTATCGTGATTATTCGTTTATCTCATTGACTGTAATTACTCGCCTATTTTACCGTGCATGAAACCACTGTTATTTTCTATATGTATAAACTGTTTCCTCATGCATGTGTTACTTACTGAGATAGTTGTATCTCACCCCTACTTCATATTCTACTTTTCAGGTTATCTTGGAGAGGACGCCACGGGTTAGACAGATAGTGGGTTGAAGTCTAGAAATTCCATATGAAAAGAGTAGGATGATTTTATATAGCTGTATTTATTTTATTGGAATCGTAATAGATGATTTTGTAGGATATTAAGAGTTAGTTAAATTTGTAGTTGCCTTCCATTTGATTAGTTAATGTAATTGGATGATTCAGTTTCTAATAAATGATTTAAGCTTCCTAGTACTCTGATAAATCTTAGTTCTTTATTTCCTTATATTTGAACTGATTGTAATGTACCACAAGTTAATGCTTTGATCCGAATCAAAATGAGAAAAAAAAATGACCCGGATTCGGGGCGTTACAGTCCCCTTTAATTGATTTTATCTTTTTAACCAATTAAGTTAAGTGGGTCGAATATGGGCCCCGTTGGAAGGCCCATTGATTACCGGGTTGAGCTTTTAATCAAGCCCAAGGCCCATTAGGGTTATTGGGTAGCCCTTATTGGATTTAGTTATTTTAATTTTGGGGTTAATTAAGCATGCAAATTAAGTGGGTTTAAGTTTTTAAGGCCCAATGGGCTTGGGATTGGCCCATGAGCAATTAACCAAATGGCCTTGAGCCCATTTATTCAAAACGGGCTTTGGTTTGGGCCGGATTGAATGTGGGCCCCGTTGGAAGGCCCACAAAGCCTTGGTGGGTCCAATGTCTCAAAATGGGCTTGGAATGATCCAAGAGCCCCAAAAGGATCAGACTATGTTAAAATGGGTCGGATTGGGTCTAACCGGGTCAAGGAAATTAATTTTTTTAATAAATTACAGAAATGAACCGCATATGCAATGCGGTCTGGGCAGAACCACATTTACTCTGCGGTTCAGGTCTGACCGCATATATAATGCGGTCAGGTCCGAACCGGACTGATTATGCAGTTCGGCCCGACTTTCGAAAAGAGGCTGAAACCTTAGCTGGCCTGGTTCGTCTGACTCCCTGGGACGTCCGACTGCTTCTGTTGGGCTTCCAAGCATGCTCAGAATGGTCCAAACGCCTCATTTTCGGCTAAAGTGACTCTTTTCATGGAGCTCTTCAAAGTAGGAATAACTTCAACTTGGAATGACATTGAAAAGAATGAAACAGGGACTTTGGACTTCCCGGTTTAGCATGATCACCACTTCTCTTTTCTTTGGAAAAGAACCAAAGGAGTTTCGAAGCAATACTAACGTCCAAATTCAAACAACCACTCCATTCGAGCATTAATAACTAACAGAAATCATCAACATAGAACATGTACGACCAGTAATCAACAACTAATGTGCTTATGAGTTATGAAACAGCAAACTAGAAAGTCCCCATGAATAAACGAGGAAGTTCAAAAGAAGGAAGCTTAAAATACTTAAAACAATTTAGATGGACTAAGAATTATAAATGAAAACTGGAGTGAGTAATATATGCATGCATGTTATAGAAATAACTGGTATAGAAAAAGAGATTAATGCAAAAGACATGTCATGCTAACAAAGCCAAAATACTTACAAAACCATATGCGATGGGTGCATGTAGAGCTCCTTCTAAGAAACATGCTTAAAATAGAGGTGAAGGTTACTATATGCATGCAAAAATGATTTTTTTTTAATATACAAGACTATGCACATACAAAGATGGCGAGACATGCAAGAGAATCAAAATATAAAAGAATAATGACTTCCTATTTTAAATGAAGGGAAGGGGGAGAAGGAGATTAGGGGGTACAAAAGATCCATTGGGAGGACAAACCCCTCCCTTAAATAAACCAAATCAGCAAAATAAGGGAATTCCAGGAGGGTTTAGATGAGACTTTTTACTTATCATAAGGTAGCACTCCTCCCATCTTTTCGTATGGAGATCCCCTTCTTACCAAGGGGATCTCACATCATGCACAAAGAGAACGAATAGGTTAGAAAAATAAAGTAGTAGCAAAGCCTCAAACTAACAAAAAAGAAACTTGCTCAGAACACCCTGATTTTCACATATGTCAAATACAGAGTCAAGGGAAGGCTCACCTTGCTATTACTTCTTCTTTTTGAAGTGTTGTGGTTCTTCTGTTGATGTGGACAGCACTACAGATCCTCCTCTGGTTCTCAAAAGTGGCCTCCTCCTTGTCCTCAAGTTGAAAGAAGGGAAAGAAGAAAGAACAGAGAAGATTGGAGGGTAAAATGGGGATTAGTGAAGCTGAGGTGGGGAAAAGGATGTTTCAGCAGGCTATTGGACGTGGGGGGACCAGGCAAGAAGATGGGGGGACCAGCAACAACCTTTTGCAATGGGGGTTGGGGCCCCCTTTTATAGAAAAAATTTCCAAAACCGCACTTCTAAACCGCATTTGAAGTGCGTTCGAACCGCCCATGTGCGCAAATCTCGCGCGAATCCACCAGCTGTCGCTAGCTAGAGATAGCTGGCATTAGGGATAGGGTTTCATTCACATTTTAAGTGCAGTTTAGGCCAAACTGCACTTAAAATGCGATCACGAACGTTTTTAATGCTTGCAGACGCCAAACCCTTCTCCATTTTGGCGAAAATTCAGATTTTCCTTTTTATTTTTCATTTATTTTAAATACGAAAATTAGATATTTTAATAAATATTATTATTTTATTCAATATTTTTATTTGTTCTGCCATTTTTTGCTTTTTCGCCATGTGGGCAGTTTTTATGAAAACTTTGACTAACCATAACTTTTTCATCTGATGCCTGATTTTAGTAAACTCAGTGGCGTTGGAATCAGGTCGAGATTCTCTATCCATTGAGCTAAAGTTGATAGAAAATTCAAGTTTTTTAGCAGAAGTAAAAAACTGCTCCCCGAAATGCAGTTTTGCTCATATCTTACTTTCCGGGACTCTGATTCCAACAAACTCAATTGCGTTGGAATCGTGTCGAGATCCCCTATCCAATGGGATCAAGTTAGGCAGCTGAATTGGGCTTAAGCAAAAAGTCAATTTTCTGCTCCCCACAAGTTTGACCATCTCTTAACTGTGAGACATGGAAAATCAATCTAATGACTTCCTATCATCACACGGGATTCATAAAAGGAGGAGTCGCCAACATTCAATTTTTAGGTGTGAATGGACACCAAAAATCATCAAATAAAAATACAAAAAGCAAAGCTAGATTAAAAATAACTCTACTTTAAAATAATAACCAGAGATGGGTATGGGGATTAGATTATGAATAGGGGAAGGTGTTAAGCACCCCTATTTATCCACACAAGGTGGTTGCCAAGTATTGTTCATGCTAGAAAAAATGCTTGCTAATAAAAAACCAAATTAAAAGTATGAAAAAGAACAAAAAAAGATGTATGACCTTTTTTATATGAATGTCCCAATTAATTCTGGACCCTTCATATGAATATACCATCTTGAGGGTTTCATGATTGAGTAAAAAAAAACAAGATAAAAATCAAAGAAAGCAAACCTAAAGTAAAACACCAAAAAGGCTAGATTTAAGTTAAATCCTTGAAATAAAAAATTAAAATCAAAATATTGAAGAATTAAACCTGAATAATCTAGGGTACAGATCTAGTCAAAATCTCTCATTAATTGAAAGATCTAAACCGAATACACCCATGTTGATATAAGACATAAAAAAGGGAGAGTTTAGACCATAGGATCTTCTCTCAAAAATTAAAATCACACAAAAATCATCTCATAATATTGAAGAACAAATCTAAACAGTTTTAGGGTACAGATCTAGTCTAGATTTCTCATTGGTTGAGAGATCTAAACCAGATTCACCCATGTTGATGAAAAACATCAAAAAGGGAGAGTTCAAACCATAGGATCCTCTCTAAAAAATTAAAATAACACAAAATTCATCTCATAATATTGAAGAATAAATCCAAATCATCGAGGGTATAGATCTGGTCCAAATTTCTCATTGGTTGAGAGATCTAAACTAGATTCACCCATGTTGATGAAAAACATCAAAAAGGGAAAGTTCAAACCATAGGATCCTCTCTCAAAAATTAAAATAACTTAAAAATCACCTCATGATGCTGAAGAATAAATCCGAATCATCCAAGGTACAAATCTGGTCCAAATCTCTCATTGGTTGAGAGATCTAAACCAGATTCACCCATGTTGATGAAATAACATCAAAAAGGGAGAGTTTAGACCATAGGATCTTCTCTCAAAAATTAAAATAACACAAAAATCACCTCATGAAACCCTAGAGGTTACTTTAAGGCTTCTAATTTCAGATCTACCATATTGATCATGATAGATCCAAAATCTTAGCCTAATAATAACCAAAAGAAAGAAAATAATATAAAAAAACAAAACTCTAGGAGGAAAATAAGATCTAATGCTATAAACAGCATAGATCCATGGCATTCCTCCATATTTCAGAAATGAACAATCACATATACAAACAAAGTATTTTAAAGACTCATATCAAGGATTACAACAAAAAAGGGTCTATCCTACGGATCCACCTGTCCTCCTTTCCCCTAGCTCTCTCTTCACGTTTTACGGCTAGAGAGTAGTCTTGAGGTACTTGGAGGTAGGTTTGGGTTACAACCACACATAGGCCTTATTCTATAGAAAAAGTAGAAGATAGAATAATCCTAGAATTTAAAAACAGAAAAGAAAAGAAGAGGAGAGGCATACCTGGATTTCTGAAAGTAGAGAGGCAAGGGTTCCCTTCTTCACTTGGAGCTCTTCAATCTCCAATTTCTGACCATTTGCTTGAGGGGAGGCCCTCTATTTATAAGCAAAGGCAAGGGTAATAAAGTCCCAAGGGTAGACACAAAAGTGTGTCTAGAACCTTCCAACTTAACCCTAAAGCATTAGTTCAAAGGCATTTGGCTAATCTCGGAGGCTAAATTCGGGAATTCCCACTTCTTAGACAGAGGTATAGAAGTAAATAAGTGACAACTCGCGGGATATTCCAATTTTGAACAAAACACTTGTATCCGACAACTCAGGTCGAATACAAACAAAAATCTTTGTATCCGAAATAATATTTCGGATACAAGGAAAAACGCTTGTATCCGAAATATAATTTCGGATACAAAGAAAAATGCTTTTATCCAAAGAAAAATGCTTTTATCTGTGAGACATGGGAACAATCACCGGGATGATTTCCCCTCTGTCAACACACGGGCTCAACGTAAAAATGGGAGAGTCGCCACCATTCAAATTTTTGGGGTGTGAATGGACACCAAAATCATTAAAAATAATAAGCAAAAATAGTTAAAAGGCATATTCTAGAGTAAAAATAACTCTACTTGAAAATCAAATCCAGAGATGGGTAAGGGGATTAGATTATGAACGGGGGAAGGTGTTAGGCACCCTCATTCACCCACACAAGGTGGTTGCCAAGTGTTGTTCATGCTAAAAAATAAGAAAGCTTGCTAAAAATCATTAAAAACCTTGAAAATGGACAAATGTATGATATCTTCACATGAAAATCCAAATGAATTTCAGATATTCTTTTATGTCAATATCACTTCTGGAACATCACCAATAAATGGAAATCAAAGCAAAAGTTGCACAAAACCAAGTTGATTTAAATCCGGGAAATTCGGTAAAAGCAAGAACCCTTAGTCTTGAAATCATTCAAATCCAATTTAAATTGAATCAAACCAAATCCATTTGAAAGATTATGGTAAATAAGAGACTCATGCAAAATTTCAATTGAATCCGGTTGAAATCCTAGGAGTTATGCCTCCTTTAAAATTGCTGCTGGAGATAATTAAAAGTGGCAAGTAGGCAAGTTTGGAAAATCACCTAACAAAATTGGCTCCATATAAATTCATGAAATTTGGTGTGATTGAATTCTGTATGGCCATATTTCAAATGAAACTAGCCTCATACAAAAATTCATTCGGATGTGCCTTGGGCGGTTTCCCGAACAGGCCCCGAAGATCACAGATTTACCTAGAAAAGTGCTATTGAACAGCTTTGAGTAAATCTATTGCTCACGACACAAATGGAGTCAAAAAATTATGAAACCAACTGCATTTAAAACTAGACTTCCATAGGAAAACTCAGAAATAAGAATCACTCGAAGCGGACTTAAAACGAACACATGGCTCTCAGTCGAAATGACAAGTTCTGTATTCAGATCAGAACTGACCTATCAACTTCGACAAAAAGGTGTTAAAAATCCGCTTGATAGAAATTGATGAAATTTTACAGACATAAACTAGACAGCCTCGCCTTTCCCATGGCTCTAGAATCACTCCAAAATTCATCCGGACGATGAAGTTATGAGTGTCTGAAGTTGGGGTACAATTGCTGTCAAGTTAAACCATTTTTGGATAAAAATAACTCAAAACAGTGACGAGATGTGTGATCCATGCAAGATAGAACAAAATCACTTGAAAAACATTCCAGAATTGATTGGGGCTATTTATTTCAGATTTATCACAATAAATGCAATAAATCCGAAATACGAGCCTATCCCGCCAAAATCACGTGCCATGTATGTGTAAGTGTAAAAATCATTCCAACAACATAGCAAAGATAGCATGCATTCATATCAATCAAAATAGGATTCTAAAACAAACTAGGGTTCCGTTCCATTATCGTTTCCCTTAGTTTTCTCTCCCCGTTAAACACGGTTCTTCAAGATAATCTTGGGGTACTTTGAATATGAAACAGTTTTCATAGAATCACAAGGCTTATAGCATGCATTTAGATCAATAAAAAAGAGGGTTCTAGAACAACCTAGGGTTCCGTTTCATTATCGTTTCCCTTAGTTCTCTCTCTCTGTTAAACACGGTTCTTCAAGATAATCTTGGGATACTTTGAATATAGAACGGTCTTCACAGATTCAAAAGGCTTATTCAAATAAAGGTTCTAATACTAGGATCAATCCCCAGTCTCGTTTCTCCTAGATCCCGCCTTCACGTTTTACGGCTAGGGGGAGTCTTAAGATACTTTGAGCCGGGGAAGGGTTTTCATACACACATCAAAGGCCTTATTCTACAGGAAAGGTAGAAGAAGAGATCTAGATCTAGAATGTAAAAACAGAAAATTAAATATAGGTTTGAGGCTTACCTGGGTTCTGGAAGCAGTTCCACAGCGGTTCCCCTCTTCACTCGGAGTTCTTCTTGGCAAAAGTTCTTGACAAGAGTTGTTGGCCATTTGCTTAAGGAGGAGCCCCCTATTTATAGGCAAAGGCTAGGGTTAGGGTTGGTGGGATGGTAGACACAACATAAGGTCTATAGCCCACCAACCTTAACCCTAAGGCTATTTTCGAGATTTCTACTCATTTAATGAGGGATATGATGGTAAAAGGTGAAAACTCTCGAAAAACCCTAATTTTGAGCAAAACTAATGTATCCGACATGTCAGGTCGAATACACTAGCGCCTATGTGTATCCGGCATATGTTGCCGGATACATTAAGGGCTACTTGTATCCGGCATTTTCCATCGGATATGAAGAAATACGCTTGTATCCGACTTGAGTTGCCGGATACAAGAAAAAAACTCATTTTCTCAAATTTTGTGCTGGTTTCCAAGGAGATAGTGATTTTTACTGATTATTGATCATTTTTACTTTGCAATTTGGGGTGTCTACATTATTCGAACTATAATTTCGGATACAAAGAAAAATGCTTTTATCCGAACTTTAATTTCGGTTCAGGGCAAAAATGACTTTCTGCATGGCACTGACCCTTACCTGCACAAACAATACTTATTTACATGTAATATCATTTAAGTAAATGTCCTCGTATTTTTTAATCTCCATTTACTTAAGATATTACATGTAAATATGCATACCCCCCCCCCCCAATTTGAATCCATTAAAATAGTTCCAGGCCCAAATTCCAAGTGAATAAAAAGTCAACTTTCCAGTTCAAGTCTAAATTCCAGTTTTTCAGGTCTGATAAAAAGATTCAACTTGTTAATATCAAGGTATTTGTCAAGATTTAAAGGCTCAAAAAATTCATTTATGCAATAACATTGCTAAAAACCTAATTACCGGGAAAAATTCTCTTGAAATCTTGCCTTAAAAAATATTTCATTTTTTGGGGTCAAAAGTCAACAAAATTCAACCGGAAAAAGTTTGACTTTGCACAAAAGATTGAATTTGGACCTTTTCCTTTATGGTTTTGGATTCAAATGGGTTAAGGATCTTAAACCCAATGCTAAGAATTGAAAATTCCAATAAAATATTTCTCTCCTTCAAGGTTTATCAAAAATCGTGCAATTTTGGGGTGCCTACAATAACTTCTTCATCCGGACTTCGATTTGTACAAACTCAGTTGCGTTGGAGTCGTGTCGGAATGTCCTTTTAATGAAAAGAAGTTTGGTGGTTGATTTTCATTGGATCAGAAAGTCAACTTTTTAACCCCTCCGGGTTTCACTTTTGAATTTGAATTTTTATTTTCCGCATTTTTTAGGGTGCAAAAATCAGGTGTCTACACGCGTCAAGCGGGCCCACTTTGCGTGCTTGTTGTTGGACTAGCACGCCTGGCCCGCCATCACCCCACCCCCTAAAAGTGATTTTTTCCCAGATTTTTTACAATTTTACCTCCCTACAGCCATATTAGGGGGTATACTTGTAATTGACTCTAAATGACCATTTCTACCCTTACAACAGCCATATTTGAGGGTAGAGGTGGTAAAAAGCCACCATTGGTTTTCTATAAATAGGCCTAACCTTTCCCATTCCAAACAACACCTCTTCTCATCTCTTCTTATTTTCTTAGTCATATTAAGAGATTTGGCCAATGGCCGGCAAACTCGGCAAAGTGCTCACATGGGGGCGTCCCTAGGTCCACCATTGGCAAATCTCTTAACAAGACTCTAAGAAAGTTATCAAAATTTTTTTTTTTTTTTTGCTTTCTTCCTTTTCTTCTTAGAGTCATGTTAAGCAATTTTACTAATGGCCGACAGAGACACAGTGCTCACATGGGCGCATCCCTGAGCCCGACCTTTAGCAAATTTTTGAACAAGACTCTTACAAAGTTATCATTTTGTTTACTTTCTTCATTTCTGCCTCTTCACGATTAAACAAGAGTTGCAAAAGTGCTACCTGCGTCGATTATTGCTTGGACAGTCAAGCAGTAAACGACGCAAATAACACATTTGCAACTCCTCATCTCGATAGGGTTCACCAACATGTAAGTAATGTTGCATTTTCAAGAACTGTTTACGTGTCATCCATGTTCTGCAAAACTTTCTTTACTTTTCTCTTGCAACTTGTATGCTACGTAAATCGTTTTTTTTTTCAAAAACCTTCTTCAATACTTTTTTGTTTTTTTTTTTAATATTTACGTGTGCCCCGTGAGCGGCCCATTATCCTGTAGGCCAAGGCCCGACACAGCACGACCCACCTTCTACCGTGTTTGGTATATTGATAAATGGGTTAGGCACAATTCGACCCATTTCCACGGTGGGTCGTGCTGTGCCCGGCCCGTGGCCTAGTAGGCACAAGTTAAACATGCCCATGTCATGCTGGGTCGGCCCGATAAGCACCCCTATTGAAAGTTATCGGTGTCATTACCCATCTCTTTGGACCCCAAAATTCATATTTTCTATGGTTTTCTCAACTAATGAAATTACCTATTTCGATATCTTATTTTAATATGATCGATTTCTTAACCCAGGTTACAAATTTGACATGGGCAATTTGTAAGGAAAGAAATGGGGTCATTTTTTAGGGTCTCGTTCCTTCTATAGATAGGATTTGCGAGGTACTTCTCCAAGCTCCAAGACGATTCAAATATCCTAAAAAGCCACCGAAATCTCAGTGAGAGCTGTTGACAATACGAAGAAGTTTGTTGGAATAGGCCAAACCCTCATTTTAACAAAATTAATTTTGATGGGGCTCATTGTTACGTGCTTTTGTCTGAGAGCATGTAACAAGTTTGTGTATAGGCAAAGCACAAGGAATAATCCTGCGTGATTTACCTATATTTGAAGAATAAAAGATCGAGGATACTTCAAGAGATCCTTGTCCTCCTTTAATGGCTCATTCGAGGTGAACCAGACCTCCTTGATAACAATTTAATGTTGAGAGAAGATTCCATAATGCTTTATTCATGCTTATGGCTTTTAAATTGAAAATACATAAGAGTTGGAATCAAAATGGAAACATATCCTGCAGCTCCCTATTACCAAATCTATAGCAAGAATGAAATAAGTAATTGACTATTCTAAACAACCACACAATTAAGGAAAGGATAAACTTTCTAATGGCAACCTACCTACAGTAATTAAAGAAAGAATATTACTGATTGATTCTTCTCTCTAAAGACACAACACTAAGGCATATGCATGCGTATGCTTCTATGTTGTACGTATCAACTTTCCTCCCCTGTTAAAAATTTCCCTTATCCTCAAGGGAAAATACTGGAAATCTTACTAACATCTCTTCACTATCTTCCCAAGTAGCATCTACCAAACTTCTATCCTCCCAAAGAACTAGCACTTCCTTCTTCTTCTTATTGAAACGAGTGTTTAAAATGGTCTTCGGTTGAGGACCATCTGTTGCAATTTGATTTGCGAAAGTGGGAAGTTCACTTGAGACATCAGCTCCTTCAACTATGTGCTTCTTCAAGAGAGACACATGGAACATTGGATGGAGCTTGGCATTCACTGGCAACTGCAATCGATAGGACACCTTCCCCACCCAAGCTAGCACCTTGAAAGGTCCAAAATACTTGGATGCCAATTTCTGGTTTCTTCTATGTGTTGCTGATTGTTGATGGTAGGGCCTCAATTTCAAGTAGACAGAATCACCAACCTCAAAACTCCTCTCAACATGATTCTTATCATAATGCATCTTCATTCTATTCTGAGCTACCATGGGATGCCTTTTAGCTTCCCGAATCAGCTCATCTCTGTCCAATAGAAGCTGTTCTACTAATTCAACCTTGGCTGTCCTACGAACATATGCAATAATAGCAGATGGGTCTCGTCCATACAAGATTTGGAAGGGGGTCTTACCCGTGGAAGCATGAATGATGGTATTATAACAGAACTGAGCGCATGACACCCATTTAACCCAAACTGCAGGTTTAGAACTGGTTAAACATCTCAAATACATCTCTAAGGTTTGATTTACAACCCCTGTTTGCCCATTTGTTTGAGGATAATAAGCGGAGTTAAACTTCACCCCATTTAGCTGAAACAACTCCTTCCATAAAGTGCCTGTAAAGATTGGGTCATGATCATATGCAATAGGTTCTGGCATACCATAAAGCTTAAAAATATTGTCAAAGAAGACTTGGGCAATAGATTTGGCTTTGTATGGATGACTAAAAGGAATAAAGTGTGCAAATTTAGATAGCCTTTCCACTACAACAAAAATTGTAGATTTATCCTTAGAGGTGGGGAGGTCCTCTATGAATTCCATTGAAATATCTGTCCACACATATTTAGGGATGGGTAATGGATTCAAAAGTCCCACTGATTTGGTCAACTCAGCCTTGTGGGTTTGACAAACATGGCAGGCCTTTATGAATTCTCGAACCATTGCTTTCATCCCTTTCCAATAGAAATTAGACCTTATGTGATGCAAGGTTTTATGCAGGCCCTCATGAGTGCTCGCATGGTATTCAGAAATTATAAAAGGAATCAAAGGATATCCATGCTTGAGATAAATACGACTCTTGAAGAAAATGATACCTTCTTTAAATTCCCGTGGTCCGAGAGCTTCACTTGCTGTAATCTTCTGGATTAAAGCTTGTAATTCTAGTTCTTGATCAACTTCTTCTTTAATAGGATCAACCCAATGTGGAATGGGTTGAGAGAAAGCTTGTAATTCTCCTTCATGTGCTCTAGACAATGCATCTGTCACTGAATTCTCACGCCCTTTCTTATACTCAATCGAGAATTCAAACCCCATTAATTTAACCGACCATTTTTGTTGAGCCAAAGTGGTAATGGTTTGACTCAATAAGTACTGCAAACTTTTCTGGTCAGTTCTGATGATAAACTTTGCCCCCAAAAAATATGGACGCCATTTTTGGACTGCGCTAACCAAAGCTAACATTTCCTTTTCATAAGTAGAAAGGGCCAGATTTTTACCTTTAAGGGCTTGACTAAAATAGGCAATAGGCCTATTTTCTTGCATCAGCACAGCACCAAGTCATGTTCCCGACGCATTGCACTCAACCACAAATGGCACTGAAAAGTTTGGCAATGCCAAAACAAGTCCCTTTGTCATTGCTTCCTTAAGTTTAATGAAAGCCTCTTCAACAACTGAATTCCACTCAAATGCCCCCCTTTTTAGCATGTTTGTGAGTGGTCTTGCAATATCCCCATAATATTGGATGAACTTCCTATAATAGCTAGTAAGCCCAAAGAACCCTCGTAACCCCTTAAGGGTGGTCGGCTTAGGCCATGTCACCATTGCTGCTATTTTCTCCGAGTCCATAGCAACCCCTTCTTCTGAAATTAAGTGGCACAAATAGCTAACTTCTCCTAACCCGAATTAGCATTTTTCCTTCTTCACAAAAAATTCATGAGCTCGTAGTCTTTGAAATACCAACTCCACATGTGTTAGATGCTCTTCCCAACTTCCACTATATATCAAGATATCATCAAAAAATACCAACAAAAATTTTCTCAAGAAATCATGAAATACCTCATTCATGTTGCCTGAAAAGTTGATGGTGCGTTGGTTAACTCAAATGACATTACAAGGAACTCTTAATGGCCATGATGGGTTCTGAAAGCAATCTTCTCCACGTCATCTTTACGCATCCTGATTTGGTGATAACCAGATCGGAGATCCAACTTAGTGAAAAGTCTAGCACCATGTAACTCGTCAATCACCGAGATAGGAAACTTGTCTTTTATCGTCACTTGATTGAGGGCACGATAATCAACACATAAACGCCATGATCTGTCATGTTTCTTTACCAAGAGGACAAGTAAAGAATAGGGATTGGTGTTGTTCCGTATTATCCCAGATTGCAACAGACTTGACATGATCTTTTCAATCTCCTCCTTCTAATAGTGGGGGTATCTGTAGGGCCTAACATTCACAGGTCTGGAGCCAGCAATTAAGGAAATCTGGTGGTCCTGTTTACACCTTGGGGGAAGACTAGTAGGCTCCGAAAATATATCCTCAAATCTGCCCAAGAGAGGCAATATTTTGGGATTAATTTTATCTTCCCACACCTTGTTGATCCCCAACTGAATGGTTTGCAGCTATAACAAGAAGCATCTTTTTTGATTTTCTGATATTTTTGGGCGTGTCCTGTCCGTCTACAAGTCAATTTGAAGGTCCTTTCTCCCCCTTTAATTCTACTAACCTTCCTAGGCATTAGAACCACATCCACAATTCCGTAAACTCCCAATTTATTGGGCCAAGCTCCTCAACCATCCGGTCCCCAAAACAGCATCACATCCTTCTATAGGAAACAAAAAAAAGTTAACATGGAACTTGAGCCCTTAAATCACCACTGAAACATTCTTACAAACACCTGCACTCTTAAGCTTCTCCCCACTCGCAATGGATATGCTTAAACTTCCTTTTTTTCAGTTTCAATCCCAACTTAGCAGCAACTTCATTATTTAAGAAGTTATGAGTGCTCCCAGAATCCACCAAGATGGTGAAGCCGAGAGCCAATTCTTCCACACACCTGCATGGTCTACGAAGACTGTGTGCCAGAGATAGCATGGAAACTAATTTCCGGGGTCTCGTCTAATTTGTTTTCTTCCTCAATCTCACACTCTTCTACTTTGTCAAAGTCCTTCTCAATCAAAAACAGCTTCTTACATATGTGCCCTGGCTCGAATTTATCATCACAATTAAAACAAAGGCCCTTATCCCGTCGTTCCTTGAGCTCTGTAGGACTTTAGACATCGGATTATTGCGTTTTGAGGTCGTGCTAACGCCGTTGATGGAAGTGGTGGCGACATGGATACCTGGAAGCTTGGTTCATTGCCGTCGAGGTCCTCCGCATCTCTCCAACATAATTTTTCATGTTTAGAAACTTCATTTCATAAATACGAGCTAGCCCAATGGCTGCAGTTAAGCTCTCTGGACTGCTAGCCAATACATCCAATCTAATGGGCTCATTAAGCCCACTCACATAGCAACCTACTTGCTGTTCTTGAGTTAAGTTGCCTGCATGTCTTAGAAGTTTCTGAAATTCTGTACTATATTCACGCACAGTCCCCTCTTGCTTGAGTTTGGATAAATCTCCAAAAAAATTCTAGAACCTTGTTGGACCATAGCAAATATGCAATTCTCTCTTAAGAGACTTCCAATCCAAATAGACCACGTTCTCTTTGAGTTGTTGGTACCACATTTGCACATCCCCTTCTAAGTGATACCCAGCCATAGGGACTTTCTCATCTTCCTTCGTTTCTTGAAATTCAAAAATTGTTTCACTCGACAAATCCAGCCTATTGGGTCCTCCATCCCATCATAGCAAGGGAAGTCTAATTTGGCAGTTTGAAATCTAGTGATTGTCGAACGCTCCTTTCCCTTTCCCTTCTTATGAGATCTCGAACCGAATTCCAACCCTCTACCTTACATTGACATCGCCTCGATTTGTGCAGACATCGCTTGAAACATATTTTCCATGCACTTCACCATTCTTTCTTCACTAGTCCGCATCTTTTGCTGCAACTCATGCCGTAAAGTTGATTGACCAGTTCCTAAGGAACCAATCTCTGCTTCAAGGAGCTCGAAACTCTGATCCCACATGTCTGGCTCCAATACCAAGTTGTTACATGCTTTCGTTTGAGAGCGCGTAACAAGTTTGTGTACAGGTAAAGCACAAGGAGTAATCTTGCGTGATTTACCTATATTTGCAAAATAAAAGATCGAGGATACTTCGAGGGATACTTGTCCTCCTTTAATGGCTCATGCGAGGTGAACCAAACCTCCTTGATAACAACTTAACGTTGAGAGAAGATTCCATAATGCTTTATTCATGCTTATGGCTTTTAAATTGAAAATACATAAGAGTTGGAATCAAAATGGAAACATACCCTACAGCTCCCTATTACCAAATCTATAGCAAGAATGAAATAAGTAATTGACTATTCTAAACAACCACACAATTAAGGAAAGGATAAACTTTCTAATGGCAACCAACCTACAGTAATTAAAGAAATAATATTACTGATTGATTCTTCTCTCTAAAGACACAACACTAAGGCATTTGCATGTGTATGCTTCTGTGTTCCACGTATCAGTCATCATGCTTCTCAACATTGTGCGTCTACTGGAAACGTATAAAGAGATGATTTGAGTAAATTCATGGGAGGTTCTTGCTCCGGTAGTTGATTCTAGTTTAGACATCAAAGCGAGGCATGTGCAACTCTTGAAGCGTTAAAACTAGTGGTGGCTCTTGATGCTTCCCTTATTATTCTTCAAGGAGATTCCCAGGTCATTATCAATCTGTTAGTCTCTACTAATTTGGCCATCCCTTGGAAGATAAGAGGGATCATATCCCAAATAAAAGTGACATGTGGTCGTTCTTAGCGTGCGGTATTTTTCATTTTTTCGTGGCGATAAATAGGTAGCCGATGCCATTGCAAATTTTGATTTAAATAAATTCTCTTGCACTCGCTTATATGTTTCTCCTTTGTATAGGGAAATGAGTTTTTAAGTGATATTTTTCAAAATTATTAAAATTCAGTCAGCAAAGATTTTGTATTAAATTTTAGGATACCTTTATCAAAATAATTAAAATTTAATGACATTTTAATGTTACAAACAAATTCTTCCAAGAATGCCCTTATACCATTCACTCACATGACTTGTACAAAAAATAAAATGACTTATACAAGTTAATACACAATGTTAATAGAAGATACAAGCCATTTGAGTGAGTGACATAAGAGCATTCTTGGAATAGGTGGTTTGTAATAGTGAAATGTTATTACAAACTAATTATTTTAATAAAGGTATCTTAAAAGTTAAAAGTTAAAACTTTTTTGACTGAATTTTAATAAGTTTTAAAAATATCATTAAAAAATTATTCTTTGTTTCTATCTTCCCTCCTTGATAATGCGGGAGAAAACATGTTACGTTCGTTTTATTGCTGGCCAAAGCAATTCCCTTTCTTTTACCCAGAAAAAAAAAAGGGCGATGGTCCATGAGGAACCCTTGATGATGGGGGTACTCTAGAAGCATAATTGGAATTGATGACGGTCCTCGGAACGCATAGAGGTAGGACAAAAACCATTTGCACCTGATTTCTCGTGCACCATTGTATTGCTCAAATGTGATTGGTGCATTAATTTTTAGAAAATCATTCTCTCTATTCAAAATCACTCTCTCTATTCAAATGTGATCGGAGTTTGTCCCCAAGTACTCAGCGAAGAATACAGTCCCTTCTCAGACTTGCCAGGTCGAACCTCTGCTTCCACCTCTTCGCATCGCATCCAAACCTGGTTCCTACATCTGACGGGTCTAGTTCTGCAACTTCTATGCATATTCTTTAGTGTGGGCCCCTTGGGACTTCAGACAGCTTGGGCCGCGTTGATGGGCTCTTGACAGTTATTGCCACCGTGCACTCTTCGCATTCTGGGCCTTCACTAATTCATGGGCTCTCATCCGATGCTGCCTCAGAATTATCAACAGGGCCCCTCCCTTCCTGGCCTTTTCGTTTTTCTGCCTCTTCCGATCACATGGGCGCTTCAACTGAGCTGGGGGTCAACCTACTGTTTTCTAACTTCTTCGGCAATCTGTCTCGGAAAAATGGCCTTGGGATTCTGTTCACCGAGCCGCTTCTCCATATCTTGTTTTATCAGACAACAACAACAGAGCGTTTTCCCCGGCTAAGACTGTCAGGCATCACCGGAAGGCCATTTCGATCAAACCTTTCGCTCACAAGGACGATGCATCGGTCCACTCCTCACCTATGGAAGCCTCTCTGACATCTAAGAAGCAGAAGCTCCTTCAAATCTCTAACCATCTTTCTCACTCAGAGTCGAGTTCTTCTTCTGTTCCCTCATCTCGTCCTTCTAAGGACGATTGTTCTCCTTCATGAAATTTATCTTTTGGAATTGCCACGGACTTGGTCAACCTGTGACGCAAAAGCATCTTAAGAACCAAGTTTTTGCTCATAAGCCTGACCTTGTCATGCTATCTGAGACTTTTGCTAATCAGGCTCTTGCTGCTTGTGTAGCTAAGAGTTTACATTTTGCTCATAACTTTGTAATTCCTTCGACTTTTCGTAGGGAAGGTTTTATTTTGTTGTGGAGTTCTGAATATAGAATATCTGTTCTTCATTCTCTTGAGTGCCTGGTCTTGTTTTAGGTGAGCCATAAGGGTCAAACTTGGTTTATCGTGTTCATTCATGCGAATTCTAATCCGTCTGTTCAGGAACAGCAATGGCATGATATCTGACAGCTCACTATGTTTTTTGATAATCCTTGGCTGTTGGTTGGTGATTTCAATGCCATGCTTCACAAGGCTGAGAAACGTGGTGGCTCTCCTCTTCTTTCGCGGCAAGTGCAGAATTTTAGAGACTTCATTCATGGTTGCTACTTGATGGAGCTCACTATGTATGGCCCTCAGTTTACCTGGACAAACGGACAACAGGGATGCCGTCAGATTTCTAAAAAGCTTCACAAAGTTTTTGTCTCTTTTGATCTCTTCGAGTTCTTTCCTCATCCGACTTTATTTCCCAGCCTATTATCTCGTCAGACCATTGCCCAATTGTTGTTAATCTGATGCCGTCCAAAAACAAAGTTGCTTGACCTTTTCGGTTCGAGGCTTTTTGGATCCATGAGGACTCTTGTTACCAGCTCATTGCCAACTTGTGGCATGCTAATTCGATTCCTGGCTCGGATGTGCCCATTCACCAACGGCTTGCATCATTGACCGGCGCTTTGAAATAGTGGAACAAGGAGGTAGTCGGGAATATTCATACCAAAAAAGATCAGCTTCGTGCCTGGATTGCTGAGTTACAAGAAGCTATGGCTTCCAATCCATCTCCAATTCTAAGTTCTGAAGAGTGCGCTCTTCAACGACAGTATGCAAAAATCCTACGTCAGTAGGAAAGCTTCTGGGCCCAAAAGTCGCGAATTATGTGGCTCAAGGAAGGTGATTGCAATACCAGTTTCTTTCATTGGACTACACTGATCCACCGGCAGAAGAACTATATTCATTCATTAAAGGATGCAGATGGCACGAAGATTAGCAATAGAACTTCCTTGGAGCACATGGTCAAAACTCATTTCCAGCATATTTACCAGCATAAGCATATGTCACCTCAGTTTCAGTTGAATGGTCTTGTTCCAAAGAAGATAACTGCCTCTCAGAATGAATTGATCACTCAGATTCCATCTCCTGTCGAGATATGGTTGACTGTCCAAACGCTTGGTTCCCTCAAGTCACCTGGTCCGGATGGGTACCAGGGAATTTTTTACACAACTTATTGGGAAGTTGTGAAGGCTGAGGTAATTCAATCTGTTCAAGACTTCTTCAGGTTTGCTATTCTTCCCAACAAATTAAATCATACATATATTTCCCTGATTCCAAAGACCTCCCACCCTCAGACTTTAAAAGATTATAGGCCTATTAGCTTACGTAATTTCCTGTATAAAGTCATCTCTAAAATTTTAGTTAATAGGTTAAGGCCGTTTTTATCTGAAATCATCTCTCCTCACCAATCTGCTTTTTTGCCTCATCGTTCTATTCGGGATAACATTCTTATTAATCATGAGGTCTTCCACCGATTCAAGCGGAAGGGCAAAAAGAAACCACGTTCTACTGGTAAGCAGGCTTGGCATGCTAACAAAGGTATGTTTGCACTCAAATTAGATTTTTCCCACGCTTATGATTGCCTCAGTTGTTCTTTCTTGCAATCTACTTTATTTGCTCATGGCTTTAATTTGTCTGTGGTTCGGTTGATCATGGAATGTGTCAGTTCGGTTACTTATAGTGTATTGCTCAATGGTAAACCTGTCGGCCATTTTCCTGCCTCTTGTGGTGTCCGCCAAGGTGACCCCCTTTCACCCTATTTATTTATTCTTTTCCACCAAGTTTTATCTCTAGCTCTCCGCCGTGCTCATTCTGATGGTAGAATAAAGGGTATTCATTTGCGTAAGGGGGGTCTCGCTTTGCATCATTTAATGTATGCTGATGATGTTTTCATTTATGGTCAAACTTTTGAGTGAGAGGCACACACCTTAATTAGACTCTTGTTCCATTACTGTCATGAATCTGGTCAGGTCATTAATAAGGATAAATCTGCTCTTTTTTTAGTAGCAACACTACCACTCAAAGAAGAGCCAAAGTTTCCTCATTGCTGGGGATCCAAGGTCGACAACAGCTTGGTAAATACCTCGGACTCCCAATTTTGGCTCGGAGACCCAAAGCAAAGGACTGTGAGGAGTTGATCAGTAAGATATTGGCTCGTTTGGCGGAATGGAAATCTCTCCTTCTTTCTCAAATGGGTAAAACTGTTTTGATTAATTCTGTTTTATCAACCCATCCCTTGCATTATATGAATTGCTTTTTGTTGCCTCAGGCTATTATTAGTAAGATAGATGGTCTGACTAGGAGATTTTTTTGGCAAAAGAAATGGGATGATACTTAGGCCATGCATACTGTGAGTTGGAATAGAATCACTGTTCCTTTGCGTAATGGTGGTTTGAATATCAAGCGGATGGATCTGATGAACAAAGCAATGATTCTCAAATTTGCCTGGGAATTAACCACTGGTGGTCGAGGTCTTTGGGCAACCGTGCTTAAGGATACATATTTTCCAACTAACAATTTTCTTTAGGCCTCCTTTCATTGCAACCAATCATTTGGTTGGTATCATATGCATAATTTGTTAGAGTGGATCAAGAAAGGCAGCACTTGGACTTTGTCCAACGGCACTGAAGTTAGCATCTTGCACGACAATTGGATTCAAGGACTTTCAAATCCTCTCACAATTCACAAGAACATTTCATCTTTCACTCTTGCCACAGTCAATCAATTGATGCACCCTTCCACTAACTCATGGAACTTGTCTGTTCTAAATACCTTTTGGAATGAAGATTTAGTGCGCAAAATCTGCAATACACAGGTATGTTCTTTGTTGTTGGATGATATTCGTCAATGGATAGGTACTTCCAGTGGTAAGTTCACAGTTGCTTCTGCCTACAGATTACTTTTAAGTGATAGTTTGCCTCCTCCCCACCCACTGTGGCTTAAGATTTGGCACCTTAATTGTCCTGGGAAACTTAAACTCTTCTTGTGGAAATGTCTTCATGGTGGGTTACCAACTAGCGATATGTTATATATGAGATTGGGTCGGATTCATACTTCTTGTTATTTTTGCAGAGACCACCGGGAAACTTTGGAACATTTGTGGCTCCAATGCCCATATTCTCGTGCTGTTTGGTTAAATATGTTGGTGGCACGGCTCAATGCTAGGGGCCCCAATCATCTTTTTTCGATTGGCTATATAATCTTACCACGCAGACTTACCCATCTGACTTCAGTCTCTCTGATTTTCTTGCAGATGTTGCAACTCTTGGATGGACAATCTGGAAGACCAGAAATGAGGTTCTCTTCAAGGGTTTGACTCCAACAATTGAGCATTCATGTCGAGGTTTCAATGCTGTCCATGCAGATTTATAGTTCCTTCGTCAAACATCGACACTTCTGCGCAAGCACAAACTTCCAACCATGATCCATTGGCAGGCACCGCGATACCTGTTCGTTAAGATTAATTTTGATGGAGCTTGGAGGGGTTCCGACTCAAACGCAGCAATAGGTGGTGTTTGCCGTGATCATCAAGCAAAGTTTTTGGCAGGGTTTGAGTCAAAGGTCGAAGTCGACATTGCATTACAAGCTGAGGCATTGGCTGCTCTTGAAGGGCTTAAATTGGGCAATGCTATTGGTGCTTCTCATGTTGTTTTGGAAGGCGATTCCCTCACCATCATCCAATTGCTTTCTCGTCGCAATTCTTCCTTTCCTTGGCGTATTCTAGCAACCCTCTCTGACTTACAGAGGTTGACTAGAGATTTTGATGCTGTTCTTTTCAACCATAGATGCCGAGAGGGGAACCAGGTTGCCAATATGCTAGCTAATTTCGCTATAGATAGCTTCTCCTGTACATGGCTTCGTTCCCCCCCTGTTTTTATTTCTCTGTTATTACGGGCTGATGCCCAGAACATTTCATTTCCTTGTTTATAATATGGTTCTGTTTTTCCCACAAAAAAAATGATTTTGTTTTTAAAAAACGAGTGCAGTATTCACGTTGAAGGGGGTGTTTTTTTACTTCTTCTTTTTTTTTTTTTAAATTCTTTATGTTAAGCCTACTGAAATAACACTAACTGTGGGATGCTCCATATGAAAGCAACCTAATACAATAACAGGAATTAATGTAGCCCAAAATTGCAGATGATTTCATTTCGAATATATGTAGCGATAGGGCCCAAATCCAAAAACATTTTATGAAAACCTTCTACTATGTTTACCTGAATTGGTCTCTGATGTGGTTGTGAGATGTTGCCATGCAGAGCAACTCAAAGTTAGTTTTTTTATTATTATAAATGTTTCAAATGGGTCTCATATAAAAAATTATTAACCGTGAGATACTCTATGTGGCATCATCTCAAGGCCACAGTAGAACCAGATCTAGTAAACATAGTAGAATATTTCGGGTTGAAATTGTCTGTCACAGGCATGCTGCCGCAGACGTGCAGCATCCTAGGGCAATTGTGCATTTCATATATTTTTAACGTGAAATGATAATAAAGTAACATTTGACATTGAAAAATGTGAAATGCACAGTTGTCCTAGGATGCCGTATGGTTAGCGGTAGACAACGTCAAACATAACCCCTGCTGATGGCAGCATGGTATCACCTGCTTAGGAAATGAGTTCGTTCGGGCAGTACGGGGCCTACACGGCGACACCCAAAAACACAAGGCGAAAATTAATTTTTAGTAATACTTTTCAAAATAATTAAGATTCAGTCAGCAAAGTTTTAAATTTTAATAAACCTTTATCAAAATAATTAATTTTTAATGACATTTTACTATTACATTCCTCATTCAAATGGCTTATACAAGTCACTCACTTAAGGAACAAGTCATTTTATTGACTTGTACAAGCTAGTTTATTGCTTGTACAAGTCAATTTATTGTTTGTACAAGTCTTGAAAGTGAGTTGTATAAGGGTATTTTTGGAAAATTTATTAGTAATAATGAAATATCACTAAAAATTAATTATGTTGATAAAGATCCATTAAAAATTCAAATTTAAAACTTTTTGACTGAATATTAATTAGTTTAAAAAATATCACTAAAAGTTAATTTTCCCAAAACAGAATCCCTGCTTGTACTACCGGCTGTAGAATAAGAGAGGAAACGGGTATTAAGCAGATGATTCTAATTTGTACTTTTCATGCCTTCCTCGGAAGAATATTTATGTTTCGCTTTAATTCTCTCTAAACTACCCAACATCTTTGCTGCAACCCTTCTTACCTCCTTTTCATGATCACTTACTCGACAGTCTCTTCAACACCGACAAGCGCCACCCGCATTTTATTGCATTTCACTCTGTTCTTAGATATCAAAGAGTCTTGAAGTCTTGGCGATTGAAGATTAAAGCTTAGACACCTTCAGGTGCTTGTAGAGAAGTCTTAAAGGCGCCTGTAGCAAGGTAAAACGCAGTCAATCTGATTTAATCAAATATCTATATCAAGCTTACTTGTTAAGAAATCTTCAGTTTAAAATTTTCCATTGTATTGTCTCGATGTTCCATTGATCTGGTTTCTATGTGGCCTATTCCTTTGAAAGTTGATTCTTTGTACTCCATATGATATATTTTTCCAGGTATTTTGTCCTTGTTTACTTACACTTTAGATATGTTTTTTCTGAAGGTAGTGTTCCAATCCTTTCTTTTTTTTTTTTTTTTCTTTTTTGTCTTTTTTGTTGTGAAAAACTAGGGCTTTGATTCGATAGCAAGCATGTTCCATTCAGACGATTTTCAGATATGTTGTTGGTATAATTTTATAATAAACATAGGAATCATTTCCTATTTTGTGTGTGTTTAGATTAGGATTTTCTTATTGTTATGCGTGTTGTTCTGTGTCATCTGCAATTCACTTTTTATTCTTAACAAACCAGTCAGCTGGATCCTGTGGTCCGATTTCTATTTTTAAGTTGTTTTATGTTGTCCAACAATTGTTATGCGAGCAAATTTATCCTTGATTGATTTTTACTCTTTTTGCAAAAACTTAGATAAACATCATTTGATGACTTTTGAAGCAAAGAACTCTCTTTTTTTTACTTTTTATTGTAATACATTTACTCTTCAATCTTTTCATACCCAAGGCAAATTTATAATTACACATCTTTAGTCTGCTACTAATTCTTTTTTTAATTATCTCAACTTTGTGTACGGTGATTTTGCTTTACTCAATACAGACACTTAACGTATAATGAGTAGCCTTAATCTATACAATTTTTCTAAAGCTTGATAAGTGTCCTTAAAGGATTCAAAACTTGACTAATTTTGGCTGCACAAGCAGCGTTAAAAGAAGTTGCACAGATGTTTAATAGGTCTTAACACAATAGCTGCTCATTGTCACACCATGATTTAGAGTTGTTGGGCAGATAAATCCTTTAGATCATTGGGGAAAACCTTCTTCTGTTATTAACAAAATGCATCTCAGCGTACTGCGTACAATAGCAACTTATTTTCGTATTGTTATGTAGAGTAATCTGGGGTGCGTATGAGGCAGTTAAATCCTTTAGATCACTGCGGACAACCTTGTTCTGTTACAAATAAAGTCACAGCTTTCTTTTGAACCCATTAAGCTGTAGATGTTCATTTCTGAATTGGTTAATCCTGTAAAATTATTTTATGAATCCTAGACAAAATGCCACAAGTACTTTTGTATAAATTTCCCTTATTGTCATGCTGACTAAGAATCAAACTTGCTAGTTGCTAATCAGCTTCTTGTCTTCTATTCTTCTGGCTTTCTGCATTTAATTTGATCTGAAACTGGTGGAATGGTGTTTTTGATCATTCTGGTTTCCTTTTCACTTCCAATAGAATGAAAATGTTCTTATGAATTTTTATTTTATATTATTTATGCAGTTGTGTCTGCATAGTGACAGATTAAATGAAGCGAATTAAGGATATTTGCTTCTTTTCCAAGTATACTAAGATTGCTGGAGAAATTTCCCAATTGGGTCCCTCTTGTTGTCATAATTATCATAGTGGTATTCCTCAAGCCAAAGCAATTGCAGAACTTAGAAGCTTGCTGCCTCAAAGAGGAAGTCTTTGTGAAAATTTATTGCAGCAGGCTGCCTTGGGGACTGGGGCTAGAGTTCTTTCAGAAAGGTTGATCTTAGCAAGAAAACTTTCTTGGAGATTTGATCTACCTTTTTCCTGTAAAGATAGTCCCCTCAGGTCAAAAGAGAGTGCATTGGTCCTGTCCTGCAAATATGGGCAGTCTGTTAAGACGGAAACATGCCTGAGTAGAGATTTTCTAGTACAGCTATGGATTAAGGACCGAAAAGTGAAAAGTCATAAATCCAAAAAGAGAGTTGTTCAACATTCCCAAAGCATTGGTCCTATATCAAGAAATCAGCCTTTGAGGTTCCCATTTGGGAGGTGGTTTACAGCTGTACCTGTTGCAGAAGAAAAATATGATGAACAGGTGAAACCAGTTTTCAAGCAACCACCACCTAGCCAATCTGCTACTGGTTTTCTGAAGCCATCATCTCCTGAAGAGGTGACTTAAATTGGATCATTTGTTATCTTGTACTTTGTGTCATCTTTTTTTTGAAACTGTGTTCAGATTCATCTATTTAGTTTTTTTCTTGAAATTTACTGTGCTTATTCAAATGCATATAAATTGTTATAAACTGAAACAATTTCTCATAGTCTCATATGCCAGTGATTTCATTTCTTAGTATTTTAACTAAATATTTAATTGCAGAGTAATTTCATTTAATGAAAAATGGGAAAGAATTTGTTGCATATCTCATATAAATTTTGAGGCAAGGAGAAGTTTTCAGTTGTAGTTAATTTGAATTTTCCCTTGGAGGAATGAACTAGTAATTTGTATAGATTACAAAAACATTTCAAGAGATATTCTATATGTAAAGGAATAGGAAAAATTAGCAAAAACGGGTGGAACCTAGAAGGAGAAAAAATTAGCGGTTTGTAAAGATGAATGAGAAAAGAAGGGGTATGGGGTCTAGAAGAATTGTCTACCTGAACGTTGGATGAAATTGTGAACTGCATTAAAAGAGTGAGAAGATATATTCTATAATGGTTTAAAAGAAAAATCATTCTTGTGAAGAAAGTTGATGGTGGTGTGCCATAGTTTAAAAGGCTATTAGAGAGAAAATGTAATTCTTTATAGTTTGATGAGAAATTAAATAGTAATAGAAACTCAAGAAATAGATGACTGAAAAAAAAAAATAGTAATAAGATAATTTTTTTTGGGGGGGTGTTGGGGTAGTCTGTGTCAAGTGATTTGTATATTGTGACCTATATATTAAACTACATGCAAAAGTGGTCGATAAATATGCCTATAAACTTGTTAGACCTATAGAGATGAAAATAAGTGACTTGATAAGATGCTACTAAGAGTGCTACAAGGACCAAGAGAATAGATAAAGTATTTCTCAAAAAAAAAATGTAAATGTATATTCTATAGAGAGCTTTGATTTTTAGGTGGTGGTGTTAGCGTTATGTAGATAAGGGAACATCATTTTTTTGTAGGACGAAGGTTTTTGTTTTTTGGTGAATTGTAGAATGAAGCTTCTTCTTGTCAAAGGAGCTTTAAGATGAAAATAGGAAAGGCTCTGGGATTGGATGGTATCTTAATTGGTACTTGAACATGCACAAGAGGGTTTGGTGTATTTTGTTAGACCAAATTATTGAATTGTATTCTATGGAATAACAGAATTTTGGGGAAAGGGGGTCTTTGGGGATCATATCTTTGAAATCCTATGGAATAAAAGAATAACAGAATTGTGCTCATGGCTGGATCATATCTTTCTACATTGTGAGCAGATTGGGTCCATTTGGCCATCATTCATTGTACAAATAGGAGTGAATTGGATTTTCCAAAATCTATTAGGCCCCGATTGGTTTAAGGAATTGGGGGTGGAATTGGAATTAGGTTCTCAATTCCAATTCTTTTGATTGGTTGGACATTTTAAAATTGGAAATAGAATTGCAACTTAATTCCGTAGAATTGGCTTTTAAGCTATATTTGAGGTTACCCAATTCCCTACTCCATAGAGGAGAATTCGGGATTTATTAGGAGGAATTAGGCAACTAGATAAAAAAAACCCATTGACTTTATCCTTGTTCGTCGGCATTTTTTGTGCTTGTCTTTCTTCTTCGTTGCCTTGTGTTGCAGTTAACTGCAGTTGCATGTATCCTCTCTCCTTATCTTCTCTCCCCTCATCTCTCTCTCATTCTATATTTTTCCATATTACTACTCTTCTTTCATCATCGTTTTTTTGGGAAAAGAAGAAAAAAACGAAATGCATAATGGTATGAATGTTTTCCCCCCTTTCTCTCTTCCGTTTCTATCTTTGTTGCAAATGATGTTAAACCTCTCTCTCTCCGCCTTCCCCCCCTCTGGTCCTCTGTCTCTTCCTTTTCTTGTACAAGTTTTTTTTTCTAAATATAGAGAGAGATGATACTCGGGTCCCTCTCTCTCCCCTTCCCCCTTCTCTCTCTCTCTCTCTCTCTTCCTTTTCTTCTAAACAGATGCCGTATAGGTTTTCTTCCTAAACAGAGAGAGATGATACCCAGAAATGCTCTCCCTCGTTTACTCTCTCTCTCTCTTTAAGTTTTCTTCTAAAAAAATGTTGTACAGGTTTTTCTTACTAAACATGAAGAGGGATGATACCCAACCTCCCTACCTCTCTCTCTCTCTCTCTCCTTCTCTCGTTTTCTTTAAAAGGGAAAAAGCGCAAAAGCATTTCTAGTCCATCAATTGCTCTAACATTGACAAGTATGCCCTCTCCTTAGTAACGATCCAGTCCATTAGGAAGCTAGCAATTGATTTCTTAATATGTGAAGAACCACATGCAAATCTGCACCAACTACAAAGATGATAAGAGGTATGTAGATCATTAAAGATCAGTAAGATGCGTCTTATGGCACTGATATGAACATCAATAACAAAATTTAATTAAAAAAGTATTACAAAATTGTAATTGAATTTTATAAATTCATCTAATAATTCATCCAATCAATAGAATTGGAATTAATATCAATTCTTTATGGAATTGTAATTCCAAATTTCAATTCTCTTTATCACCCAATCACAAGAAATCCAATTCTACTCAATTCCAATTCTTAAATTCATTAAGAATTGGAATTGTAATTAGAATCCTTAATTTCAATTCCAATTCATTGAACCAATTGGAGCCTTGCTGATTTGGCGTCTCAGTGGAGATTTTCCATGCTAAAAAGAAAAGGGAAGGTGCTGACTCAAGCGGTTTTTTTTGGCAACAATATGGACTGTCTTGTTAGCTCGGAATCGATGCATATTTGAAGGTGAAGTGGTAAAGAAACAAAAGATCGTTGATGATATTATGGTGTTGGTTTCATCTTTGGTATGTATTAAGCAGGAATTTAGAATATTTCTTCCACTGATGTAATCAGGGACTGGGCTACTGTTGCTGATCCGGACTAGTTTTTGGGTTATTAGTCTACCCATTTTCCTTCTTGTTTGTAGGTACTCACCTCTCATGGGTCCCATGTACTTCTATTTTGATGATATTTAATATATTCTCTTATTAATCATCAAAAAAAAAAAGAAAAAAGAAAAAAGAAAGGTGTGTGGGGGGGGGGGGGGGGGTGGTGGGTGTCTTTGGGGGGAATATAGAGCCTATCAGTCCTTTTCAGTAACAAAAGAAGATGATCAGGAGTGACAATTAATGGAGTTTACGGACACAATAAAGCTGCCATGCAAATGATCTTGGGAAAAACTAAATGCAATTTTTGATGGATGGCGTGTGATCTATGATGCGTAGGTGGTGATTTCAACAATGTTAAATTTTCATATGAGAGACTAAATAGATGCAGAATTGGTATGGGAATAAGTGGCTAGCAGAATTGCAGGCAGAAATGGTTTGATAGACATATTGTCAAAAAAAAAAAAAAAAAAAAAAAAAAAAAAAAAAAAAAAAAACAATTCGTTGAACCATTAAGATAAGTTTGCAGTGCCACTGTTGGCTATATTCTTGGTGACATCGAATTGGGAAATGATTTTTTCATTTCTCTCCCGATATCTCTTCCAAGATGAACGTTTCATCACCTGTCAATTCTTCTGGGGATAAATGCATACAGGCAAGGGAAGGGTTCTTCCAAATTCTAGAATACAAGGCTAGAAAAAGAGGATTTTGTGAATGTAAGGGTCTTTTTGAAGGCTTTGACATTTGAGGATCAGTGAATCATGTATCTAGAAAACAGCTGCATCTCCTGATGAGTAAAACTAAAATTTGGACTGGTGATGTCTTTGGAAGGGTAGAAGACTAGGAGGAGATTTTGGTCTAGATATCAGGCATACGTGCAAGAGAACGAGGGACATTTTCAATCAGTGGTCATGACATTAGAGAACTGAAGGAGTAATGTCAGTGCCTGGCCAGAGCAGAAGAAATCAATTGGTGAAATAAATCCAGAGTGATTTGTGTTGAAGAGGACAACAACTAGTGCTGTAATAGTGTCGGCTGGTGCAGGTTCTAATCAGCTTGGATTAGTTCAAACTAGAAACATTAAACCTGAATTCAGGTCGGTCGAAGCACAATGATCCCGAGCCCAGACTACAATTAACCAGCCTGAAATAAGTTTGTTGAGTTCAGTCTGGGTTTGGACCTGCCCAAATTAAGCTCATTTTCTATGAGAAGGCTAAGCTCATTTTCTATGAGAAGGCTGACAAAAAATTTAGCAAGGAAAGTTTTTGCATAAAATAACTCTGTTTAAAGTTCTACAATAGGAAGTTAAATCCAACTAGCATAGCTGTGTGATGGAAAACCACCTTCTTCTCATACTTTTTTTAGGATGCCCATGTCTGGATTCATTAGTGGAGCAATATTTGGTGAAAGGAAAGCAGTTTTGTGGAACATATTTTCATAAGATAACACCTTTTTTGAGCAAACTTGGGCAGCTTACATATCTGTTCGATTTTATTTATGGATCACAGCTCCGGACTAATGGTCTGATTAAAAGATGGTGGAGGGCAAATCATTTAGGAAAATTCTCACTGAAATCTTTTTACAAGTAGATGGTTGAATTGGATCCCTTCTTTCCAACAAAGCTAGTTTGGAGATCTTCCTCTGAATGTGGCTTTCTTTGGATGGACAGAAATAAGTGGGTCATAGTTGCTCATCTTATTGGTCAGATGGAAGTTTGCCTAATATATGTATTTCATTTTGGTGTGGATTTGAGTCAGTGGACCATACCTTACTTCACTGCTCAATTGCTTCTAGCCTCTGCAGCAATTCTTCTTCAGGATCCCTGCAGAATAGTGTTGGGGATTTCATTTGCTGTTGGAACTATGCTAGAAGCTTGGAATGTGAATGATAGGTATTTTATATGATTCTACGTGCACTTTTTTTTTTTTTTTATCCCTTTTCGAAGTTGAGGAACTGTTGAATTTTCATGATGAATTTTATGATGACTGAAAGTGGCCAGGAAGGTGGTATTTTCTCTGCACCGTGGATACTAGCAGCTGGCTGGAGGATGTATAATAAGTTATTTTTATGGTTAATTGGTTAATATTCCTTGCATAGGGGAGTTGCATTCTGTTCGGTTCCGTATTCAATTCATATATGTCTTCCAGTTTTATACATGATATGAACTTTAAGATGGAATCATGGTTGTTTAGAGTATGCTCCAGACAGAGTTACTCGTTAACTCAGAAGTTGAAGCTTATATGAGTGCCCTACTTTGCCATGAGTATTATAAATCAACTGTATGTCACATTCTATGCTTGAGACGCTAATAAAGTTTCCACATTTCATTAACAGATCATGTCTTAATTTTCATATTTTGTGCAAAATTTAAGAATCATTAGAAAAAACTATGTGAGATAATACACATGGCAAGACCTAATACACATATACTACCGAGGCTTGTATGTTTGGGATATTATCTACATGGCTGATTCATGGGATCAAGTCAAATGCACTATCTGGGTTCACTAGAATGTTCTTGCACATGGCAAAAATTTTCGTATCACATCGGCCTGCTGAAGCTGTTGTGACACAGCAGAATACCTTTTGCCTTTGGTATAATACAAGTCTAACTTGTTAAAAAAAAAAATTTGTGCATTGGTATATAATTTTGAATGTTGTAATTTATATATACCATATATTGGAACTGCAAAGAATTTGCGGTTACATTTCAGTGCATGAAATTCCATTATGGCTATTTTTGCTGTTTGAGACCTAATAATTCTGCCACATTACCTCAATTAAAAAATCCTGCTAATTTCTAGAGAAGATATCATGTTGGGAATTTAGTTTTGTGGACTTAGAAAGTTTCATCTTTAATTGTTACTTGTTTATAAATTGCTTCATTTGTTTTTTAGTCAGCTAGACAAATAAACTTCATTATCTGTTTGTGAGAGGGAAATCAATTTTGATGATTGAAAGTTTGGTCATATTCTGATCTTGAATTTTTTGTTGAATATGTATCCTTTCACTGAATTTTCATTCTGCAAATGGAGCTCCTTTTTCTTATTAAAATGTTGTCTTTAAAGACTAGACTGAAATTTCTGTGAATTTGGGAATACCCATTCCTTTCTTCTGTAAGATTTAGTATTTTAAAGTATACATTGGGCCACTGTTTTACAACCTGCTCTAGATGTCTGCCCAGACATGATTTAGAAGGGTAGCTTTTTTAGTGGTTGGTCAAGCTTGATTGATTTGGCTTATGTTGACAAGCAAATGTTTTGCAAAAAAGGGGAAATATGAAATATGCCTGGTCTAGTGATGAAAATGCTTATCGTGGTTGATAATTCATATGTGTTAAGGTTTGACCTGACTTACCTTGGGCTGAGGTTCCTAGGTCAATCAGTTTGACCCCTTTGCTGGGCTGGACATTAAAATGCTGTTTAAGCATGTTTTGTAATACCTATAATTACTTTGAGGCTGCTCTTTTCCTTTTTATTTTTTTAATTTTTTTAATTATCAATTTCAGGCCAAAGTCGCACCTCTTCTTGCAAGGTCCAATTTGCTGATAACGAGAGATATAGAGTGGGCAAATCTTGTATTCGGTTTTGAGCAGGTGATTTGACTTTTGTAAATATATTTCTCTCTATCTATATGGACAATTGAAACTTGGAAGTACATCATGGAGTTGTGACTATCATCTTAATAACAGTTAAAAGAGTATAATTCTCCGCAATATCTGATGTCTGTTCCCTTTTAGTTTTCATATAGCCTGTGAGCCTTGAAGCAGTGGTAGGGTGCTTCATTATGGCCTAAAGATCACAGGTTTGAGTCACTTGAAACAATCTCTCCGCTTGTGGGGGTCAGGCTGCTTACATCAGACCCTCCCCAGACCCCACGCAACAGCGGGAGCCTCGCGCACTGGGCTAGCCCTGCCCTTTCATATTATATCTTTGTACCATAGATTTTGAGAAGAAAAGAAAAGGAAGAAGAAGAAGAAGATGATGATGACGATGAAAAAGAAATAAGAGAAATGATAACATTCCTTTTCAAGTGTTAAGTAGAGAAACAAAGAGAAGTAGAACTTGATTTTCATAAACCTATGATGACTTTTTGATATGTATTTCATCAAGATTGGACTATGCCACGGAAGACAAGAGATATTGGGAGCTCTAGTCAATCTTTATTTTACTCTTTATTAGCATATCTACATTTTTGAGGCAGGGTTCAAAATCTCATAGCAAGATAGCATGTCAATTTGTCAAAAAGTGGAAACATGTTGAATGCTCTTGAGAATGCAATAAAAATGATCGAAACATTAGAAAATTTATGGAAACTCTTCAATTGTAAAAGAAAAAAAAACTCTTTTAAACAGAAAGATATGTTTAAGAAAAAATGATGAATTGCACGGAAAGATATATATATATATATATATATTATATGTATATGTTGTTAGTAATGAAGATATTATTAAGAAGAGAATGAGAGATGTAAAATTTTGGTTTTTTTTTTAACATTTTTATATCATTCTAAGTTTTCTTGGGTTTTACTCTTTTGCCAAGTTTTAAAATAAAGTCCTTTCTCTTTATTTTGATCGCAGTACCGAGTTTTAAGATTAAGTCCTTTCATTTTGCTCATAGTCAGACCAAGATATGGTTTTTGACAGACTAAAGATGCTCAGTTTTTTGTTGAGTGTATTGGTCAATGCAATATAACAATCAACTGCATCGACCAAAACGATAATAATAGGATAATGCCTTATCGGTACTAGTTTGGATCAGCAAATGGCTTTTATTTCATGCCAATTTCCCAAAAACTATATTTTCAATCTAATTGGGCATCCAAACACTTTTTGACTAACTCCATCCAAATATTTTTGGTCTTTGTCTCACCTTCTTTGATCATTCAATGATTTTCTTGTCACATCTCTGACAGTTGCCTCCATAGGCTTTCTCTTGACATAGTTAAGCCCAGTGAATTTGGTTTTGGTGGTGTTTTGTGAAACGTTGCCAAAATTTTGCCATTTCCCCACTTGGTGACATGGAATGCTGGGGCGAACAAGAATGGCAGGCATTCTAGTCACGCCCCAATTCCAAATATATAATATCCTGATTTAATAATGAATAATATAATATAATTCAATGGGGTAGTAGGGATCTTGGAACGTGATTACAGCTTCCATTCACCCAAAAATGGAAACCTGAGCAGATAAAACCCAACTCTCAAGTGCAAAGATATATAATACATCCACGTAAATTAAATTCAAATAAAATTTCCAACTAAATGCCAAGACCTTGCACATATGAGACTTAAAATCCAACTATATTAGTAACAATATTATCAGAGTGCATAATAAGTCAAGTAACCTATCATATTGACCTCTCAATTAACCAGTAAAAGCAATAATGCTAAACAATAGTAATATCAAATGCTATTCTAAGTAGACCCAAATCGACATCCAAAGTGCCTATATGTAGTAAGCATACATCTTACTTCATGTCCTTTTCGTGGTCCTCATAAATAGCTTCAACTACAAAATAATAAGTAGGAGTGAGCATAAAGCCCAGTAGGTTTCATCTCACAAACTTAATATCACTTCGAAACCTTAGATTTGAGAATCAACCAACAAATTAATAAAGTAAATAACCAAATTAAATGATGGAATAATGTAAGTTTATTTTAATGCAATTAATACAATCCTTGAATACATGGATATTTAAAACATAATATCTATATGAAATAAACATTCCAAAAATCCACAAACTCGGATGCAAACAAGTATGGAATGCATGCAGTGAATAGTATGTGCATCCACTATGGTGTCCATCCGCCTGGCCATGTGAACACCTATAGGGTTGCATAAGGCCATTCTCCCTTCCTTATGGCATCCTATGTTATTATATGTGATATATCCTTTTGAGCACCTCAGTTGGCACACATTCCTGTTATAGATTCCAGGTTGCAACCTTTTATGGCATATCTAAAGCATTCTACGTGTAAATTGTAGTTTTGCAAGCTTTCAAATACTAATGTGATTGAAGGAGGCTTAGAGGAAGGATTGAAGAGAGTTAGGGATTTTGTATAAGATAAATCCTTAATTTTGAAATTACTCAGGACTAAACTTAATAGAATTGCATGAAATTTTTATATAACATGTAATGACATTCAATCTATGGATGGGTATTCTTAGAAATATTTTTATTTTCAATTTTTTTTTTTAATTTTTCTGGCGAGTTAATATTTAGAAAATATTTCTAAATGAAAAATTTTCATATCGAGATTATATTAATGTTACAAATATGTTTTCTTAAAATATTATGAATTCGTTTACATCTTTTTTAAGCAAAATATATTTTATAATTATGATTATTTAAATTATAAAAAAATAAAAAATTTGAGAAAATTAGGGCTTCAATGCAATTTCTATATGATTAAGTAGTGATAGAAATGAAGATATTAAAATTAAAGAAAATTTAAACTATAAAAAAGAAAAAATTAACATTTAAAAAAAAACAATGACTTTTTGTAATTTTTATATGATTAAGTAGTGATAGAAATGTATGTATTAATTGGCAAATTGTGTTCCTATAAGCTAAAAGTTAATTAAGACGTAGGAAACATTGGACACAGAAAAGGGAAAATTATAATAATTTGATGATTTTATCTAAATTCATTTTGCTTGTGTGTTTCAGGTTATTGTTGTTGTATTGAGACGATATGAAATGCAAGAAAGAGGATATTGGATGGAGCCATGGCACACCATATGGGGGCAACAAGAACAAATTGGTTTGCAATAATTGCTGTCAGATTATCAGGGTGGTAGGGTTTCTAGATTGAAGCAACATCTGAAACATTGATATAAGAATGTGTTAAATTGCCCTAGTGTACCTCCAGAAGTTAAGAGGATGATGAAGGCGCATATAGATTGGTTTGCTACGAGCAAAGAGAGGAGGGAGAGAAAGGAGGATGTGAGGTGGAAGTTGACATACGAAGTACTAGATAGTGATTTAGATGATGATATGCATATCCACATAATTGTGTCACTGAAGAGGATCATGCTAGTTATCAGGTTCAATGGTAGGCATAATTGGAGTCAGAGTTTGAGAGAAGGAACTCTAATATACTTGGGATGTCTAGGGTGTTGGGACATCTGGATTAGGATGAGGAGGTGGTTTGGTTGTGGTAAGATGCTAGGGGGTGATGGTGGACCATTGAGACGATTCCATAGAATGAGGATGCCAAATCTTCTTATGGATCCTTACATTTTACAATTTGAAGATTTCCAAGCACAAAGTAGAAAGCATTTGAAGGTAGTGCGAAAGATTAGATGGGGAAATTCATTTCAAAATTTGTTTTTTAGTCACATTCTAGAAAATGCGGCATCTTCTCCACATTTCAAGAATATGATAGACATTGTGAAAGAATTTGGAAGAGGATTTTTATCGCCACACTCTTGTAGATAATGAGCAAGTATTTAGATGAGGAAGAGAAATTAGCAGAAGTATATCCTATATTGGACTCCATGCACAGTGCACTTTATTGATTTGAAGATAGAGGCCATTGCAAAGAAGGAGGGTGTCCTTAGTGTGCTATTAGATGTTAGGATATTGACGACTTATATATACAATCATTTGTATGTCTTAGCTATGATGAGAGAGGCTTGTGACGGCTTTGCCATGAATTATATAGTACTTGATAGCATTTTGAGACATAGAGTATAGCCCTAAGGACGATGTTTATAGGAGAGCAGTGGAATAGTTGCCCTTTGAGTAACAGTGCTATTGGGAAGAAAGTGGAGGGGAATGTTCTTTCTAACTGATTCTTGGTAGAGTCCACGACTTGGTAGCTGTGTTAGAGCTGATTTATCGTGTGTTGCGGGCAGTTGATACTGATGCATATCTCATGATGGGTTCTATTTATAAATCCGTAAGACTTATGAAAGATGAAATAGGAACTGCTTCTTCTAAATCATATCAGTTGGTCCACAAGATAATAGATGGCCGATGGTATAAGACATTGGGCCATACCCTTCATTTTGCAAGTCGGTTTTTAAAATCTCGGTCTTATATTGATTTACTTAAATAATTTAATTTCTATAATTAGTTTGAAATTAATATGTAAAATGTACTATGTAGATGAGATATAGCATCTTTTTTGAATCCAAAGTACCGTTACAGTCATTGGCTAGGATCATTCCGTGACTTGTTAGATGCTGTGCACGAGGTGTATAGGAAGTTGGACCCTAAATTCAAGGAAGAAAGGTGACACTGGAAATGAGGTAAGTGATAAACATCAATACTAAATTTGAGATTAACAAGAACAGTCTTTACTCATCAAGTCACTTATTTACAACTCTAAATGCTAAATGTAATTTTGTTAAATGGCAACCACTTAAAGCAAATTATTATGTTTCGAGATGCAATTAGGTCATTTGGTTGCCAAGCAGCTATTGAGTCCAAACATAGATGACCCTATGTAAGTCATCCCACTTGAGTGGGAAAAATTATATATTTTGGAGTTGTTTACTTTAATATTTTAGATAATTAAGGATATATGAAAACATATTTACTGGTGAGTGGTGGTCCATATATGTTTCGGGATGTACGTACACGTCAAGCACTTGCTGCCTAAGTCCTTCCTCAGATGGCATCATCTTGTGCATATGAGCGGAATGGAAGCATATTTTTTTTTATCCACACAAAGCAACAAAATTTCTTGGCCTATGAGAAGTTGCAAAAGTTAGTGTTTTGTGCTATTGCAACATGAGTCTCAAATTGAAGCAGTTAACCATTGTTTTACAGATCATATTGCCGAAGAATCCATTAGATACCATGTACACGGATGAAATTGATGAGGATGCACCATTTGCGGAGTGGACTAAGTTTTCTGAGATGGATGAGGCTGATAGTTGACCTAGTGAGCATGTTGCCAGTATAGCTGCTGATTTGGGGATTGATGTTGAGGTTGACGCTATGATGGAAGAGATGAGTTTCATGAATGGGGATTCATTTGACAGAGCTATGTGGATTATTCCTCTACCTTGTGGATCGGGTAGCCTGCGCAAATAGGATGATAAGAGGGAAGTAGGTGAAGACACCCTCTACTTGGATTAGATTTGAGGAGTCCACCACGAGTGCATCAATGAGTGAGAGCTATCGACAGGCTTAGATGATAGCAATGAGGACGATGTTGGTGGTGGTTTTGATGAGGATGAGAACGATAACGATAGCGGAGATTAGAGAAGTAGTTATTTTAATTGGAGTAAAGGGTCTTAGAGGCATATGATCCATTCATTGTGGAGTTATAGTTCGACCGTGCTACATAGTACCAGGACCATGGTGCTTGCTCTATGATGCCTCATACCATTGAGCCCACTGAATGCCATTACTAGCAAGGTTTAAAAACTCGGTATCGGCCTAGCCTGATACCAAGTTTTGAGCGGTTGATACTTCCGAAAAACACCAAGTATCAGTTTGATACTCGGTATCGCCTATCGGCCGATACTTCTCGGTATTGGCTGATACTTAAAACCTTGATTACCAGAAAAGGAAAGGAGAAGAAGCATATGGTAGCAGAGGATGAGACATTCCTTTACCATAGGTTTGGGTCCATGGGTGTTAGAGGTGGCCTAGGTGGGCAGCATTTATTGTCTATTGCATCTCATGGAGGATCCACATGTGGATATAAATCCATATAGCCTTCTTCTCAGAGTTATGGCTTACAGGAGTTGGGTTCATATGGCTATGGGAGTGTACCATATGGAGGATATGATTATGGTGTTTTCTCGTAGCAGCCTTACCTCTTAGGATATGATCTTCATGTGTATGCGTATCCACCACGGCCATGCCCGTTAGTGTATAGTTTACATAAGCATCTATCCTCAGTATCTACCTATGGGCATTCTAGTGCATATGACTATGGAGGACTACGAGCGGTATGTGAGGGACTACAAAAGTTGGTACCATTAGACCGTGAGTGTGCAGCACTATTATCATACATTGGAGTAAATGCAGTACGGATTAGAATGATGCGATGGTGATGGAGATGCCTTTGAATGCTCTACATTTTTTGTGGCTGAGTTTGGTAGTAATATGCACTTCCTATTTTCATATGCCTTTTCAGGTTTACCATGAATGCCTAATGCGATTGTTTCTTCATTGCACTTACTTTAAATATGCTAATGATCCATTTAGATATATTTTTTCAAAATTTTTACAATTTTAAGTGTGTTTTAGACTCATTTGAACCTAGAACAAGCATAATTCTAGAATACCTTTTACTTTACTGGTTTTTTCCTTTTTTCCCCCTCAAAAATTTTCTTTTGGCAATTTTTCCGGCAAGTCGGTGAAATTGTGCTGGTTGCAGTCAGCAAAATTTTCATTGACATGAAATGTAAAACCTTGGCTAAGCCATTTTAACTTACTTTCAGTTATCTCTTATTAGGGTTAACACCTAAATATTGTTGAACATGTTCATTTTTTAACTATTTTTTTGTAGTTTCTGATCGATACATCAATGCAATGCTAATAACTGTCTTGAAAAATCTCTTTTGGTTTAATGTGAGCACAAGAGTATCGACATTAACTTATCCTGATATACAACTGTATATCATGCCAATAAGATTTGTAAATAATACATAGTAACCATATCAGTAGATAGGGCAAGATACTTCGACCCATATTTTGGAGAGAGAGGTTTTGGTTCCTTAAAGAGAATATTTATAACTTTGTTCCCTTATAGATACATATACACAATTCTTTCTGTTCAACCATAAAAGCAAAATTGCTTTCAATGGTACCTTTTTTTTCCCTGCTTTCCTCAAAATCAATGGTTCCAGAACATAGCCTTAGCTTCTTCATTAAAAAGCTGACAGGAATGGTCAAAACAGGAACTGAGAAACTTTTTTCATGAAAAAAAATTCTTCTTAGATATAATTTTTGAAATGTTTGGCAAATAGTTTTGTCATAATTTTACTTTGAATTTTTGTTTTCTTTTTTAAAGTCAAATAGTTGCTGTTTTTTTTGTAATTTAAGATTTTATTTTACTTTTATTTCATGTGGAAGCCTCTTGTTCACTCTATATTCTTTGCTTCAGTAACTGCCTCTTTGAATTTTAATGAATGGATTAGAATGTTTGACCAAAAAGGGGTAAAAAAAAAAAACAGCAATACATGCAGAGGTTGAGTATTATAGAGATGACTATGTTGAGATGGATAAATGAGAAGGCTAGGAAAGATAAAATAAGAAATTAATATACCTGATAGGGCCTAGATGTTGCCCAATTAGGAGACAATACAAAAGAATATAGTTTAAAACTGGAACTCATTCAGTATGTATATAGCTGGTGTAATGGCTGTTCTGTAAAATTTTCCTTTAGTTTAATATGAGAGTGTACAAATTAACTCATCCTAAAATATACCTATGTTTCAGGCTGAAAGTTTTTGTCACTTGAAAGGAAAATTTTGTAGCTTATTTTATTTCTAAATCCATATATGCAACTTTTTGCTTCAACCAAAGTTACGAAACCATTGAAAGGTTTCCCTAGCGTATTCGTTTTTTCTTTCTTCTTTTTTCCCCCTATGTCTTAGGTGTCTAGTGTTCCAAACAACATAGCTTTCCAGTAGTTTATGTGGCTGGAGGGGTCAACGCAGGAACTTAGAAGCTTTTTGCTTGAAAGAATTCATCCTAGATATGATTTTTGATAGGTTTGACAAATAGTTCTGCTATAATTGTGCTTTTGTTTTTGTTTATTTATTATTTTAAGGTTGATTCATCTCTGTTTTTTCTATTATTGGAGAATTTATTTTACTCATATTACATATCGAAGTCGGAAGCCTATTATCAGATCTTATTTGCTGCAGTAAATATCTCTCTGGACTTCAGTCTGGCTAGTCATAATGGATGACCTCTTCCTTCAGCCCTCTTCTATTGGGCTGATTTCAAGTCCTGCTTTGCATATATTGCATCTGTATTTTGTTCACTTGCTCATGCAGTGTAATTTGATGATGCTTTTGTTCATAACATGGCTTTTTCCTATCAAGATCTTAGTAGTTTCGTACAGATTGATAAGTTTCCTGATCTCTATATTAATTAAAGTACATGCTTGGTACAGAGTGATGAGTCTCCTGTCCTCTCTCTACATTCAAATTATATGATTGTCTATTAACAGTTCTAATGCATTTTAAATCTCATAATTTTGTGAATATCCATGTTCTAGTTAGATGAAGGATTATGAAATTAGTGTTTTTTTTCTATTTTTTTCTGGTCTTTAAGTTCTAAGTTAGAAAATTCTTGATAAGTTTTTCAGTTGATATCTTCTTTTGGCTTGGCTTCTGGCTGTGTCTCAAGTCTCTTGACTGGTGATCGTATTTTTTGGAATTGCAGGAAAACCGGTATGCAATAGTTGATGCTTGTTACCCTCATTCGGTATGTATGCACCATATTTCCTAGGTCCTTTTAAGTCTGAAATATATGGGATGAATTGGAAACAGAAAATGCATCAAATATGATATTGAATTCTCAGGAAATATTTTACACTTAATTTGGCTTTTCTTTCCAGCCTGTAGGATTTATGCGGGAGCAGAGTAATTTCATTGCAAGGCAGGTGTGCTATTTGATATGAATATTTTCCAATTTCAAAATTTTGTCTTTGTCATCAATTTTGCATTATTCATGTGATTCATATGAGCCTTACTCTTCTGATGGTTTTTTTTTCCTTATTTAAACTCTTATAATTCATTATTAACTTAAAATCTCGATGGGACGAAGAACCAACTTTACGAAAGTAGCAATGACTGAAAAAATGCACACTGGTTACCTTATAGATGGCCTTTTTGGAAATTTGGAATTAATATTTGGACTCAAACTTGGGTTCCCAAACCAGTACCTAGGGACCTAAATGCCACCATCCAGCATAAGGTTACATTGTATGATTGGTATGAATAACTTCCCTGGTACCCTGCCAAGTCTTTTCGAACATTGGATACTTCAAATATATATTTCTTTTGATAAATGATAGAAGATTTCATTAAAACCGATAAGAAACCATACGCAGGAAAAAAAACAGTCCATGAGGAGATGGACTCAAAAGTAACAAAAGTGAAAGAATATCAGAACCAGAAGTAAAGAAAACAGTGCTGACTAAAAACACATAGCAGAAAAAAAAAAAAAAAAAATTCTGAACAGCATCCATCCTCCAAGAAAACTCAGCTCATCCAATAGCTAAAGCCTTCCACTGAGACCATCTCCCTTGCAGCTATGTCCTGAAATTCCTTCCTAACGCCGAGCCATGATGTTGTTATTTTTGTTATTTCCTCCAACACTACATTGACTGAAACCTAGATGTCCTCAAATATTCTGCGGTTCCTTGTTATCCATGTAACCCAAAAAACTGCAAAGAACACCGCTCTATACACCAGCCGACTGAACCGTGTCAATGATGAGAACCGCCACTGATGAGAAAGGTGGCAAACATCCCTTGGCATCACCCAACTTACCATGAGAAGTGAACACCATATAGAGCTTACAAACTCACAGTGGACAAACAGGCTGTCAATTAACTTCCCATTCTTTAGGCACAAAGAGCATACGTGAGGTGATATAGCTAAAGGAGACCACCTATTTTGGAGATTGTCAGAGCACTATCCATACAAAAGCCAAAACATGGGAAGGAACTGGAGATTTCCACAAGAACCGGGTTGGGAAAGGACTTGAAGATGGTGGAAAAGTGCGAGGAATGAAAGAAAGATTTAGGGCATCTGGGATAAAAGGAAATATGGGAACATCCTTGAGGGTATCAAGCAAGCCGCCTAGCTCCTCTAATTCCTAGCAATTCCCTAATGAATTGAAGATTCCATTGCAGCCCATCATCATTAGACCAAGATAGCACATTACACACTAGGGATTCCTTTTCTTTAGAGTTTGAAATATGAGGAAACTTGTTTAATAAGCAAGAACCCCCTCCACCTATCTAATCAAAAGCAAGTAGAATCTGATTGACGTACTTTAAATAGAAATAAAGGAAAGAAAGAAGACAAAATGACAACAAAGGATACTTTAAATATTAAAAAAAGTAGATGAACAGAGATAAGCTGTTCTAATCGTGGTACTTTAGAAAATATAAAATAATGGGTCTGAAAAGTCATGTCCATGGTTCTTTTAATCCATTTCGTTGAGTATATTTTCTGCTGGAGTGTGAGCCTAATGCTTTGTTTTACAGCTTCTTCGACTAAGGCGCCCATTCATTGCTTACATAACTGATGCCATGGGTAATGAACTCTTTAGGGTGAGAAATGTATTCTTATACCAATTTGCAAATTTTTATCCATTTTAGTTTTAATTATTGCTCACTTCAGTTCTATCTTTAGATTCGCAGACCATTTTGGTGGATAACCAGCACAATATATGCAGAGATAGATGGTAAGGTATGCCGATATGATTTCTTTAGAAGTTACATTTCTGTGATATGTTAATAATTGATCTGTAATACAAGTTCAGGAACGGGATAATTCGGTTCTAATGATCTCAACAACGTGTGTTCTTTCTAGGAAATTGGTGTGGTTCATAGACGATGGCATCTTTGGAGGAGGGTGTATGATTTGTACCTGGGGTTAGTGCATCATTAGTTATGTTTCTTCATTTTATTGTTTTTATTTATAATTAATTTTTTTTAACTCCAACCAAGTATGTCTCTTATGTGCTTTTTCACTTGACTTATGTGTTGATCCAGTTGCCTATTATACAAGAAAATAAAATCTATAATCTTTCGTTAACTAATAGTTTTATTTATAATAGTAAAGTATATGGGAAATGATTGATACAAGATGCTTATAATTGGGGGTTTTTTCTTTCTTCTTCTTCTTTTTTTTTTTTAATGAAGAACGAAGACATAAATTAAGAATTAGATAGAGTAAAGATACAAAGCACAAGGGGCCCATTAGAAATGAGCAACTGCATATGCTGAAAGGGAAAGGAATATCAAAGCAAACAAAACATAAGAAACAACTGCAATACAGAAAAAAAGAGTATAATCAGTCAATCCATGACAGAAGCTAAGTCTGAGAGTGGATCATCAGTGAATTTCCACTGCTTCAACAGATTAGACAAGGGTGTAGGCCATGCCCAACTTACACCCATTATGCTTTGAACATATGACCACCCACTATATTTGCTGGACCTGGAAAAAGTCATAGAAATGTCAAAATTTCCTCATTTTGTGTGTTTTTGCATCTGTCTGTTTTGCATGTGCCGGGAGGCTATTCTAGAGTTTTTGCGCCTTTTTAGTTCATTTTAGGACTTAGGAAAAGCTTTTAAGCATGTTGAGGATCATCAAGCAAATTTTGTACGAATTTTGGAACTTTTGTTAGGACTCTAATCTTGTTGGGTTACGAATTTTGCCAATTTTCCAGGTTGGATGTTGTTGTTTGTCTATGCAACTTTAGGGTGATGAAGTGCACTAAAAGATGCATCACCATGTTTTAATGACATTTCAGGTGTGACAAAAATGGTCATATACACCTAGAATTGGTTTCATACACGCGTCATCTAAATGGCTTAATGTTTGATAGTTTGCCGGTTGTGGATATTGGTGGGACAGAGAGAGAATTTAATGAATTCTGTAGGCAGATAATGATCTAGGAGGAGAAGCTTTAGGTCTATATCAATGACATTTATATTTGTTGGTTGGTGTTTAAAGAGTAAATATTGAAGGTGGTTGGAATGAATATGTGTTTGATGATTACGCCTGATTCATCTTCTTGAGAAAGTGCCAACACGACATTCGTTGTGGTTATTCCCAAAAGAGCGGTTCAGTGGATATCAAGGGATTTATTCCTAAAAATGGGGCCTTATATCATAATAATTACTATATGTGGAAATATAATATCGGAATGGCTTGTGTAGGCTTTATATTGGATAGAGATATTGGCTTTTGTGTTTGTCTCTATAGGAAAATAAGGACGACATTGTATCTTGTTGGATTGTGGCTCATATACATCTGAGTCTATGGATGGTTAAACTTGTTTGAGGGGGTTCAAACTAATGTGTGAGAGGGATAGGGAAAGCCCCTGTGGTATGGTAAGGATATATTAGTAAATTTCTCTAATACAGTGGGGTTAGGGTTGTAACAAGGTTCTGGTTATAAGTCAGAAATTGTAACCCTACTAAGGTAATCTATTCCTCTGAAGAGTGATTCTTGTGGATGTAGGCACATCGCCAAACCATGTAAATTCGTTTGCATAGCTTCCCCTTGATCTGTCTTTGCTATCTCAAGGTTAATATTTCAACAACTGGTTTGTTGATATTTTTGTGATGGCATTGAAGTATTCGATTGCTAGGTACAATGTTGGGAAGTTCGATAGAATTGGGAATTTCCGGCTTTGCCAGTGCAGAGTGAAATATCTATTAGTGCAGCAGGGTTTGGTGAAGGCGTTGTTCAGGGAGTCCAAGCATCGGGAGTAGGTCATGGATGAGTATGAAAACTTGAGACGAGGGCGGTGACTACCATACTATTATGCCTTGCAGACGAAGTGTTGTACCATGTCACGGACGAGGAATCCCTTGCAGGCATCTGAAAAAGTTGGAGTCTTGGTATATGTCCAAGTCTTTGAGGAACAAGTTGTATTTTAGCAGAAGTTGTATGGTCTTAAGATGATTGAAGGCACAGACCTAGCGCAAGACATCAATGATTTGTTAAGGATTGATTTGAAGTTTGACGAAGAGAATAAGACACTGATCCTCCTAATGTCTTTGCCTCTTTCATATGAACATTTGGTTACAACCCCACTTTGGGGGAAGGAGACACTAAAAACAGAGGAGGTCATTTCAGCTCTGTTGGCATATAACCAGAGGAAACAAAAAATAATGAGAGTTCTCAAAGTGAAGGGCTTGTGGCAAAGGGTAATCAGGATTGTGGTAGAAAGAAGGAGAAGGGTAGTTCCAGATCATAATCAGAAGCAAAGATAATGGATGTAGAATGTTTTAAGTGCCATGAGAAGGCACATATAAAGAGGGATTTCCCAAAGAGAAAGAAGGAAAAGGAGAAAGAGAAAGCCTGAAGCTCAGTGAATTGTAGTTGAAGAAGGTTCAGATTCTGCTGATGGGGACATGATATCGGTTTCATCTATTGTGTACAGATAAATTCATATATTCTTGGAGCCTAGACTCTGGGTGTTTGTTTTACATGTGTCCATATAAGGATGGGTTTAATAGGTACAGATTAGTGAATTGTGGCAGAGTTTTGATGGGGAATGATGCTTCTTCTAAAGCAGTTGTTGGATTGGGTACAATTAATTAGAATGTTTGGTGTTGTGGTCTGAACATTGAGGATGTGAGACATGTGCCAGATCTGAAGAAGAATTTGATTTTGTTGGGAACCTTAGACTGTAATATCCTGCAATTTTATCTATGTAATTTAGTGTTAATGACAAGGGTATTATGATCTTTTTATATTTTAATTGTGTGGTTAATGGTGACCAATAGCATGTTTTATTTCAGTTTGAGTTGGTATGCAAGTTAAAGTATTTTGATTGAGTGTGTATGTGGGGTTCGGTAGTATGGCGATGCACCGAATCGTGAAAGTTTCTATTTAAAGGGAAAGTAAGCAGCTGAGGGTTTATTCCCAGCTATATATCGTCTGAGTTGAGAGAAGAAGAAGCAAGAGAAAAGGAGAAGAAAGGAAAAGAAGAAGAGAAAGAAAGAAAGTGGAGAAGGTAAGGGAATGTTATTAATTGCGAATTCATGAGTAATTGTAATGTTTTCATGAATCTATGTGGAATGAATGAATATCTGATATGAGCTGATATTGAATTCTATCTGATTGTGTTAAGTTCAACTTGATTTCCCTTATGTTCGGTACTGCTTGGGAATCTGACTTCTTAGAATAAGTATGCTTATGCATATGTATTCTTTCCATTCATAAATCTGATATGTGATGCATAAATTTCGTGGAGTGAGTTTTGGTTGATGTAAAACTACGCTTAAGATGCCCTGTAATTAGAAGTAATGCTTTGGAATGGGATTATATGAATTTTGGTATGATTATAGATTGGAAATCGAACTCATTGAGAATAAGATACTGCTCTGGAAGATGAATCTTGATGGGCAAATGTTGTCCAAGCAAATCGTAAAGGTACGATTAATCGTGAGGCATGGACAATAAATCATAAGACTCTGTTTTTGTGTATAGTCGCTTGAAAGCTAGTTGTGTATGATTCCTTTATTATCTTATCATCTTTTAGTTATTGATTCATGCTGTGACTCATACAATTGATGATATTCATTAATATTATCTGCTGAATCATGTGTATTGAATTTATTGTGAATGATATGGATTGTTTAGAAGATAATTACCTAGTGATCACGCATATATTGCGTCACTTGACGTGATGGGCTTTTTGGGTGACCTGATGAGTGCATGGCACTATCTAAGGTGTCAGGATGAGATTCCCAACAGGTGGTTTCCCATGTTGCTTTGAAAATAGTCGGGGAAGAGAAAAAGTACTTGTGGGGTTGAGAGACCCCTAAACCCTGTGAGTGGACACACAGGATGTGGTTGAGGAGTGCTTCCACAACCTTCAACTGGCCATAGTTAGTCTGGTTGTATAATCGGTCCTAGACCACCATTGACGGAGGGTAAGGTGACTGGCTTCTCTGTGAGGTCCTACACCACCGTTTAGTCGGAAGGAGCATGGACTGTACACGAGGGGTAGAGGGAAGACCCCACTTATTCCATCATGTCAGACATAGTGCGTGTGTGGGAAGCATGACATACATGCATAGCATATTTGATTGACATCTGCGTTTGGTTATAACCTGTTAATCATGTTTCTTGATATGACATGGTGAGTTAGTGGTGAATTATTCTGCTGATAGTACATGTGATGTATACATGATTGAATTGCATATGTGTTTGCTATTAGTGGGGTTTCTTTATTGGGCTGTGAGCTCATGATCCCGTTTTAACATTTCAGATTAAAGATTGGATGATCTTCACCAGTATAGCTGGAAAGAGATAGAGAGAGGACAAGAAGAAAAACTTGTAAATTTATCTATATAATAAGTCTTTTAAATTTCCTATATTGTAAATATTGTGAGAATAGTACATATTACTTTGTGCACAACTAGTCTCTATATTCCGCTGTATTATATTTTTGTGTACTCCGATGGCTAGTTCTCTTGATGCGGGAAAGCCAGTACCTATCGAGATAGCTTGGTGACTGTTGTATCCCTGATTAATTTTATAATTAATGAAAGAGGATGTGACATAGACTCTAATGGGTATAGATACAAAAATGAAGGTGGAGTCCTGAAGGTAATGAAGGGGGTCATGGTCGTGATGAAGAGGCAGAAAGTTGCATGGAATATCTACAAGCTATTTGGAAGTAAAGTTTTAGGTGGAGTTGTAGCAATGGCGAAGATGAGATACTCTTGTGGCATATGCGGTTGGGGATATAAGTGTTATAGGCATGATGGAGCTTCGTAAAGAGGAATCTGTAAGTTGGAATTATGCAAATTCTTTGTTCTTGGAAAGCAATTTAGATTTATGGTTCAAGCTTGCTGTACATAAGAGTGGAGGTATTCAGGCTTAAGTACATTTGGATGTTTGGGGGCTGGTTTTAGTCTTGTCAACTAGTGGAGCTTAGTCCTCTGTGAGCTTTATTGATGACTTCTTCAAGATGATTTGCGTTCACTTCATAAACTACAGGTCGGAAACTTTTACTAAGTTCAAATTGTGAAAGGCATAAGTGGAGAAGCAGACAGGGAAGTAGGTTAAGTGCTTTAGGATAGATAATGGTATTGAATACAAGAATGCAGAATTTTTGAAATTCTGTGAGCAGCATAGGATCAAAAGGCATTTTACAGTGTAAAGGACACGACAACAGAATGGTGTAATAGAAAGGATGAACAAAACCATTGTAGAGAGAGTAAGGTGTCTGAGATCGAATGCTGATTTGCCAAAGACCTTCTAGGCTAAGGTAGTGAATATGACTTCCTAGGTCATCAACAGATCACCAAGGGCAACACTTGATGGCAAGGTTGTAGGGACGGGAAAGGAGGTAGATTATTTTGGTTTAAAAATATCAGTTGCCCTGCTTATGTCCATATTCCTAGTAAGGAAATATCAAAGCTTGATGCACAATCCAGAAGGTGCATCTTTGTTGTGTATGAGAAGGGCGGTGGAAAGGGTACATGCTTTGGGATATAAAAAAACAGAAGGTGTTAGTTAGTAGGGATGTGATATTTGATGTGAAATACACATTGAAAACTCTCAAGGAGAGTGAGGACAGTTGGCACAAGAAGATGGTGGCAAGAAACAAGTGTTTCAGGTGGAGTTGTGTAATTCAAAAGACAAGGAGAATGGGTCTCAATTTGAAAGGAGTGCTAGCACAGATTAGGAACACCACATTAAAGCTTCGGGAAGATCAATGAACCTTGAAACAACTAGTTAAGTATGGTTTTGATGACTTTGTTTCATTTGTACTTGTTACTAGTAGCGCTGATCCTTCTGCCTATGAGGATGCACTTAACGGTCATGAGAAAAGTAGGTGGATGGAGGCTATGGTGGAGGAAATAGAGTCATTGAAAAAAAAAAAAAAGAACACTTGGGAGTTGGTGGAGCTTCCTAAAGGAAAGAAGGCAGTTGGGTGCAAGTGAGTGTACAGGAAGAATAAAGCAGTATCAGAAAAGGAAGGGGAAATATTCAAGGTTCGGATAGTGGCAAAGAAGTACTCACAAAAGAAAGGAATAGACTACAATGAGGTATTTCTCTGGTTGTAAGGCACATTTTTTCCGTGGCAGTGTTAACTTTAGTAGCCAATTATGATATTGAATTGGAACAGCTTGATGTAAAGGCTGTATTCCTTCATTGGGATTTGGAGGAAGATATTTACACGGATCAGCCAGAAGGGTTTATGCAACTTGGTAAGGAGCACCTTATCTATATGAAAAAGTCTCTTTATGGGCTAAAGCAGTCTCCACACCAATGGTACAAAATGTTTGATTCCTACATGGTGCAAATTGGCTACACAAGGTGTGAGTATGATTATTGTGTTTACCTTAGAGTTGTTAAGGAAGGTTCCTACATCAATGTTATCAAATCGTCTAAGCGAAGCTAGGCAATAGACCTACTTGTAGCCTAGGTGAATGCCTAGGTGGTTGCCTAGGTGATAAATTTTTTTTTATGATATTTTTGTGTTTATCTACATTTAATACATGTATATTTTGCTCTTTAGGTGCAAGTTTACAAGGATTTTTTGTAGTAAACTTGGGCATATTATTTGCAAACCAAAAGAGGGTAACACATAATGCAGTATAATCAAGAGTCGAGACCATATCTTGTTGGATCCAAAGGTGTGATGCAAATAAAAAATAATACTAACATGATAAAATCCATCCAGTATTAAATTTTGTATCAAAACAGATAATTTGATAGAATTCATTAGGCAACTAGCCTTTTAGATAAAAGTTTTGTATGGTCTGTAATTTATGCATACATCAAATAATTAAAAATCGAAATATTTTTATAAGCTAAATAGAATCATCCAAAGTAAAATTCATGTCTGTTTCTTGAAGTGAGCAGCTTGCAAGAGGGTAGAAGAGGAGAAGGAAAAAGGGAGAAAGGGAAGAGGAGACTGAAGAAGAGAGAAAGGGAGGAGAAAAGGAGGAGGAGTACCTAATTTTGAGAAATTTCTGCATGATTCTTGTAGTTCTCTTCTCTAAGAGCTTCGCTACTGCAGGTTCTCTTTCGGATTCAAAACCCTTCTGCCTTGTTTTGTTTTGTTTTATGTTATATTAATAAAATATAATTCATATATTAAAATAAGATATCGATAATTATATAATTAAATAAAACAATTGGTAATAGGCTACCGACCAGCCCAAAAAAGTGACAATGCGACTGCATTATTGCCCAGACAGTTGCCTATTCACTTAGGTGCTAGCCAGGCGAGAAAATGGCCTAGGCGAGCATCGCCTTAGCTCTTTAAAAAAAGCCTAGGCCTTTGAGGTGATAGATTTTGGTATCTATTTAGTGGTTATAAACTTTATGATCAAGTTTTGGATTATTTATTTGTTGATTTTGTTTTGTTTTTTTTTTTTTTTTTGATTTAAGTCAGAATTGTTGAGGAATGGGTTGATATTTATTTATCACTCATTTGTTTTGACTTGATATCTATTGATTTTATTATCATCCTGCTGCATGGTAGGCTCTGATTACATGGAAGGAGTTGTTTGTGTATATCAGTTGATTCTAGAACTTGGTAATGGGTGCTAGAAGAGCTGTTCTTGTGCCTCGATAGTCAGGGTTTTGTATTAGAGTGCCATATATATTTGGTTGTGACACTTGTTCCCTCCTAAGTTCTGCAGAGTTTGATGAAGAGAGAAAACTTGTGATTTAATCGCTTTAGTGGGCAAGCTCTTACATCTGCTGTTTATTTGGTGAAGAAGATAAAAAGGAAGGAATCTCTGAGATGAAGGAGTAAATTTTAATTTTGTTTTAATAATAACAGAAGAAAATCTGCAATAGTGATTGAAGAGAAAGGAAGAAGAGAGAAGCTTTGCTGAAGAAGGTTTTACTAGAAGAGGATCGTTGAGCTTTACTTCATTAGTATACAAATAAGAAATAATTGCAATTTGCTGGAAATTATGGTTTACCAAGCAGAATGTCAAATAGAAAGAGAAAAGAAATGTACAATGATCCATGGAAGCATTATTGTCTTATTTTTCTATGTTTAATGTCTTCATTATTTCTCTTATTTAAGACAACTGGAGGATGACTGTAACTAAACTTACACTTCTCATATATGATAAATTGAAAGGGTATAAACTTTTCCGTTTTGAATGTGGGAGACTTTGATCCATTGCTGTGCCTATCATGATCTCTCAGCTTGATGTGTGATTCTAGTTTCTTATTATGAATTTTTCTTCCGAGGACTATTCTGTGTATCTGAGTTTGCCAAGGAAGCAAGTATTTCTGTACCAACATGGTATTGACATAGTTACTATTCTTGAAAGAAAATTTTCTTGGAGAGTACTAGTCCGGTTGTGTAAATTGTTTATTTATTTTGGAAGGAAGGAATCTATCAATTGCTGCAATCTTATGTTCGATTTTTTGTTCATGATATCTTTATAGGAAGAAGCAGTTTGCGGTGGTTGAAAATCCTGGATTTTGGAACTGGACATTTACTTTAAAGGATGTTGATGGGAAAGTACTAGCTGAGATAAATCGTGACTGGAGGGGCTTTGGCTTTGAGGTTATCTCTTTCTCTTTACTGTTTCTTGCATTGAATTTTACTGTGGGATTGCTTTTTATGGTGGTCCTATATGAGAAAGTCCTGCAGGTTGGAAATTTCTTGTAACCATTACACACTCTGCTTTCTATTTGTTTTCACCAATATGGTGGAAAATTTTTCTACTGTGAAGTGGTGTAGTTGCATTTCCATTTTAGCATTAGGATATCTGGAGCTTCAGTTTTTCATTTATTTTCTTTTTTTCTTAAATATTCATTCTTTCAGGTACCTTGTTTCTTTTTGTTTCTAAGGAGGAAGGTGTTCTGATTTTGTACTCATTTGCAATGTCATCTGGATACATAGTTGTTGCAAACAAAATTCTATGTTATGGAAACCAATCAGGCCTCCAGGCGAATGGTTTCTGAATTGATCAATTTAATTGATACAAATAAAAACCAGACAGATGAATAAGTGACAGAAAAAATGCTTTGCGAAAATAATAAAACAGAGAGAGAATTGATCAAGTTTTTAATGTCAAAACTCTGTAGCATGATAGTTCTCTTAATGAATTAAATTCAGTAGTGTAATTGGTATTTTACATAATTAGACAAACAATCATTTCGCAGACTTCATTTCTAACTACCTGAAATGGAAGGCTTTGAAAGAAAGTCTTGAAACTGGATTTTCTAGGCTTTCTTGAACAATCTGAAATTGAACGCTTTAATAGGGTTTATTGATTAGCAGAGTTGTAGTGGGTGCTCAATCTGCATCTGGATCAGGCTTCTTTAAGTTTCCTTGGCCTGGGACTGCCCCTTGTTGAATGGTATTATGAACATTGATAGTTTCAATCAATTAACAAGGTCTTGTGTGCTTGATCCACTTCATCTTTAGACACTTCTTAAGTTTATTTGCTCTGTGTTTGTCCTGAAATGATTTATATCCACGCTACTATCATGTGGCACATCATTGTAATTTATAACTACCCAACACTTTTAGCTCACTTGTAGTCTAGTGGATAATTATTTCTAATGGGAATCCTGGTGAGATGATGGGATGATGCTTCCAGTTTTTTGACGAGAAACGATTACAATTATTTTATGACTAGTGCAGCTTCTTGTTAAAGTATGCAGAAGCAAAATCCTTCTGTAAGAAGCTCATAGTTTCATGAGGAGGCTTTTTATTAACATTCTTCATATCCAAATCCAATGTGGTGTTTAGAATGAATCTATACTAATTTTTGGGATCTGTGAAAGAAGAGAGGAACAAATAGAACTCATTTGGAACTTAAGAATGTTAAACTTAAAATTTTTTCCAAATCAGCCAAGGACTAACAAAATACCTTGATCCTTCAAAAGATCCCTATTTTCTCGAAATCTTTTTATCTTTCTGTCATGTGAAAACGATCAACAGTAACAGCTGATTATTGATTGAATTTTTTCGGTCCTGTAAGTTGATGGAAAATGCGCTTCATTTACTGAAAAAATGCAAAGTTCAACCGACTCATATTGACTTCACCTGTAAATATAGACTGCTACAACATGGGCACTCTTGGAAACCCATTTAGGCTCTTTCCTAATGGATCAAATATATAAATTTTAAGGCATGTGCTTATGAGGGTTTCACATAGCCAAATCCAAGGTTTATTAGTTTACCTTCGCTGAGTGATGAATGATGGGAGGCCCATGTTTAAATAGTTTTTAATTGAAGGTCCAATTTAAAGCCCTAGTTAGATGCACTTTTTAACTTGAACAACTTAATAGAAAGAAATTGATACTTGTAATCCTTACTACCTGAGATGTTTGGAATAATCAAAGGATTTTTAATTCGTCAAAATGATCCAACAAGGTAGCTGAATGATTATCGACATCAACTCCAGCTTGACCTCTATAGATTTGGTTGTGGCAGAGAGAATAATCTTGGATTAATCAAAGCAGAGTCTCATTGTGTTTCCATGTGTGCAGCTAGAGTTGGATGAGACTTCATCTTTGAATCATAGGAGAATAATGTTGACATCCCTACCTTTGAGTTACGCAATGTTTTAAACATGGATTTTTTAAATCCATTTGAAGATGGCCGGGGCATAGCTTCAAGTCTTACAAGCAAATTGCATCATATTGCCGTGAAGATGGTTCGGCTCGTAGCTTAAAAAATCGCTCCATACCCAGTGGGTATCGGGTTAGTCAACCCAATATCGGCTCTTATTGGGACGATACTGAGTCCTGAGCCTAGAGGTTTCGTTGGAAACCCCTTGTGTTAGTCAAACTCGGGTGGGTATTGTCGAGAACGATACAACTTGAGCAGTACAGAGTTGGTATTGCTCAAGTTGTCTTGGTCACGGCCAAGGATTTATTTTGCCGGCATGTCGGCAAAATCTAGGAAAATTTCCCTAGATTTCCCCAAGTGAGGGGAAATGGGGGAAAATAGGTGGTTTTTTTTGTATAATTCATTTATATACATGGGTGTGAAATAAATCCAAAACATCCAAAAGAAAAAAAAATTGAAATAAAAGGAAAGACATAGAAATTTGATGTATAAGTCGTTTCATGCATATTGCATATAGAAAATCAAGAGAATAAATCCACTAGCATCATCATATGAGGAGAAAAGGGCCATTTTGTGAAGAAATGAGGAGAAGAGGGCCAAATCCAACATGTTTATAGTGAAGAAATGAGGAGAAAAAGACCATTTCGACTAATTTCGCATGTGACTTCAGGTCACATTCGAATGTGAACGATCTAGGTCCTTCCTCTTCCATATGGTTGCGAATGTGAGTAATCTAGGTCCAAGGATCCAAAACTGTATGATAGGAAAATCTCTTGTTTTGCATATATGGCCTTCCCTTTCCCCTCTCCTGGTATTGTGTCTGTGACTATGAAGGCTCTATCCCCTGCCAACGACCATGGTCGCTATCCTAGGTTTCACGATCAAAATGAGACTCCAATAAATTATCCATAGAGGGTGCCTCCCTCTCCCCCTCCCTATGTCTCACCACCGTTGCCCCCATCATCATAATCACCACTAGAAGGTCTAGAACCATCGTCTTCGTCACTGGACTCACGACCCCCATCCCCATCATTATCACCGGAACCAGAATTATTGTCGCCGTCATCGGACTCACCACCACCATCCTCATTATCATCATTACTACCACCATTACCATCACAATCATCATCATCCAAGTCATGCAGCATCTCCGGCTAAGGTTGAGGCTCAGCTACTTGCTTCCCTCTCACCTTGGCTTGTTGACTGGTCCCAATCTCAGTCCCAGCTGATGGAGGAATATTATTTATTGCCTTGTCAATCAAATCTTTGTTGCCCTGAGGTCCAGCCTCCTCCATCATTGTATACATCGATGCCCATATCAGAAGCTATCCTGGAAATCTCCGCATTTAGTCGTTCACTTGGCTTGTCCAACTCAGTACCACCTGCTACCCACTTTGGAAATTGATCATATTCCTCAACAGTATTGCTATAAATGACACCTGGCGGGTCCCTGGAAGTGACGTTCTCTGACTATATCTCAAGTTGCTTCTGCTTCAACTTCATATTGTAGCGGCATAACACAAGCTTTTGCAACTTCTCGTAGTCCAGGCGATTTCTTTGCTTTGTGTGGACGAGGGCAAATGTGCTCTAGTTTCTCTTGCATGTCGATGATGATGAAGTCTTTGCAATAACCCAGATGCTACCTTGCGGAATGTGGGAACACTAGTGCCATGCGTAACCCACCTCTCACCTGTAGATCAATTCAAACAAAAGAATCAATAACTTAATAAAATAAGCTTCACAATAAAAACAAAAATCATATTTCATGACTTACATGGCATCATATTTGACCTGGACTTTATAGTTGTTACCCGGTTAAACGACCAAGATGCATCCCAGTACATATTAAACTTTACATAAATACAAACCATCAATATTTAAGTCATTGATTTACAATATAATTAATTGTATTGTAAGACAAAGTATATAATATTAAGTAAATTACCTATATGCCAAATGTCTCCTTTGACTTCGACTTGGGGTACATCTTCATATATACGTCATCAATGGCATCACGTAGCTCGTGTATTAACTGTAGCCGTTAAAAGTAATGATACTTTAGATTCAACTAATAGGCCATCATTCATTAAAAGCACATATTAGATGGTAGATATTAGATAGAATTTACATAATTAAGTATTAACAAATAAAAAAAAACATATTATCTGCATGATGCTGAGAGTGCTCAAAAGTCTCGTACCTGCATTTTTCAGTGATATTATGGATCCATTTGTACAATCTAGGAGAAACAGCCTTGACATTTTCCTTCATTAATCTCATGGACTCGTATATGCTGCCTAGGGTAGGGTAGGCATCACTGTCCACTGCCCTCAACACTTTGTTAATTGGCTCCGGCAATGCATTCAAGTCATGGACCATCTCCCAAAAAGAGCTACAATTTGCTCTACCCTCCTACCGACAGTAGTAATACTCAATGAGAAACTAATCTAACTGCTCAATGTGAACATGGATTGCAAACCAGCTCTGTGCCTTGTATACTCCCTAAGGCAATTTAATGCATGGCGAATTGTGTAATGCCAGGCCTGACTATGTCGCCATTACATGCCTCTCTCATCATAGCCAGGAATATAGAACATTGTAGATAAAATTCGTTATCGTCTTGGCATATGTGAGAGTATCTATCACACTATGCCTGCATGCTATCTAACATGAGGTCTATGCAATGAGCCGCACAAGGAGCCCCGAAAAGCCGATGCCTCTCCTGCATCATCAATCCAGCCTTCTTGAAGTTTTCCTCATTGTCAATAACAATCTGTAACACATTCTTGATGCCTATCTCCTTAATGATCTGGTTCAATGGGTCAGCAATGTAATATGCATCTTTGATTTTATCAAATGCATTTACCAATTTCAAAAACATGGCCCAACCCTTGCAATAAACCATGGAGTTAATAATGGAAAGCCTAGACAAATCTAGTCAGCCATCACACATAATAGTGCATCCAAATTCCTTCCGAAATGGTTTCAGCTCTACAATGTTGTCCCTCAATTCCTTCTCCTCATCAAGATATTCCCCCATAATTACACATTATGTTTTTGTTGTTTTGGGGGGTTGGGGGGAGAGAGAACGCTCCTCTGCCTGCCTACTATATGGCATCAGCCATATTCCTACAATGTGGGGAGGGGGCTGCATGTATTACAATATGATTAAATATAAAAAACTTGGAAATGAATTTCCCCTTTTCCTCACTCACATTACCTCCACTAAATATGTCTGGAAGACATTGCTGCTTTGACTGTGTAATAACCTGAATCTGGGTCCATGCCCTAATGCACCAAACCTGAACCCGAAGTGCTACTATGGGCCCAAAGCATCTAAATACCAGACTACAATCTCATATAATTTATCAGAGTGCGGGAAATAAAACATTTAAATTATTCTAATAAGCATGGTTAAATGAAACCTCAAACCATATCAATAGTAGCAACATAAAACATAAGTCTGGTAAAAGGGTTACTATCTCACTCTCACTCATCAATAAAACCAATAAAGTGACAATAGTAATAAACAACTTTAACAACCTCAAAATCTAGTCTGGATAGTAAAAATCCTCTGCTATGTAATCCGGAAATTCCTCTGGAGTATCTACCCCAACACCTTCCTCAAGATGATCAGCTGAAAACAAAAACAAAACAAAGGTTATCCTGATCATCGTCAATGTCAGCTAGCGTGTTAATGTTAGCAGGATAAAGACTATCCTGATCATCGTCATCATCATCAATGTATGTTGAACCCCCTGCCAACTTAATCCTACCATCTTCCCTCGCCCTCTTATTGGCTCTTCTGGAGGAATTCGATCATAGATGCTTCATCAACTTCTTCACCTTAGGTGTCATATTGGGACAGTCCACTACATTCTTGAATCTATGTGCACAGTGTTGCTTAAGTTTGGATACCCTACCACCCCTAATCACCTGGTGACAGTAATTGCACACAAAAGTGCTCTTGATCGCTCATGTGCAGTCTCATGATTCCACCTAATATACTGTGCACAACCTCTATACCCTATACCTGAAATCGATGCAGACAATAGCAAGTAGCAAATCACAAGCTGTGGAAGAAGATTAAAACAAAACAATTTGTTAGAAGTAGAAAAGAAATAAGAACTTATTGCTTTTCAACCAAATTGTAACATTTTTTTTAACAAAGTTATTTTTTTTCCATATTTTAGTAATAAAATATTAATTTATAATAAACAAGGGTTAGCCCAGTGCATGAGGCTCCTGCCATAGCGTGGGGTCTGATGTACGCAGCCTCACCCTTGCAAGCGGAGAAGCTATTTCTTGTGACTTGAATTCATGACCTTTAGACCACAATGGAGCAACCTTACTGTCGCGCCAAGGCTCGGCCTCTATAATACATCCTCATAATAGCTTTATAAATATTTATACCATCACTTATACTCCATAATACATTGTCATAATTATTCACTCTTTTAGACTAATTGCATAAATTTTTTGGTATTTTTTATTAATATTTTATTATAAAGATAGAATAAATTATTCAATTAAATAAAAATATTTATTTTCAAATTAACTACTATATTTTTTTATACATAATTCATAAGTCACTTATAATTTTAATTTACAAAATAACATACTCTTGTACTATTTTCAACATATAATTTATTAATTTTTGTGCCAAACAATTAAAAAATATCTCTGTCTTAAGAAAAAAAAATAATGATACCCTTCGATAGATCGGGTGTCATTAACAAACATATTTAAAATGAGAGGGTGCAGCCACCTTTCCCTTCCTCTTTCCTTTGGCATGCTCTCACTCCCCCTAGAGTTAAAAGCCTTCCTTTGGACTGAACTTTATAATGGCATTGATACCCTTGATAACCTCTAAAGGTGGAGGAGATTTCTAGCAATTTCTCCTAATGGATGTATATTTGGTCTAAAAGGTGTTGATTCCAAGGCCACTTACTGATTCACTGTGAACTGGTGGACTCTTTTTGGTCTTTTCTACTAGGTTTTATAGGTCCTGGTGGGGTCCTCTCGAGAACCCTATCTAACCTTATTAAATAGTGGTGGTTTCCTTTCCTGACTAGTAAGGCAAGTTAATGTATTACATGGCTCTCTTGGCTACTGTTTGGGTTGTCTGGTGAGCCTGTAATCATCTTGTTTTTGAGGGGTTGGCTGTCTGAAGGCGGGGGTCCATGAAGATATACTGATCCTTGCTTCGTCTTGGGTGTGTATTAGGGATGAATCGAGTTTATTCTCCTGTGGTAATGTACGATGGAACTGCTCTGAAATTGCGTCTCTGGACTGGCTTCTGTTTTCTCTTATTTTCTGTTATTTGTTTTGTTTAGTGGCAGTAGTTGCTTGCACCCATATCCTGTGGGCATTTTATATTCTATTTTTATATTAACTATTCTATAAAGCTTGCCATTCATCATCCACAAAAAAAAAAAAAAAAAACAAAAAATCCCTAATGGTTACAGTTCTAAAACCATGTTGTATCTTATTCATCAATGCTTGTCTGCAAAGTACCTATAACTAATGGATACAGTTCTAAAACTTGGTGATTACTATGTGATGCAGTTACTTACTGATGCTGGTCAGTATGTGATTCGATTTGGGTGTTCTGATCCACGCTCCAAGATTGGACCTGCTAGAGCGGTAAAGTACTGATTCTTATTATCAAATATGTTACTGAATTGATGATTCATTTATTGGTTCTGCTGTTTTGTGATTCAGATCCAAGACTTAGAAGTTACCCGCCCACTGACTTTATCAGAGAGAGCAGTTACCCTTGCTCTTGCTGTGTCGCTGGACAATGATTATTTTTCACGTCATGGAGGGTGGTAAGCTCTTTTGCAGCTGCTGTTTTGTAAATTGTGGATTTATTCTCAAAGTCAATCCTCCTTTTATCAGAAAAGTGATCATTATCTCCAAAAAATAACACCTGGGTATTAATTATGTTGACCTTTTCGCATCCTATAGATGCTTTTTTGATAAGGGATATATATTTAACTTTCTGAATATACAGTCTTTCATCCTTTCTAGCCCTCCAGTTACAGGTAGTTGCTACCCATGTATTACATGAAAGCATTTTGCTTGTAACTCAATTATTTACATGCCATCATACAACTATGACCATTGTGTGCCTGATCCCAGGTTTTTAGCAGAAGGAATAAATAATGTATAGGTTCAAAGAAAAATGTGAAGGGAAAAAGAAATAGATGAAGCTCATTTGTAATTTATTTATCTTGTAAATTATGTACATTGATGGTGAGTACATGCATTCATGGATAGAGACATGTAATTAAGTGCATCTATTGGGATTTCATGATATGTTCATGCTTATCCAACAGGCTTATGTGCATCTACTTGGATTTCATGCTATTTTCTTTATAATATTTGTTAATTCAAGTTACTGAAGTTGTGAAGATGAACAAAATTGTTGTCCATAATTGAGCTGAAATTATCATATAATGATGACATCCTAACTGCTAAAAGCATTCTATTCTGAGGTTGTTTTTCAGTTATATAGATAATTATTCTAATCTTTGCTAAGGTCTATGTGGCAATGGCTTCTACTGGAATGGAAATTTTGGTTATGTCTGTAATTGGTTTTAAGTTGCTATGTATTTGGGTAAGGAAAGACGTATTTTGTCACGCCTTGATTCCAAATATATAACATCCCTATTTAATAATAAATAATATAAAATAGTACAATGGGGTAGAGTGGATCTTAGGATGTGACTGCAGTCTTCACACACCCCACTGTGAAAACTAAAGCTGATAAAACCCAGCTCTCATGTGCAAAGATGTATAAAACGTCTATGTAATTAAAAACCAAATAACACTGTCAAGATCTTCTACATACGAGACTAAAAGTTCCAACTATACTAAAAACAAGTAATATCAGTGTATAGTTAATTCAAATAAAATAACCTAACATAATAACTTATCAACTAACCGACGAAAGCAATAATAAATCCTAATCAACTCCTAATAATAATAAAATCAAACCCAATCCTAAGTAGACCAGAATAGATATCCCAAGTGCCGATATAGCAAGCCTACATCCTATATCATATCCTGCTACTGGTCTTCGTAAGTAGCATCACCTGCAAAATAGTAAGTAGGAGTGAGCATAAAGCCCAGTAGGTTTCATTTCACAAGCTTATATCACTTTGTTTTTGAAGGGTGGTCTCTTCAAATTGGTTACATTCACTCTCTTGCTTTCTTGGTTTTGATGCTGAAGAAATCCCACACGTCTGAAAGAGCTTTGGTAGAATTGATTTGAATTATGTGTTGCTATGATGGAATTGATTGAAAAATGGTGTGGCTGTCGGAAATGTTGTCTAGTATGCAATAGTAGCAGGTGTAGTAGATATGTGAAGGAGCTTTGGTTGGTATATATTTTATACTTTTAGAAGATATTTTATCCTACTGCTTTGTACTCTCCCAATAGTTCATGTTTTACATTCATCAACTTGAATTATCTGTTGCTAAGATGGAATTGCTTTGAATTATGGTGATGTGGCTATTGGAATGTTGCGTAGTATGTACAATAGTAGCAGGTCTGGTAGAGCTTTGGTGGGTATATATTCTATACTTTTAGAAGATATTTTGTTTTCATACTCTATACGTTCAGAAGATATTTCATCCTATTTGATAGCACATGTTTTGCGTTCATCACATCGCTTGCAAAAGAACCTTTGGAATTTTCTATTGAATCATATTGTTTATGGCTCAACATGGTTCATGCCATCGTAATTACTTATAAAGCATTATTGATGCAATAACCTAAAGCTTAACGATCAAGTAAAAGAATCAACTTATTTGCGTTTTCATGTTTCCGATTGTATTAATTTCTAATATTTTTTATTTCTTTCTATCAGGGGATTACCTGTCATTGCCGTCACCGAGTAGCGTGGACAATGAATTGTCACCAGATACCCCCACGTTCCATGTTTGTTTCGTGCTCCTCTGTTTGTAGTATTTATGAGGTCTTGTGGTATCGCCTGAATAATCAAATTTGTATGGTCCTTGTGGGTGGAAAACGTTGATGTACCAATCTTTTTCATATAAAGACCACCTTTCTTCACCAGCCAATGCATGGTTGAAATGGCTCATGATGCCAGACCATCTTGTTCCATGGTGGTTTGGTTTATATGTTTTGGAAGGATGTCTCTTATTTCGATTTTTCCCCCTGTTTATGTTTGAGTCATTTCAAGAATCTGAAACTAATAATTAGACGAAACAGAATATGAGAACTATAATTCGTATCTGTTGCATTTTGGTTTTTGGTGGTGTAAGTTTCTCTAAACACTCCCTGCTTTCGCTCCTCGGAACACTTCGTGCCTTTTTATTCCAAGTTGCTTTAATTGTCTGATATGGATGGCTGTACTCTTCTCCATCATCGCAAGCCTAAGATAGAAAACTAAGCGATATAAGCAAAACGTGTCCTAGGTGGATCGATATCATTTAGTGTTGAGCCCGTAAGAGGGTTTGATGGTGGCCAAGTTGCTTGTTGTCGAGCAACAGTCTTCAAAAAGTGAATTTTTTTTAACTCTTTCCTCGATATAAGAAAATGCCTCATCATGTGCCATTGGTGACTCCCAACAAAATAAAATTTTTTTTCCTTTGATATTCAAATGTTGCTTCAGTTCGAGTTCCATTTGATTAGTCAGTTCTTCTCTGAAGGAGTTCTGTGTGCTTCTTGCAAGGAGGTTCCAGAGTCTTAATTGTTAGGGCATTAAAACATGGGAAGTACGAATCCTTCCGTCCCAATGGACAACCTTCAAGAACTTTGGGAAAAATGGCAGTTAGAAGTTTTGGTTCTTGGTAGCTTGACACAGGTTGTCCTCCTCCTCTTTGGTAACTCAAGAGAACGCAGCTTCAGGAAACTAATCCCTGTTCATCTTCCTCCTCTGCGAGAATAGATATAATGGCTCTTTGGGCACCCTTTCTTCTTCTTCATTTGGGGGGGTCCTGACATCATAACAGCCTTTTCCCTAGAGGACAACCAGCTCCGGTTATGGCATGCCATGACTCTGCTGCTTCAGACTATAGCTGCACTTCATATTTTCATTAGATCCATGTCTAAGCTCATTTATCCGGCAGCGCTCGTATTTCTTGCTGGTATTCTCAAGTACGGGGAGCGGACATGGGCTTTAAAAAATGGTAGCATGAAAGCTCCAAAAAGATTTTTGAACAGAGCTGCTGATCTTGACGCTCAGCTGAACCGGGTATTTGTATCTGATTTCTATGCTTGCGCTGCTAGAAAGACTCAGGTTGAATTGACGCGAATCAGCCACAAGAACCATCATTATCAATTGCAACAACTATCTCAAGCTTACGCTTGCTTCAAAATTCTTACAAGACCTTTTGTTGATCAAATGCTTGGCTGCTTAGGCAGAAGCCATTAAATCTACCTTAAGTGAACCATACGAAGCTTTCCAAGTGTTGGAGATTGAGTTGAGTTTTGCATATGACATACTATATACAAAAGCACTCGTTGTTCACACTCTTGGTGGTCGTCTCCTTCGGGCAGCTTGCTTTTGTTCCATATTTGCTGCATTCTTTCTCTTTCTCGGAACTGAAAAGAAAGACTATCAGAATGTAGATGTGGCTATTACTTATTCATTGCTGAGTTCTGCATTGGTTCTTGAAATTGTTGCACTGGGATCACTTATTTTCTCTGATTGGACTGTCGTTATGTTGAGAAACTCTGTTCTTTACAGTAACTTGAAGTAGCTGGAGAAATCTCTCTACCAAGTCTTATGAATATTTAGTATATGCCAAAAGCACCGCTGGTCCAATCGCATCTGGCAACACAGTTTACTGACCTATTGCGTCCAAAATCGTTACCCAAGAGAATGTTTTGATAAATTGCTCACGTCCCTGAAAATGAAGGAATTTTGGAATGAGCTGAGATACACGGAATATGAACCAGTCACCGATGGGCTAAAAGATTTCATTTTTGAATATCTAAAGAAGAACTCCATCTTGATCGAAGAAAGTGCTGGACAACGCCAAGATTTTACCCGCAACAGAGTTGAATGGGCGCCCAAACAACGTGAATGTTGAATTTGCCCAACTTTCCCGGTGGTCGATGGAGTTCGATGATAATATACTTTTGTGGCATATTGCAATAGATATTTGCTTTCATTTAGACAAGACTGAACAGAGAGCCCGGATTACGAAGATCATCGTGAGTGGAGAAAACAATTATCACGTCACTTGCTCTATCTTTTAGTCGTACACCCATTTGCGATGTCTTTCACATCAGGACGAGGGAAAATACAATACAAAGATACTTGTATAATGACAATTAGATATTCAATGCACGACCATTTATTGGACATGAATCTAAAGCTTGCAAAATGCTAATGCACGGCAATCCATACGATGATTTGACGCAGGATGCAGTTAAATTGGCCAAAGAATTCCGGGAATTGCCCGAAAGAGAGATGTCGACGGTTGTATTCGAGGTGCTGGTTGAGATGCTGTGTTTTGCTGCCCGCCACTGCAAGGGTAACTACCATGCGCAGATGTTGAGTTTGGGTGGTGAATTTCTCACTTTTTATATGGTTTCTTGAGGCTCTCATCTTGGCCTGGGGTAGCACTATAAGGGCGATTCAGCGACCACTGGGGCACCAGAAGGAAGGTCACGGCTGGATGAAACTATTCGATCCCCTTCTCTTTTTTTTTTTTGTTGAAAATCCCCTTCTCTCTTGAATTTAGTTGTTGAAGGTAATATTCAATAAATGCTACTCGCTGAGTACTGGGAGAAGATTTTTGCCAGCCGATCGACTCTTTTTTTTGGTGTGTCTGGTTTTCAGAGAGCATATCTTCTGCTACTACGAAAGTGCTACGATCGGTGCTATGCTCACCGATTGTAGCCACGTAATGCAAAATTCTTTGCATGCTTGGCACGAGCAACTAACGGAAAGCCAAGAAAATCTTCGTTTCCGACTCCGTCAATGAGTCAGACTCGGTCATGTTGGAGCACTTGATTTCTTATAGCAGTTGACATGTTAAGGGGTTTTCCGATGACCAGAAGAAAGCACGAAAGGTGAATTAGGTTATCTCCATTTATATTAGGGGCTTTCCAACGGCCTTTTCCAGGAAGAAGAAAGGTGAATCTCGCCGTTGATTCGTTGCAGTCCTTGCACCACAAGAGACGTGCTTTCCGACCCCCTTTGTCAGGAAAGAAGAAACGTGAATCTCACCCTTGATCTTCGTTGCAGTCCTTGCAACGCGATAGAAAGTGGTGAGAAAGATAGAGAGCCTCCCTTCCTTCGGATTGATTGGTCTTGCCGGAATAGTGAGCCCCTTAACAGTGATTCGTCCGAAGAGAGACAGCTTTGTGGGTAGAAACAAGGACGGCACCAATAAAACTATTTAATTTAAAATAAACGGTATCATCACCGTTTCTCCGTTTGTACATGCACGCGTCGAGAGGCACGTGAACACCTACTATGTGGCTACGATCCGTGCACGTAGCACCGATCGTAGCACTTTTGTAGTAGCAGAAGATATGCTCTCGTTTTCTTTCCGTGCTCGTGGTACGCTGTTGCACAGGGCCACGACGTTCTCAACGTGCTAGTAAAAGGAATCCCAAGTATCATGCATGGTTCTGGAATCACTCCAAAATTCATTCGGACGATGAAGTTATGAGTGTCCGAAGTTGGGGTACAGTTGCTGTCAAGTAAAGCCCCTTTTGAACAAAACCAACTCAAAACTGTGATAAAGTGTGTGGGATTCGTGCAAAATGAATACAAATCCTTTAAAAACATTCCAGAATTGATCGAGGCCACTTATTTCAGATTTATCACAATAAATGTAATAAACCCAAAATATGAGCCTATCCCGCCAAAATAGTGCTATGTATGTGCAAGTGTGAAAAACCATACAAGATCAATAGTATGCATACATATTCATCAAAATAAGGTTCTAAGAACAGCCTAGGGTTCTGTTCCATTATCGTTTCCCTTTGTTCTCTCTCCCCGTTAAACACGGTTCTTCAAGATAATCAAGGGTACTTTGAATATGAAACGGTTTACAATCAATCAAAAGGCTTTATGCTACATAGGTTCTAGCACTAGGGTCAATCCCCAGTCTCATTTCTCCTAGATCCCGCCTTCACGTTTTACGGCTAGGGGGAGTCTCGAGATACTTTGAGCCGGGGAAGGATTTTCACACACATAGAAGACTTTATTCTACAGAAAGGTAGAAGAAGAGATCTAGATCTAGGAATGTAAAAACAGAAAATAAAAGAAAAGTTTGAGGCTTACCTGGATTCTGGAAGCACTTCTGCAGCGGTTTCCCTCTTCTCTTGGAGTTCTTCTTGGCGAGAATTCAAAACAAGAGTTCAATGGCCATTTGCTTAAGGAGGAGCCTCCTATTTATAGGCAAAGGCTAGGGTTAGGGTTGGTGAGAATGGTAGACACAACATAATGTCTATAGCCCACCAACCTTAACCCTAAGGCTATTTCCGAGATTTCCCTTCATTTAATGAAGGACATGATGGTAAAAGATGAAATCTCTCGGAAAACCCTAATTTTGAGCAAAACTAATGTATCCGGCATCTCAGGCTGGATACAAAAGGGTCTTAATGTATCCGGCATATAATGCCGGATATACTAAAAATTGCTTGTATCCGGTATGTTCCACCGGATACAAAGGAAAATACTTGTATTCGGCCTGAGTTGCCGGATACAAGGAAAAAAGCCTTTTTTCCGAATTTTAACACAGGCAATACTTATTTACATGTAATATCGTTTAAGTAAATGTTCTCGTATTTTTTAATCTCCATTTACTTAAGATATTACATGTAAATAAGCAAACACCCCTCCCATTTGAATCCATTAAAAATAGTTCCAGACCCAAATTCCAAGTGAATAAAAAGTCAACTTTTCAGTTCTAGGCAAAATTCCGATTTTTCAGGTCTGGAAAAAAGGTTCAATATGTTAAAACCAAGGTATTCGTCAAGATTTAAAATCTCAAAAAATTCTTTTATGCAATAACATGGTTAAAAACCTGATTACCGGGAAAAATTATCTTAAAATCTTGTTTTAAAAATATTTCATTTTCTGGGGTCAAAAGTCAACAAAATTCAACCGGAAAAAGCTTGACTTTGCACAAAAGATTGAATTCGGGCCTTTTCTTTTTCCGTTTTGGATTCAAATGGGTTAAGTATCTCAAACCCAATGCAAAGAATTGAAAATTCCAATAAAATATTTCTCTCCTTCAAGATTTATCAAAAATCGTGCAATTTTGGGGTGTCTACAGCTGCCCCTCTTTGCTGGAGTTGTAGTACAATGAACAGCAAAGAATAGACACAACTCAAAATTGCACGTTTGAAAGACACCTCATTAATTGAACTTGCTTTGGTCAAACAAATGAGTGATAAAAAACATGGATTTGAAGATAGCCAATGGAACCCCTGCTGTGTATAGTCTGACGGGGTGGCGTCTTTTCCTTATCTCAGATTTCTTTGAGCTCTCGTGGCTATGAAAAGAAATCTGAGACAAGAAAATTTTGAAAAAAATGTGGATTTAAAATTGACCTCTGCAAACTCAATTGCTTTTGATGTTTTTCAACAATAAGGAAGGAAATATTTTATTGAATTTTCCTGATTGATTTTCTTATTTGATTTACCTGGGTGCCATTTGATGCCCAAACCTATGCTTGAATATTCTGCAACTTGCTTTTGCTTCTTCATCTTCTTGCTCTCTCAATAAGGATGTATATGCCATTGCTGCCCATAGTCTGCCTTCATTCTTTTCAACTACCCAAGTGAATGCCTCTTCTTGATTGATGGATTTGAAAATCATGATCTGTTGATCTAACCTCATGCCCTTACAACCCATGATCTCTCATTCATGCCTTCTTACTGCTCCAGTAAAATCCTTCTTCAGAATTAGAAACCTTTGTTTAAAGGAGGAAACATGCAACTGCTTCAAAGCTTCTTCTTTTTTTCTTTCAAATCCGAAGACTAAGGCCTGACTGCTTCTTCCAGATGCTGTAATTTATTTCAATGAAAACCCAGAGGGAAAGGCACTGAGCATGCCCCGGTTTTGATTGCTTGAAGTAGTATTTTCCCCTCAGTAGAGATGATCCTCTTTTTTTCTTTTTTTTTATTATTCTCTTTCTTCTTTTTTTCTTTTCCTTTTTTTTCTTTTTCCCTTTTTCCCTTTTTTTTTTATTTTTGCTTTTTTTTTAACCTTTGCAAAAAGAAACCCTTATAAAGGAACGCAAATACAAAAATAGGTTTTATACTAGTGGCCTCAGAATTCTCTAATGCTTGCAAAACCAATGTTTTTATGAAAAGACATAGATGCTCATCATAGGCCAAAAATATATATTTTTTTTGCTTTTTTTTGTGTTTTTATATATATATATATTTTGAAAAATGATCCAACCACTTATTAGCATATAGTCCAAAAGAATTAAAATCAAGTTGAATAATGAAAAGATTATTTCAGAAAATGAAGAAAGACCAAAATAAGCCTTCAGAATTTTGGGAGGCCTGGTTATCAACGAGAAGGAATCGGGTTTTCACTCCTCTCCCAATATCTCTTTCCCAACTGCTGCCAACCCTGCTGAAGGGTGAATATTTGACTCTGAAAGAGCCCAACCCGAATGCCACCAGGGGGAGGAATTTTGACACATCGGTCACCTGTGACTTCCACATGGGTGCACCGGGGTATTCTACAGATACCTGCTGGGTGTTGAAACACGCGGTCCAGGACTTGTTGGACCAGAAGGCCTTGGTGTTTAACACTGCTGCACCAGCCCCGTCCGGGAATGATATTGGGCAGAACCCTCTGCCGTACCATAATGGGGCCGGCCCATCCAACTCCATCACTGCCATATCCACCACCAGAAGGGCCTTTGACCCATCACAGCTCATAGCTCCAGTAGGGACCACTGTTCAGGTCCGATTTTTCCAAGAGAAGGAAGAGGAGGAGATCAACATGGTCTCCCAGAAAAATAATCCTGCTGCTGAGGACATAAGCTCCTCTTTAAACCGGGTCTCTTCTCTTATGGCCCAGATGAATACTGCAAGGCCCCCATTGGTCTTCAATTGCAGTCCACCCATCTATTCACCATCCAAGCCGTCCAAGGCTCCACTGGTCGTCAACCTTGACCCCACCACTGCTTCCATCACTTCTTCTGTCCCCACAAAATCCAAACTTCAACCCTTGGTTGTAAATGTTCAGCCAGCCCACACTATCCCTAAACCGGCCCATATATCCCGGTCCAAACTCCAGCCATTAGTGGTTACTATCCCCAAACTAGCCTATTCTGAGGCCGCTGTACCATGGAATTACAGCGAGGGAATCATGGCTACGGTTCCAGTGGTCAGGAACCAGAACCAGGAGGAAGTGAACCTCATGACGAGGTCGGGGAGATGTGCAGGGGGTGAAGAGAAGGAGAAGGAGACAGAAGCAGAAAAAGAAAAAAAAGAAAATGAAGAAAAAAGAAAACAAAAAGGAAAGACAAAAATAGGAGAAGACACCCCCAGGGTGCAGAAAATGAGGCAGCAGACCTCATAAAAAAAATAAAAAAAGTGAATTTAATCTTGTGGATCAGCTAAACAAGGTCCCGGCCCAGATTTCAATACTGGGCCTTTTGCTGAATTCCGAAAAGCATAGGAATGCATTGTTAAGGGTGCTACAGAGTGCACACGTATCCCAGACAATCGATCCAGACCAGCTTGGCAAAATGGTTGGTCAAATCTTGTCACATAATGTGATAAGCTTCTCAGAGGGTGAGATCAGCCTAGGTGGGTGTTATCATGTTGACCCTTTGCATATCACAATGCTTTGTAAGGGCTGCATGATTGCACGGGTTCTAATTGACAACGGGTCGGCGTTAAACGTTTGCCCGTTAATCACTTTTACCAAGCTGGGTCTGGACCAGTCAAGGATCAAACAAAATGGGCGGATAGTGAGGGCTTTTGATAGCTCCAAGACCCACTCCCTAGGGGAGATTGAACTGCCGGTCACAATTGGGCCGAATATCTTTAACATCACATTTGAAGTGATGGATATACCCGCAGCCTTCAATCTGCTCCTAGGAAGGCCGTGGATACATTCGGCTAGGGTAATACCATCTACGCTCCACCAGAGGGTGAAATATGTGAGAGGGCAAAGGGTGATAACAGTCCTAGCCGAAAACTTGGTGCTGCCCATCGTGTCACCTGATGTACCCTTAATCAATGTGGACTTGACTGTCGACAAGATTGCGTTTCACTCGTTTCAGTTCTAGACGGTCAATTACATACCTTGGGGGTGTGAGAAAGAAAAAAGAAAGGGGACTACTGCAGAGAAAATGATAAAGAAAGTGATGGAGAAATACCACTTTCACCCGGGGAAAGGCCTGGGAATCAATTTGCAGGGGATGGTGGAGCCAATCACGGCTAAGAAACTGATCCCTAAAGTAGGGTTGGGCTTCAAGCCCAGAGGATGGAGGAGGATGAAGCATGAAGAAGGAGAGGAAAGAAGCAAAGGAAAACTCCCTCATTTAAGGGAAAGCTTCCCAAAACCCTCTTATACAATCCAAATATCTCCTCCCATGGACCAGTCCAAGCCTCCCTACTACAACATCAACCCCTTTCAAAAGCTTTTTGTTTCGGCCTTGCAACCATACAACCCATCTCCAATACTGGGAGCAGCAAATGGGCCTGGGCCACAACCAAAGCAGCGGATAGACTTCTCTGAAGATGTAGGGGCTTTCTTCGCCATGACTGAAGGCGAAAAGCTGGTAGTGACAACGAGCTACCATTCATTGACTGGGCCGTAGTGAAGATTCCAGAAGAGGTCATATCTGGACTGGGCCCCGTAGCAGAAAAGGGCAGTACCCACCCGGTGATGATGGCAAACCGATGCTGGGCTTGAGGAGCAGGCTTTCCTTATTTCCCTTGCTCCCCAAAATTTTGTAATGAACAATTGGGAGGAAACTCCCTTTACCTTTGAAGCAGCGTTTGTTCGGCAAATTAACGCGGCTTCCAAAAAAAAACTCCAATAGTTGTGAGACATGGGAAAAAATCACCGGAGTGATCATCCCTCCGTCAACACACGGGCTCAACGCAAATGTGGGAGAGTCACCACCATTCATGATTTTGGGGTGAGAATGGACACCAAAGAATTAAAAACAAGCAAAAAAGAGCCAAAAGAAACATTCTAGGATAAAAATAATCCTACTTGAAAATCAAATCCAGAGATGGGTAAGGGGATTAGATTATGAACGGGGGAAGGTGTTAGGCACCCCCATTCACCCACACGAAGTGGTAGCCAAGTGTATGTTCATGCAAAAATAAAGTAAGAAAGCTTGCTAAAAATCATGAGAAACCTTGACAAAGGTCAAATGTATGATATTCACATGAGAATCCAAATGAATTTTGGGTTCTCCTCTTATGTCAATATCATTTCTGGAACATTAGAGAGGTGGAAATCAAAGCACAAGTTGATCAAAACCAAGTTAAATCAAATCCGGGAAGTTTGGTAAAAAGTATGCCATTTGCCTTGAAATCATTCAAATCCAATATTAAATTGAACCAAACCAAGTCCATTTGAAAGATTACAGTAAATAAGAGTCTCATGCAAAATTTCACTTCATTCCGATGAAAAATCTAGGAGTTATGCTCCTTTGAAGTTGCTGCTGGGGATTTTTAAAAGTGGTAAGTGGGCAACTTTGGAAAATTATCTAGAAAAATCCACTACATAGAAATCCGTGAAATTTGGTGTGATTGAAGTCTGTATGGCCATCTTTCTAGAGAAACTAGCCTCATACAAAAATCCCTTCGGACGTGCCTTGGGTGGTCTCCCGAACAGGCCCCGAAGATCACAGATTTACCCAGAAAAGTACAAATGAACAGTTCTGAGTAAATCGGCTACCAATAATTCAAATGGAATAAAAAAAATATGAAACCAACTGGATTTGAAAATAGACTCATAAAGGAGTACTCAGAAACAAAAATCACTCGAATCGGACTTAAAACGAACACATGGCGGTCCGTCGAAGTGACAAGTTCTGTACTTGGACCTGAACTGTCCACTTAACTTCGACAGAGAGGTGTCAAAAATCCGTTAGATGGAAATTCATGAAATTTGGTGGACATAAACTAGACAGCTTCACCTTTCCCATGGTTCTAGAATTGCCCCAAAATTCATCCGGATGATGAAGTTACGGACGTCCGAAGTAAGGGTACAGGTGATGTCAAGCTAAGCCACTTTTGAAGAAAACCAAATCCGAAAATTGACAAAAAGTGTGTGATTTGTGTGAGATGAATCCAAAACCTTTGAAAAACATTTAAAAACACTCCAGAATTTGATTGAGGCCATTTATTGGAGATTTATCACAATGAATGTAATAAATCCCCAAATGTGAGCCTATTCACCAAAAAGGTGTAATATGTGTGCAAAAGTGAAAAACCAAGCAAGATCCATACACATGCATATAGATTCAACAAAATAGGTTCTAGCATAGCCTAGGGTTCCGTTCCATTATCGTTTCCCTCTGTTCTCTTTAAGATAATCAAGGGTACTTTGAATATGGAACGGTTTACAATCAATCAAAAAGGCCTTATGCTACATAGGTTCTAGCACTAGGGTCAATCCCCAGTCTCGTTTCTCCTAGATCCGCCTTCACGTTTTACGGCTAGGGGAGTCTTGAGATACTTTGAGCCGGGGAAGGATTTCCACACATACAAACAAGGCTTTACACTACAGAAAGGTAGAAGAAGAGATCTAGATCTAGGAATGTAAAGACAGAAAATAAAAAGAAAAGTTGAGGCTTACCTGAGTTCTGGAGGCGATTCCACAGCGGTTTTCTTCTTCTCTTGGAGTTCTTCTTTGCGAGAATTCAAAACAAGAGTTGTGTGTCTTTTGCTCAAGGAGGAGGCTCCTATTTATAGGCAAGGGCTAAGGTCATTGGTAGACACAACTTAATGTCTAGAACCCCTCCAACCTAAACCCTAAGGTCATTTCCGAGATTTCCCCTCATTTAATGAGGGACATGATGGTAAAAGTGAAAAGCTCTCGGAAAAACCTAATTTTGAGCAAACTTAAGGTATCCGGTATATCAGACCGGATAACAAAGGGCCTTAAGGTATCCGGTACATGGTACCGGATACACTAAGGCTCACATGTATCCGGTATGAGTATCCGGATACAGGAAGGAGTACTTGTATCCGGATTGAGTATCCGGATACAGGTAAAAGTTTATTTCCTTCAAATTCTGTGCTGGCTTTCCAGGAGATAATGATTTTTGATGATTGCTTGTGCAATTTGGGGTGTCTACAATAGTGGAATGCCATTTCCCTGAAGATTCTAATGGGCCTTCGTCTTCAGGGGAATTATGTATAGAAGGCCCACAAAAAACCCAAAAAGATTTTTCTATTTTTTCTAGAAAATTTAATTTTTTCAAAAAGGTCCAAACCACTTATGAACCATATAATCAGACCGAATTGGACCAGGTTGAATATGACTTCGACTTTGAGCTCGACTTTGACCTCATGGGGATCGAAGAAGAGATCGAGGTCGAAGGAGAAGATGTTCCAAAAGAAATTGAATACCAATTGGAACGTCATGAAAAGGGGGTCCAACCTAATATTGAGGAGACCATATCCATAAATCTTGGGACCGAAGAGGACCCAAAAATTGTGAAAATCGGGTCATGCTTGTCTGATGTGCAGAAAAATGAAATGTCACGGTTCTTGGCAGATTACAAGGATGTGTTTGCTTGGTCGTATCGGGACATGCCGGGGTTGGACACGGACATGGTGGTGCACAAGTTGCCAATTTTGCCAAGGGTTAAGCCAATCAAGCAGAAGCTGAGAAGATTGAAACCTGAGTGGACTCTGAAGGTCAAGGACGAAGTGGTCAAACAATTTCAAGCCGGATTTTTGGCAGTCTCAACGTACCCAGAATGGCTCGCAAACATAGTGCCGGTACCAAAGAAGGACGGGAAGGTCCGAATGTGCGTAGACTATAGAGACTTGAACAAGGCAAGCCCAAAGGACGATTTTCCGCTTCCACACATCGACATTTTGGTCGATAATACTGCGGTACATAGCCTGTTCTCCTTCATGGATGGGTTCTTTGGGTATAATCAGATCAAGATGGCTAAGGAAGATCAAGAGAAAACGGCATTTATTACACCTTGGGGCACATTCCACTACACGGTCATGCCGTTTGGGCTTAATGACGCTGGGGCTACATACCAGCGGGCCATGACAGCACTATTCCATGACATGATCCATAAGGAGATGGAGGTCTATGTGGACGATATGATTGCCAAATCATGCAAAGAGGAGGACCACTTGATCAATCTGAAGAAAGTGTTTGATCGACTCAGGAAGTACAGTCTACGGCTTAACCCGGCTAAGTGCGTCTTTGGGGCTACATCAGGGAAGTTACTGGGATTTATAGTAAGCAGAAGAGGAATTGAAATTGACCCGGCTAAAGCCAAGGCCATAATTGAAATGCCAGCACCTAGAACCGAGAAGGAGGTTCGTGGTTTTCTTGGGAGGATTCAGTACATAAGCCGGTTCATAGCGCAGCTCACTGCTATTTGTGAACCAATTTTCAAGCTTCTGAGGAAGGATAACCCGACGGTCTGGAATGAAGATTGCCAACAGGCCTTCGATACGATCAAGGAATATTTGCTGAACCCACCTGTGCTAGTGCCACCAACTCCAGGAAGACCACTGATCCTGTACTTGTCAGTGTTGGAAACATCGATGGGATGCGTCTTGGGGCAGCATGATGAGACGGGTAGAAAAGAAAGGTCCATTTACTATCTGAGTAAAAAATTCACGGAATATGAAGCTAAGTATTCATCATTGGAGAAGACTTGCTGTGCTCTAGTGTGGGCCACTCAGAGGCTAAGGCATTACTTCCTTAGTCACTCCACACTATTGATATCCCGGATGGACCCGCTAAAGTATTTATTTGAGAAACCGGCACTGACTAGCAGAACGGCTAAGTGGCAACTACTACTGTCCGAGTTTGACCACACGTACATCACCCAGAAGGCGATCAAGGGTCAAGCCATAGCTGATCACCTGGCTGCACATCCTCTGCCAGAATACCAATCCTTGAAGACCAACTTTCCCGATGAGGCAATCCTATACACTGAAGAGGACGAAAGTGAAAGTTCTTGGCAGATGTTCTTTGATGGGGCCACCAACATGAATGGAAACGGAATAGGGACAGTCTTGGTTAAACCAGATGGTTCACATATCCCAATTGCAGTAAAGCTGAGATTCCAGTGCACCAATAACATAGCAGAATATGAAGCATGCATAATTGGATTGCAAGCAGCCATGGATCATGGAGTAGAGGAACTTGAAGTATACGGGGATTCGAGTCTTATCATCTTCCAAACAACTGGTGAGTGGAAAACCAATGATCACAAATTGATCCCCTATCACTAGTATTTGGAAGAAATAAGCACAAATTTCACTCGAATTTCCTTCAACTATATGCCAAGGGCCAAGAATCAGTTTACGGATGCTCTAGCAACATTAGCTTCAATGGTCAGCATATCAGAAGGAGTAGACATCAGACCGCTGGAAATTGAGGTTAGAGATGAACCGGCTTACTATCTCGTTCTAGAGGGGGCACCAGAAGAAGAAGCACCGTGGTTTCAAGATATCAAAAATTTCTTGAACAATCGGAGTCTGCCAGAAAATGCCACTGCTACTGAGAAGAGGACAATACAGAGATTGGCTGGTCAATTTCTGCTAAGTGGTGGACATTTGTACAAGAGGTCACATAACGACATTCTGCTCAGATGTGTTGCCAAGGCTGAATCGGAAAGGCTGATTGAGACCGTACATGGAGGAGTTTGTGGGCCCCATATGAGCGGGCACATGTTGGCAAAGAAGATCTTGAGGCTGGGCTACTACTGGTCGACCATGGAACATGATTGTTGTATACATGTCAGGAGGTGCCACCAATGTCAGATATATGCAGATAATAAGCATGCACCCCCAGGTGAGTTGCACAACATGACATCACCATGGCCCTTCTCTATGTGGGGCATAGACGTCATTGGTATGATTTCACCTAAGGCATCGAACGGGCACAGATTTATCCTGGTGGCGATTGATTACTTCACTAAATGGGTAGAAGCAGCTACATATGCGAACATCACAAGCAACCATGTTATTAAATTTTTGAAGCACAATATCATTTGTCGCTATGGACTGCCAAGTGCCATAGTATCAGACAATGCTTCAAATATTAAGAACAAGGACATGAAGAAGATGTGTGAGCAGTTTCAGATCACCCACCACAAGTCAGCTCCGTACAGGCCAAAGATGAATGGGGCAGTGGAAGCAGCAAACAAGAACATAAAGAAAATCATTCAGAAGATGGTAGTGAGCTACAAGGATTGGCATGAAATGCTGCCACTTGCCCTACATGCCTATAGAACCTCGATCCGAACCTCAACCGGGGCAACCCTGTATTCCCTAGTCTATGGAATGGAAGCAGTCTTGCCAGTAGAAGTAGAAATCCCTTCACTTAGAGTGTTCATGGAGGCAGGATTGGAAGAAGCTGAATGGATACAATCAAGACATGATCAACTCAACCTGATAGAGGAAAAGCGGTTAAAAGCACTATGTCATGGCCAGTTGTACCAAAGGAGAATGGCCCGGGCCTACAATAAGAAAGTGAGGCCCAGAACTTTCCAGGAAGGAAACTTAGTTCTAAAGAAAATCTTACCATTTTTGGAAGACCCTCGTGGTAAGTTCAAGCTCAATTGGGAAGGGCCTTATGTCATCAAGAAGGTCCTGTCAGGGGGTGCACTCATCTTAGCAGAAATGGATGGGTCAGATTTTCCTGAGCCAATTAACTCTGATGCAGTAAAAAGGTATTTCCCTTGAGTGAATATTTCTAGGAAATGATCCGAGGCCATTTTTCTTTATTTCCTTCAAAAATTTTAATCCCTAGTCTAGCCAAGTTGAGCTGGTTCGTTTCTTTGATAAACCCAAACCGGATTTACAGTCTTAAATTGGGGCAAAACAAATTGGGGCAAAGCCAATTGGGGCAAAGTAAGAAAAAAAAAGAAAAAAAAGCAAAGAAAGATGGCAAATGAAAGCCAAGTATGAAAAAAAAAGATGTAAAGAATGCAATTTGGGAAATGGGGTTAAATTCATCATGACTGTAAGTCCGGTTGACCTATTTCCACACTTGAAACTTTTTGGGCCTTTAATACCCTTTTTTTCATAAACCGAGCCTAGCATTTATTTCGTCATATTTGTAAGCCCTCGGTGATCTTAGTTTGTTCATTCAAATGTTAGAGTAAGATTGGTGATGACGGAATGCAGAAGCCGGCCCTAGTGAAAATCGTAACTAGCGCTAGGGGCAATATTGGCAAAAAGGCAAAAAGAAAAAAAGAAAAAAAAATGAAGAAAAATCAGAGGTTGAGTTGATCATGGAGATCTGAGCTTGAAGCAAAGTTGGCATGAGCAGAATGGGGTCAGTTTTGGCATTTGGGGATGACTCTAAAGGTCCTAAGATGGACGGTTCTGATCCCTCATTATTTTGTGGACTACCTTTTTCATTATTTAACCTGGTTTAATTCCTTTAATTATAGGTGATTAAGTGCATGGACCAAATTTCAAAAAATAAAAAAAAATATAAAAAGGAAAAATTATACTTTGGCCAGTGATGATAAATCAAATACTTTTTATAAAACCTTTGTTTTTACAAGCATCTGAGCATTCTGAGGCCAATAATATAAAAATTTTATTTTGAATTAAATCCTTTGTCTTTCCACTATTGGAGTTTGCTTTTGTACAAAGGAAGAAAAAAAAGAAAAAAAATGTGTGCAGGAAATAAGGCTAATCTCTGTCTCCTAACCGCTCCTCAAGCTCCTGAATCCGAGCTGCCTGAGCTGCGATAACCCCAGAAGCCCCCTCTGCAGCGGGATCACTCAAGAAGGAAATGACCTCATCTAAAAGAGTCTGCCTAATCCTCATGCTCCTAAGGCTGGCTAAAGCATCCTGATGCTTCTGCCGCAGTGCTCGGACTTCAAGACAGCGGGCCTGCCTATTTTCCTCAAGTTGCTTCTCCATAGCCAGACGGCGAGATACCTGTTCTGCAAGTTGCCTTTCCATATCAAGGCCCCGTATCCTAAGCTCCTGGGCCTTTCGTACCCATATCTGCTGAAGTCGCTTGTGGGAAGCCCTCTCAGACTCTAAAATATCCTCATAAGTAGGAGCCAAGACTGCAGGAGGATCTTCGGATACTGGTGCCTGACTCTGTATCTGCTCCTTGATCTAGAAGAGATAATCTTTCACATGGGCTTCTGAGAAGACGGGGCCACGCATGAAGCGAACATAGGACCACTCCCGCATCAACCAGGCATTCAGCTTCATGGTATCTGGAGAAAGGGGCCCAAGGCGGTCCTCATACCCACTTGGGATGATAATCCCCTGGATCGCTCTAAACTGACGAAGGACCCGCAGAGGAAGATACAGCACTGCATGTCTCAGGCCAGCTAGAATCAAAAAGTTGCGGTCACGAAAGCTGATCACTGTCTCTGCATTGGGCTGATAAGTACCAGGCCATCTCACCTGATCATCCTGAAGGGAGCCCAAGAAAGTGAACCAGCCCTGTTTGCCCCCAGGAATATCGGGACACCCCCGGTTGCTCATCAAGATGGGGACTTTCAAGCTCGGGAAGAAGTGTCGATTGATTTCCTCAATCTGACTCAAATGATCAAGTAGCCAAAGCTGCAAATGAGAAGAGATATATCAGCACATTGTAAAAGAAAAAAAAAAGCAAGAAAGCAAAAAAAGCAAAAAAAAAAAAAAAAAAATTTTTACCTGCAGGATCTGGGCACATGCTAAGAAGCGCTTAGACTTCCTATTGTAGCAATCAGTCAAGGCCTGATACATCCCAGCCGAAATCATAGGGGCCAACCTCTACCTCTCCCTAACCTGGCATATCACTGAAATCAGGGCCAAGTCCACCTCGTCGTAATCTCGTGGGAAAAGTAGCTGGTTGACCACTATCAGGGTCAAGGCGTTGAACCGGGCTTCCTTATTCTCCCCCCTCAAAAGCTTCTCAGTCAAAAAAAGCCTTAGATAGGGTCAAAAGGGTGTCAGAATCCCCTAAGTCCTTCTTCCCTATGCCCAAGAATGTAGAAGCTTCCTTCTTGTAACTGGGCCTAAGAGGTGGATTCACCACCTTCTCATCAAACCTCAAGCCCAGGATAGTTTCCACTTCCTCAATGGTCGGAGTCATCTCATGGTTCCCAAAAAGGAACAAGTTGAGGTCGGGAACCCAATGACCAATCATGGCCTCTATAATCTCCCACTTGAAGGGGACCTTGGGAATGAGCAGGGTATGGCCTAGATTAGTGAAATCCCATCTCCTCTCCTCATCTAGGGTCATAGAGTTAACCCATCTTGTGTAAAAGGAATCCACAGGGTTGTACCTGGTGAGATTTGGGGGTTTTGATCTAAAAGGCTGTTTTGCAGGGGAGGCAGTGTGGACAGACAATAATGGGGCAGAAGATGATCCGGATTCCATTGGAGTTGATGGGAGCAAGCTAGAACTCAAGAGGAGGAAGAAAAAGGCGAAAAATGGGGTTTCTAAACTCAAAAACTCGTAAAAAAATGCTTAAATCCCGAGGCTGGTTGCATTTATACCATCTTTTAATGTATCCGGTAACTCAGACCGGATAATAAAGCGTTTATTCATATCCGGTTAAGTATACCGGATACACAGGGAACCATGTGTATCCGGTATATGAGACAGGATACAAAGACAACTCAATGTATCCGGTCTGATATACCGGATACAAAGAAAAATTGCAAAAAAAAGAGAAAATGGAGAAAAATCCAAAATTTTTACCTGTCTTACCTGTATACAAGTCATAATGGCATGAAATTGAAAAGAGAAGAGGGCTAGATAAGAGAAAATGAACAAAAATTCCCTTTCATATATGTAAATTGTGTTTGTACAAAGGATGATGAAAAATACACATAAATATTTTCCTAAATCTCCTACTACTGTGCAGGATCATCTCCGCGTCCTCGGCCGCGTCCCCCTCTACGACCTCTCCCTCGAAGTGATCGGCCCCTAGAGTAGGCCAGGATACGCTCGGCAGCATGGCGAGGAAGCCGACCCACCACCTGCTGGATCTGATACTCCAAGCAATAATCCTCAAGGTCTGGAGGCGGATCCGGAGCAGAGTCTGGAGAAGAAACCTCGGGCTCAGCACGTGCAGGCTCGGCTGGACCTGCAGATCCAGAAGGCCCAGCAGCAGTAGAAGAGGAACCAGGAACAGAAACATCTGGATCAACAGAAAAAAAAATCAGAAATGAAAGCATCAAAATAAACCAAAGAGGGAAAATTAAAGAAAACATACCAGGGATATCTACAGCAGAAACTGGGGGATCCGGCTCCATTGGGTCAGCAGCAGGGACGTCCTCCGATTCAGGGACCACCAAGGGAGATGCAGGAGCAGCTGGGGCATCAGTAGATGGGGCATCGCCAGGATCAGCAACTGGGGCATCCTCTGGATCAGCAGCCCGAACTGGAGATAAGTCAGGAGCCGGAGGAGCTGGCTCGTAAACAGTATCATCTGGGACCGGGCCCTGCAAAAATCAAACCAGAATATCAGAATAGCAGAAACATGAAAGAAATGAAATTATAAGAAGACCAGATACCTGTCTAGCATGGAGCTCAGCAACTAGGGCCTCCAGCTCTCTGATCCTAGTATCCCGCTGGGCTACGACCGCATCATGCTCTGCGATCATATCATCAATCGCGGTCCGCTGGCTCTCGAACCGGTCCCGAATCAGATTCAGCTCGTGTACCTACCAATAAGAATAGAGTTAGAGTCAGAAATGCAGAATTGAAGAAAAATGGGAGGGAAGATGAAGATCATGAAACTCACAGTGTCATCATGGACCTGAATGAAGATCCCGCCGATCTCAGTCACCCCGGCACCAGTGGGTCGATCCATCAAGAATCCAATAGAGACTCTCTGGATCCACTCGTCATAATCTCTAGCTACTGTGAGCCCCTCCGCATCCAGGAAGTGATCGAACTGATCCACATCAAAGCCTGGGAGGAGTGTGTCGGGACCCACAGGAGGAGGAGGAACGGGGATGCAAAGTGTGCCTGTGTGCTAGAAATACAGGCGCTCTCCCAAATACATCACCCTACCAAGTCTCCCAAGGAAGCACTGGTAGGGCTGACGTCGGAGATCTCTATCAAAAGCGTCCTGTACTGCCATCTCACGGGCCACTCCAACATCTACGTCATCAGGACGGGATAAGATGAGCTGCAAAGAAGAAAAGTGATCAGATACAATCAAGAGGCAGGAAGAGAAATAAAAGGAAAAAGGATAAAGAGTTTACATCGGATCGTCGGGCGCGGTCCAAATGCACCCGAGCTGTGTGAGGCTGACTCCTATCAGCATCTTGGACCTGGGCCGACCAGTGTAGAGCAACAGGAAAATCCGCGACCTCAGGAACTGGGGATGGGCGGAAGAAAGTCATATAGGTGTACATGAACATCTAGCAAAAGAAAAATCAGTCAGGAAAAAATAAAGCATAAGGGATTAAACCAGACAGATGAATTCAATACCTGCAGAATCTGCCGGAAGAACCGGCTGCTGACTCCATCTCCTCTCGGGGATGCCAGACCTCGAACTGCTCGGTACAACCCGGCCAGGATGGTCCCATAGATAAGTTGACCCCATGCTAGCTGGCGAGTCTGATGAAAATCTCGCAGAGCATCCAAGAAGAGCGGGCTGACACTAGTAGTATCCTCCGGGAAGAAGCAACTCCCAAGCATCAGCAGGAATACATGGCGGAAGATAGGGACAAAAGCTGCATCCTCCACAGCAACAGTCTCGTGCCTCCCCTCAAAATGTCGAGCCAGGCTCTCTCGCAGCCAACTAATGGAGAGACGGCCACTCCGTCCATCCCAAGCAGCGGGAGGCAGGGCCGGATATCCCAGGAGGAGGCCAATATCCTCCACAGAAGGTCGCTCCAAGACGATGGTTCGCCCCGTCAGAGGAATGCTGGTGATCATCACAAAATCTGAGGGGCGGATCCCTAGCTCCACGTCCGGTAGATGGAAAGACTGAGTCTCCGGAAAATACCTCTCCATCATAGCAAAAATGAGTGGACGGTTGGCTCTGAACGAGGGAATGCTGATGAAATGATCCAGGTGGCACCTCCTGAACTCACGTCTGAGTGCCGGAGAAAGCGACTGTGCCAACTCACTGAATCTCCCCCAACTGCCTCCCAAATGGGAGGAATGATAGGGAAGCGGCACATCTGCCTTGATGCACATGGAGGGGTGGCTATCCAAGCCACGGAGGAGCTCTGTATCATGCACAGATGTCCTCAGCTCCTCGGAGACCCCTGACAGAGCTACAGCTGTACCATCCTGAGCCGCACCTCTGCCACGGCCTCGGCCTCTGCCACGTCCTCAGGGGCCTGATCCTGAACTCTGCCTCGACCCCGAGCAGGAGCAACAACGGGTTAACATTTAAAGGAAAATGGTAAAGATTGGTGGGGCAAGGAGAATAGAAGAAAGAAAAGAGAGAAAGAACTTGAAAGCCTACCTCAGCAGAGCTCTCTCTGGAGTCACCTAATGGCTCAGACAAGGTGGCGCTGGAACTCGCCTCTGTCCGAACCCGTGAAGTGGAGGGCTGATCAGCAGGGTCAGCCTCCTCGGGAACGACTCCTAGCCATCTACACAGGGAAGTATTTTATGAATTTATCAAAAATTTTTACTTTACTTTTGATCTAGATTCAGTTCAAATTTATCAGGAATCCTACTCTGCTTTTGGTCTAAGTTCAGTTCAAATTTATCCTACCTTGTTCTCAGTCTATGGTGCAGTTCAAATCTATATTATCTTACTTTTAGCCCAGGTCCTAGTTCATCAGAGATCTTAGCAGGTTTTGTTAAAAAATTATCATGAATTATGTCTTTAGGGAATTTTATTTCCTTTGGGAAAGGACGAATATTACTATTCTAAAACATTTCTGCCTAACCCTAAAAGAGTCTTACAGAACTTAATATTTCCCTAAATGTTTTGTGATTTCAGGATATAGGAAAATTGGAGCCCAAGGATCAGAAGCACGAATTGCTGGTAGAATTACAAAGACTCAAATTGGCAAGTCAATTAAAAAAAAAATGTCACATCAAATTGAATGTAAGAAGAAGCCATTACTTACGGCAATATTGAAGCAAGAAAACATGCAACAATTTCAAATGGCAGATCACCACCAGCAGGCAAATTAGGATTCAAGTCAAAGAAAATTTTTGTAGCATCGTACAATGTAACCTTCACCGGCAAGCATCTCAAAGAAGGGCAAAAATTCAGAATAGGCAATACAATCAACAGCAACGTCATGGCACCAATCGGTGGTAGGAGAAATGGACAATCTAGTCAGAGATTACTACTGTCAGAAAATCCATGGGTCTTACCAGTTGGTAAGTTTCATTCAGTCAATACATTCCGGAGTGGATCACAATAAGCAAAATTGAATATGATCGTTCAAGACAATTCACCATTGAAAAACATGGCGTCACAAGCATGGCAATTAGCATGGAAAATCTACAATAGCTAACACATGCTGTTGGAAGACCATTTGTTCATAGCAAAAGAAAATTCAAAGGCTTACTTGAAATGAGAAATAGCTGCGGGTAAGAAGATTGCTGCCAAAGGGAGAAAGCCAGTCAATGTGGCCGGCGAAGAGGAAACGAGGAGCAAGGATTGATGCTCAGGTCGCTGAGATCTGGAAGCAATCGTCGGAGAACAGTGCCCCACGCCGAGTTGAGAAAATCGCCGAAGATCGGAGGAGAAGGGGGCTAGGGCTTGGCAATGACGATTGCCGAAATCAAGAGGTGATCGCCGGCGTCAATAGGTGTCGCCGGAGCTCAATGAATCGCCGGAGGTAACCGGAGAAGGAAGGAGGATCGTCGGGGACGAAGGAGGAGAAGGATGTAACCGGGCTTAGTAATCGGGGAAGAAAGAAGAGAAGGGGAAAAGTCGCGGTCGCGCGCGACTTATAAAACCTTGTGTATCCGGTCAATCAGACCGGATACAAACAACTCCATCCTTATCCGGTATGTAATACCGGATACAAGAAAAAACAGAAAAAAAAACAGAAAAAAGAGAAAAAGAAGAAGAAAAATAGAAAAAAAGGAAAAGAAAAGAGGAAAAAAGAGAAAAAAGAGAAAAAAGAGAAAAAAAAAGAGAAAAAGAAAAGAAAAAAAAAAGAGAAAAGAAAAAAATAGAAAAAAAAGAAAAAAGGAAAAAAAGAGAGAAAAAAAAAGAAAAAAGAAAGAAGAAAGAGAGCAAAAATGTGCTATAAATTCTACTATTTTCTCATAAAATCCTATTTTTGCCCTAAAATCCACCTCACAGACACGAGAGCTCGGTGGAATTTAAGACAACTTTGGGAAATGTGCTGATCAAAAGGATGATATCCACTCAATTTTAACTTGGTTTGATAAAAAAATCAGTTTTAAAAAATCCTATTTTTGGGCTTAAAATCCACTTCACAGCCACAAGAGCTCAGTGGAATTTAAGAACTCCTGGAGAGATGCCCCCTTAAAGTTAGGGCTTTTTGGCAAATCTTCACTCAAAAATTGCTTTCTACAAAATTGAATTGAATCAAGCAAATCATGCTTAAGGGAGTGCAATTTGGGCTTGTCTAATCTTTGCAGCTCCCGCAAAGAGGGGCAGTTGTAGACACCCCAAATTGCACAAATAATCATCAAAAATCATTATCTCCTTGAAAGCCAGCACAAAATTGAAGAAAATGAATTTTTACCTGTATCCGGCCACTCAGGCCGGATACAAGTAGTCCTCTTTGTATCCGGTGACAAATACCGGATACAAACAGTGCTTAGTGTATCCGGTATTATAAACCGGATACCTTAAGGTCCTTGTGTATCCGGCCTGATATACCGGATACACAAGTTTTGCTCAAAATTAGGGTTTTCCGAGAGCTTTTCACTTTTGCCATCATATCCCTCATTAAATGAGGGGAAATCTCGGAAATAGCCTTAGGGTTAAGGTTGGTGGGCTATAGACATTATGTTGTGTCTACCATTCTCACCAACCCTAACCCTAACCTTTGCCTATAAATAGGAGGCTCCTCCTTAAGCAAAAGGCCATTAACTCTTGTTTTGAATTCTCGCCAAGAAGAATTCCAAGAGAAGAGGGAAACCGCTGCGGAAGTGCATCCAGAATCCAGGTAAGCCTCAAAATTTTCTTTTATTTTCTTTTTTTACATTTCTAGATCTAGATCTCTTCTTCTACCTTTCTGTAGAATAAGGCCTTCTTTGTGTGTGAAAACCCTTCCCCGGCTCAAAGTATCTCGAGACTCCCCCTAGCCGTAAAACGTGAAGGCAGGATCTAGGAGAAACGAGACTGGGGATTGACCCTAGTGCTAGAACCTATGTAGCATAAAGCTTTTTGATTGATTGTAAACCGTTTCATATTCAAAGTACCCTTGATTATCTTGAAGAACCGTGTTTAACGGGGAGAGAGAACAGAGGGAAACGATAATGGAACGGAACCCTAGGTTGTTTTAGAACCTTATGTTGATGAATATGTATGCATGCTATTGATCTTGTATGGTTTTCCACACTTGCACATACATATCACTATTTTGGCGGGATAGGCTCACATGTGGGGATTTATTACATTCATTGTGATAAATCTCAAATAAATGGCCTCAATCAATTCTGGAATGTCTTTGAATGTTTTTTAAAGGTTTTGTGTTCATCTTGCACGAATTGCACACACTTTGTCACATTTTTGCATTGGTTTTACCCAAAAAGGGCTTAACTTGATAGCAACTGTACCCCGACTTCGGACACTCATAACTTCATCGTCCGGATGAATTTTGGAGTGATTCCAGAACCATGGGAAAGGTGAGGCTGTCTAGTTTATGTCCACCAAATTTCATTAATTTCTATCAAGCGGATTTGTGACACCTCTCTGTCGAAGTTGATTGGACAGTTCAGGTTCAAATACAGAACTTGTCACTTCGACGGAGCGCCATGTGTTCGTTTTAAGTCCGATTCGAATGATTTTTGTTTCTGGGCACTCCTTTATGAGTCTATTTTTAAATCCAGTTGGTTTCATAATTTTTTGACTCCGTTTGAATTATTGGTAACAGATTTACTCAGAGCTGCTCATTAGTACTTTTCTGGGTAAATTTGTGATCTTCGGGGCCTGTTCGGGAGACCACCCAAGGCACATCCGAATGAGTTTTTGTATGAGGCTAGTTTCTTTTGAAAGATGGCCATACAGACTTCAATCACACCAAATTTCGTGGGTTTTATGGAGTGGATTTTTCTAGGTGATTTTCCAAAGTTGCCTACTTGCTACTTTTGATTTTCTTTGGCAGCAACCTTACAAGGAACATAACTCCTAGGTTTTCACCTGGAATTACTTGTAATTTTGCATGAGACTATTATTTACCATAATCTTTCAAATGGATTTGGTTTGATTTGATTTAAAATTGGATTTGAGTGATTTCAAGACAAATGGCATTACTTTTCACCGAATTTTCCGGATTTGATTCAACTTGGCTTTGTACATTCTTTTGCTTGGATTTTTGTCCTTTTATGATATTTCAGAAATGATATTGACATAAGAGAAGATCTAAAATCCATCTGGATCTTCATGTGAATATATCATACACTTGTTCCTTTTTTAAGGCTTTTCATGATTTTTAAGCAAGCTTCCTATTTTCTTTTAGCATGAACAAACACTTGGCAACCACCTTGTGTGGGTGAATGGGGGTGCCTAACACCTTCCCCCGTTCATAATCTAATCCCCTTACCCATCTCTGGATTTGATTTTCAAGTAGGGTTATTTTTACCCTAGAATTTGTCTTTTGGCTATTTTTGCTTATTTTTGAATCTTTTGGTGTCCATTCTCACCTCAAAATTCTGAATGATGGTTGCCAAGTGCTATTCATGCTAAAAGAAAATAGAAAGCTTGCTAAAAAATCATGAAAACCTTGAAAAAGGACAAATGTATGATATCTTCACATGAAAATCCAAATGAATTCCAGATCTTTTCTTATGTTAATATCACTTCTGGAATATCATAAAAAGATGGAAATCAAAGCAAAAGCTGTTCAAAACCAAGTTGAGGCAAATCCGGAAAATTCGGTAAAAGTAATGCCATTTGTCTGGAAATCATTCAAATCCCATTTTAAATTGATCCAAACCAACTCCATTTGAAAGATTATGGTAAATAAGGGACTCATGCAAAATTTCAAGTCAATCCGGTTGAAATCCTAGGAGTTATGCTCCTTTAAAGTTGCTGCTGGGGATGATTAAAAGCAACAAGTAGGCAACTTTGGAAAATCACCTAGAAAAATCTACTCCATAGAAATCCGTGAAATTTGGTGTCAATGAAGTCTGTATGGCCATCTTTCAAAATAAACTAGCCTCATACAAAAACTCATTCGGATGTGCCTTGGGTGGTCTCTCGAACAGGCCCCGAGGATCACAGATTGACCCAGAAAAGTGCCATTGAGCAGTTCTGAGTAAATCTGTTACCAATAATTCAAATGGAGTCAAAAAATTATGAAACCAACTGGATTTGAAAATAGACTCATAATAGAGTGCTCAGAAACACAAATCACTCAAATCGGATTTAAAACGAACACATGGGGCTCCGTCGAAGTGACAAGTTCTGTATTTGAACCTGAACTGTCCAATCAACTTCGACAGAGAGGTGTCAAAAATCCGCTTGATAGAAATTAATGAAATTTGGAGGACGTAAACTAGACAGCCTCACCTTTCCCATGGTTCTAGAATCGCTCCAAAATTCATCCGGACAATGAAGTTATGAGCGTCCGAAGTAAGGGTACAGTTGCTGTCAAGCTAAGCCACTTTTTGAAGAAAACCAAATCCGAAAAGTGATAAAAATGTGTGATCCGTGCAAGATGAATACAAATACTTTAAAAATAATCCAAAGACATTCCAGAATTGATTGAGGCCATTTATTTCAGATTTATCACAATAAATGCAATAAACCCAAAAATGAGCCTATCCCGCCAAAATAGTGATATGTATGTGCAAGTGTGAAAAACCAAACAAGATCAATAACATGCATACATATTCATCAAAATAAGGTTCTAAGAACAGCATAGGGTTCCGTTCCATTATCGTTTCCCTCTGTTCTCTCTCCCCGTTAAATACGGTTCTTCAAGATAATCAAGGGTACTTTGAATATGAAACGGTTTACAATCAATCAAAGGCTTTATGCTACATAGGTTCTAGTACTAGGGTCAATCCCTGGTCTCGTTTCTCCTAGATCCCGCCTCCACATTTTACGGCTAGGGGGAGTCTCGAGATACTTTGAGTCGGGGAAGGATTTTCACACACAAAGAAGGCCTTATTCTACAGAAAGGTAGAAGAAGAGATCTAGATCTAGGAATGTAAAAACAGAAAATAAAAGAAAAGTTTGAGGCTTACCTGGATTCTGGAAGCACTTCCGCAGCGGTTTCCCTATTCTCTTGGAGTTCTTCTTGGCGAGAATTCAAAACAAGAGTTCAATGGCCATTTGCTTAAGGAGGAGCCTCCTATTTATAGGCAAAGGCTAGGGTTAGGGTCGGAGAGAATGGTAGACACAACATAATGTCTATAGCCCACCAACCTTAACCCTAAGGCTATTTCCGAGATTTCCCTTCATTTAATGAAGGACATGATGGTAAAAGATGAAATCTCTCGGAAAACCCTAATTTTGAGCAAAACTAATGTATCCGGCATCTCAGGCCGGATACAAAAGGGTCTTAATGTATCCGGCATATAATGCCGGATATACTAAGAATTGCTTGTATCCGGTATGTTCCACCGGATACAAAGGAAAATACTTGTATCCGGCTTGAGTTGCCGGATACAAGGAAAAAAGCCTTTTTTCCGAATTTTAACACAGGCAATACTTATTTACATGTAATATCGTTTAAGTAAATGTTCTCGTATTTTTTAATCTCCATTTACTTAAGATATTACATGTAAATAAGCAAACACCCCCCCATTTGAATCCATTAAAAATAGTTCCATACCCAAATTCTAAGTGAATAAAAAGTCAACTTTCCAGTTCTAGGAAAAATTCTGATTTTTCAGGTCTGGAAAAAAGGTTCAATATGTTAAAACCAAGGTATTCGCCAAGATTTAAAATCTTAAAAAATTCTTTTATGCAATAACATGTCTAAAAACCTGATTACCGGGAAAAATTATCTTGAAATCTGGCTTTAAAAAATATTTCATTTTCTGGGGTCAAAAGTCAACAAAATTCAACCGGAAAAAGTTTGACTTTGAACAAAAGATTGAATGCCTTTTCCTTTTCCGTTGTGGATTCAAATGGGTTAAGTATCTCAAACCCAATGCAAAGAACTGAAAATTCCAATAAAATATTTCTCTCCTTCAAAATTTATCAAAAATTGTGCAATTTTGGGGTGTCTACAAGGGTCTTCTGTCAAAAATTGAAAATAACTCAAAAATCACCTCATGAAATTGAAGAATGTATCTGAACAATCTAGGGTACAGATCTGGTCCAGATTTCTCATTGGTTGAGTGATCTAAACTAGATACACCCATATTGATGAAAACATCAAAATGGGAGAGTTTAGACCATAGGGTCTTCTCTCAAAAATTGAAAATAACTCAAAAATCACCTCATGAAACCCTAGAGGTTACTTTAAGGCTTCTGATTTCAGATCTACCATATTGATCATGGTAGATCCAAAATCCTAGCCTAATGATAAAAAAAACATAAAAAAGGAGAAAACAATGTAGAAAATCAAAACTCTAGGAGGAAAATGAGATCTAATGCTATGAACAGCATAGATCCATGGTATTCCTCCATATTTCATCAAAAAGCAATCACACAACCTAAACAAAATATTAAAACTACACATTTCTAAGATTACAACACATGGGGGTCGGCCCTACGGATCAATTCTCTTCCTCCTTCCCCTTAGAACTTTCTTCACGTTTTACGGCTAGAGAAGATACTTGAGGTACTTGGATTTAGGTTTGGGGTTGCAATCATACACATGCCTTATTCTACAGAAAGGGAGAAGATCAGAATAATCCTAGAAATTAAAAATAGAAAATAAAAGGGGAGAGAGGCTTACCTGGACTTGAGAAAGCAGAGAGGCAGGGGTTCTCTTCTTCACTTGGAGCTTTTCTAGTCTTCAATTCTCAGCCCTTTGCTAGAGGAGAGGCCCTCTATATATAGGAAAACTCAAGGGCATGGGTGGTGTGAGACATGGAAAAATCAATTTAATGATTTCCTCAATCATCACACGGGATTAAATTAAACAAAGAGTCGCCACCATTCAATTTAGGTGTGAATGGACACCAAAATATTAAATAAGCACAAAAGGCAATTTTAGGGCAAAATATCCCTCCTAAAAAAAACAGCCAGAGATGGGTAAGGGGATTAAGTTATGAACAGGGGAAGGTGTTAGGCACCCCTATTCATCCACACAAGGTGGTTGCCAGGCATTGTTCATGTTTTACAAAGAAAAAAGGGCTTGCTATAAAAATCAAGAAAAATCACAAAAAGACAAAATTGTATGGTTTTTTCATATGAATAGTCTGATTGATCAAGAACTTTCAAATATGATCATACCATTCCTAGGGTTTCATGATCAAAATAAAATTGAGATGAAATCAAATAAAATCAATTTAAAGTGAAAAATCCAAAAATCTGGCTTCAAGCTAAATTCTAGAAATCTAGAAAAATATGATTTTTATAAAATATTTCAAAATTGAACTTGAATAGTCCAGGACATAGATAAAGCCCAAATTTCACATTAAATATGAAAATCAAAACAAAAAATACCCACGTTGATGAAGAACATCAAAAGGGGAGAACTTAGACCGTAGGGTCTTCTCTCAATAATGATAAACAATTTAAAAACCACATCATGAAACCCTAGAATTTACTTTCAGGCTTCTGGATCCAGATCTATCATATTGATCATGATAAATCCAAGATCTTAGCCTAAAATCGCAAAAATCACGAAAACAGTGCTGTAGGTGCAAAAGTGGCAAAAATCCAAATTTTAGCAAAAAGTGATCTCATGCTATAAACCTCATAGATTCATGTTATTCATTCAGATATATCATAAAAAGCATTAAAACATGATCAGGATATTCAAAGCAATCACATCTCACAAATTTGAGCACATGGGGGTCTACCCTACGGATCCATCTGTTCTCTTTTCCCCTAGTTCTCTCTTCACGTTTTACGGTTAGAGAGACTCTTAAGGTACTTAGAGATAGGTTTGGGTACACAAACACAATCACAGGCCTTATTCTAGAAAAAAGAGAAAAACAGATATGGGGTTCTATTCTAGGGATCCACCTGTTCCCCTTTCCCCTAGTTCTCTCTTCACATTTTACGGCTAGAGAGACTCTTGAGGTACTTAGAGACAAGTTTAGGAATACGAAAACAGATATGGCCTTATTCTACAGCAATAGAGATGATCCTATTACTTCTAGAATTGAAGACAGAAAATAAAAAGGGATAGGGGACTTACCTGGATTGAGCAGACAGGCAGCAGGAGTTCTTTCTCTTCTCTTGGAGCTTCTTAGAATTCCTTGGACTCAAAATTTCGTGGCCCTTAGCTAGAGGAAAGAGCCTCTATTTATAGACAAGCACAGGGGCAAGGCTGGTCCAGAAGGATATATCCTGATCCTCAGGATAGAGTGAAAATTGGAGATAATGCCCATCCATAGCCAACCAAGGTGGCTTCAGCGAATAAAATACTTAATTCGTTCATTTAAAGATATATTGGACTAAAGATAAAGCTCGGAAATCGAGAGAAGGACAAAACTCGCACGTGTCTTTAGTGACCGTAAATGCACTACGGTCCAACGGTTACCGTATAGTTTCCACGGGCGCGCCTGACCGTAGAGCGATCTCGGGCGCGACCGGCCCGTGAATGAAATACGGGCAAAGCCTGTTTATTCAATTTTTATGCATTTTTGACCTGTTTTAAGCTCTAATTACATGTTTTTATTATTTTCTCATTTTGTAGTGCAATTTGGGGTGTCTACAGGTGGTCACAAGGGTATGCCAAAATAAGGTTATAGAATGTTCCAACTTAGTTTTAAAACTTGAGTTGGGGTAAATCTGAAAACCAACGAAGGGTAAAAAGGGGAGGACGAAACTCCTAGAGAGGTATGAGCGCAAATAAGGCTAAAAAATCGAGTATTTGCAAATTCAACCGGAAAAGTTTGACTTTGCGCAAAAGATTGAATTTGGGCCTTTTCTTCTGTGGTTTTTGATTCAAATGGGTTAAGAATCTCAAACCCAATTCCAATAAAATATTTCTCTGCTTCAAGATTTTTCAAAAATCGTGCAATTTTGGGGTGTCTACAGTTAGGAGTATAGGAATTGATGGTAGTGAGATATGTGGAATCATGTAATTTAAAAATAGATTTAGTATTTAAGAAAGTATTTCAGAGAATACTAATTGTATTTCAATCGTATTGTCTTGTATTCTGACGGCTGAAGGAAAACCAGAGACCGAGAGACCGAGAGAGAGGGAGAGAAGAAGGAGCGTTCGTGTTTGTGAGTTGTTTTTGATCTTAGAAGTAGATCCGTATTGCTGTAGAGGGTTCGTCATCTACACTTGAGGAAGAAGAATAGGGACTTAGTCGAACAGAGGTAGGTAGCACACCATGTGTTTAGCCAAAACTTGGTTTTATTACGTTTGATTGTTCTTGATAATCCAAAAGTATTGTTTATATGTTTCTACATAATTTAGAAGTATTATCTATAAGTTTAGAAGTTATTAGAGTTGATTTGAATACGTAGATCGTTGTTTTGATGCATAAAAATCAAATTTTCAAAGTCGGATTAGCCGCTATTGGCCGAGCGCTTGGCACGATCGCCTAGGCGATCTGCACGAGCGCCTTGCCAGTGTATTTTAGAATTTATTTAATAAGGTCGCCTAACCAGATCGCCTGAGCAATGGGGTTGAGCGACTGTTAAAGGGGTTATTTTGGTAGGCCACCCAGGGGGGATCGCCTAGGCGACCACTTGAGTGCTCGTTGATCGTGAATTTTTGTTTAAAAAGAACTAGTGCCCAGCTAGGTCACCTGAGCGACCATTGTAAAATCCTAATTTTCACATATTTACACACTATTCCAAAATAAAATGATTTTTAAATGATTTTAAATATCGGAATCAATTTATTTATGTTGTTTACAACTGTTTTAAATGATTTTTGTATTTAAACCAAATTGAAGAATAATTTAGGTCTGTTTTGCAAAGAGTTGTCATACTTTGAAAATAAAAGTATTTTGGGTTATTTAACTATACTATTTGATTTGATTTGGAAAAATTATTGTACAGCAAAAATATATTTTAAAGTATCTTGATTTCAGAATTTTAGGAAAAATCTTCACTCCAGAACTCTTTTGTAATATTATAATTAGAAAGAGTTTTAGCTTTGGAAAATCCCTATATACCACTAGGCACTATTATTGAACCATGATTGGTTGAGTTACTTATTATTGTTAGTGTCTAGTGGGCATAGCTGCATGTGGATCCATAGGGTTAAGCTTGAGAGTGAAAAGGTTTTTCTTTGTTTGGGTACTCCTAATTTGTGCTCGTGCTTCCTTTGCAAGTAGTTTGCGTTGGGGGGTCTGCATGTCTGTAGGGTCATTTCGAGCCTCGCTAGTGAGTCCTGTATATGCGGATCAGCGGCCATCTCCATGTATTAATTCATGTGCTGCATGCTGGTGGTACGTGCCAAGCTTCGTAAGTTTCGTGCACAACAAGTCGATGACTATGCCTCTTGTCTTAGTGATATACGAGTTTGAGGGTCTTAGTAGCTTCGTTCATAAGTTGTATGGTGGCATAGTGAATGGAGAGTTTCTTTTCAAAGTACTTCTTGTATTCATGAGTCCTACAATGTTGAATGTTGGATTGTGATGGATTTGTGGTGATCTTGTTATTACACTATTGTGTTGGGAATTCATGATGATGGAATTGTTTATACTTTGAACTGTTTTGATTTGAGAACTATTTAATCTGTTGAGATTCTATTGTAACTTGCTTATCTCGTTTATTTTATCGAGCATGAAAGTAACTATCTTCTATATATAAACTGTTTATTCATGCATTTGTTACCTACTGGGATATTCGTATCTCATTCCTATTTGTTTCGTTTTGTTTTCAGCTGATACACGTGAGAGAGACGTGGGATTTGCATCTGGAAGCGAGTTTGTGACGCCCCGGACCTGAACATGTTCATTAAAGATATATGCCGCTTCCTTGACATTAGGTAAGGTCCCAGAAACACTTCTTAAACCTGATTGACCAGTTAATATCAAAGTACACTAATATTTAAAACAAAATAAAATAGGTATAATGTGGGTGAAAGTGTTTACAAAATCTAAACTTGTATATACATTTCCAAAATAAAAAGTCTACAGATACAGTTCTACTAAGTTTCATACACACACACTCTCTCTCTATAAACAATATATACATGACCAAAAAGAAAACAACTACAAAAAAGATGCAATGCCCTCCAATCCTAGCCAGGATAATAATAATCCTCGGGACGATACACATCTAGATCATTATTTCTCTCTACCCCAGCACGTACTCACTCTGCAGAGTTCTCTGAAAACAAAACCAATAAAACAAAACGCGTGAGACTAATGTCCCAGTAAGTAGCACAATGCATGGTAAGAAACCGTTTATGCAACTTTCAAATAATAAAGTAAAATGCTCATATACCATACGATCAAACTCTATCAAAATCATGTTAAGATGTAGTTCAATTATAATAACACAATATCAGTTTAAAGCATCTGTGCAGGACTTGTGGATTAGAATACCTTGGGTGATTTACACTAGTGTCCAATTCGTCACCTCATGGCTTACAGGGAAAGACCTAGCTAGGGTCGCTCTTCCAAAGTGGAGTACTCACGCATGAGATATGCATGAGTTGGCAAGTACAACCCAGTCAACTAGTTAGTAGGAGTTAGTGATTACAACATATTTGAATATAATAAACCATCGAGTTGACCTCACGGGTTACTGCAGCTCATCCGCACATAGGGTGGCCTCAATTCTGTGGTGGATGCAAGTTCACTACCCTTGGCTCCTCACGAGTTAGGGTGAACGGCTGTCCACTACCCACAAATCAGTGAAACGCATGTTGGACAAGAGTATTCATTCCACACAAGTCACTCCAACACACTATCTGGCTTAGACATGGATCCAATTTTACAACCAAGCCCACTAGACCATAAAGACAAACCACTGTTAAACAATCTCACAATTCTGAGCTTCTGGGGTGAATTTAGGTTCACTACCCACAATGCCTCTAAGCACGTGGTGAACTTGAGTTCACTACCCCCAGAATCCATATTTGTGGTGGATGCAGGTTCACTAGCCCCAGCTAGGGTGAACACCAGTCCACTACCCCAACTAAGGTGAACAACAATCCACTACCCACAAATATCCACGTCTGTGGTGGATGCATGTTCACTACCCTCAGTTAAGGTGAACATCAATCCACTACCCCCAACTAAGGTGAACAACAATCCACTACCCACAGAATCAACATGCCATAGGCCATCGGCATTTCAAAGTTCTCATTTATCATAAAAATGCCATATACCGTAGTCGTATGATTCACAGATGAAATAAATTCCAAATCCTTCAACTGCATTAAAATCCAAAGGAAAGAACAACATTTAATTTCTTAAAATACCAAATCAAAACCAATCTAAGTAAAAACGTAACCACAAATCCGAGTATATAAAATCTCAAGATAAATTAAGTAGAAGAAGTCTCTAAACCCCTAAAATGGTTCATACATGGATTAAAATTGATAAGAACACATCCCACACTGAAAATCCACTCAAAACAGCCAAAAATACGTTTGCTGTGTGATGGGCGCTTAGCCTGGGCGCCCTCATATTTTTCTCTGTGGTGGACACCTAGTAGGTCGCCTAGGCGACCTAGCTGGGCGCCCCCTTTAATTTTTGCACGATTTTGGTCGCCTAAGCGACCCTTTGAGCGATCGAAAACCGAACGTTTCCGTAGCTTCGTTTTTTCCAAATCCAACTACATAACTCGCTCTATTTCATCTCAAACACATCAACAATCATTTGTAAACACTTTAGAATCAAAACCAAACAACATTTATAGCCTATAAATTCTTCAATCCAAATCAATCGACAAAGACGCCAAAAACATCGCATGAAATCAACGAACATGGATTCTTCGTTTAAACTAAGATTTCTTCGCAAAAGTAGGTAAAAAGGTGCTACTTACATGATGATTTGCAATCTAAAGCTAAAGCCTTCCCCTTCTTCTTCTTCCTCTGCTCTCCTTCCCTCCCTGTTCTGTGTTTTCTTTCACCGACCTTCGACGAACAATAAGAACCCTCGGGTTCTTTCGAATAAACTTATATATACGAACTTAAACCAACTAAACCGGTTTTACTTGAAATGAAATGACCCAACCAAACCAAACCCAAATCAATTAAACCGGTTCACTTAAAGTAAACCAACCCGAACCAAACCAAACCAAAGGGTTTGTTTTAAATTTGATTTAATTAATCACATTAAATAATTCAATCCTCTATTTACCCTTAATTAATATTACTTAAAATTCTAGGATCTTACAGAGTCTGCTGATTTCCTTCCAGAGGACTATTATTATTTAGAGTATTTAGGTTTTGAGAATTATATTGTTATTAAGACATTGATTTACTTATTAGTTATTTGATGGTTTGATGATTATAAGAGTGAGAGTAATAGAACCTTCATTACCAGACTTGATTTATATTTTTGAAGAGATGGTTGGATGATTTTAATCCATGTTTATTAATGGTATTATTTAATGTTAAAAGACTTCCGCACTTTGATATGAATTGTTAATTGAATGGAAATTTATTGTCTGGTATTTAGAAAATTTTGGGCCCGTAGCACTTCGGATTTGGGTTGAGTGCCGGTTTTGCATTGACCTGGGTTCGGGGGCATTACAAACTACTGGCAGCATTTGCAATTTTGCGATATTTCGGTGAAATTTTGTTTTTGCAAGGTTAGCGATACGAAATCTATGGGGAAAACGAGATTTCCCCAGTTTCCCTGATTTTGGTGAAATTTTGCAAAATGTCGGCGAAATTTCTCCAGATTTCCCCAAATTTCTCTAGATTTTCCCAAATTTCCCCATATTTCTTCAAATTTCCCCATATATGTATTTATTATAAATGTATTAATCCAAAAAATACAAGAAAAGTTAAAAAAACAATAAAACACATATTTCTCCCATTTTCCCTCATTGGGGAAATGTGGTGAAATATTCCCTGATTTCGGTGATATTTTGGTGAAATTTATCGAAATTTCCTTAGAGCTCCCCTAGCGAAATATCGGTGAAATGCGAAATTTCTATCCTTGACTGTTGGTAATAACCACTTGTAAATCAGTGCTTGTTCAAACCAATCCGAGTGTTTTCGTACACAGCTCTAACACTATAGATCCATTGAAGTAAAATCTTGACAAAAAAATTAAACGCCACCATAACAGAAAAATCCAAAAAAACAAAAAGAAAAGAGGAAGAGAAAGAGGTAAAAAGGAAACAAAAAGGAAAAGAATAAATGATGCGCTTATTTAAATGACTCATTATGCCAGGTCAATTTTAATTTATTTTCAGTCGTTGTATTTTCAATGAGAGAAAAATGCAGCTAAAAAACTGATATAAAAGATGACTTGAACAAATTTTTTTGGCGAAGTCAATTTTAATTTATTTTCAGTCATTGTTGTTCTATTTTTCAATGGGCAAAAAACGCCACTCAAAAATGATATAAAAGATGACTTGAAGAAGACTGAACAATTTTTTATAGGGTCTTAGATACACATCTCTTAATAGATCCAAACCTGAAATATACAGTAGAACCATAGATTGCGAATCAGATTACACTGACTAGAGAATATGATAACAAAATCACTTGCAGGATTGAAACATCGGTATTCCTACTTGCACATAGCAACCCTTCCAGAAAAATTATGACTTTTCTAAAGAAGGTTCGTTGGGGCAATATTTATAGAGAGAGCTTGGGATAGAGTCTTATATTAATTGGGATTCTTATCTAAGTCTCCAACTTTATCTCTGTCTACCTTTGCACACTTATACTAGCATCAAACACTGTAAGTGGGTCGGGTCAACCATAAATGGGATACAACTAAAGAAGCTCAGAATAAAAAGGTAAGGAGTGCTCGATGAGCAAAAGCAAGAAGTGCTAATATTGTTTGTACTTAAAAAAAAAAAAAAAAATCTTAAACTAAACCACACCCGCCCACCTATTGTGTTTAAGAAATTAATTTATACATGATTAGAATAAGGCAATTTGTTTTAAACAATTGGGGTAGGTAGAAGAATTTCTCCCTTTCAGACCGCCCGAAACCATGAGACTCCATGTTTCTAATAAACAAGTAGCATGATGGAGAAGAAAAAGACCATTCAAGACAACTTGGGAAAAATATCACTTTTTGGCCCTGTATTTATAAAAGCAATTCATCAAAGATCTCATTTTGCAGAAAACGATCACTTTTCAAATGTAATTGACATGCAATGTTACTTTCAAATAAAATTTAAAAATAGCGTCACTTTATTGTTTGTAAAAAACACTTGTATCCACGTATGATGTGCTCGTATCCACGTAGGATGCGTTTGTGTCCTACATAAGGTATGATGTGCTCGTATCCACGTAGGATGCGTTTGTGTCCCACATAAGATGCGCTCGTCTCCCACATAAAGAAGTTTGTATTTCACATACAATGGGTTTCTGAACTAAGTAAAGTGATCCTTTAATTTAATTATTTTTTAAAAGTGATTCTTGTTAATTATTTCTAAAAGGTGCCATTTTTTAAAAATAAGTTTTTTGATGGAATGTTTTTATAAATATTAGCCAAAAGTGACTCTTTTTTATAATTTTCCCAAAATATATTGAATAAAGAAAAAAATTATGAAAAATGGTCACTTTTTAACCTTATAAATACATGTTTGTGTCCACGTAGGATGCGCTCATATTCTACATAGAATGCACTTATGTTTCGTATAAGATACGTTCGTATTTCATGTAAAGAAGCTTACATTTGTTTTAAGTAAAGTGATTTTCAAATTTAATTATTTTTGAAAAGTGATCTTGTAAGTTAATTATGATTGACTATTTTTATAATTATTGACGAAAAGTGACCCTTTTCTGTAATTCCAAATCGTGATGGACTGTTTTTATAATTATTGACAAAAAATTGACTTTTTCATAATTTTCCCTTGAATAAAGCATTACCTCAAGGATAAAAACAAAAAAATTGAATATAAAAACACATATTGACAGTTGAATTACGCAGGCTACATGAGTCATTTGAAGAGGTGACAAATTTTCCCTTTTATTTTTTTATTTTAGGTGAGACATATTGACAGCTGCTGCCCTTGTCTGTAGTTAAGACTTAAGATGCTTTGCTAGGATTGAGGGGAGAAGGAATCCGTTGACTTGGCGGCCCAGTTGTATTGACAGATAGGCAACAACCGGATCACTCTACGAAGGCCCCAGATAAGGCCACACATTGGCCGTGATTTGGCAAGGAGAGAAAAAAAGGAGAGCTCCGGGAAGCTAGATCTCGTCAAAGTGAGATATGGCGCTGGCAACTGCAGCTCTTCTATTAAGCAAATTAGAGAGCTATCTCGACCAAAGCCATGGTGATTTGATTGGCTGCTCTGAGGTGCGCCGGGAGTTCATTGAGCTGAGTCGGGTTCTGCCAACGGTTACTTCCTCGTTAAGGGTTGCTGAAGATCGCGATGCGCCGTGTTATAGGGACTTTAGAGACGCACTATACGACCTGGGCGACAAGGTGGAGAAGTTGATGGTTCAGTTGAAGATGTCACCCAAGCTTTCTTTGTTGGGTTCCGATCCTATGTCTCACTGTCCAATTCTGACCTGCCATGGTCTGAAGAAGAGGTGTTTGAATGGCATCCGTGAGCTGCGAGAAAGAATCACGAGGTTCATTGATGATGTCGGACCATTTCAATTGCCGGAAGAAACTAGAGTCAACGACGACGAGCGGGAGGCCCTGCAAAATGTTGTAGGTGTCGAAGAAGACAAGGAGAGAGTGATTCAGTTTTTGCTGGAGGGCCACAGATCAGAAAGCACAGCTCTTGTCATATATGGGATTGCGGGCTCCGGAAAAACGACTCTTGCTCTGTTGATCTTTCACGACGATATAATAAGAAGTAATTTCGAGTGTTTTGCCTGGGTTACCGTATCTCAACACGTCGATCCTCAACGTGTTTTAAGACTAATGTTAGAAGGGTTCTACTACGGGACCGCTCCATACGCAGTGGAAACCATGAGCCAGGAGGATCTGAAGAGAGCGATCCAGAAGTTCCTGAGGGGAAAAAAATATCTACTCGTGCTGGATGATGTCAGGGGCATCGATGCTTGGAAGACCCTGGAACCTGAATTGCCCGGCGAAACTGGAGGTAGCATCATTTTAACGACTCGCCGGCGATTTCGTACAAATTCTCCTCGCGAATTTCAGTTGGAGCGACGCGTCCTAAGTGAGGATGAATCCTGGGCTCTCTTCTCCGAGAATGCATTTACGGAGGGGGAATGTACCTCAGATCTAGTAACGCTGGCGATGGAGTTGGTGAAACGATTAAAAGGGGTACCCCTCATAATCATCACTTTAGCCAGGGTTTTAAGGAAGAGAAGGAGCGCACATGAGTGGGAAAGAGTTTTGAATTCACTGATGTTGGGAAATTATGGTACTATCGTACAAGATACGCTATTGATGTGCTACAAAAGCTTAAGCTTTCCAGCTAGAATGATCTTGCTCTACTTGAGTCTCTTCCCAAGGTATCAGGAAATCAATGTAAAGAAGTCGTTATGGTGGTGTGTGGCTGAAGGCTTTGCAGGAGAAATGCAAGAGATGACCGCAGAGGAGGTCGCGTATAAAGGCTTTCAGGAGCTTGTAAGCAGCTCAATGGTACAACCACAGGCCTTTAACGTCACCGGTGACGTGATATCATGTAAAGTTCATGACCTGATCAGTGACCTTGCTCGTGACATTATTAAGCGTAAGAAATACTATGAATTCAACACCGACCCAAAAGTATTGTGGCGCCTGGTCAAGCAGAAAGACAGTCCACTGGTTGAACGCAACCTTGTTTCCAGTGCCTTGCGAACTTTTATTGTAGACGGAGGAGAGGATGTGTTACCATCTTCGCTGAAGCAGCAGCTGTGCTCACGATTTAGGCTCTTATGGGTATTGGAAATCCAGGGTACGAATATCGGCACCTTGCCTGATGGCTTAGGCACTCTTGTTCATTTGAGATACTTGCGATTGAGGGATACAGGGATAAAAGAGCTTCCGGCATCTGTGTCCAAACTACACAACCTGTTGAGCCTTGACATCAAACGCACTAAAGTAAGAAGATTGCCAGAGGGAGTTAGAAGGCTCACGCAATTGAGACACATTCGTCTTGCTCCTGCTTTTAGGAGCGAAGTGGTAGAGTTGCCACTGCAGGGAACAACTGCAATGTTCCGTCCCCTCCAGCTCCAGACTCTTGCAGGAGTGAGAGCCACCACGAGGTTATTGGAAGAAATTGGGTGCTGCACCCGAATGCGAAAGCTGTCTATCGGTAGAGTTAACGGAGATGATTCGGAAAGGCTTTGCGTCGCCATTAACAAGATGGGGCTGCTTCGATCCATCTCTATAAAATGTGATGGCGGTGAAAGTCTAAGAATGGAACAATTTTCACCATCTATCAACAACAATATTAGCACTCTAAGGATTGGAGGGCCGGTTGAGCCGTTTGAAAATGTTGTTAGAAGCCTCCGCGGCCTGACTCGGGTGTACTTGTGGGATAACATGTTGAAGGAGGACCCTTTTTCAGCTCTGCAACACCTTGGGAATCTCAATATCCTCGTCTTGTCCAATGCATATAGCGGAAGTGAGATGACTTGTGATGCTGGAGGTTTTCCCCAGCTCAAGAAACTATCCATCCTACGGATGCGAAGACTAGCAAAAGGGGAGATAAGGAATGGAGGAATGCCAGGGCTTGAGTTTCTCTTCATTGGTCATTGTCCCAACTTGGTGCAGCTTCAAGGCCTTAGCGAACTTTCTAGACTTCGACAGGTGACACTCACAGAGGTCCCAAATCATTTTGGGGAAATGGTGAAAGATGATGCTGCCACTGTCAATAACCAATTCAAAGTTCACTCCTTCCCACTTTTTGTATATAAAAAGTGATAGCTGGAATTACATTGGGAGGCAGGTTGGATGATAATTGAAGTGATGAGCAGAACTATGGAACAGCCGTAAGTGTGGATGCACATTACCAAAAAAAAAAAGTAAGTGTGGATGCAAATATGGTTGCCCCATGTCATTTATTCGAGTGCTTATCTTTAACTAGTCTAAGCCAGACAGATGTTACCGCTACTTATTTTGGTGGACTATGTTTGGTATCATAGTTTGGTCTATGTTTATCTTTACTTAAATATATAGTAACGTAGTACTTAATATTGTGTTGAAAATGTAATAGTTGTGGTTAGTATGGAGACTTGGTATTCTTTTGTTACGAATCAATAAAAGTCGAAGGAGTCTTTATTGTAATAGAAATTCGTCCAAAATTACCAAAAATAAAAAAATAAAAAAAAAGAAAAGAAAAAGGAAAAAGAGAGAGGCCTTTACCAGCGGTATTAACATTCATGACTGTCACTGAAGCATGTGGGCCACAAGTGGTGGAACTAGGACTCCAAATTTGAGGGGGCAAAAAAAATTTTCAATTAACACTTCTCATAAAATATAGAAATTTCAAATGAGTTGGGGGGCGCAAACCAGAAATTTTAGAGGGGGTTCTCATGAAATATAGAAATTTCAATGAGTTGGGGGGCAAACTATAAATTTTAGAGGGGGTTCCAATGAAATATAGAAATTTCAATGAGTTGGGTGGGTGGCGCAAACCAGAAATTTAGAGGGGGCAAAACATAAATTTTAACTAGCTATACATTGGTTCCGCCAGTGCGGGCCACAACACTTGCCAGCCCCGGAAGGTACCGTCACTAAATCTTTTTAGCAGCGGTCTACATAGCTTTTAGCGGCGGTTTCTTGTCCGTTATCTACAGTTTGTAGTTCTTATTAATTTTATTTTTTTTTTAAGAAAATAATGCCCTGACCCCAATCCCCTGCTCCACTTGCTGCCCCTGTGATATGGGACAATCTAAACCCATTCTTTGATTGTAGGAAGTTGCTAAGGCCTCGTTGGTATTCATTCCGAATTAGGAATTCATTTTGAGAACGAGTTCCTGGAACTCATTTTGCGAATTAATTTTAGAAACTTCCTAATTTTGTTTGGTTAACACGTAGCAAAATGAATTCTAACTTAGACATGTATTTAGGAGAGGGGCCCACGTTTTGTAGAGAGAGTGGTTAGTTGGTTCCTGAGAATCTAGAACGGCCTACTTGTAACCTAGGCTTTTGGGACTCTATCTATACTATATATAATGAGAAGAGGCCCGTTGGGAATCGTGCCGAAAAAAATACACAGCTTTCCAAAATAGCCCTTACACACTATTGAAAAGATTTACTAATTAAAGGGTGAAACGGTCAAAACTGCCTCAACTTTTCCAAAAAAACTAATAAACGGTAGTTTTGCAATCGTTCCTTCCAAGGATGTCTCCCTCCATTCCTTCCTACACACATGCAGTACTGCACGTGCACCTCTTCTAGTATAGAGAATCGAAAGAAGAGAGGGAAGTAGAGAGATTTGTATGGCTTTTGTTGATTACAGCTGCCAATGAGAAGAAGTAGCATTGTTTTCTAAAGGACTTTTTATTCTCTCTCATAAAAATAATGTCAATTGGTCTTCCAAAGTTCAGTGTATTTTAGTTGAGTTTTGTTGGATCACCCTGCCCTCGCCCTACTATTGCCCCTGCCTGCCCCTATCCCTGTTGTGTCCTCTACTCACATTTGTCCTTGCTAAATGTTGCGGAATAACCCAAAACGAGATAGCAGAAAAATAGTAAAAAGAGAATGATAAATAGAGACAAACAGTTTACGTGGTTCGGCTTGAAAAGCCTATGTCTATGAGAGGATTTCACTAGAATCTGGATTCAAAATACAAAGTTGTTCTTCACAACAGAAACCCCTGTTTCGTACAAACACAACTTGCAACCCTAGAAACTCCAACTCCACCGAATGCATATCGTTTTACCCAATTTATCGTGCACCCATGCACCCACTCATTGTAATTGGTGCATTCAAATTTTAATGCATCATTCAAGAGAGGGAAATGATTATTTTAAATGGGATGCGCCAACCACAATTTATTGGTGCACAAATGCACAAAAAATTGGATACAAATGATTTCTATTCACCCCTGCCTCACCTAATCCTTGAATTCATATAATTTATAAAAGATTATTCAATTATCATATATTCATAAAAAAAAATTGTTCTTTTTCAATAATTAATGAACCTCATGAAGGAGTTGGAAGAACCAATAAATGATGACATAACATTTGAACTCAAGAACAAAAGAAACCCCTAAAAAGCATAGATTTAAGCTCTCACTCAAATTTCGGTATTGCATTATTATTCAAAGGGCTACAACTTGGGTTGGTTAAAACCGAAACCGAACCGGTCCAACCCGATTTTGGGTCGGTTCGGTTTGGGTCATGTAGTCTTTGGGTAGGTTTTGGTTCTAAAAGTAGAAAATCAAATTTGTTTGGTTCGGTTTTGGGTTGAAGGCTTGGGTTAATTGAACCGAACCGAAAACAAAACCGAATTTCCTAAGTGAAAAAGCAAACCGAACCGAACCAAACCAAAATATAATGATATATATATATATAATAGATATAAGTTGTAATAATAAAATATAACTTATAAATTATAAGTTATAAAATAATGAATAAGATTAATTTGGTGATGTACATCAAGGAGTTCCAGCCTTTCAAAATTCTTTTAGAATGACAGCCACTGTTTGATCATCTTTGTGAGGTGAGCATATTATTTACAGTTTAAAAACTAAATAAATTCATCAAAAAGGCTCTCATTTGTTTTTTCCTAATCGTCCACTTTATTATTTTGTTTTGGTTTTGAAATGACAGAAGTTAATTGACACAAAATCAAAGGAATGCCATAGAGACATTGTTGAGTAGTTCTTTGTACTTGGTTTTCAGCTCTTTAAATCTAGTTGGTGATGATCAGTACACTAAGTTTTGGAATCGTGGTGATGAAACAAATCATCCTAAGGAAGACACATTTCAGATCTGATTGTATTTCATTAATTTTGTTTTGAGATAAAGTTGAATTGTCAATTATTTATTGTGCAAGAAAGAAAAAATTTGTTGTGTGTAATCTTATAAAATTTTTTTTTGGGGCAAAAGTGGGAATCTCTATCTTGATAACAGGTTTTAAGTATGTGAAAATGACCCAAACCTGCAATTCGATTAGATTTGGGTTGGGTTACGGGTTTTTCTTTTTTTTTTTAAATAATCGGTTCGGTGTTCGGTTTGGATATTTCGGTTCTAAGGTTGACTCAGTTCGGTCTTGGGTTCAGTTTTGAAATAGTCACTTAGAAACTATTTGTGAAGGAACAATATTTGTATTTTTGACCACAAATAATTTGGACAAGGCCTTTTTTATATTGATACTGATAAGGGCAACATATGTGCAACCTTTTGTCCATTACATCAAAAATTTATCCTGCTAATGCCCAACGTTAACCATCTATGGAGTAAATGATGTTTAGCCCATTTGGATATCATAGACATTGTTTGGCACAAAAGCCACTTCTGTCCTACATAGGATCTATGCTTCATTGGAAGTTCATATTCATGGATGACATCGGCACAAAAGCCACTTCTGTCCTACATAGGATTATGCTTCATTGGAAGTTCATATTCATGGACGACATTTGCACAAATGCCACTTCTGTCCTACATAGGATCTACGCTTCATTGGAAGTTCATATTCATGGATGACTTTTATATGTGTAGACACCCCAAATTACACCAAAATATATACAAAACATATTGAGGTTTGACATGTGTTAAAACCTCAAAATTTATAAAAATATGCTGTCCGTATTTAGCATACAGATTTTACTATGCTTGTTCTGTTCGTATATATAATACAGACGCGTCCGTATTACTCATACGGATGGATTCATGCTTTACTTGTGAGCGCAAGTGGCTGCCACGTTTCGACAAGAATCTTTGGCTTTCATGCCACGTTGGCAGCGCACATGGGAGCGTAATTGAATTTCAACCATAGTTTGCTTGCAGATTTCAGTATTTTTGCTCTATCTGTATGTATCATACGATTTGGGCAAAACCGTATGATATATATGGGCAAGGACATTTTAATCAAATACGTAAAGGCTCGGGATCTGAGCCTTATTTACCCTTTGAACCCCTTTGGGAGACTCGATTTACCCTATTTGCCCTCTGAAACTTTTGGATTTAGTTCAATGAGCCTTAGGCTTGAATTAGAAGACTCTAGAAGGATATTTTGGCTTACCCTTAGGACTTTCCTACCCTTTCTCTTGCTTATAAATAGATGACCTCTCCTCTAGCAAATGGCTGGAATTTTGAATATTAAGAGCTCTTGAAGAAGAAGGGAACCTCTGCCCAATTCTCCACTCAAGTCTCCTAAGCAACCAAGGTGAGCTCCTACACTCTTCTATCCTCTTTTATTTCAATTCAAGCTTACTCTCATCTTCTACCTTTCTGTAGATAAGGCCTATTGTTGTGTTTGAAACCCCGGCCCAAACCATACTAAAAGTACCTTAAGCACCCTCTCTAGCAGTAAAACGTGAAGAGAGAGCTAGGGGAAACAAGTGTTGGAATAGATCCTTTAGGTTTAGAACCAATTTTCATGATATTCTTGTATGATTCATGTTGATTTAGGTGTGGTTGCTGTTTTTGCTTATTTTGATTTTAATTCTGGAGGAATTACATAGATCTATGCTCTTTATAGCATTAGATCTCAAGTCTCTCCTAAAAATTTGATTTCCTACACCAATCCATGCACACAATCACTTGATTTTTGTCATATTAGGCATGGATCTTAGATCTATTATGCTCAATATAATAGATATGAGATCAGAGGCCTTAGAGCAATTTTTCAAGACTTTTTGAGTTGGTTTTAATGTTCTGGAGAAGACCTGATGGTCTAATCTCTCTTATTTTAGCAACTTTTCACCCATTTGGGTAGATTTGCCTCTCAATCTCCAAATAATGAGAGATCTGGCCCAATCCATGCCCTAAATCTTTCTGAGTGATTTTTAACTCATTTCAGGTGATTTAAAATCAGATCATATGGATCAAACACACACACACACTGACTGTTTGAGCTTGATTTTACTTAAATTTTATAGATCTTGACAAAACCTATACCCTGTCTTGGATCATTCATAACTTCGTCATATGGATGAATTTTTGAATCATTCCAGAGACATGTGAAAGATGAAGAAGTCTAGTTTATTCTTGACAAATTTCAGCAATTTATATGAAGCCAATTTTTCAAACCATTTGATTGAAGTTGGTAAGTCAGATCAAATCATATTGCTGAACTTGTTACTTTGATTGAACACCAAAGGCTCACTTTAACTCCGATTTGAGTGATTTTAATTTCTGAGTCTTCTTTTATGAGTCTACTTTCAAATCCTTTAGATTTTATGAGTTTTCACTTTAATTTGAGTTCTGTGTGCTTGATTGACCCTGTATTGCTCAGTAGCAGATTACAGAGTCAATATGTGATCTTTTACGCATGTTTGAAAAAGCACACAAGTTTCAAATGGATGAAGTTTTGAGTGAGGCCTATTCCATTCGCAAGATGGCACCTCATACTTCATTTAATTACACCAATTTTCAAGGATTTATATGGAGCTAATCTCCACGAATAGGCTTTCAAAGTTGGTTACTCACCGCTTTTACTATTTTACAACAACAATTTTGAACAAGTGTATTTTCTTTGATTTCAATCGAATTTAATTGAAATTTTTACTGAATCTTCTACTTCATATAAGCTTTCAAATGGCTTTAGTTTCACCCAATTTGAATTTGAATTGAATGATTTATGGTTGATTGAATTTTCCAAGTTCAAATGGTTTAACCTTGAGTTGATTTTTCCAGATTTGTTTTTGTTTGCTTTTCTTCAAGTTTAACTTTGATTTTTACTTGATCATGAAGTCCTAGAAGTGATACATCCATAGAGAGAGGCCAAGATTTATTAGACTACTCATATGGAGGATCATCTATTTGGTTACTTTACATGTTTCTTTGAATGATCCTTGTTTGCAAGCAACATTAAGCATGACTAGCATATGGCAATCACCTTGTGTAGATGAGTAGGAGTGCCTAACACCTTCCCTATTCATAACCTAACCCACTTATCCAATCTCTAGATTAGACCATGAATTAGAGCTACTTAAGCAATATTTTGTCCTTTTTATGCTCACTTTGGTGTCCATTCACACTTTAACATGAATGGTGGTGACTCCATATTTTATAAATTTCCATGTGATGAATAGAAATTCATCTAGTTGATTTTCCATGTCTCACAATATGTCAATGACTAGATCACTGACAATTTCCTCAACTAACCTTTTCTTCCTCTCTACAAACGCATAAGCAAGTTTTGAATCAATTTAAAGCAATGGGTATAGTATACTTGAGATTCTCCTCAGTAGAGCTCTAGTTCACCTTCTTGCAAGCTAATCGCCACTGCCTCTCAATTACTAGAAACCTTTTGATGAGAAGCATGAGAAAAAATTGAAACAAAGGTAAAGCGATAAAGAATCCCCACAATGGAATGATAAACAATAAAAATCAGGATCAAATAATCCAACCAGCGAGGTATTGTCCGATTTGGGCCTAAGCCCACGCAGTTTTGTTTCCAAAGGTGCCTCACAAAGTCAAGCGTTCTTCCTGACTCTTATACCTTACCGGTGTATTATTTGTTTCTGATGTGGGATCGGAATGTCACAATCTCACCTCTAGGGCTGCACGTCTCCGTGCATTGGCTTACTAACTTAGAAGCTTGTCAGCCATCCACTACAAAAAATCTATTTTTCTAGTGGCACTTCAAAAGTGCCCTTATAATATGAGAAAATGCCGCTATAACATATAACGGCATTTTGACAAAATACCGTTTCAAGTGGTGTTGCATTATGTTATAGTGACAACTTATAACGACACCTTGGAACATGCCACTATAAAGTGACATTTTGCGGAATTTAAAAATGTCGTTATAATTTAAGCTATTATAGCAGCTTTTTAAAGTGCTGTTATAAAATTACCATCACATGGCTTTTAGCGGCAGTCACCAAGAGCCGCTAAAAGTATATTAATTAAAAAAAATTTTAATAATACACCCCACCCCAACAACCAACCACACCGGCCCACCACACCCACAACACCACCCCCCCCCCCCCCCCCCCCCCCCCCCCCCACCACAAAACAAATTATGCGTCCAACCCCTCCCATCCCCCTAATTGCGTGTCCCACCTCCTGCCAACCCCCAAATTACATTCCTCCACTACCCTCCCCAAATTACACACCAACCCCAATATTCTATAAAATTTATGCCCCTAGCCCCAACAAAAACCCACCCAACCTTTTCTTTTAATTTCCTACTCATATTTCTGAAAAAAAGAAACAAATCAAAAAGACATTTCAATTGTTTGTCGCAAGCCAGTAAAAGCATATTATTGATGACACCAAAAGTTAATATATAAAAAATTCAAAAAAAAAAAAAAACATATATTGTGAGCCCCCTGAGTCAATGAAATAAAATCAAGCTTATGTTCTTTGTGAGTTGCTCCTTGCAAGCCTTCTGATCATGTCACAAACTCTCATGTTGCTCAGCAATGGCTAGGTTCATTTGTTGCTTTATCCCTATTGATACATGGAAGCACTTAAAATTAGTAATGCAAAGGTAGGAAAATCTTTACTTATAAATGGTCTCTAGTCATGTGGCAGAAACACAAATATAGCAAGGGGGTGGTTTACATGGTTGTGTACACCCAGAAAAACAATTGACAAACACAATGTTTGGGATCCCAAGAAACTAACAAGGATAAGGAATACTTACTAGCTATAAGATCACTGTCGGCACCAAGAGCTTGACCTTTGATTGAACCATCATAGTTCTACTTCAGTAGGTCCTTAAGGTTAACTATATTAAGAAGTATCTGAAAAAGAAACCAGAAACCAAGTTTATCAAGATATTCACACATGACTATCATCCAAATAGATAAACAAGAAAAAAAAAGTAGAGTAGACAAAAAAGTTATTACCCACGCTTTTCTTCTAATGTCCATACCAGATCCATCGATCCTGTTCATCCATGAAAACCAACAGTTTAGAGGTTTGCATCATAGAAAAAGAAAAAAGAAGATTTCTTTGAGCCATGAATAAATAGTAATAGTAAATAAAATAAAAAGAGCCATGCATAAATAGTAATAGCGAATAAAATAACAAGAGCTGTAGAATCTCAGACAAGAAATTGCACAAGAATATAGCAATAGAAAATCACAATACACAGAAATACATAGACTCATAAAGCACCAGTAAACTGAAGTACATAATATCTTAGAGCCAAGAGTCAGAACACACATAAACAGGGATAATAGAGGAAAACAGAGGTTGCTTTATGAAGGAACTATGGAAACATGAGCAAATCAAGCTTGTAAACAAAAAGGAGAAAATGGATAAAAAAATATACTGTAATAATAGTAACTCACCTATTTATTTGATGGTTCAAGTGGTGCTTCCATTGTTAAACAATCAAATGGAAACCAAACAGGAAAAGGCCCAATCAAGAAAGATCAGCAACACGAGAAAATCAAGCTTGTGAATCGAATTTCATGTTTTGTGTACATGGCTGAACCTTGAAAAAATGGTTGTGAAAGTGCACAATCAATATCATAAATCTAGTCATCCTCATAACAAAGTTAAATTTATACAAGAATTCAGAGGAACCAAATATTCTCTTCATATGGACGGGAAAACCTGCATAGACCCCCAACCTGAGATACTGCTAATATAAGTAGTTTCTTTTTTTTTTTTAAATGTAATTGCATGTTCTGCAAGCCCAATTAGCTTGAATCTTAAAAAAACCAATATTATTCCGCATAAGTTAATATAAAAATCACATGATCAATTATACTGGTATTAGGCTGATTACAGTAGTAATACTTTAATCGACTGATATGGCATCTTTGTTTTTACTACTTTAATCGACTGATATGGCATCCTTTTTTAAAACTTATCTATACAAAGGGCTAATAAGAGCAAAGATGTAATCCTTTTCTCAACTCCATCACTTTTTCTCAACTGAAACACGAATATGTTAATTAAGTGCATGCATAGATAATCTTTTAGAAACATAGTCCACCATGAAGCCTGAAGTTATTCAACTGGCATGCACATACTTATATTCAATGAATTGGATGGTTATTCAATGTTATGCACATGTGGGAAGTTTTGGATCCAATTAATTTGGAAAATATGTTGAAAATAAATAATATTCAATGAATATGATGAACAAGAAATTATATTCAATCTAAGCCATAATATTAGTGGATGATAGAAGCAAATGGCACCTACTCAGATGGTGGTTGACAGCAACCAGCCTCAATTGGAGTTAGCTCAGCCATTTTGTATTGTTGAAGAGTCTGCCCAAAACTAAACAAAATATCAAAATGGAGATCATGTAAGATCCACAGAACGAGATCCTAAAGGTTGAAAAAGCTAACCTTATATTTCTTGGGTGGGTTATTGCAGTCATTTGATTTCACAAGACAAAGCTTCAATTCAACACAACATTTGTCATGGAAGTTCAGGCTTAGATAATGGACTGGTTGTTGTTTTCTAGTAAGGACTAGTAAAATTCTCATAAAAGTGACAAGAAGAAGATTTTAGAAAAATAGTAAATGGAAAATTATAAATCACAATCCACTAGTATTGTAAGGAGAGTACTTTAGTATCCAATACCAGCAATGATCAATGGTCTTATAGACCTAGTTATCTAACTTTAATATGCCCATTCATATGACTCATAACTACACATGATAAACAATAAATGGACTCCAAAAGGCTGACAAGGTCATGGACCTTATCCTAGGAAGCATTTCATCAACATTGTTTCATTTTCATCTACTCTCTTGTCCAATGTAGTATAGATTTATAGACTAGTCCAACCATCTGTTGTGAAAAGTGCCCTCAGTCCTAATCTAAAGCAAATAATGCTCTCTTGTGTGATGTAATTTTTTGAGAAATAGGTGTGCGCACCTGATTTCGGTCGCACGACGAGGCGCATGCAAAATGATGTGTGCCTCTGGATTTGTTTGGAGTCGCCACTGCCTGATGGGGTGCAGGCAGACACTTGGGTGCCTATTTTTGTCTATTAAGGCTTGGTCTGCGGCTTGAGATTCTAAGCAAGTTCTCGGTTACCATCTGGGGAAGTCCGTAGACACCCCGGTCCGCCCCGTCAAAAGACGGGTCCCATGGGTTTCCCTGGTTTGAGTCAACTTTGGTCTTTCACTCACCCGATTCCTATTCCAGCATTCAATTTGGTTAAGTCTGGCGGGACCGTCAAAGCGGTGTGGGTCCCTTTACTTGATTTTATCTTTTTAGTTAAAGATGAGATGAGTCTAATTGGCGGGCTCCGTTGGAAGGCCCGCGGATTCCTTGGTGGGCTTGGTTGAGCCCACGTGTCCCCTGGTGGGCCTCGGTCTAAGCCTGTGAGGCCCTTTGGGCTTTGGTTCAATGAATTGATTTTATTTTGAAATTCAAGTTTGATTATTTAAGTGGATTTTCATGCCAAAGTGGGCCGGGATTGCTTTGTGGGCCCTTGAGTGGGCCACACAGTTGGTTGCTAAGTGATTTTGAGATTATCTTGATTAATTGTGCCAAAATGGGCCAAGCATTGGGCTTGGGGCCCTTTACCTGGGCTTAGGCTTGGAAGCCCAAGGCTTCTTGAGTTAGGGCTTGGAAACCCTAACCTTGGTTGGGTTCAATGGGCTTAGTGGGCCCGACAGGCCCTACCCGTGGTCTCGGCCAAACCATGCCTAAATCTAAGCATCATGCTTCCCAAGTTGGGCTTTTGGTGGGCCTCCAATGGTGTGGCCCACTCATTCAGTTAGGTTATCTTGATTTAGCAAAAGTAAGTTTGTCGGGCTTGGTGGGCCCCGTTGGAAGGCCCACCGGAAATCAAATTGGACCGGGTCGGTCCATGGCCCATCTTGGGTCTCCGGTTGACCCGGAAACCCTTCTGGTTCGTCCGGATTGATCAACAAGGCACAAAAATAGCAAAAGATCGCAAAACAGCAGCAATGGGCATTTCAGTAGTGTAGCCGACCTAAAGTGTCGGCTACAAATAAAATCCTTTGTATCCAACCATGATGGTCGGATACAAAGAAACCTCTGCTGATCCAACCTGAGTTGTCGAATCAGCTCAAAAACATGATTTTTGAGATTTCTACTTTGGGTTCGGATTTTTGGGCTCTTAGAGATGTTCCAGCAATTGTGTGGGCCCCCAGTAGTTCAGACAGAAGCTCATGGGCTTCTTTTTGGGGGTTTAAAATCAAGATCCAAGGAGAAGGTTAGGGCTTAAGCTTCTCTTTGCTTTGAACCAGATTTGGTGAAGAAACTGGAACACAAGAGTCCCTGTTTTGGTCATTCCTTCACTCCAAAAATCAAGAACCAAGGTATATGAATAAGAGTCAATGACATGGATTCAAAGAGATATGCTTCACTCCAAAAGTATGTGTGTGTGTGAGCTTTTCTGTGCCTAAAAGCTGAAGTAAGTACTCATGTACAATTTACAACTAAATAATGAATGAAAGGAGAAATAGCTAAAGCATTTTCCTAATGCATGGTCATGTAATCTTATACATGAAGAAAAAAGGGGACTGATTTCTCATAGGCAAACAATGACCGATATAAGGTAAAAATATGGTAAGGCAAGAATATGCAAGATACTAACAAGAAAACCATTGCTCAATTCATATGCATGTTCCTAGTATTAATAAATGATGAGTGAACTTTATATATGCTTAAAATAATAGTTAAACCATGCACAAGCAAACTAAATAAAGAATATGAAATTCAACATACATCCCATACAAATTTATAGCATATTTATATTAATCTATCTAGCTTAAGAAAAACATTTAAAGAAAGGGTAAAGGGGGGTTACACATGGGATACAAAAGATTGAAAATCAAGAAGGAACAAGCTCCTTCTTCAAACCAGTGAGATGGGAATGCTGGCCGACAGCCCCTAAAAGCCATGAGAAATGGGGAGAGATTGCTCACACACCCATGGAATCATGCATGGGGTCTTCCTCACCCTTGGAGACCTCCATGTTACCACCAAAACAAAAGAAAAAACCATGCCAATAGGCATTAAAATCAGGCTTATGCTAGGGAAGAAAACAAGGTTAGAAAATCCTTAGAAAATCCCCATTAAAATATATGTGCAATACAATGTGATAAGGAACCTCACCTGGGGGTTCTTTGGCTCTGGAGAAGTGTAGGGACACTTCTTTGAGGCTGGGCAGCAGCTGGAGCATCACCTTCAAACACCACCAGCAAGCTTCTCTTCTCCTCCAAGTGTTTAAGTGATGGAGATGAAGAAAGGATGGAGGGTCAAGATAGGCTTTAGGCTAGGGTTTTTTGGGGAGATGGAGAAGGGGAAAGCTCTGTTGAAAAAACTCCAGTAACCAAAAAATGAGAGAGCCTTCATGTATGGGATTGGGAGGATTTTATCATGTGGCAATGTCATGTACATGCATGCATGGGGGACAACCATCATGGGAGAGAGAGAGAGAGATAGTGTTGCATGCATGGATGATGATGTATGCCCATGTGGGAGAGAGAGAGAGAGATGCATGCATGGATGAGGATGATGCATGCCCATGTGGAGAGAGAGAGAGAGAGAGAGAGATGCATGCATGGATGATGCCCATAGGAGATATCAATCATGAGCAAATCTCGGTATTTGTGGATTGGTTCCTGATACTTTGGATATTTACATATTTAGTCCCTGATACTTTTGGATATTTATAGATTTAGTCCTTGATACTTTGGATATTTACAGATTTAGTCCCTGATACTTTTGGATATTTACAGATTGGTCCTTGGGATATTTTCCTCAAGTTTGGATACTTATGGATCTAGTCCCTGATACCCTTGGATATCTGCAGCTTTACCCTTGAGATATTTTTCATTGATTTGGGTAATTACAGATTTAATCCCTGAGACCTTTTTGCTCTGCTGCTTGCCACGTGTGCAGACTTTTGCCACGTGTGTAGTTTTCCAGCACTGCTGCCCTAGAGCTTCAACTGCTTACATCTTCTTCATCCGAACTTTGATTCATGCAAACTCAATTGTGTTAGAATCGTATCAGAGCCCTCTATCCATTGGCGTAGGGTTAAGTAGTTGATTCGGGGTTTAGTAGAAAGTCAACTTTCTGCTTCCCTTCAAGTTTGACCAGCTCATAGATCCTTCATCCGGACTCCGATTCCAGCAAACTCAGTTGCGTTGGAATCGTGTCAGGATTCTCTATCTACTGAGATAAAGCAAGGCGGTCAATTAGTCAATTATCACTTGATCAAAAAGTCAACTTTTCACCCATCGGGGTTTGACTTTTCAACTAGGTTTTGCATTTCCAGCATTTCCAGGGGTGCAAAAATGAGGTGCTTACAATAGGTGATGCCCAGCCTCGACATTTTTTTCTAGTACTTAAGGCTAGGTGTAAATGAAGTTTGTCACTATCATGGCATCATCCAATACAGCATGGACAATCTGCCTCTGTTCTATCTCTTGAGGCATCAAGAAACCAAGATAAACAGCTCCTTCTGGCCACTAACAAACACGATTACCATGGCTGGATTACAATCAAAACTGCCAAAAAAGATTTAAACCAAACACGGATCCACATTATCACCAGAAAATCAAATAATAAGCCATCGCACAATATTATTATCATTTTATGCAAATATTTCACAGATCGAAGCAAAATAAACCTATAGACTTATCATCAATAGCAATCAAGGAGAAATCAAAATGAAATGAACATCTTATAACTTGAAGTCTCGAAGATGGAAAACAAACGGACTTGTAATAATAATTTCAACATTAGATTCGAATAATCAAGAAAGAGAATTCTAGATCTCAAATGAGGAGAAAATTCCTGATCAATCACCGCAATCTACAAAGGAGAAATACTTGGATTGGAGGTTCCTCAAGGAGAAATTTGCAGAAAGATCAGCAATCGGGGAGAACCAACTCTCGTCGGATTCGTCACCTTCGATATCGCCGCATATTTGAGGAGAGAACTAACGGAGCTCAAAAGCATCTGATCTCTGAGATCGAACAGGTTCGAAACCTGAGCAATCAAATCAAGTGGGTTGCCTCAAAGCTCGTCGGCAGCTATGGCGGAAGGGAAGCCAAATCTGCAATGCGCCCGTCAACTATGGTGCATATGGCCTGAAGGAGAAACAAACGTTCTTCTCCATTCTCAGGTCCTGTATTCGTTGAGGTCGGTGCAAAGATTGAAAAAAAAGGGAAATTTTGTTTTTAGGGGTACGTTTTAAAACAAATTCATATTCAGTTGTCCAATTCTTTCTAATTGGTAATTAATTATGTTTACTTCAAATAATTAAGAATAAGTCTTATTTCAAATAATTGCATGGCTAAATCTGAATTATTTTCATAAAACATAACTAAAACAAATTTTCCCAAAGAAATACTTTATTTTTAATAATTGTTTTAAATTTTATAGCAACATTTTATAATAAAGTACTGTAATAAAATATTTTATAAATTATTGTATGACGGCATTTGATAGAAAAGTGTTGTAATAATTTGTTTTATGGAGGCATTTTTTTATAAATGCTGTAATAATTTGCTTTATAACGGCATTTCTTAGAAAATGCCATAACAAATTGTTTTATAGGGGCATTTAATTAGAAAATGCCTTAATAAATTATTTATAGCGGCATTCACTAGGAAAATGCCGTAATAAATCATTTTATAGCAGTATTTTTCTAGGAAATGCCATAATAAATTGTTTTATAGTGGCATTTTTCAAAAAATGCTTTAATAAATCTTTTTATAACGGCATCTCCATATGAAATGCCATATTAAGGCACTTATAATGGCATTTTTGTATAAGTGCCCTTATATTAGTGTCGCTTTATCACCTTTTTTTTTTGTAGTGATCACTAGGTTCGCCTTCATCGATTCTAACACCTTCCTCGGGCTACGCTAGGATCCACACCAGTAACGGACTACTAGACCCAAAACAATCTTCGATACCATTTATAAAGATCAAACCTAGTGAGGTATTGTCCGCTTTGGGCCTAAGCCAAACGATTTTGTTCCCAAAAGGCGTTCGTTGAGTTAAGTTCTTGTTTTTTGACTCTTATACTTTACCAACTTTCATCCGTTTTCGATGTGGGATCAGGATATCACAATCTCCCCTTAGGGATGCATGTACCCGTACAATAGCCTGCTAACCTAGAAGCTTGCTAGCCATCACCATGCTCGCCATTGTCGGTCCAACCACCTCCTACGAGCAACGCCAGGACCCACACCAATAACGTACTATTGGACCTGGATCTAGCTTTGATACCATTTGTTGTTAACAAAGAAGACCAAGTCAAAACAGAAGATCAAGTCATCACATATTGTGTTTTCAAAATTCAAATTCATGAGACCTAACCACTCTTAGTTGACAACTCTTTGTGAGACCATGGAAATCACCTAGATGACCTCCTAAACACCACACAGAATTCACATAAACAAGGAGTCCCCACTAAAAAAAATCTAAGCGTGTATGGACATTAAAGAGCGCATGAAAAGAGTGAAATAGAGCCAAAGAAGCTCTAATTCATGGTTTAGTCTAAAGATAGGGTAAGGGGGTTAGGTTATGAGTAGGGGAAGGTGTTAGGAACCCCTATTCATCCATACAAGATGGTTAACATATGCCTATTCATGCTACATACTTGCTTGCATAATAAAGTCACTCAAAGATGGATAAAAATGAACAAACACATGTGTGATTTCTCCATATGAGTCGTCCAATGAATTTTGAACTCTCTTTATGGATATATCATTTTTAGGACTTTATGATTAAAGTAAAAATCAACACAAAAATGTATAAAAATGAAATCAAACCAAATCTGGAAAAAATTTTGTGCAATAGATCTATTTGAGCTAGGAAATTTCAATTAACCATAAGTCATTCAATTCAAATTCAAATTGAGTGAAACCAAAGCATTTGAAAGCTTATATGAAGTATAAGTTTTAGTAAAAATTTCATTCAAATCCAATTTAAAACCAGAGAGATATGCTTGCCCAAAATTTACTGTTGTAAAACAGTTAAAGTGATGAGTAACCAACTTTGAAAGCATATTCGTGGAGATTGGTTCCATATAAATCCTTGAAATTTCTTGTGAATGAAGTATGAGGTTCCATGTTTCGAATGTATAAGTCTCATCCAAAACTTCATCATTTGTGGCTTGTGTGCTTTCTCAAACATACTTAGATGATCACAGATTGACTCTGTAATATACTACTGAGCAGCACAGAGTCAATCAAGTACAAATAGCTCAAATCAAAGTAAAAACTTATGAAACTAATTGAAATTGAAAGTAGACTCATAAAAGAAGACTCAGAAATTGAATCCACTCAAATCGGAGTTGAAATGAGTCTTTGGTGCTCAATCGAAGTGACAAGTACAGTATACTGTGTTGATCTGACTCATCAACTTTAATTAAATGGTTTGAAACATTGGCTCCATATATATTGCTCAAATTTTATAGAATCATACTAGACTTCCTCACCTTTCACATGCCTCTAGAATCATTCAAAAATTCATCCATATGATGAAGTTTTGAATGATCCAAGACATGGTACAGGTTCTATCCAAATATGTATAGTTGAGTAAAAATCATGACAAAACCATGGGTGTGTGCATTTGATTCACTAGATTTGACTTGAAAACACTTGAAATGGCTTGAAATTAATTCAAAATCATTTAAAGCATGGATTTGGCTAAGATCTCTCATTATTTGGAGAGTGAGAGCCAAATCTACCCATATTGGTTGAAATTTGCTCAAATCAAAAGAGATTAGACTATGAGGTCTTCTCTAAAAGATTAAAACCAATTAAAATCAAATAAAAAAGTCTTGAGAAGTTGCTCTAAGGCTTCTGATCTAGATCTACTATATTGAGCATAGTAGATCTAAGATCCTTGCCTATTTTGATAAAATCAAGTGATTGTGTGCATAGAAGTGTGTAGGAAATCAAATTTGGGGAGATAATTGAGATCCAATGCTATCAAATAGCATGGATATATGTAATTTTTCTAGATTTGAAACAAAATCACACACAAACCACAATCACAAACAAATAAACATAAATCATTCATATATCATATAATATGGGTTCTGGATCTAAGGATCCATTCGAATACTTGTTTCCCCTAGCTCTCTCTTCACGTTTTACGGCAAGAGAGTATGCTTAAGGTACTTTAAGCATGGTTTGGGGCTTCAAACACAAACAAGGCTTTATCTATAGAAAGGTAGAAGATGAGAGAGTGCTTGAATTGAAATGAAAGTAAAAAGGATAGCTAGAATCTCACCTTGAGTGCTTTGGATCTTGAGTGGAGAATTGGGCAGAGGTTCCCTTCTTCTTCAAGAACTCTAAGTTTTCAAAATTCCAACCCTTTGCTAGAGGAGAGACCCTCTATTTATAGGCAAGAGCAAGGGCAAGAAAGTCCCAATGATAGGCACAAAAATGTGTCCAGATCCGTCCAATTCAAGCCTAAGGCATGAATTGGGGGAATTTGACTAATTTTGGAGGTCAATTTGGGGAATCCAGGCTTCTCCAAGAGAGGTTTCAAGGTAAATAAGAGAAAGCTCACGGGAACTTTCAATTTGAAACATTCTGCTCAAGACCAAAAACTCAGTTCGGTTATACTAAAAATTTTTTATAACCGAAATATTACTTTGGTCATAAATAAATATATGCATAACCGAAATTTAATTTCGGTTCAAATTCAGTTACAGCCCATGTGCAATTACTAATGTGGCATAACAAAGATTCGTCAGCTCATTAATAGAACCAAAATTATACCTTGGTCAAACATATATTTAGAAATGACCGAAATTAAACTTCGATTATATATAAAAACCGTATAACTGAATATATATTTCAGTTACATCCATATTTATTTATAACCGAATTGTTATTTCGGTCAATCATGTAAAATAGCTTTCCATATTAAATTTCCACTTAGTACAATTTGAGGTGTCTACACTCTTGTTATTTTTGTTTTATTTTGACCAAGTCTCATGTAGTAAATTTCGGTAAATATGCTGTAATTTGTTTTTACAATACTATATAAATACAACAATCCACCCACTTTGTGAGGCGTGGTGAGACTTCAAAAACCATCGATTAGTTGTTTTTCTACTTTTTTAATGACCCAACCCAGCGAGGTATTGTCCGCTTTGGGCCTATGCCCACACGGGTTTGTCCTCAAAAGACGACTCATTAGATCAAGTGTTCTTCCTTACTCTTATACCTTACCAGGCTTTCGTCCGTTTTTTATGCAAGATTGGGATGTCACGGTATGTCTCTTTTAATTCCAGCCAAATAACTCTTGTAGATTCTAGATCCATCACACTGGTATACACATTAGGTGGAATCGAATTCAAGAGCTACGAAGAAACTACATCATTGCACCTTCTCCAAAAAGGAAATAAAGGATTATCAACAGGAGGCTGTGGTATAGAACCATCTATCGCTACATAAAAAGGGTTTTAGTTTACTGTCAGTAAAAGTATTACTGGCGATACAACCAACCGTCACAAAAGGCGCCGTCGAAGATCTTTTTCCCGGCAGTAATGAAATTCCAACTAGTAAAATTAGACCTTTACTGGTGGCACCTTCCCGCCGGTAAACAACTATCACAATATTTTAATTTTATTTAACCGCCAGTAAAAGTATTATTTAATTATTTTCAAAGGAGCTTTTAGGGGCCGCTAAAAACTTAATAAAAAAAATATAAAAAGGCTTGTTGTCCTGCAAACAAAAAAGAGAAAAAGACAAATAGAGATAGAAGATGAAGGAGAGAGATAGAGAGATAGAGGAGAGAGATCAAATAGAAAGATAGAGAGATAGAGAGATACCAAGGAAAGATATAAGGGTTAGAGAGAGGGGAGAGATACCAAGGAAAATAGAATAGTTAGAGAGAGAGAGAGAGTAAGAGGGTAGAGAGACAGAGAGTTAGTAAGAGAGATAATATGGCATAAAAAGATGAGATTAAAGATAATAAAGAGTAAAAGAAGAAGATAAACATACCTTAATAGTGAGGAAGAAGAAAAACTGATGAGGAACAAGAAGAACAAATGAGGAAGAGGGGGCTCGGGTTGATATACAGGTTAAATCAAAATATTCCTCGTGATGAAAAAGCGGTCACTTTTACAAAACATTCCATGTGACGAAAAGGTGGGAAAAAAATTTGAATTGAAAATCACTTTGTGACATAAAGCGGGAACGTATCGCTAGTAAAAGTTGAAATGAAATATTGAAAATTAGAGAGGGGGAAATTTCCTGCTCTAATTATTACTAGCGGTTTTTGAAAACCACCGATAATAGTCTGTTAGAATAGTCTTTACTGCGAAAAATAGCCTTTACTGGATGTGGCTTACCTATGGAACAAATGATCTTTTTTAGGGAGAAGTTCCTGCCATCGTTTTATCAACAGCTAAGCATTATCGTCGGTAAAAGGACTTGTAGGGAAGTTATTGTAAAACCTTGGATTTTCCTAAAATAAAATAAATTAAATAAGCCTAAATATATAGAGAAGTTAAGATTTAATTTAGGTATTGGAGGAATAACAACATAATCCAAGAGATATTAGTAATTAAATGAGTAAATAATAATTTTGAGTAAATAGGAAATTAAATAGTAACTCCAAATTAATTAGAGAAAAAAAAGAGAGGATGATTTATATAAATTGGGAGAGTGAATTAAATATAAAGGATTGGAGAAGATAGGTATTAATCCAAGTGCATTATATGGTTAAGATTGATGTGAGGGATAAAGAGGAGGATTTTTGGAAAAAGATCCAAAGGTTAAATATGGAATTTCAAGGAAAGGGTATTTTAGTCATTTTCCAATTAGCCAAATTAATATATTGAGTAAGTAAATAATTATTAGACTTGAAATATTTAACTAGGTTTAATTTGGGTTAGGTTTGAATTTAAATAGCAAATTATGGCTTAAAAGTAGGAAAAAGGGTATATTAGTGATTATGGTTGATAAGGAGCCTTAAATTTGAGGATAAGAGGAGCTTTGGGGTGTTTTAGTAATTTTTTTAAAATAAGAAATTAAATTAGTACGAAAATATATTAAATTAGGTCTTTCTTTTGTATGAGATTCTTAAAAGAGGAATCAGAAGGAGGGGTAAGATAGAAATGTTTCCAATTAGGATTGGGAATCCTATTTAGAAGGTCTCCTAAATCTATTAGGACTTCTAATTAAGTGAGCTTATAAAAGGGAAGGTCTAGGGAAGGTTTAGGGTTTTTAGCAAATCAAAAATAAGGAGAAAGAAGAGGGAAATTCGTGCTAGGGCTTGGAAAAAATAAGGGAAAGAAGAGAAAAGAGAAAAGGAGGAGATTCTATGAAGAAAGAGGAGTTGCAGAGATGGTCGACCAGCCAACTTCGAACGAGGATCCCCCGAGATCTAGTTGTTGGATCAAGCTGAAATTTTTAGATTATAATTTGCTCATGAGGGACTTCAATTTGAACGGTGGAGATTGGATTTGGAGGAGTTTAAGGTGGTGCGATCAAGCTTAGAAAATGGCTAGGCTAGCATATTTCTTAATAGATTTAGTTCATGTTTTGAGGTAAGTAGCAAACACTTAGAAAATTGGAGGAATTGCATGATTTTCGTGTTTTATTATTTAGATGTATATTATGAGATGATATAGAAACAAACCATGTTCATTTAGACAAGGATTTTCATAAGTGTTATGTGTTTGTTTGGGGTTTTCTAAAAAATTGTTAAAGTGTGGTTATATGATTGGTTTAAATATGATTTGATTTATAAACGAAGTTTTATATTGTTTAAATTGTTCTAACATGTTTATAAAGTGTTTTAGAATGGATTTGATGCATTGGAAATTGAGTTGTCGAATTTTTATTGATTTTAGCAACTTTTCGGATTTTCTTCATATCGGGCCGCCCGAGCAGTCGCTCGAGCTCCCTTTGTATTCTTCAAAACCCGAGAGCAATTTTTCCAGAATGAACTGTTGCCTGAACAGTCGCTTGAGTGACCAACCTTGAAACGACCAAAGTGTAAGGCCATTCAAGCGCCCTGTCTGTTAGATTTTTGAAAATTTGCCTTCTAACCTAGTTTTTCACTACGGAATTGTTTTTACCCAATTTTAACCTATGTACCATCAAATTTAGGGTATTTGGGGATTGTTTGCACTGGCGAATGTTTAAAATTCATTTTTATAAGAAATTTGGGTAGCTTTTACCAAAGAGGCTTTTCAATCTAATACCTTTGTTCTAAACAATTCTATTCTTAACCAAACTTGATTTTAAGAGTTCCTATACCTGTATTTGGACTATCTGGAAATGTTTTGAGTTCTGAATGATTTTATATACACCTGGATTATTTTACCCATTGAAACCGAGACTTTGAAGTATGAATTTGACTCATCTTGTGTGGGTTTTTGGGTCATAGTTGTGACAAGGCAGGTGCCTGGTTTATTGTTTCCACAGGGCGGATTTGGTTATTTGTTTATCCTCGGTCCGTGTACTCGGCGAGATATTTCCTCGATCCGTGTACTCTGTGGAAAGTTGGTTACTTTTGTTTATCCTCGGTCCGTGTACTCGGCGGGATACTTTCTTGATCCGTGTACTCAGTGAGAAGCTGGTTACTTTTGTTTATCCTCGGTCCGTGTATTCGGCGGGATACTTCTTTGATCCGTGCACTTGATGGGAAGTTGGTTATTTGTTATTTGGTTTACTACCTCGATCCGTGTACTAGGTAGGAAGCTGGTTACTTTTGTTTATCCTCGGTTTGTGTACTCGGTGGGATACTTCCTCGATTCGTGTACTCGGTGGGAAGCTGGTTACTTGTTATTTGGTTTACTTCCTCGATTCGTATACTCGGCGGGAAGCTTGTTGTTTTAGGCTGGTGCCTTTTATCCTCAGTTCGTGTACTCGGCGGGATACTCCCTGGTGTTTGTGATTATTTTTCATTGTGTGATGTTACATGGTGGTATGCTGTTTGCTGTGATTTCTATATTATCGTTTTTCCAGTTGTTGTTTTGGTTTATTCGTACACCTCATGATTTATGTTTATGAAAATTATGGACTGATTTCATGCATGCACCTCACTACTTATTGAGATTTATTCTCACTCCAGTTTTCCCCAATTTTTTAGGTATTCTTGGCGAGGACGACAACATTGGGCTAGCATGAAAAAAATAAGGGTAGCCAGCTAGTTGTAAATTAGATTCATGAGTTAAAGAAAGTATGTAAATGTCAAAGATTAGTTGTTAGTGGATATTATTTTATGTTTCCGCATATAACTCTGATGATGTAATTAATAAAAGGATTTAATTTGATCTGGATTTTAGTTGTTTTTGTTACTTATCATAACACCTCGGGTCCGGAAAAATTTGACTCGGAACCGGGGCGTTACAGTTATTGCCGGTAAAGGCTATTTTGCACGCAAAAGTTTCACGCGGAAAAAAAGTTTTGTTAACTTTTAGGGGTGGGAAATATAATTACCGCTGGTAAAAGGACTTTTAGGGATGGAAATTGCTTAACACCGGTAAAATGTCACCTTCTAAACCCCCGCATTTTGCAGTGTATGAAGCCTTCCTTGTTTTAAACCTTTAATGCTATTGTAATGGGCCTACACCAAACAGAATAGAATAGTTGTTTTCATTGAGAGTGATCAAGATCAGTTGCATACCAGTACTGTCACCATGGTTCAGAAAATAGTGACTTGTTGGATCTTCAGTTGGACGAAGAAATCCAATAACACAATTTGCAGCCGTGTGTTGAGAAGAATTATCGTAGTCAATATTTGCAGCTATTGAAGCTATTCAGATGCTCTAATGTCATGTGAAATCTTCAACTATGGAAGGATGATGAGGCAATAAACCCTAGACATGAACCCTAAAGAAAACGGAGAGTCAGAGATCAATCTTGATCTTATTTAATAAAAATGAAAATGCAGTCTACAACAATATATATAGTTTGATACCAGAGTACTGCAACATTCACAGTATATACAACACAACATAAAACCACTAACTAACTACTAACAAACTTTGCAGCTCATCATAACCAACCCATCAAGAACACATGGCATGATTAATTTAGTCCTTAGCAAGAGGGATGGAAAGGGGGAATACGAAGGAGAGGAAATGGACTTCTCAAAAGCATGGATTCACCATTCTCTACTGCACGGTCAACATTTAATGCTTACCCAGCTATGTCTAGCACCACACTCGCCAAGATATGGCCAGATTTGATCTTGTAACATTCCCCCATGCCAAGATGAGCCTCAAGAAACCATATAAAAGTGAGAAGCTCACCACCCACACTCAACATCTGTGCATGGAAGTTACCCCTGCAGTTGCGGGCAGCAAAATAGAGCATCTCAACCAGCACCTCGCATACCATGGTCCACATTTGTTTTTCACGCAATTCCCACAGTTGTTTAGCCAATCTAACGGCGTCCCACAGCACAGACTTGCTTATGTCTCCCTTCACTCTCATGGCTTTGATATCTGCGTACTCATTCATTAGCATCCTACAAGCTTCAATTTCACCTCCAACAAGTTTTTCCGTATTGAAAAATCTCATTGCTTCTGCACAAGAATCTCCATATCGAATTGTCCCTAGTCCTGAGGTGGAAGACATTGTAAATGGGCGTACAAGTAGAAGATAGAGCAAGTAATGTGACAAATCTCTACTCAATTCCCGATGTTCATTATGATGGGGTCTCTCTCTTCCAGTCTTGTTGTCTAAGTGAAAGCAAATATCGGTTGCAATGTGCCACAGAAGTAGACTTTCATCGAATTCCACTTCAACGCTCCAGACAAGTTCGGAGCAGTTATGTTGTTTAAGTGTCCACTTACCTCTGCAGCTGCTAAGTTCTCGGTATCGTTCGGGATTTGTTACAAATGGTCGGTAACGTTCAGGATCTTCTAGCAATAAGGATTTCATCTTGAGATTTTCAAAAATGAAATCTTTAAGCTCTGGGGATATTTGTACATACTCTGTGTATCTCAACTCATTCCATATTTCCTTCAAATCCAAGGACGTGAGACACTTATCAAAGCATGCTATTGGCTTACCGTTTTTGATGCAATAGCTCAGCAAACTGCATTGCCCGATGCAGTTGGACCAACGATGCCATTGACATCGACGATATATACCAAGAACTTGATAGGAAATGCGCGCCAGCCATTTCAGTTTATTAGAGTTTCTCAGCATAACAATTGTCCAATCTGAGAAAACAAATAATGCCAGAGCGACAATTTCAAGAGCCAGAGCACCGGCGAATAACAAGCAAGTAATAGCTACATCTGTCTTCTGATAATGTTTCCTTTCTGTTACAAGAAAGACAGAGAATGCCACCATTGTTGAACAGAAGGTAGCTGCACGAAAGATGCGGCCACAGGGAGTGTGAATCACGAGTGCTTTGGTATAGAGTAGGTCATATGCAAAACTCAACTCAATCTCCATCAATTGGAAAGCTTCAAATGAGCTACTATTTCTGAAGACGGATCGACATTCATTGGCTTCTTTGAAGCTAAGAAATAGATCCACAAAAAGTTTCCTAAAAATTGTGAAAAAATTGTAAGCTTGAGAGAGTGTTTGCATACTACGTTCATGTCTGATGATTCCCATCGAGGAACTCAACAGAGGCACCTTGATATCCCCATTTTCACTGCGAACGTCGAGCTTCGCGGGAATGCCGGCATTGAGTTTAGAAGAAAATCCCGCCATCAGTTGGGTGTAGTCTGGTCCTGGATCCGGTTTTCTGGTCAACGATTTTCTCAGGCTATTCATGCTTCCTTGCTTTAACGCCCATGTCCTCTCTCCATACTTGAGAATACCAGCCAGCAATATTAGAACAGTAGAAAAAATGAGCTTACTCCCGGGCAAGGATTTTGCCAAGATATAAATCACACCTATACCCTGAAGTGTCAGAGTCATGGCGTGACGTAACCAGAGCTGATTGTCCTCTAAGGAGAATGCTGTTATGGTGTCAGGACCCCCCAAATGAAGAAGAAGAAAAGGTGCCCAGAGACCCAGTAGATCTGTGCTCGTATAAGAGGGAGCTAAATGGCGAAAGGTGTTTGAGATGATGCCCAGAGCAAAGGTTGCTGTGTACTCGGCGAATAGGTAAGTCAACCAGAGAACAGAGACAATGAATTTATTGGAGCTACGCCTTCTCAAATTACCAGAGAGAATGAGGATGACTTGTAGGAGCAAGCTGACTAGAACCGAACCTCTTAGTGTCCATTCTTGTAGTAAGCTTTGAAAACTGTTGTCCATCTGAATGATTGGAATCTTCCCCTTTGATCTCCACCGCAGTTCAGACTTAATTCCGAATGAGAAGAACAGATCTATGGAAGGGAAAGGTTTCCGTTGACCACCAGAAAGAAAACGAAAAGCATCTTCTGTTAAGTTGGGAATCTTTCGGCATCTTTTATTAATATTTATTTATTTTCTCCCTTTTTTAGTCGAAAGGTCCGACGACTAGCAAAAACAAACACTGCTACTATTGTTTATGTCTGAAATTTTACAAATTGATGACTTGTTATAAACAATTGAGGTAGCAGGAGCAGGAAATGGGAAGAAAAATAGAATAAAAAGGAGTCCATGTGACTCGTTAGGGTCGTAGGATCCGTGTGATTCTTTGTGGGAGTAATTCATCTGAGTATTTCGTTTCAGGCCTTGCATCAGTCTCCAGTCAGACCAATACAACAGTATCCAATGATATATTTAAGTACTTTCAATGCAAGGCAAAACTAACTCTAGCATTTGGACACTTGGTATTGTTGGTCTCATTAGTTGAGCATGAATCTCCTGTATCTTCTCAATCATTTGTTGAGTCATAGTAAATTGGTCTATTTGATGATCATGAATATGTTCTTGCTATGAATTTTGACTATGGCTAACACCCTTCTCAGAAGGACATATTAACTTCCAAATGAATTGCATGAATGAATGATGATAAAAAAAAAAAAAAAGTAGAGAGGAACGAAGAGGCGAGACTGAGGCCCTCGAATCGTGGTCACATTAGTTTTCGAAACAAAGTGCAGAGGAAGGAAGAAGCCAGACACAAGATCCTCCACCTTATCTACAAGCACAGCCAAGGGCCCATCTTTTGGGAGGGGGATTCCAATCACAAAACCCCCAAAAAGGGCATGGATTCCAATTGCATCAGTGACAAAACCATCTGCTAAAACAACAGCTATTGTAGCACAAACATGCATCTCTTCCACAGGTTCACCTTCATGGCAACGCTGGGAAGTCCATCTAAATATAGGAGGAATTATGAGTATGGAACAAATGATAAAAATAGTCCTACAACAGAGGACCCAAAGTGAAATAAGGGGAGAGCGACCACTCTCAGAGAGAGAGCAATGGCAAGGGCAAGAAGGATCCAAGCATATAAAATTATTTTCTAACTATAAATTCAAGAGAGAAGGGGAATAGTTTCATCCGGCCGTGACCTTCTCTCTGCTGTCCCAGTGGTCATTGAATCATCATTGCAGCGTTCCCCCAGGCCAAGATGAGCCTCAAGAAACCATATAAAAGTGAGAAATTCACCACCCAAACTCAACATCTGGGCATGGTAGTTACCCTTGCAGTGGCGGGAAGCAAAACAGAGCATCTCAACCAGCACCTCACATACAATCGTCCACCATTCTGCTACGGGCAATCGTAAGAGGACAGTAGCCAATCTAAGTACATTCCACAACACAGAATCCCATGGCTCGCTGTCTGACATAGCACTCGGGGGAAAGAAACTTGACTGGTGGCACATTAGCATTTTGCAAGCTTCAGATTCATCTCCAACATGTTCTTGCATATTGAAAAATTTCATTGCCATTCTACAATTATGTTCGTATTGTATTTTCCCTCGGCCTGACGTAGAAGACATCGCAAATGGGCGAACGAGTAGAAGATAGAGCAAGTAACGTGATAAATGTCAACCCAATTCACGATGTTGAAAATCGGGTCTCTCGCTTCCAGCCTTGTCTAAATGAAAGCAGATATCTGTCGCAATATGCCACACAAGTAGACTCTCATCGAATGCCACTTGAATGCTGCTCAAAATTTGGGAACAGTTGCGTTGTTTGAGCGCCCATTCACCTCTGCTGCTGCTAAAATCTCGGCGTTGTTCAGCACTTTCTTTGATCAAGATGGAGTTCTTTAGATATTCAAAAATGAAATCTTTTAGCCTGTCGGAGGCTTGTATATATTCCGTGTATCTCAGCTCATTCCAAAATTCCTTCATTTTTAGGGAAGTGAGCAATTTATCGAAACATGCTATTGGATGACGGTTCTGAATGCAATAGCTCAGTAAACTGTGTTGCCCGATGCAATTGGACCAGCGATGCTCTTGGCATAGACGAAATATTCTGAGTACTTGGTAGATAGATCGGTACAGCCACAAGTCACTGCAAATAGCAGAGTTGATCAGCATAACAATAGTCCAGTATGAGAAAATAAGTGATCCCAATGCAACAAGCTCAAGAGCCAATGCGGAACTCAGCAATGAGTAAGTAATGGCTACATCTATCTTCTGGTAGTCTTTCTTTTCAGTTACAAGAAAGAGCAAGAATGCTGCAAATACGGAACAAAAACAAGCTGCTCGAAGCAGACGACTAGATAGAGAGTGAACAACGAGCGCTTTTGTATAGAGTATATCTGTTTACACTCTATACAGACCAACGAATAAGACAAGGCCATGTGGTACCTACATGGCTTACTTAGGCCACAGCATAAGCACACATAGGATTTGTACAGCTAGACAAGTCACGTCAGCATACGCATAAACCAGGAGCACAGTTAAGGCCACGCAAGCCAATGCGACAAACCACATTCATAACTATCAGAAGATCGTGCCATCGGTCGTTTGAAAGTAACCTATTTAGGATCGTGGCCAAGCGGTTATCTTTCAGGAGCAGAAGACTGAAGATGGACAACCGCCATGAAGATCGTGCAAGAGCAGGACATTGAGCAACTGTTAAGGATCGGCTATAAAAGGCACAACTTCGAAGAGCTTGTGGACACAATCCATCCAACCGCAACCGGTTATAATATTATTTTGATCATCCGTGATCTTTATTCCCTCTCCTACACTATAGTCAGAAGGATAAACTAGGACTCCTCTCACTGCTTCCAGTCGCAGTGACACCTTAGACCCCTCTTTACTCCGATCAACACCAGAATCCTGCCACCGGAGGGTAAGTTGAGGTCACCCCTGACTCGCAGTTCTGTGTCCATAGAATCCCGAACAGCCGGTCTCGAGACTCACTATGATCAAGCCAGGTTACTTGTGTATTTTCGGTTAAACAGCAGTCCAAGGTGAACCCCCTGAATTGGCTTTGCTAGCAGTCGTCCCCTTCCTCCTGCCCTTATACCCGATTACGGCTATAAGACCAGGACAGGCTAGTCCTACAAGCCCTGTCAGTTTTCTTTTTACTTTTTGTTTCCTCTTTGGGGATTATCTGTTGTCGCTTTCGGCCGTCGGCCGATTTTATAATAAAAGAGTTTTGTGTCATTAGTTGCTTTCGCTTTCAAACACTTATAAGAACCCAAACGAAGACTGAACCCCTAGTCTTCATATTATTGCCTGACCGGTTTTATTACAGGTGATTTGCAGTACGACTGAACCGATCTCGGTTTAGATTCGGAACAGGTGCCCGGGGTCAGGACCCGACCCGAAATCATTGTATCAAACGATACTGGCACGCCTGTGTAGAGACACATCATCAACATCAACACGTGTCCACACCGGCCCAATTTCGGAGCAACATCCCTTTTTGGCACGCCCGGTGGGACTCTTAGTTTTTGAAAGAGCACTAATGGCGGCAAGAAGAAGTACTCGGCATGCTGAAAACGTAATGCTAGAGGAACCTGCCGAATCTCAGGTAAATCCTCTTTATACTTCAGAAGTTCCGGAAGAAGGACCTTCAAGTTCTCAGCCGGATCTTAATGAACGACTTATCTAGGCCATACAAGGTCTTAGCCAGCAAATGATAGGCTTTGGTCAGGGTATTAACAAAATTTCTTCTGATAATGGTAGAATCCTAGCAGTTTTACAGGAAAGATTCTCCACAATGGCAAGACCGGCCATGATGGCTGAACGAGCCGAGACATCGGTTGCTGGTTCAAATGCTCATGAGCGGATAAATATCCCGAAGCAACCACCACCCATAAACTCAGGCGGCAACGGCTGAAACGAACCGGCCAACGTTGTTGCTGTTAGGGGAGAAATACCTCCTAATATCCCAATTCCTCCTAATGTGCCTCCGGTCGAGGTATGCCCAGGTGGGCAAAGGGAAGCACAGGAAAACCATAGAGAAGACATCGGTATAAGAAATATGGCCATAAACCGTAATTACATTCAGAATGTGATTCAAGAAATGATCGGAGATCAATATCACCGACGTATGACTAGGCCAGTATATCGGAAACCTTACCCGGGCTGGATTGACCAGCAATTTGAATTTCCTAGGGGATATAAGATTCCTGAATTCACTTTATTTTCAGGAGAAGCTCAACAATCTACTATCGAACATATTGGCCGATTTACGGTTCAATGTGGAGAGGCATCCGGTAATGACTTCTTCAGACTCAGGTTATTTGGAAATTCATTGACCGGATAGGCCTTTATGTGGTACATTACATTACCAGCTAATTCCGTTATGTTGGGAAAATGTCTTTTCCCATGTGACAATTGAATGACAAAGGTTTATGGAGTCTAATAAAATTTCTGTTAAGTGTTAAAAGTGATGACATGTGTTGAATGAATCATGAATTGAGTCAATGAAGTTTGTTTAAGTTGGTGGCTTTAGTTTGCTTCCAACAGGTTTAAGTGTAACCTGGTATAGCTACAGACCTAACAGAAATCTCAGGTGAATACGAGAATCTGTTAGGTTCTATTAGTTAGTTACAAAGGTTGTTGAGGTTGTTGGGCAAGTAGTTTTCAAGATGGTTGGACCCTTGATTTAAAAGGGGAACTGAAGGATTCTAGAAGAAGATCTTTTGGGAGTCCAGAAGTAGCTTGGTGAAGAGTGCAGCTGGAGAAAGATCAAAGATGTTGAGGTTGCTGTAGAATTCTGGAAAACTGGGAAAGTTTTCAGAACAAGAACATTCCAGATCTGTGTACGATTGGAATGGGCAATCTCATTGATCACATCATGTTCGTTTGAAGTCTTGAAACTGTTGGAGAAGATAAAGATCAAGTTGTTGCAGACAAAGGTTGTGGAATCAACTTTGTAAGTGAATTTTTATGGTTGTTAGAAGTTCACTGTATGTCTGAATTTTTGTAAAGAACATTTCATATGAATAAAGTGTTTCCAGGCGTGGTCTTCCTCAAAAAGACTCGAGGTTTTACCTAGATTATTGTCTAGGGTTTCCTCGTAAAGATCTTGTGTCTTCTTGTGATTGTTTTGGTATAATACTTGATACTTGTTTAGAATCTTAGAGAACAGGGACCTGAGATTAGAAATCTCACGTTACAAATTGGGCAATGATGGAGGAGAAATTCCACTCCCAATTTTATCGGACGGAACCCGAAGTAACCATGGTTGATCTTGCTCGGTTAAGACAACAACTAGGGGAATCGACCGATAAATACATCGCTCGATTTAAATATATGAAAAACAAATGCCAAATTCTTTTACTAGAATCAGAATTTGCAAATTTAGCCTGAAACGGACTACACTTTGAACTTCGAAAGAAGTTCGAAGGTGAACAGTTTGAAGACTTATTCGAGTTGTCGGCCAGAGCAGCCAAATATGAATGGCTGTTACAGGAAGACAACGAAAAGAAAGCCTCATCTTACAGGTCTTATTACAGGGACTCGAACTTTGAGTACGGAGTCGTGGAAGTCGTGGGAAAGCAATCAATTACTTGTCCGATTCTTATCCGAAAAACCAAGGATACAGAAGCGATAAAAGAGACAAATACTTTTAGCCGAAATTATTCCTTTGACATAAATAAGACGGCCGAAATATTTGAATACCTTCTGAAACAGGGATTCTTCAGATTAACCAAAGACCACCCTTTTATCCCGGCCAATGTAGCGGCCAAGGGTAAAGCTTGTAAATGGCACGGAGTAAAGACTCACGAAATTAACGAATGTACTGTGCTTCGCAATGTGATACAGGAAAATATTGATAAAGGACTCCTGAAGTGTGCAGAGGCGGACAAAGGGAAGATGCAGGTTGACACACAACCATTCCCTAAAGAGGTATCGGTGAATATGGTCACCATTGGCTTGCCGAAACGCATTCTGGCCGTTAAAGTTGACTTAGATGGATCCTCGTTGGAAAAATGGGGAAAAAGAACACAACCGGTTCAAAACTAGGTGAACTTGCGACCAAGAAACTATTGGAGGTATCCACCCACACAAGGCCGATCATGGCGTCAAGAAAGGAGAGGTGAAATCTAGGGTGAATGGTGGCATAAGTCCAGGCGCGAACCTAGGATGGAAGAAAGCAGAAAGCAAGATCCTAACGAGATGATAACAAAGAAATTGACTTCAGCTTCTTCTGAATTATCTTCCAATCAAGTTGCAACTAGAAAGCGACCGAAAATGGTTGCTAAATCCTCAGAGGATTCTTCCTTTAATAAGGATGCATCATGCAAGATTCCAGAGAAAAAGAAGTATCACCAGATCATCTTCGTCAGGAGTGCAAGCAAAAAGTGATAACGGGATACCAACGTACTCAGTATAACAAAGGAAAGTCCCTAAAGTATGAAGATACACATCATACTTAGGGGGGCAAGAGGCTACTTTACTTAACTTCTAGAAGACAAGTAGGCTTGCCGACAAGGACGGCAGCCACATGTAGCTCAGCTTGGGAAAGTGGCTATATGACTCATGAACAATATATGATGGTAAACAGGGTCAAGCCCAGGATGGTAAAACCCCCTATTATTTGAGATGGTCACTGGAAAAGATTGACTCATCCTAAATTTCCTTTCTATGGGTAGGGAAATGTTGCGGAATAGACCAAAACGCAGAAGCGACAACAAGCTAAGAGACGATACCAGGAACATAGCACTGGATCTTCTGAGCCATATTGGTCATCTAGGTTTACTTCCAAAAGGCGTACCCCAAAACCACAAAAGCTTATGAGGAGCCCGTTACCCGGTTCATCAGCTGCTCTGGATACTGCACCCGAACATAGTTCCAATGCAATAACTGAAAGACTGGTTTCTGACGATGATCTAACGGACAATTTCGCCGGAGGGGAAGGAGAACAGTTGCTAGTTGAACAGTTGTTAACTGAATATAGCATGATGTCGACTCCCTCCACGGTATAAGTAACTGAGGAAATGACGATCGAAGCCTCGAAGGATGAGATCAGCGAATCACTGGGTCAGCCCCTTTGAGTGCTGATGCGTCAATAGCCGAAATTTGTTTTGGCCGGATGCCCCCAATACCACTTGATTGTCATATGGTCCTCACTTTACCTATGACTTTCGGGGCAAGCATGGATTTACCACGGTTAGAAGAGATCAGTGAGGAAGAGGACTCAGTAGCTTTGTATGTGATCGATTCAGAAAACATTGAGGAAGAGAAAAAAGACCAGAAACCGGCCGATGGTGATCAAATTGGCCCGATTGAAGAGGTATGTTTTGCTAAACCATCCTTAGCCATGACTCAACATCTGAAACCTTTATTTATAAAGGCATACATGAACGGGGTCCCTATCAATAGAATTCTAATTGATAATGTGGCAGCAATAAACTTCATTCCGATCTCCACAATGAAGAAATTAGGTAAGTCTTATTCGGATTTAATTCCTTCCGAAATCACTATTACTAACTTTGCAGGGGGTGTTACAGGAACTAGAGGAATCCTCCTAATCAAACTAACGGTTGGGGTGCGGCAATCTCTCACGGCATTCTTCGTGATTGAATCATCGGCCGGATACAACGCATTGCTGGGAAGAGATTGGATCCATTCGAATGGATGTGTACCATCTTCTTTGCACCAATCGTTGCTGTTTTTGAAAGATGGCAAAATCGAAGAGGTAAAAGCTGATAAGCGGCCGTTTGCCATAGATTCTAGTGCCGCACATGCATCCCTTTATAAAGAAGGAGTGAAACCAATTTCATTCGGTGGGTATGACAAAAACGGACAGCCGATCGCTTCAAGTTCGGTTATGCTACAAACGGCGCAACAACGACTTATAGAAGTAGCCGGAGTCGCCGAACTTAAAGAATTACCAAATGATGGTTGAACCATCAGAAGTTGCAAAAGCCGTCTGGAGAAAGATGACGGTTTACATGCAGGAAGAAAAAGTGAGGAAATTGCAACAGGATCAGGAATGGCTGGAAAACGGCAAGATAATGGTAAACTCGGCCGAATTCGTCAACGAACAAGACAATGAAGGGATACAAGATCGGGATGAGATCACCCTCGCCGATTTGCAAGCAGCACCAGCCAAACTAGAAGACTTGAAGGTAGACACCCAAGATCCCTTAGAAGAAGTTAACTTAGGGACAGAAGCAGAACGAAAGCCTGTTTTCATAAGTAAGTTACTACCACCCCCGGTCAGGCAAGAAATGAAACAGTTGTTGGCCAAATATTCGGACTGTTTTGCCTGGACTTACCAAGAGATGCCAGGGTTGGATCGAAAAATGGTAGAACACAGGCTCCCTATCAAGCCAGAATTTAGACCATTCAGACAGCCTTCTAGGAGGATGGGTGATGATGTGATCTGTAAAGTAAAGGTAGAAATAGAATGGCTTTTATCAGCCGGGTTCATTAGGTCAATACGGTACACCGATTGGCTTTCAAACATTGTGCCTGTAATCAAGAAGAATGGTCAAATTAGGGTATGTATTGATTTCCGCAATCTGAATTCTGCAACACCCAAGGACGAATACCCCATGCCGATCGCTGATCTTTTAGTAGATAATGCATCACGGCATAAGTTTTTGTCATTTATGGACGGCCACTCCGGTTATAATCAAATTTTTATTGCCGAAGATGATGTAGCTAAAACGGCATTTCGTTGTCCTGGAGCATTAGAAACTTACTGTTTGGTAGTAATGCCCTTCGGGTTAAAAAATGCTGGTGCGACGTATCAAAGGGCAATGAATCTTATCTTCCATGATATGATCGGTCAAATACTTGAGGTATATATTGACGATGTGGTAATAAAGTCTCAGACCGAAACAGACCACTTGCAACATTTAAAGCGGGTTTTTGAGCGACTTCGAAAATACAGTTTGAAAATGAACCCATTAAAATGTGCTTTTGGTGAATTGGCCGGAAATTTCCTAGGCTTTCTCGTACACCAAAGAGGAATAGAAGTTGACAAAAATAAGGCAAAGTCAGTCATAGAAGCCAAGCCATCGGTCAATAAGAAACAACTACAAAGATTGCTCGGCCAAGTGAATTTCTTGAGGAGATTCATTTCAAACTTGGCCGAAAAGATCAGGGTTCTATCTCCATTGCTAAAGATCAAGGATACTGAAGAATTTATTTGGAATGAGGAACACCAAGCCGCTTTTGAAAGCATTAAGCAATATTTGGCAACACCACCGATCTTAGTGCCACTTTCAAAAGAACGGCCACTATAGCTTTACATAGCGGCTGCGAACAATTCAATTGGAGTCTTGCTGGCGCAAGAGAACGACCAGGGGTTTGAGCAGGCTATTTATTATCTTAGTAGATTCCTTAGTCTGGTGGAAGAAAGATACACTAATTTGGAGAAGTTAAGATACACTAATTTGGAGAAGTTGTGTCTTACACTTTACTATGCGGCTACCAAATTGCGACATTAGCTCCTTTCGGTCAGAGAGATTTTTGTTATAATAGCCACTGACGTGGTTAAGTATATGCTCATTCGACCCACGGTGAGTGGCAGACTTGGGAAATGGACTCTAACTCTGATGGAGTTTGACTTCAAATACGTACCACAGAAAGCGGTAAAAGGGCAAGCATTGGTCGATTTCTTGGCCGATCATCCATCTAGTGTACAAGAGAAAGAACTTGACATCCCAGTATTTCATGCCAGTTTTGGCTATACCGAGTTCCAGCCATGGACACTGGAATTTGATGGTTCAAAAACAGAATTTGCTTCTGGGATCGGAGTAGTAATAACTTCACCAACCGGCGATAAGCACGAACATGCATTCCAGCTCGAAGAATTGTCTACGAATAATCAAGCGGAATTTGAAGCTACGATTATAGGGTTTGAAATCTTATGGGAAATGGGTGCTCGAGCGGTCAATATTGTTCGGGATTCCCAGTTGGTTTTGAAGCAAATGGAGGGCATATATAACTGCAATAGTGAATGTTTAATACTCTTGTTGCGGAGGGGGAGATTTTTGGCCCAACAGTTCAATAGAATTGAATTTGAACATCGGCCAAGGAAGGAAAATTATCAAGCTAATGAATTGGCCCAGTTCGCGTCCGGCCTCAGGCTATGCGATCCAGTCAGAATAGTGACCGTGGAATCTCTCCCCAATTCCGAGAAAATACCATTTTTGGTGGATTCACTGGCATGTTGTAATCAGACAATACGACAAGATTGGAGAGGTGAAATCTGGAAGTATCTTAAAGATCCTACTGTGAAAACTAGCAGATCAACCAAAAGAAAAGCTGCCAATTATTTCATTCTGGGCGGCGAGCTATACAAAAGAGTATCGATGACATTCCACTCAGAATGCGATGGTTATTACGACGGCATGGTTATTACTGGCCTTCAATCTTGAAGGATTGTCAAACGTTTGCCACAGGGTGTCAAGAATGTCAAAAACATGGACCCGTTCAAAGGGTACCGGCGTTCAAGTTACAACCAATAGTTAAACCACGGCCCTTCAGAGGATGGGCAATGGATTTAATTGGGAAGGTATACCCTCCCTCATCTAGGCTACATAATTTCATCATAGTAGCTACCGATTACTTCACCAAATGGGTGGAAGCCAAGCCTTTGAAAAAGGTGGAACAGTCGGATGTGATCGAGTTTATCAGGGAGCAGATAATTCACAGGTATGACATCCCAGAGACACATCATCAACATCGACACGTGTCCACACCGGCCCAATTTCGGAGCAACAATATCATATGCAAAACTCAACTCAATCTCCAACACCTGGAAAGCTTCATGTGGTTCACTTCTCATGAAGGTATATTTAATGTCATACGTCTCTTTGCGGCCAAGCATTTCATAAGCAAATAGTCTTGTAAGAATTTTGAAGAAACCAAAACCTTGAGATAGTTTTAGCAAGTGATAAAGATAGTTGTTGCGTTCAACGTCACACAGTGCAGCAAAGCAAGCATGGTAGTCAGACAAATATGCCTAGTCCGTTTGAGCGTTAGGATCTGCAGCTCTGGTAAAAAATCCTCTATAAGGGCTTTCAGGCTACCATTTTTTAAAGCCCATATCCGCTCCCCATACTTGAGAATACCAGGAAGGAATATGAGCGCTGCTGGAGATAGGGGTGCTCAGCGTGCCAGCCCGGTCACGACTGGGGCGTGCCGGGTGGTCCACGGGCCACACGGGTCGCGTGTGCCACGGGCCAGGGGTATTAAAAGCAATTTTTTTTTAAAAAAATAAAGAAAAAATCCAAAAATCACAAAAAAAATCCAAAAAAAATCATAAAAAAATTATAAAAAATATTTTTATTATTCACAAAATTGTCTTACACATATTGGGATAGATTTTGCTCAAAAAACAAAAATATAAATTACACCCATTAAAGACTTAAAGTAGTCTAATTAAAAACCATGGACTTAACAAATATATTTAATTGGAGATTTTATAACAGCTTTTTGGGCTTATTTATACCTAATTATTTTCTTAGCTTTGATTGATTATATAAGAGCTTCTATAATTATCTTTTCCAACAATCGTGGGGGTATCCTTAATTTTTAGCTAAAATAATTTAATTATGATATTATTGATGCAAGAAGTCGATATGTCCTAGTGGTTAAGGAGATAGACTTGAAAGTTGTTGAGCAAGGTTCGAACCCTGTTGTCGACGGTTTCCATTTCCTTTTTCAAACCCAATCCACAAGCTTAGTTGGCCCAACTAAGTTGGGCCGGACCGTGGGTGGCCTGCACGGTCCGTTAGAAGCGGGCCTGGGCTGGCGTGCTGCGGCTCGTTGGGCCCCGTGCCTTGGCGGGCCGGCCCGTTGGCGTGCCCGGGCCATGCCGGCACGGTCGATAAGCACCCTAGTTGTCTAGACAACAAATTTTGGCATTATTTATTTGAATTTGATTCTTAAGCACACTAACAACAGAAAAAATCGTCTACATGGTAGATCAGTGCCTAGTATCTTGTTTTGAAACTAGATTATAAAAAACAAACAACAACAACAAAAGGGAACTCCTTTCAATATGTTGGAAAAAAATCTTAAAATTACCATCCTGTTTGATTTTAAATAGATATTTTGATAATAGGTTTGGAGTATTACTTTTTACTTGCATGGTTTGCAATTTCAAAATTCCACTATTTTCCAAGTAAAAGTTATCAGATTTTCTCTAATGTCGGTGATATTTCATGAAATATCTCAAAATGTCATTAATTGACAATTTTTTAGCTTTTTTATTTTTATTTTTTAATGTATGGTGATTTTTCCCTCATTTCGGTGACATTTCGCCGACAGAAAAAATGGCATTAGCAGAAAAATGGTCTACATGGTGAATCAATTCCTACAATCTTAAGAAAGAACTCCCTTCAATATGTTGGCAATGTAGTCTTAAAGTACCATAGTATTTGATTTAAATACCTGATTTTGATAATATGGAGTAATACTTTATACTTGCATCATAACTACGGGCTGTAAATCAATTTTGAATTTTGATTTGACTGTCCTTTATGCCAGAAATATGACATTCCTAAAATTGATGATCGTATGAACTACATTGTACAGTGCCTCATCTTCTTAAGTATTACAATGCTTTGTGCGAGTCTAATAAGAATTGCAATTTTGATACGGCTTTTATCATTTATATGAAAAGTTACAGAACAAGTACTGGATTAAAAAAAATTTTAACTCAAGGCCTATGGGTCCCATTATGCATAGTTGCTACATGTGGGAAATTCATAAGCAAGTCTAGTGTTGGTGCAGTCACTATAGTTACAAAAATATGCGTATCTTTCATATCTGGAAGATAACTAATCTCTTTCAGTCATTTGCAGGGAGGAATTTCACTTGGGCCATCAGCTCTTGGTCGTGGCAAAAGCTTATCTCCCTGCAGTTTTTCCACCTAGTAGCCTCACATTGCTGGACACTTTAGCCAACATTGGTCTTCTGTCCTTCCTATTCCTCGTAGGGCTTGAATTAGATATCAAGGCCCTTCGTCGGACCGGAAATAAAACCCTTGGCATTGCTGTCGCGGGGATTAGTCTCCCTTTTGTATTAGGGATTGGAACATCATTTTGTTAAGATTTAAATTCTTTATTTCATATTTTTAATATTTATTGGAACATCTAGTCGTTAGTAGATTTGTCCTAGTTTTTAGGTATTTGGTTATTTGATCGTGTGGCTGAGATAGTGTCTTATGTGTGATCCTATTTTACAGGAGTTGTGATTAGTGCTAGGTTCTGATGTAAAGCCTATTTATAGGCTCTTTTCTTTTTATCAATAGTTAGTCAGAGCTTTACAATTTCTTCACGTCTCTCTTTTGTTATATGTATCAGTGATATCAGAGCCAGAAAACGTGAGAGAAAGTAAGAGGGAAAGTATTCCCAAAGAGTGAGAGTCCCCAAAACAAGTCAAAATAGCAGCAACTATTTTCTCCTCTGACATTTTTTTTAGGAATCGATGGCTCCAGATTCAAACATTGTGCAGGCGGCGATCCCTCATTTTGATGGGCACTATGACCATTGGAGTATGCTAATGGAGAATTTTTTACGGTCAAAAGAGTATTGGCCGATCGTTGAATCTGGAATTGAAGAACCAGCAACAAATACAGTCTTGACAGATGCCCAGAAAACAGAGTTGGAAGGGAGAAAGCTAAAAGATTTGAAGGCCAAAAATTACCTTTTTCGAGCAATTGATCGTCCCATCTTGAAACAATTCTTAGCAAAGAAACTTCCAAAGATATTTGGGATTCCATGAAAAAAAAATATCAAGACTCTGCTAGAGTGAAGCGTGTACAGCTTCAAGCTTTGAGAAGAGATTTTGAGACTCTACAAATGAAGGATAGGGAATCTGTGACCAGTTACTGTGCCCGGACTATGGAGATAAGCAACAAGATGCGATTTCATGGTGAGAAGATGGTTGATGTCACCATTGTGGAGAGATATTGCATTCCCTGACACCAATGTTTGATTATGTTGTGTGTTCTATAGAAGAATCGAAAGACATTGATGCATTCTCTCTTGATGAACTGCAGAGCTCCTTGCTGGTCCATGAACAGAAGATGAACCGAAGTTCAACTTCAATGGAGCAAGCTTTGAAGGCTTCTACCTCTACTCATTTCTCAAACTCTAGAGGAAGGGGTAGAGGTAGAGGTAGAGGAAGAGGAGATCAACATTTTGATAAATCCAAGGTAGAGTGCTTTAGATGTCATAAATTTGGACATGATCGTTCTGAATGTTATACTAGGCTGCCTAATGACAAAGAAAAGGAAGAGCAATCGAATTTTATAGATAAGAAGGAAGTGGAAACTTTGTTGATGGCTGTTCAAGCAAATCAGGAACCTGAGTCTGATGTTTGGTATGTGGATACGGGTTGCAGTAACCACATGTGTGGAAGTAAGTCTTCTTTTTCTTATTTAAATGAAGGCTTTCATTCTACAGTAAGTTTTGGTGATTGTTCCATTGTGAAGGTGATGGGAAAGGGTGATATTGAGATAAGAACCAAGAATGGTTTTGTAGAAACAATTTCTAATGTCCTTTATGTTCCTGACTTGAAAAGCAATCTGTTAAGTGCTGGTCAATTGCAAGAAAAGGGCTATGTAATTGTGAGACATGGAAAATCAATCTAGTAACTTCGTAATCATCACACGGGATCCATAAAAAAGGGAGGAGTCACCACCATTCCTTTTAGGTGTGAATGGACACCAAAATCACAAAATAAAATACAAAAAGCAAAAATAAAGTAAAAATAACTCTACTTTAAAATAAATAAATAAAAAAACAAACCAGAGATGGGTAAGGAGATTAGGTTATGAATAGGGGAAGGTGTTAGGCACCCCCATTCATCCACACAAAGTGGTTGCCAAGTGTTGTTCATGCGAAAAACTGCTTGCTAATAAAAATCCAATTAAAAGTAAAGAAAAAGAATAATAAAAATATATGGTTTACTTCATATGAATGATCCAATTGATTCTGGATCCTTCTTATGAACATACCACTTATGGGGTTTCATGACTGACTAAAATAAAGAAAACAAACTTAAAGTAAAAATCTAGCTCTAAGTTAAATCCTTGAAATCTAGGAATTACATAATAATAATAAAGAAATTATTTTTACAAAATATTGAAGAATTGAATCTGAACAGTCTAGGGTACAAATCTGGCCCAGATTTCTCTTCAATTAAGAAATCTAATACCAAATACACCCATGTTGATAAAAAAATATCCAAAGGGGAGAGTTTAGACCATAGGGTCTTCTCTCAAAATTGAAAGTAAACCAAAAATCACCTTGTGAAGTTGAAGAATAAATCAAAACCATCTAGGGTATAGATCTGGTCTAGGTTTCTCATTAATTAAGAGATTTGAACCAGATTCACTCATATTGATGAAAAAAAATCAAAAAGGGAGAGTTTAGACCATAGGGTCCTCTCTCAAAAATCAAAACTCCAAAAACCACCTCATGAAACCCTGGAGGCTACTTTAAGGCTTTGGATTTCAGATTTACCATATAGATAGTGGTAGACCCAAAATCCTAGCATAATGATAAAAAAACATGAAAAAAACGTAAAAAGGGAGAAAATAATGAAAAATCAAAATCTAGGAGGAAAATAAGATCTAATGCTATGAACATCATAGATCTATAGTATTCCTCCATATTTCATCAATAAATAATCACACAACCTAAACAAAATATTATAACTACACATTTCAAAGATTACAGCATATGGGGGTCTGCCATACGGATCCATTCCTGTTCTCATTTCCCCTAGAACTCTCTTCACGTTTTACGACTAGAAAAGATACTTGAGGTACTTGGATTTAGGTTTGGGGCTACAATCACATACATGCCTTATTCTACAGAAAGGGAGAAGACTAGAATAATCCTAGAAATTAAAAATAGAAAAGTAAAAGGGAAAAGGGACTTACCTGGATTGAGAAAGCAAAGAGGCAGGGGTTCTCTTCTTCAAGCTTCCAGCACAATTCTCCACCAATTTTCTAACTATTTTCTAACCATTTTCTTGAGGAGAGGCCTCCTATTTATAAGCAAAAGCAAGGGCAAGGGTGGTCCCAATAGGTTTTAGAAGGTTCTAATTCAGTGTCAGAATGTTCCAATTTGGTTTTAGAAAGTTCCAATTTGACTTTAGTATGTTCCAATTCGGTCTTAGAAACACGAGTTGGAGTAAAATGGGTCGAACGAAACCCTAGAGACAAGTATAAGTGGTAAATATGTCAGAAATCGAGAAATGACGAAAACGCACAAAATTGTCCGTGTCCGCATTTGGATTGCAGACATGTCATGACTGCATACCAAATGCGGACATGCCTTGATAGCATACCAAATGCGGACATGCTTTGACCGCATACCAAATTCGGACAGCACAGGTTTGTCCAATTTTTCACCTTTTACCCTTACCTGCACAGGCAATACTTATTTACATGTAAATGTCCTTGTATTTTTTAATATCTATTTACTTAAGATATTACATGTAAATAAGCAAACACCCCCCCCCCCCCCCCCATTTGAATCCATTAAAAATAGTTCCAGACCTAAATTCCAAGTAAATAAAAAGTCAACTTTCTAGTTCAAGGCTAAATTCCGGTTTTTCAGGTTCTATAAAAATATTCAACATGTTAATACCAAGGTATTTGTCAAGATTTAAAGTCTCAAAAAATTCATTTATGCAATAACATTGCTAAAAACCTAATTACTAGGAAAAATTATCTTGAAATCTTGCCTTAATATTTCATTTTTTGGGGTCAAAAGTCAACAAAATTCAACCGGAAAAAGTTTGACTTTGCGCAAAAGATTGAATTTGGGTCTTTTTCCTTTGGGGTTTTGGATTCAAATGGGTTAAGGATCTCAAACCCAATGCTAAAAATTGAAAATTCCAATAAAATATTTCTTTCCTTCAAGATTTATAAAAAAGCGTGCAATTTTGGGGTGTCTACAGTAATCACTATTCAAAAGGGTGCTTGTGAGATTTATGATCATACTAGAGGAGCTATTGCTGTTGTGCAAATGAATTCAAACAAGTTGTTTCCATTGAAGATTGAAAGTGTACAATCTTGTTTGGTAGTTGAAGTAAAAGATTCTTCTTGGTTGTGGCATTTTCGTTATGGCCACTTGAGTTTTGGTGGACTGAAGACTCTCCAACAGAAAAATATGGTGACAGGTCTTCCTCAGATTAGTATTCCTTCCCAAGTTTGTGAAGAATGTGTTGTTGGCAAACAACATCGTTCTCAATTTCCCCAAGGGAAGTCATGGTGAGCAAAAGGTGTTTTGGAGCTAATTCATTACGATATTTGTGGCCCAATAACACCATTTTCTAATGGAGGTAAAAGATGCTTAATTACCTTCATTGATGATTATACTCGAAAAACTGGGGTTTATTTTTTACAGAAAAAATTTGAAGCTTTTTGTGCATTTAAAAGCTTCAAGGTTCGTGTGGAAAATGAAACAGGAAAGACCATTAAGACCCTCCGAATAGATCGTGGTGGAGAATATT